>CM067370.1:133986096-135186096 GCA_034401795.1 Chaetoderma sp. LZ-2023a | reverse complement strand
CATGCGTGCGTGCGTGTATGCGCGTGTGTGTATATACAATAGATCGAGGATAAGTGTGAAATTACCATATACGTGTATTTGTAGGTGTATGTATATAGATACAACAGTTTGATGAAAGGTATGAAATTACAACTTCCATATGTACTATACACCTGTGCAAAAGTTAAGCACCACCCTATTTTTACGCACATGCGAGGGTATATTCATGTGCTATGAAGAAAGCAATAGCATAAACATTTATGTACCCATCCATCTTAGTGCAAGAGGTAATAATGCAACTAGAGGAATGCTGATTATGATGGTGGGGAAACACTGTATGTTTTTGTTTGAACTTGAAAACGAGGCCTGAATATGGTTACGTTGACACAACTGACAACTATTGCCCTACAGTTGACACACGTGGCTAGATTGTCATTAATGGTGTCTGAAAACGAAGTTTAACATCTGTGCACGAGTTTGAGACTGTCATTATTAATACCGGGTATATCCACCTTGTGCCTGGATGACGGCCTGGACACGACGTCTCATGCTGGTCACCAACCGACTGATACGCCATTGTGGTATTCGTTGCCATTCAAGATGGAGTGCGTCTGTTAATTCCTGTAGGTTCTGCACAGGAGGATCCCTCCTTCTCACCATGTTTACCAGAATGTCCCAGATATGCTCAATAGGGTTCATGTCAGGGCTCCTTGCTGGCCATGGTAGGGTTTCGATGGCATTCTGGCGGAGGTATTCATGTACAGCTCTAGCACGATGTGGTCGGGCGTTGTCATCCATGAATATAGGGTGGGTTCCAGGTGCATGATTTACAAAATGAGGGACCACAACTCTATCCAGTATGGAATCTTGATATCTTTGTCCATTTAGTGTTCCAGGTACAGTCAACAGATCCAGCTTACAATCAAATGAGATGCACCCCCATATCATAACGGAACCTCCACCAAATGGAACTTCTTCCATGATGTTACGTTGGTCGTACGCCGTGTGTCTGGACCTCCATACACGAGTTCGACCATCTGTGGCATGAAGCAGGAACCGACTTTCATCGGACCAGTGTACCCGTCTCCAGGATCTCATGTTCCAGTGTCTTCTTTTGTTGCACAACCTCAGACGCTCCTCTTTGTGGTGTGCAGTGAGGAGAGGACGTCTGACAGGTCTCCTAGCTTTCATGCCAGCAGCATACAGTCTCCTTTTGACGGTAGACATTGACACTCTATTGCGCGTTTCCCATTGCTGGCTGAGCACTCTGCTGTTGGTGAATGGAGATCTCCTAACAAGGCGTACTAGGGCTCGATCATCACGGGCAGTAGTCTTCTTCGGTCTTCCAGATCTAGGCCTGTCCTTCACCTCGTTAGTTTGCCCATGTTTTGCAATCAAACGACTGATTACAGTATGGTTAATGTTCAGCTGTCTGCCAATCTCTCTGCATGACATACCAGTGGTATGCATGCCTATGATTTGCCATCTCACACGATCACTTAACCTTCGTCTTGCCATGGCGGTTCACAATCAAGAGCTAATTCTCTCTGTACAAATAAACCACGGTCATGAACACAAAATTCCTAATCTTGTCGCCTAAATCTGTATGTAATGTTCTACACCTCAAACTGGACTTTTACATAACTGAACACGTGTGCTGTTTCCCGCCACGCACGGACATCAAGCGGCGTGAAGTCATGCATGCATGTGCATTTCGTACTTGGAATTATGTCAGCTAACGCGGGGACAAAAAGTATGGCAGCCTAGTTGTACCATCATGTTTCTACGTTCTATTGTTTTTGCTGGTGCTTAACTTTTGCACAGGTGTATATATAAAGTGTAAGATTTGGAAAATATGTGAAATTGCACCTTACATACAGCACGGTAGAAAGTATACGACCTAGGAAAGGTGTGAAAGTACACCTTGCAAAACCCACTGCATATAGTATAAGACTTAGGAAAGGTGTGAAAGTACACCTTCCATATACATGTGTGTGTGTGTGCGTGCGTGCGTGTGCGCGTGTATATATATATATATATATATATATATATATATATATATATGGGTGCATGTATATAGATACAATAGATCGAGGATAAGTCTGATATTACCATATACGTGTATATGTAGATGTATGTATGTAGATACAACAGTTTGATGAAAGGTATGAAATTACAACTTCCATATGTACTACATAAAGTGTAAGATTTGGAAAATATGTGAAATTGCACCTTACATACAGCACGGTAGAAAGTATACGACCTAGGAAAGGTGTGAAAGTACACCTTGCAAAACCCACTGCATATAGTATAAGACTTAGGAAAGGTGTGAAAGTACACCTTCCATATACATATGTGTGTGCGTGCGTGCGTGTGCGCGTGCGCGTATATATATATATATATATATATATATATATATATATATATATATATATATATATATATATATATATGGGTGCATGTATATAGATACAATAGATCGAGGATAAGTGTGAAATTACCATATACGTGTATATGTAGGTGTATGTATATAGATACAACAGTTTGATGAAAGGTATGAAATTACAACTTCTATATGTACTATATAAAGTGTATGATTTGGAAAATATGTGAAATTGCACCTTCCATACATCACGGTAGAACGTATACGACCTAGGAAAGGTGTGACAGTACACCTTCCATATATGTAAGTGTGCGTATATAGATTTAGCAATTCAGCAAAAGTGTAAAACTACACCTTCCATAATTTCTGTAAGTTGTAAAATCACTCTCCCATGCATATGTATGTGGGTATTTATATATATTAACAGTTTTGGGAAAGGTGTAAAACTACACAGCCGAAATTGATATGATATGATATTAAAATCCTAATGGATATCAGTTCAGTTTAGTTCAGTTCATCTCGGAAATCCCTCACATATACGGGAGCACCTCACGAGCGAGTAAAATACAAAAATGACAAAAGTAGAAATGGACTTGTGTATGAATTGCTTGGTCTATTTATTACTGTTTGTAATTGCGAGCTTTGTGGTCCTGTGATAGTGTAGTGAGTAGAAATATTACGCCTATGTGCGGGCCTCATAAACATGGCTGGGTTTCACAGTCCAAGTTTCAAGATTCAAGATTCAATAATATTTATTCAGTAGCAAGATGTATATACGTCATGAATTCAACTAGGCGGACACCTTACATATATATACATACATCTATATAAATAAATTAGACAGGACAGTTACATAACAAACTACAGTGCAGTCATTACATTTACACGTTCTAAGTTAATCACATGTTTTCTGTTTTTAATTAACTCATTTTATGTATGTTATATATTAACTATAAGCGAACAGGATACCTAAGTACATGTAGCATACAAGCACAAGACGTAGACAAGTTAAATAAAAAATGAATACATGTCTAAGTAGCAGTAGTTGTAGTGGTGATGTTACAATACAGGATTAAGTGTCCATTAATCCATTTAAAAACTGTATGTACACTATTTACATCGTCTCATTCGGTCTTGGAATGTCGTCTCAAGATTCAAGATTCAAAGTTGCTTTATTTCATGTTTTTTTCTATACATATAAATAGACTATAAACAGGCAGTCCATCAAAGGCATGGCCTATGGAGTGCTAGAGACATATAAAATACGAACTGGTAAGAAAAATATAAACTCAGGCCAATTCTCACCCCTGTGTTAAAACACATATACACGGAAATTCTAAAAAAATTATTCAAACCTAGGTGTAGAACACAATTGAGACAAGCTTTCTTTTGTTAAAGATTTACATGTTATTGGAATAGCCTATCTGATTATGTTACCAATGCAAAAACCACAAACAATGTTAAGAAGCAATTAGATCGGTTCTGGGTGGAAATGGATATATAAATAGGCATACGGCTTGTCTTCGTCCATCAAGTGTGACTGTAACTGTAACCTTGATCACATGCCTGAATGTCGGATCGAACCCGGCGCTTTGGATTGGAATCCCAAGCATGTGCGGCACAACAGTTTTGTCAACTGAACATACTTTTATAATAGGGTGTGCCATATTAAGAGGAGGGACGTCCTTAACTGAACTGAATAGCTATAGATCCCCAGATGAAGAAGCCCTTTTGTATGGTCTAACTTGATGAACTAACTGCATGCGACATAGAAGGTAATTTGTTAATCTGGATCCAATCCTTTCTAACTGGAAGGTGGCAACAAGTAGTTATAAATGGAATCATATCTAAGCCAACAGACGTAACAAGCGGTATTCCACAGGGCTCAGTTTTAGGGCCACTGCTGTTTATAATTTACAGAAATGATCTTCCTGATATAATAAGTAGTGGGTTTGAAATCTTTTTATTTGCAGATGACACTAAACACTTTAGATCAATCTTCAACCCAAAAGATTGTGACACCCTGCAAAATGATATTAACTCTGTGTTCTTGGACTGAAAATTCATTATTACGGTTCCACCCAGATAAAGGCAAAAGTATGCAGATATCAACAAGAAAAACATCTCCACACACTTATACAATGCAATCTATTAATAATACTCTAGCCCATTTGCCTAGTGAAAAAGATATAGGTGTCATAATAGATGGTAGGCTATGCTTCGATTAACATATAAACGAAAAAATAAGCAAATCTACCCAAATAATGGGACTGATTAGGAGAACATTTGACTATCTAGATAAAGATAACTTTAAATATCTCTACAGAGATCTTGTTAGGTTGTATTTTGAATATGTTAATGTGGTTTGGGCTCCGTATCTGAAAGAGTACATAAATGCAATTGAAAATGTCCAAAGACTGGCAACCGACCTTGTTCCTGATGTGCGTAATCTACCATGTCATGTACATCTGAAAAGTTAAAATTACCAACATTAGCATTTAGAAGATAGCGTGGCAACATGATTGAGTTAAATAAAATTCTCAGCAATAAATATGACCAAGATACTGCAGACCTTGCTGAACGACAGGACACCAATTATAGCATAACCCGAGCTCACAGTCTAAAAAATTAAGAAAATAAGACCACAGCTCAGTATACAGTTTTCTTTCCCATTGCGCTGTACTGATCAATGGAATAAATTACCTGAATCCATTATCAGTGGCCCCTCAGTCAATTCCTTCAAATCTAGACTAGACATGCTATGGGAAAGCCATCCATTGCACTATAACTACGACTGTGAATCAATCTTTAATATGTATACGCATGAAGCATTATAATATAGACAATGCATTTGTTAATGGCAACTTAATAACAGTACAATTAACCATAAATATATATGGGCCAGTCTTGATGTAAGATGCTTGTTGATGCCTGCTGTCGGTAGAGGATTCGTGTAAGTTCATGTAAGTTGGTGTGGACAAATGGATTCATGAATACGATCTCTCATATAGGATTACAGGCAACCTCTGGAATCTCATGGGTGAACTATATCGGAATCTGGAGTAAAGAATAAAGTTGAAAGTGCATGTTTCCAGCACTGTAGAACTAGCAAAGGGTGTAAGGCGCCATCATCTGATTCCCCACGTGTTGCTATTTGCAGTACATAAACACATGGCTAATGGAAGTTGAGAAGAGCAGTGTGGCATGAGAATCGGCTATGTGGATGTCTCAGCACATACATGTGTGGATGATGTTATGCATATTACCGACACACCTTTGCAAATTCATGTACTCCTGAACAATGCAAAACAATATACATCAAAGGAAAGATTTGTGAAAAATGTCAGCAAGTGTGCAAGCACGGTAAGCAATAGAAGAATTGATGATTCTCCAAACCTCCAGTTGGGCAGGAAGTTTTCAGTAATGAGGCAAAGATGGTCCACCTAGGATTAACCAGATGATCAGATGGGAAAGTGGAAATAGAGCCGCTATAGCCAGCGCATGTAGAACCCTGTATGCCCTCATGAGGACTGGCCTGCATGGCAAACGTGGGATCAACCCAATGCTGATATACAACATATGGACTATGTGCATAAGTCCAAGACTAACTTATGGGCTGGAAGCGTGTTCCACAAGAATGACAGATGTTGAACAGCTGGAAAGAGTGCAAAGGCAGACGCTTAGGCAACTTCAAACATTACCAGACAGGTGCGCTAGTGTAGCAGTCTATGCCCTGCTAGGTGCACAGCCGGTCGAGGAAACAATAGACAAGAACGTTCTGCCCCTCTATGGCAACACATGTAGGAATCTAACCATAAAAGAGCACCAACTGGCAAGACAGCAAGTGATAGTTACAAAATTGATTCCCTCAGCTGGTTCTGAATGGTAAAAAGAACTCTTTATAAATACAACCTTCCATTTGCTTGAAAATTTCTAGAGAGCCCAAGGAGCAAGTATATATGGAAGGCTCTGGTGGTAGAAAAAGGCTCACTGAAGTTCTTGAACTCTGAGGCAATAGAGATCAGGCATGTGCATTTGCATTTAAATACAGTTGCACTTGGATTTGCATTTAAATGCAATTATGAAATTTCTGTTGCATTTGCATTTGCACTTGCATTTTTAGAGATGAGTGGGGCATAGCTAAAAATGGAAAGGCCCATTATATATGTAGATTATGTTTATATCTAGTACTGTGTCTGTGGATGTCAGTGTTGAATGTAAAGTTTGATGCTATAGTTTGTGGCAATTCATTGTGGTGAATTAAGACTGAGTAAATTTATTATGTTTTGACACCATATTTATGCAATTTAGATTTCAAAGGTTTGTGTAGAACGATATCGAAAGCTTTTTCAAAGTCGGGAATAAAAATGTTCACTTGTTTCCGGTTATCAATGGATGAAGCTCAATTATTGAAGACAATAATTAGTTGAGTTTTACAACTGTGGAATTTATGGAAGGCATGTTGTCGGAAAGTTAGGATGTTATTCTGTTCAACGTCGCTCATTAAATTAGAGCAGATGATGTGTTCCAAAACCTTACAGAAAATTTATCTGAGGGAAACTGGTTTATAGTTGCTTGGTAAGGAACCGCCGCTTTTTTATATACGGGGCAAATGTCTGCTGATTTCCATTCATTTGGGAAAACTCCTTTGTCTATGAACTGTTGAAAAAATGGGACAGTTTGTCTGACAGTTCTGTTGACAGTTCTTTGAGTATTTGCGGATGTATTTCGTCTTACCTCGTGGCCTTTGATGTTTGAAAGCCATTTAATAATTTCTTAATTCCATTTGGTCTACTAGTGGTATTTTGCTGATGATTGTTTAGGTGAACACACAAGTAAATTGATTGATAATTGCTTCAGCTATGCTGAGGTCGGTATCTGCGCGAATTACATTGGACTTCAGTGGAGGGATCCCTTGTTTGCTAGATTTTTGGTTGTTAATATACTTCCAACGATTCAAGATTTAAGATTCAACGTTGCTTTATTTCATGGTTTTTCTATACATATAAACACTCTAAACGGGCAGTCTATCAAAAGCATGGCCTATGGAGTGATTAACTCCTTACACGCACGCGCGCACGCACGCGCACACGCACAAACACGCACGCACGCACGCACGCACGCACGCACGCACGCACGCACGCACATATATATATATATATATATATATATATATATATATATATATATATATATATATATATATATATATATATATTATACGTATCACAAGACAATGGCACAGTGGGAGAGTGCTAAGTTACCTTGATATGAATACTTATACAGGGACATGACTACCCTTCAAAAGGGTTGTGAGTCAGCCTTAATGTCACAGAGCAAATTGTTGGCATATTTGTTGTGGGAATTCAGAACTTCTTTCTCAATTTGCTTTCGAAGAGCTTTCCAACTATCTTTTAGGTGTAGAAGACCAGTGTTTTAAACTGGCTGTTTGTTTTGTTCATGCACGTGATCAAAGCCATTATCTTGTTGTTTATTCAGGATAATGATTGCTGTGAACAAGATAACTTACTAGGTACAGTTTTTCTGATTGTTTAAGTTAGAATATCTTAATTAGTTGCAAATTTGTCTCGATATCACAGCTACTTCCGTGACCATTGAAGTACTTCCTTCTTGCAAACTCCAATCTATGCACACAATATTATTTCGCATGGAATAATATTGTCTGGTATGTATAGTGTATTGTCTGGCATGTATCATGTACTTTCAAGATTCAATTCTCTTTTTCACTAAATTCTGGTGAAAATTACTATGCTAATGGCTACTCAATACACACAAGATTCTTTTCTCGATCTCGTATCGAAGGAGATCTCGTGAGACACAAATGGATCCACAGTCCCCTACGGAGATAAACTGGATCCCAACCTGTCTGGTATCCGAAGTAGAGTCTGTGTAACAGACTAGTCGTTGCGATGGCGTAAGATGATCATTACGAAGCCACGACTCTATTGTTAGATTTTAACATCAAAATCAAATATGCGTAGAAGGAACATGCGCATACCATCACTATGGAGCACGTTGTCCCGACCTTCCCCACACACCCACACACACCGCTGACATCAGTTCAGTAAAATGCAACTGTGCATGTTCGGACAGCCTGACGTTGACGATCAGAAGCATATACCCCGATAAGACAGCATACCAGGCAGATGATGGGCCGATACCATAGCTGTCCAGCATTAATTGGCCTGGTAAGCTGCTTTATCTGGATATAGCCTCCAAAAGTGAGTAAATTTGCTTTTAGTAATTGGTTCTTTTAGTAATTGGGAGAAAAAATGAACAGACGCAAATGTGTATAATTTTGTCAGAAATAAACTTGTATTGGCTATATTAATCTGGAGTAGAATTAGTAGCATAAAAATACTAGTTTACAGACCATGATAAAATACTGATCTGAAATTCCGCATTTAATAGTGTCTACGCTTACTTGATTTCTATCGATTGGAAGAAAGCGAGTCTTGATTATATTACCCGACTCCGTTTTTTAGATTTACCCGACTCCTGATAGTTTCTAAAATAAGAATCGTGTAATTTTAGTCGAACTCGGACCATCTGTCATTTTGAACCAATCATTCCCAATCCAAACCATTCCGTACCAGTCAATCCGTACCATAAATTTGTTTCATTTAATATAAATTAAGTCCATCAGCACCAGCGCTTTAGCTGATATGTACCTATAAGTATTGTTGTTTAGTCCATACCTAAATTTACAGCTGCTAACCGGCAAACAGGTAATGCAATAATAATGTTGACAGAAATTGGTAAAATTGTGTTAGTGTGGTTAACTATAGGTAGAGAAAACACCTGCTTCCATGATATAACATCACGTTACACCGGAGTACATGTCTTGAAATGTCACAGGAGCAGATCATCCCACTCCCCTCTCCTTAATACGGTTTTTGTCCTCAAACTCGTCAGGTACTAAATCACGCATATAAGGTGCATGAGTAGCACACCCTCACAATCTAACCTCGTACCCTCGTACCAGCTGCTGATAACGACGACGACGACGACGACGACGACGACGATGATGATGATGATGATGATGATGAACAATATCAGTATTCAGTAATTCTTAACCATCTGTGGTAAATTGGCCAACAGCTTCCACGTAGTTGTACACCATTAACTTAACGAATGGCGCTCGCCGTGGTACTGTTTATACAGAACAATAAGGTCTAGCTGACCTGTATGTGCCTACTTATAATCAGCGCTAAGCAAAAATAAGATAATTACGTTGCAATAAACAGAACGCGCCTATTAGTCATCGGCGCAGATAATGTTCAGGAAGAATCACAGTAGAAGTTGATAGTGGGGCGGATATGTAAAAAATTTGAGGTAAAATGTTCCATTCTGGCAGAACACATGAAATTTGGCATATATGTGGTTTAAGGTATGCTGAACATAATTGGATGCGGTGCCACGTGATTCTACCAAGGAAAACCATTCAAAATGGCGGATTCAAAATGGCCGCCTTCCCAGCGGAAAATCTCCATTACTCAAGTTCTAGATGGAGTAGAGGGCTGGAATTGATGTCAAATTAAGGGTTTCTTGGGTCACTGGTTATGATTTTACCTATTACAATACTCTAAATAGATAAACATGCTGAAAAAAAATATTATTATTATTGTTGTTGTTGTTGTTGTTGTGGTGGTGGTGGTGGTCGTCGTCGTCGTCATCGTTATTGCTGTAACATTTGTAAATTAGTATTATTATTGCTAAACGTTTGTACACACATGTTCCGGGCGGAACATTTTAGAAACAAGTTTTCGCAACTCAAAACAATTGGTCTACACGTTTTCTCCAGTAAAAGTAATTGTATGCCAGCCCCTCGATTCGCCAAGCATTATTTCGTGACAACGCTCATAGTTTAGCAATGGTGAAACATGGTATGGATTTAATTCAGCAAGCTACACAGCATATCAATCATGGACAGGTGCCAATCATCACTCTTGATCAGACTTTGTATGCTACTGCAACGAAGGTACAATGGTCTTGGCCCCTTCTATATGGTGAGGATAAGTATGTCGTGACGATGGGTGGACTTCACATTGAGATGGCGCTACTCAATGTGTTGGGAGACTGGCTAAGCAACAGTGGATGGGTGGCTGTGATGACAACAGCTAATGTAACTACAGAAGGCCGAGCCGATGCCATTCAAACTGGCTCGCATACATCACGAGGGCAATGGGCACACCAGGTGACATCCGCTGCTCTCTATGTATTGCAGAAATGTGCATATGCTGCCTCAGAAAACGGCTCAAAAGTTCTCAGCCTTGGCACATGATCAAATCCACGAGCAGCAAAATTCTATTCTGAAGGGCAATGGTGAAATTATCGGAATCACAGAAAATGAAGCTGCTTTGAAACGATGGATGGTGTCAGGCCCAGAAATAGGCAGGATGATCAGCGAGTACGAAGTGAAACATACACATAGAAATATCAATGATAACTGTCACCATGAGCAGATTCCGAGTAAGCAGAAATTGTTTGCTTTAAACACAATTTGTCTTATTGATGCAATCGAGGAAATGGGAAACCCATTTTTAGATGACAGTTTTGACTTAGTGACTCTAGATACCAAAGTCATTATGTCCGAGTCTGTAGTGAATGTGATCCGAACAGCAGAAGAACTAGTTATCAGACAGTACCACGCATTCATCGCAGATCGACTATCTGTATCATCAAAATCGGTATATGACCCAATCCAAAAGAACAATTTGGCTTTGTTCAAATCAAAACAGAGGAAGAGTACCAGACCCAACAAGAAGCTTGTTGCAATGAAGAGAGATGTACAGTTATTCTCTAGACTGTACATTTCCTGCCAATCCAGAGACGGAGACCTTGATTCATTCTTTGAGCATGAGAATCATCCATGGCCCCCATCACTTGCTGAGAGCAACGCAATGCGCCAAGGCAGCAAATCAAATCTGATGGGATGTTTCGAAGCATTAGTAGCTCGTGCATCTGATTGTCCAGAGGTTGAAGTGAAAATCATTGACGGAGCAGCTATGATGCATAATCTAGATCCCAAAAAATCAAACATGGTTGTGAACACATTTGAAAATTTTGCAGAGCACGTCTTCCTCCCACACATTGCTAGACAACTACAGACGGTTAGAAGATTGGATGTTGTATGGGACGTGTATAAGGCGGGAAGCTTGAAGACACATGCTAGAGAATTACGGGGACATGGTGAAGTTCTTCATGTTGCATCGAGTACAAGACTCCCTCAAAATTGGAAAACCTTCCTACGAGTTGATGCAAACAGAACAGGCCTCTTCACCTTTCTCGCACATACATTGGAGTCATTCGAGCTACCAGAAGGAAAGATACTCATCACAACATGTGAGGAAAACATGCTGATGAGACCAGAGCATGGCGTCTCACAACTCGCGCCATGCATGCAAGATGAAGCAGATGGTAGAATGTTGCTCCACGCCTTCCATGCATATCACCAAGGTTATCGAACAATAATGATTCATGCTACAGATACAGACGTCGTAGTCCTAGCCATACGGACAGCAAACTTTCTTCATGGGTGTGATCTCTGGGTCGCATTTGGCCATGGGAAGACCTTCCGCTATGTATCAGCTCATGGCATTGTAACAGTTTTGGGTGCAGAAGCGTCACAAGGACTGCTATTTATGCATGCTTTCTCTGGGTGTGACACTGTGTCTGCATTTTGTGGGATTCGCAAGAAGACAGCATGGGAAGTTTGGAGACTGTCTGATGCCCCGGTGTCTCTGTGTGACAATGACATGGAAACGCTGGAGAGGTTTGTCGTACTACTGTACAAACGCACATCACCATTGTCAAAGGTTAATGAGGCATGAAAACGGCTTTTCGCTTTTGGCAACAGGCAGCTAGAAAACATTCCTCTGACCAGTGCAGCTCTGCTGCAACACACCAAACGTGCTGCGTTCCAGGCAGGTCATCTTAGTGGCCAATCACTCCACGCAAATGCAAAAACGCCATCGCCAGCTGACTGGGGCTGGGTCAGAGATGGAGACACTTGGTCACCGCAATGGAGTTTGTTTGCAGACGCATGTAAGGCATGCCGGGAACTCATGAAATGTTCTTGCAAAAGTAATTGCACTGGCAGATGCAAATGCTATAAATCCAACTTACCTTGTACACAGTTGTGCTCATGCGGTGCACAGTGCATGTGACGTCTGTGAATCATGATTCAACAATCAACAGCATCATATATAGCCTTGCATACTCTAACAGGATAATTGAACGTATCTATAGCGACCATTACTCTGTTCGATATTAAGAAATCAAGTAATTTAAACTATTTCTAGATGCTATATTGCTTTTGTTCTCAAGAGATGGATCTTTTAGATAACACATCTTAAAGAGCCACCGTCTTTTGACATCAAACACAGGTGGCCGCTATGGAAGGATTGATATTTACATATTTAGAGTATTGTAGTGAGTAGAATTATAATGATTGACCCATGAAACCCCTAATTTGGCATTAATTCCATCTCTCTACTCCGTCTAGAGCTTGAGTAATGCGAATTTTCCGCTGGGAAGGCGGCCATTTGGAACCCGCCATTTTGAATGGGTTCCCTTGGTAGAATCACGTGGCACTGCATCCAATTATGATCAGGATACCTTAAACCACCTATATGCCAAATTTCATGCTTTCTGCCAGAATGGAACATCTTTTTCACATATCTGCCCTACTATGATAATAATATAACAATATGAATATTCAACAATTCATATAACAAGTACTATAGCCCGTTGACCATCAAATTTCTTGTTGTCACAATATAACAATATGAATATTTAACAATTCATATAACGAGATTCATGGTAAATTGACCATCAAATTCCTTATATAGTTACAATATAGCTATATGACTTAGTATTCAATAATAGGAAGCATAATACAGTAATATAATAATAATATTTGGTACAGGATAACCTTGCAGTAGCCTAGATGAAATTATTTAACAAGGTGTACCTGCTGCTACTACTGGGTATACTGTCCAGATATGCGTATTTATACGCCGGGATACACCATACATCAATTCGCTGAAAATCACCCATTTCCCCTATTTATACTTAACCCATTCTGCATTTGATACTGGATGGTGAAGGATGGGTGAGTGGGATAAGCCTTAAAATCTAAGCCTCACCAAGGTCTACAAGCATCTAGCCACCAGCATTATTTTGTCATCATAGACAAACGAAGTATTTCCTATCATGACACCATAATGTAGATGTTAACAAATCAGAATACCCTCTGTTTACAATAAAGTAATATTTAAAATAATTTCCATTTCACAGGATGGTGTAGCATGGATCGCTTAGCGCCGGGTACAAAATGGTCCAGACTGTGATGCTCCAACCACCCCCACCCCCACCGTGGTCCTATGGGCCAGCGTGCATAGCCATGGAGGAGAGAAATAACAGAGTCCGTAAGAACGTGCATCGCGCTTGCGCACTGTTAAGAGACAGCCGACCTACGCTGCAGAGACAGTGTGGGGAATGGCATCTTTTGTGTACACAATAGCCTGTATTTCGGAAAACGTTAATACTAGGCCATTTTCACTCATCTCGGGGTGAATTATGACCAGGATTCGTTAAAAGACACGAATCCACTTACAGAATTATAATCGGACAAGGAATGGTTGATATATCAGTAAATTAAAATCTAGGTTATAATTCTTCAAAGTTATTGTAAACTAGCAGCATGCATGTCCTAGAGAGGTGAAGCTAATGTGGCATCACAGCCAGGCACTTTCCACATGCTACTTCCCTCCCCCCCCCCCCCACCCCACATAGCCATGCATTGATTGATCCGCTCTGCATTGGTGACTTTTGATTGGTCACCAAATAGTATATAAAGAGCTGCATCGGCTACTATTCCTCAGTTGGGATGAGGGGGTAGTCCGATGTGGTGAACATTATCCGAGTCTACTAAGCTCAATTTTTGGAACCCTTGATAAAAGATTAATAAACTAACTAAAAAATAAGCTTGTCCTAGCCAAACTGTGGGAAACATTGGCATACCCGAATTAATGGTGACACGTTCCCAGTAAAAGACCGCGGGACCCTTCTTGAGCGGTGCCAACCTTTTGGCCTTCAACACCTAAAACCATCATGTGAAATGATTGGTCCGTTCTGATATCTCACCAGACCTGTTCGCACCATGCCAAAAAGTGGTGATTTGAAACTTGCACGTATCTAGTTCCTTATACAGTGTTTAGACCTACTGTGCTTACTGCGAACATTGCTTTCATCACCGCTTCTGATCTAGCGATGTCGATCGTCTTGTGTGTGTTACTATTATAAAGTTAGCCTCTTCAATCTTGCAAGGCATCTTCACTTCTGCACCAGGATCTTCCGTGTGCGTCTACAACCACAGCAAATCTAATTGTGATATAAATTATTATGTTTCAATTTGAGCCAATAACTAAGAGGCATCAACAGCATCTGCACTGTTCATGAATCTTCTCCGCATTGATGACTAACAGATGCCAACTTCTACTGTGATTCTTCCTGAACATTAGCTGTGCTGATGACTAATAGGCGCCTTCTGTTTATTGTAACATAATTATCTTATTTTTGCTTTACACTGATTATAAGTAGGTGCATACAGGTCAGCTATACCGTATTGTTCTGTATAAACAGTAGCACAACGAGCCCCATTTGTTAAACTTAGTTTTCACTTGTTAGTCAAGTTAATCTAGTATTAAAACTTTAAAATGTGCATTCGCTTACTTATGCACGATACCGCTTCAATAACTGCACCACCTACTTAATCTAATACAGCAACACCTTTTCACTAGAGACGTCTCTCGTGCCTGCACAAATAGACACGAGATACATCGCCTAATTCTAAACGAATATTAGCTCAGATCTTTTAATAGGACAATAGTCGTTGAGGACGACTGCTCAAACAAAGGAGGAATGTTTATTGTAAAGCCTCTTTCCCTGGCTTGGCACAACATTACATAGTGAGCTAGGCTTTTCATAATTGACCACTAACTTTACGGTCTTCTAAATCACCACCGAGCAGCTGTCTCTTTGTGCGCCTCTCTGGCTAACTAATTGTTTGGTAACTCCCTCCACTTGTTTGGTTAGAGACTACCCGCAGCGGTTTCTCAATGGTTAGAATCGAAACGGTGACGACACATATTCCCCCCAGTACCCTCACCAGTACCTATTATGATAGTCTTTTAGCCAAAGTAGGATTTCACTGCGCAAACGTTAATGATAGTAGATCGGCCTAGCAGTGAACGTCAGGGCATTTACATGACCCTAAAGCAGTGTAAACGTTAGCTCCAGGTAATGAGTCTCATATGGCTTGTTCTCAACTCTTCGGCAACAGCGAAAGATGCTGATAGCAGACTAACGCTACAGTGACTGCGAGGGGCGAGTGGACCCTCCACGCCTTCCAGGAAGGTCACCATAGTCTGCCATCGGCTTCGTCAGCCCCGCCTTCACTAGATACTGTGCTCATTCAGTGCTTCTGTGTTGTTGTCTTGCCCTTGTCTTGTTATTTGTGGTTGTGCTGAGACGTGGTTAGGCCCGTCGCCCAGACAACATGTACACACTGTCGGGCTGAAGCAGTTATTCAATGAGTCAGACCCAAGATGGGGGCGCAAGTACATATGCCAGAGAGGCAAAACTTCATTAACGTTAAGTAGGCATACGCCATTCGAGGCCTAAACCTTCCATGTCTGGACTTAATAACTAAATGCTAGTCTCAATTACTGAGAAGGACAGCCAAAATAATGTGGTGCCGACTAAACAAGCAAATAGTATAGAGACGACTACGTCGACTTCTGTTGAAACCTGCACACTGCCTCCACTTAAACCAGCCTACATCCTATATATAAATAGCAACACATATATAATTCAGCACCTTTAGCCTTGTTCTAAAACTGAAAGAACAGTATTAACCGATCTCCTCCTCCGCTTCAGCATGGTAGGCATTTTCCTGTGCTGGTAGCCTGCACGAGGCATTGTCCTCTCGCAAAACCAATTTATTGTTCTGCCTGGGGCATTAGTTTATCTTAAACTAGTTAGCCATGCTAGGACTTATCCCTTGCATGGGTACCTAAACGTATAAACAAGGATAGGTTAGGTATATTTGGCGAGATACAAAACAGATGGCACCAAGACATCACTTTCATTAATTGCAGAAAATGAATCACTTTGTTAAAACCTGCATAAATATCGTTTCAGGAAGACAGCCTTCGATAGCATGGGGCAACCATTTATTTTAAATTCTACCACAACTATGAAATTTATCAAACATATACTATGGCATAAGTGGAGTACAAATGCACAAATATTGTAATTGCTTGATTATTTTTTTGTTTTTTAGGAAATGTTTCCTTTTAAGGGTCAAGTGAGCTAAAAACGAATATGATTTTTTTCTTGGTTATGGCCTAAAAATTTGTTTGAATACCCTCGGCAGAATAGTATTTGTGCATTTATATAGTAAGTGACTTTATCTACTCTGAGAAAGAAAAAAAAATGTTGCAATGCCAATATAGATATCATAAAATATGATTTTAAACTTAAATTTAATAGGCGAAAATGCCATCCTCTGGTTGTGATAATTGTCGAATTATAGGTTAAAGAATTTCACTAGATGGGCCAACTATGACTGCTTAGGCTAGCAGCAAGTGTCATTTCCAGTTCAAAACTACATGTGGATTTTAGTTATAAATAATGATTTAAGCCTATTTCATGGATTTTATCATTGATAAAATAGATGATTTCAAAATATTAAAGTTTCCTTGTATGGTTGCTTTAAGAATTTAAATACAGGCAATTAATCAGAGAATGGGTTAACAAGACATCACTGACGGGCATTTTGCATTTTCCAAATGCAATTCTAGCTTTGTATCAAGGTCACAATGACCGTAACATCAAAAGTCTGAATATCTATGCTGCTCCTACTAGTTGAGATAACTGCATGATGATGCTTAGTTCCAATAATTTGGTCAATTCTCAAATAAAGACTAGATGAGCAAACTGTTAAAGTCTGCATTTTATACAAATGTTACAATGACCTTGACCTCTGACCTCAGTGTCATTGTGCTTCATCCACTTGATATACATGTAGGTAAGCATGTGACCAAGATAAATTCAAGTAAGGTGAACCAATTCTGAGATATAAGACAATATGTTGAGCAAAACAAAAAAATTTACTTAAAAGAATAGTTTTCTACCAAGGTTACAGTGAAATCGACCTTTGATCGCATGAACGTAATATGATTGTGCTGCATCTGGTTGATATATGTAACCATCTGTCTAAGTTTAATCACAATAGGCTGAACCAATCATTAGATACAAAACAAAACATTGAACAAAACTAAAAACTTAACTGGGAACAATTGAATATTATACCAAAGTCACGGTGGCCTTGACCTTTAACCTATATA
The DNA here is from genome assembly GCA_034401795.1 of Chaetoderma sp. LZ-2023a. Classification (NCBI taxonomy): domain Eukaryota; kingdom Metazoa; phylum Mollusca; class Caudofoveata; order Chaetodermatida; family Chaetodermatidae; genus Chaetoderma; species Chaetoderma sp. LZ-2023a. Next base: position 135,168,297 of record CM067370.1, on the reverse strand, counting down.
TCATTGTCCTCCATCCCCTTAAGATTAAGGAGCATGGCTACAAGTTTAGCCCCAATAGGGTGAAGCCATGCTGAGATATAAGATGATATGTTGTGCTAAACCAAAAACTCAACCGCAAAAAGAGTTTAATAGCAAGGTTGCAGTGAACTTGAACTTTGACCAAGTGTCCAAGTTCAGTCCAAACAGGTTGAAACCATTCCACGATATTAGAGGATATGTTGAGCTAAACCAAAAGCGTAACCGAGATTGGATGGCGACAAACAGATATATGGACGGCATAACAGAACCCATCGCTATATTGGTGAAAACACATTTTGACTGAAAGTCTGTTGGTCAAATTTCAGTAGAGTTGGGAGGTGGTCACATTTTTCTATGATTGGTTTAATAAAATAACCGATCATCACTCGTGTCAGTTTCTGATTTTGAATGTGTGTTGAATGAATACATACTCATAGACAGTGAACCGATGTCAAAATCTTAAAACTTCCACTCATTTTAAGACTTTCAATCGCTTAGCATGGATTCATTCTTAAACATGGATTCATGGATGTGTTCAAATCCTTCACCGAAGATGGAACGTTCCAGCCTCGATGGTAGGCTAGCATTGGAAAATCAGACTATGGTTGGAGCCAATATACTCAAATTTTATAGACTAGCATGTACTCAGTACTTGTGCAGAGTCGTGCCCTTTTATAAGTACTCATTACTTTGCCAAAGTACTTGTACTTGAGTACATACTTTGTACTTGTATTTTTGAGTACCTAAGAGTACATGCTGAGTACTTATAAATCCTTTTTCTACATAAAAATTATATGCATACTTCATCCATTTCAAGTAAATATTTGAAAACAATTTGACTAACTTGCTGCTAGCTGCCCACAATTTTGAAATTAATTTGCCTAGTTATGTTTTCATAGTAATTTGTTTTTAAAATTGATATTCTGGATGTTTTCCTGCTGTAGTACGTATGCTTATTGGGAATAAGATAACAGGCATTTGACACACACTAATGAAACCTTTTTATCTAAATTTCAAGGCTGTCATACAGGAAACTGTTGTCAGCCTTTATAAACTCTTAACTCTTTAACACTAAATTAATCTAACAACTGCCTTCTGCAGTTGTTATGGAGAACATAAATTTGCAGGCCAGGAGAAGACTATTTTTGAAAATTTAACACTGGAATGACTGGCTCAATAAGAAAGCCAGTTATTTCAGTGGTAAATTAAAAAAAAATAACCTCTTGGTCTGTAAATTGACAATTCCTATGAAAAAATTGAAATTTTCTTGAAAATATTTGAATGTTAAGGGGTTAATCAATGTTAATATTACATAAACTACTTTGAGAATAAAGTTCAATGTTGAATATTTCGAAAATAATTTGACTGGAAGCGAATGTGGAAGCAGTAAGTAATGTTTACTAGTCAAATTAATTTCAAAATATTCAACATCACTACATAATTTTTCTGAAATAAATTTTTTCTAAATAAATCCTTTCACTGATGAAGCCTTATAGCAATCATGCGAGGAATTCAGCCAATTCTTGATGAAGTAAGAAATATTCTGTTAAATATTTTGAAAATAATTTGACTGGAAGTAATTGCTGCCTAAAGGAGGAACAATTGCCAATCAAATTATTTTTAAAATATTCAACTGCTTAACCATCCTATTGTACTGAACTATTGGTCCAAAACAGAAAACCATACCTTACCTATTTATTAATGTATTAATCATGTAATGTCAAATGTATTTTTATGGAAGGCTTCAATTTTCATTTCTGGCATGTCTGGGTTACAGATGTTCCTGTGGTAGGTTCTTAAAAACGTATTTAAACTCATTTTACCTGAAATTTTAAGGATATCATTGACATATTTTATTACTAGGAAGACTAGAAGAGAATAAATGCTTGATTCCAATGAGCTAATGTTTTCTACCAACAAATATGATTAGTCATTGCAAAACTTTGTAGAACACACGCCATAAACGGAGCTCTTCTGTAACCAAAATTCTATTCCCAATAAATTTAGTCAGGAGGAGTTATAGCCATTTTTCCCCATGCTAATTTTGCAATTGTGACAAAAATCGGTCCAGAGTACTACTAGAAATCTTAATTAAAAGAAGCATACCCACCACCCCCCCCCCCCCCCACCCCTAAAATATAAAGCTACAACATATATCAACTGGTTCTATGAATATTACTCTATGTTAGGATAAATTTGTGTTAAAGTACCTTGTCATTTTAACGGTTTTTTTAACAATATCGTTTACTTTACATACCTCACAATTCTGATAAATTCATTCTTTGTGACATTTGAGCAAAGGTACTGGTGCATTATCTAACCTACCTACTGATTGGGTGGTTATTTTTAATCACCCAATGAAATTTGAGAGGAGAGGGAGAAACAACCCCCTGTTTCTAATGAATTTCTGACCAGAAAATGGTTGCAATGTAAACATGACGGGAAGAGTTACTTCCTTGTGCCCCATCCTACCTTCGACTCACTGCGCTATATATACACCTGTGCAAAAGTTAAGCACCAGCAAAAACAATAGAACGTAGAAACATGATGGTACAACTAGGCTGCCATACTTTTTGTCCCCGCGTTAGCTGACATAATTCCAAGTACGAAATGCACATGCATGCATGACTTCACGCCGCTTGATGTCCGTCCGTGGCGGGAAACAGCACACGTGTTCAGTTATGTAAAAATCCAGTTTGAGGTGTAGAACATTACATACAGATTTAGGCGACAAGATTAGGAATTTTGTGTTCATGACCGTGGTTTATTTGTACAGAGAGAATTAGCTCTTGATTGTGAACCGCTGTGGCAAGACGAAGGTTAAGTGATCGTGTGAAATGGCAAATCATAGGCATGCATACCACTGGTATGTCATGCAGAGAGATTGGCAGACAGCTGAACATTAACCATACTGTAATCAGTCGTTTGATTGCAAAACATGGGCAAACTAACGAGGTGAAGGACAGGCCTAGATCTGGAAGACCGAAGAAGACTACTGCCCGTGATGATCGAGCCCTAGTACACCTTGTTAGGAGATCTCCATTCACCAACAGCAGAGTGCTCAGCCAGCAATGGGAAACGCGCAATAGAGTGTCAATGTCTACCGTCAAAAGGAGACTGTATGCTGCTGGCATGAAAGCTAGGAGACATGTCAGACGTCCTCTCCTCACTGCACACCACAAAGAGGACCGTCTGAGGTGGTGCAACGAAAGAAGACTCTGGAACATGAGATCCTGGAGACGGGTACACTGGTCCGATGAAAGTCGGTTCCTGCTTCATGCCACAGATGGTCGAACTCGTGTATGGAGGTCCAGACGCACGGCGTACGACCAACGTAACATCATGGAAGAAGTTCCATTTGGTGGAGGTTCCGTTATGATATGGGGGTGCATCTCATTTGATTGTAAGCTGGATCTGTTGACTGTACCTGGAACACTAAATGGACAAAGATATCAAGATTCCATACTGGATAGAGTTGTGGTCCCTCATTTTGTAAATCATGCACCTGGAACCCACCCTATATTCATGGATGACAACGCCCGACCACATCGTGCTAGAGCTGTGCATGAATACCTCCGCCAGAATGCCATCGAAACCCTACCATGGCCAGCAAGGAGCCCTGACATGAACCATATTGAGCATATCTGGGACATTCTGGGAAACATGGTGAGAAGGAGGGATCCTCCTGTGCAGAACCTACATGAATTAACAGACGCACTCCATCTTGAATGGCAAAGAATACCACAATGGCGTATCAGTCGGTTGGTGACCAGCATGAGACGTCGTGTCCAGGCCGTCATCCAGGCACAAGGTGGATATACCCGGTATTAATAATTACAGTCTCAAACTCGTGCACATATGTTAAACTTCGTTTTCAGACACCATTAATGACAATCTAGCCACGTGTGTCAACTGTAGGGCAATAGTTGTCAGTTGTGTCAATGTAACCATATTCAGGCCTCGTTTTCAAGTTCAAACAAAAACATACAGTGTTTCCCCACCATCATAATCAGCATTCCTCTAGTTGCATTATTACCTCTTGCACTAAGATGGATGGGTACATAAATGTTTATGCTATTGCTTTCTTCATAGCACATGAATATACCCTCGCATGTGCGTAAAAATAGGGTGGTGCTTAACTTTTGCACAGGTGTATAGATAAAAAATAATCCTCCAATATGTATAGCACACCAGTTACATGAATAGCCGTGGTGATACGGTGGTGTTTGCCATTGGCGGGAATGTCCGCTGGGCCCCACTAGAACGTGATCATTCAACCGGCCCTCAAGGTCAGTCTTTGTATTCACCGGTCGCTCGCAGCCTCCCTTCGCATCCCTGAGGCCAGCTAACCAGCATCATCCGGCTAGCGCGTACAAGCCATAAACTGAGGAAGAAACAGTGGAGCAGCGTGGCGCCGACGCTACAAGTGGCGCCCGATGTGAGGCTCGAAATGATTAACCAAACACCCACTATGACTCTCAGCTATTCCAGCCACCGTTCTACTTCGACGAGTATGTCCCAGAATATTATGAGGAGTACCCGGATAACAGAGCAGCATGCACCATAACCAGTAACATGACAATAACTTCACACATGCGTGATCCACCACATTTCAATGACCAATATGTTTGCCAATAAGTGAGGGCGCATTTATAAATGCATCTGAGGCAGACATATCATTCCTTACACTATCAGAGGTTCATGATCGTCACTACACCAAAAACGCTGCATGTAGAATTCCATAATATAAGACCCACAACTCTGCCTCAATATACTTCATCACCAATACAATGGTGCATATCAGAATCGACGCAGTAATAATGGAGGGAGTCGGATCTCATACATCCCCATGCTACCTGATGTCACTTGCCTACATGCATCACCTATCACACTATGTCATCTCTAGGACTTTACTGAGAACATCCAACACAGAGGCTGGTGGACCCACCTCGTCATGTAAGTGATCAACTGTGGTATGACCCGGTGCCAATATACCGCCCTATTCCCGTGCATAAACCGCCGTAAATCCTACACCACATGAACCGCGGATCCACGCGAACTCACAGGAACATGTTCGCGAATACAGATGACCCGATAGGTCACATACCCCCACCACATCACCCTATATGGTGACCAAAATATTCACCTACTCCTTTAGCATTTACACCTATCCGTCCATCCGTCCCACCAGGTTCTGCCCCAATAGCCCGTTTTCACGGTGCCAGCCGAGTCATCCCTCTGCCCGAATACAGCGGGGAAGGTGACTGGGAAAACTACCAGTGTCAATTTGAAATTATATGATCCAGGCAAATTCCTCGGATTTCAATGAGATAGAATAGGCTACGCCTGTACACTAACAAGTCATTGAATAAGTTACGTTTTCAAGCAAGACGTGTTTTCAACAGCTGGGGAATATTTTACGGTTTGTGAAAACTGCCATTGATTTCTCTCGAAAGCCTCTAGATGCTGAGTTGCAAATCAGCCAGTGTCTCTTTTGTTCCTATTTCATAGGATGGGTGGAGGTTTTGAAAGCTGTTGCTGGATCTCCGAGTTGGATTACATCATGGAGATTTTTATTTTGCTGTTGCCGACAGTGGACGGTGTCGGTTTTGTTCTGATAGGGGGAAACGCCAATCATTCTCTACTCGCTATTCAGAATCAATCAGCACTACTTCTGTGGGTGAGAGATGCTAATCATCCTTGCTCAGTAATTCAGAAGTGCAATTGTTAAGTTTTGAGGACGTTGACACGATTTCGTGTTGCTGATTTCCGGTGACATGATTATTTTGCGGGTTGCTGTTACGGGAACGCCCAAGCTCATGTATCGCTATAAGGAATGTAGCCGTGTTCCGGTGGCCTGATGTTTTCTCGGAATTTGGTTTTGTAACAACGCCTAGGCTTGTATTTCTTGCGTCACTTAGTGCTCTAGGATGCTAGGGTGATTCGGGTGCCCGTTTTCTCACCATTATTACGTGATGTGTTGTTCCCGATAGACGCGCTTGATATAACGACTACTGGCATATTGTCTGCTCGCACTTAGTTTTGATTATCGCGCAAGTTGTTAAAGTTGCAATGAGTGAAAATACAGCCTTCGTTGATAATCTGCTGATGGATGTAATTCCAGGAAAACCTGGAAATCCGAATAGTTTGGTGAAAAATCAGCAGTTTACTGTCGATGTTACAGCTGACAGTGAGCCGGAGATAGTGACGAATATCGATCTGGCTGTTTCGGCCGAGGTTTCGCGCGATACATCCGATTTGGCCGCAGTTTCTCGTCGAGAGTTTATTAGTCTTAAGAGCGATGTTGCTTCTCTGGCGGGAAATTTGGACAAACTTATTTCACACATTACTTCCGCGATGGATGAGGATTCCTCGAGTGACGAAGATGGTGAGGATAGGGGAAGATGGGACTCGGAGGTAATTGAGTCGACTTCGCGGGATAGAACGTCGGACGTGGCTGTTAAAGACCAGTGTGATATCTTGACAGATATTGCCAAGATGTATGAGAATAATGATTGTTGTGGGGAGAACATTGACGATCAGTTGGCAGAGGTTATTGCTAAGATGTCTACCGTGAAGATGTCGGATGAAAGGTTGAAAGAGAAAACTGAGTTATATGCTAGGCCAAAGAATTGTGAACTATAAACCTGTGCAAAAGTTAAGCACCACCCTATTTTTACGCACATGCGAGGGTATATTCATGTGCTATGAAGAAAGCAATAGCATAAACATTTATGTACCCATCCATCTTAGTGCAAGAGGTAATAATGCAACTAGAGGAATGCTGATTATGATGGTGGGGAAACACTGTATGTTTTTGTTTGAACTTGAAAACGAGGCCTGAATATGGTTACGTTGACACAACTGACAACTATTGCCCTACAGTTGACACACGTGGCTAGATTGTCATTAATGGTGTCTGAAAACGAAGTTTAACATCTGTGCACGAGTTTGAGACTGTCATTATTATTACCGGGTATATCCACCTTGTGCCTGGTTGACGGCCTGGACACGACCTCTCATGCTGGTCACCAACCGACTGATACGCCATTGTGGTATTCGTTGCCATTCAAGATGGAGTGCGTCTGTTAATTCCTGTAGGTTCTGCACAGGAGGATCCCTCCTTCTCACCATGTTTCCCAGAATGTCCCAGATATGCTCAATAGGGTTCATGTCAGGGCTCCTTGCTGGCCATGGTAGGGGTTCGATGGCATTCTGGCGGAGGTATTCATGCACAACTCTAGCACGATGTGGTCGGGCGTTGTCATCCATGAATATAGGGTGGGTTCCAGGTGCATGATTTACAAAATGAGGGACCACAACTCTATCCAGTATGGAATCTTGATATCTTTGTCCATTTAGTGTTCCAGGTACAGTCAACAGATCCAGCTTACAATCAAATGAGATGCACCCCCATATCATAACGGAACCTCCACCAAATGGAACTTCTTCCATGATGTTACGTTGGTCGTACGCCGTGCGTCTGGACCTCCATACACGAGTTCGACCATCTGTGGCATGAAGCAGGAACCGACTTTCATCGGACCAGTGTACCCGTCTCCAGGATCTCATGTTCCAGTGTCTTCTTTCGTTGCACCACCTCAGATGCTCCTCTTTGTGGTGTGCAGTGAGGAGAGGACGTCTGACAGGTCTCCTAGCTTTCATGCCAGCAGCATACAGTCTCCTTTTGACGGTAGACATTGACACTCTATTGGGCATTTCCCATTGCTGGCTGAGCACTCTGCTGTTGGTGAATGGAGATCTCCTAACAAGGCGTACTAGGGCTCGATCATCACGGGCAGTAGTCTTCTTCGGTCTTCCAGATCTAGGCCTGTCCTTCACCTCGTTAGTTTGCCCATGTTTTGCAATCAAACGACTGATTACAGTATGGTTAATGTTCAGCTGTCTGCCAATCTCTCTGCATGACATACCAGTGGTATGCATGCCTATGATTTGCCATTTCACACGATCACTTAACCTTCGTCTTGCCATAGCGGTTCACAATCAAGATCTAATTCTCTCTGTACAAATAAACCATGGTCATGAACACAAAATTCCTAATCTTGTCGCCTAAATCTGTATGTAATGTTCTACACCTCAAACTGGACTTTTACATAACTGAACACGTGTGCTGTTTCCCGCCACGCACGGACATCAAGCGGCGTGAAGTTATGCATGCATGTGCATTTCGTATTTGGAATTATGTCAGCTAACGCGGGGACAAAAAGTATGGCAGCCTAGTTGTACCATCATGTTTCTACGTTCTATTGTTTTTGCTGGTGCTTAACTTTTGCACAGGTGTATATTAACAGTTACACAAGTCAATGAGGAAATTTGGTCGCAGGTGAACTATAAAGTAAGAAATAGGGATTTAAAGGTCCAAAGAGTTCAAGGGCCTTTAGTGTGTGGAGTAACGTCAGTGGTGCAGATTTCTGACACTTTGATTCGCACTACTAGGGATGATGAACGGTTGGAGAAGGTAGTTGTGAAGGACTTGTTGAGGAAGTCGGTTGACGCATGTGCGCTTCTCCTCCATGCAAATCTGGAATTAAATATACAGAGGAGAGATCTTATTCAGCCAGAACTTAGTGCGAATGTCACTGGTTTGAAGTCGAAACGTATCCCTATCACTACGAAGCTATATGGAGATAATTTGATTGAAAATCTCGAGTCCATTGAGGAGACGAATAAAGTCCACAAGAAACTGGAGGGCAGGCCCACTTTTCAGCGATGGCCGCAGGCTAAAAAACGTTTCTACCCTTATGGGGGTCAACAACCTAATCGTGACCGCAGTTCTGGATATCGTCGCAATGACAAGAAATCTTGGAAGAATTTTTTAGGAAATTTCGGGGGTGCAACCAACAAGAAGGCCTGAGGCAACCCTTGAAACCAGCGGCCACAGGAGAACATCCCGATGATGCGCCGGAAGTGAGGAGTCGTTTTGAGGTAGGAACAATTGATTTTAAAATTGTACACTGCAATGCTAGTCTGTTTAACGCTGGCAGAATTAATGAATGTTTTTGGGAATGGACTAAGATTACAAATGATCCTTTCATTCTTCAAGCTGTTTGTGGATATCAGATTGAACTTACCGAAATTCCCATTCATATAAATGTTCCGAATCCTATAGTTTTCAGTAAGTCAGAGTGTGAGCTTATAGATGCTGAGTTGAATGTTTTCTTGTCTGGAGGTGTTATAGAGCGTGTAGAATTTTCTGATGGAGAATTTATTTCGAACATATTTATAAGATACAAGAAAGATAACAGTATTCGTGTTATTCTGAACCTAAAAAGATTTAATAAAAGTGTCATGTATCAACCTTTTAAAATGGATACCATACACACGGTTGTTAATTTGCTTTCCGAGAACTGTTATATGGGATCACTGGATTTACAAGATGCATACTACTCTGTCCCCGTTTGGGAAGATGATAGGAAGTTTTTACGGGGTTTTTTTGCCGGGTCAGCGCTATCAGTGTACTTGCATCCCTAATGGGCTAGTGTCAGGCCCAAGATTGTTTACTAAGATGTTGAAATCTGTTTATCCCTCGCTTAGGGAGCAAGGTTTTTTGTCATCTGGTTATATTGATGATTCCTTATTATTAGGAGACACTTTCCAAGACTGTCAACAGAATATTACTGTCACTAAACAGTTGTTTACATCTCTTGGTTTTGTTGTAAATGGGAAAAGTCCGTCACTACACCAGTACAAGTCATTCAACATTTAGGTTTTTTGTTGGCGATACGGCTAACAGAATCGAAAATTGAGCATATTATTAATAAGTGCCAGGAGATATTGGCCAATGATAATTTAGTGATAAGAAGGACCTCAGAGCTGATAGGCCTATTTGTATCATCGGTTCCTGCAGTTAAATTTGGACCTGTATTTTACAGGGAATTGGAGTTGGACAAGATCTTTGCGTTGAAATGTAGCAAGGGAGATTATAATGGGCACATGCAATTGTCAGAGGATGGGAAGGATAATATTTTGTGGTGGAAAGACAATTTAGCTTCTGCATATAAGGACTTGACTATTGGCCTGCCATCACTTGTTCTGACAACTGATGCTTCTAATGCTGGCTGGGGAGCAGTGTTCCTTGCGCAGCAAACAGGGGGTAGATGGAGCACAGAGGAAAAGTGTTCTCACATAAATGTGTTGGAGCTTAAAGCAGTCTTATTCGGACTACAATCCTTGATTCAAGCCACCAACATTCACATCCTGGTCAGAATTGACAATTCTACGGCTGTAGCATACGTTAATCATATGGGAGGAACAAAGTCTTTGGAGTGTCATAAGGTTGCAAAGTGCATATGGTTTTGGTGCATGGAAAAGGGGATTTTTTTGACAGTTAATCACCCACCTGGAGTTGAAAATTGTGAGGCGGATGAAAAATCTAGATGTTTTAATGATAGAACTGAATGGTCACTCTGCGTTAATGAGTTTGAAAAAATACAGAGTCATTTTCGTGTGATCTGTGATATTGACCTCTTTGCTAGTCGCCTTAACTATAAGATAAGACAATATGTTTCCTGGATGCCTGATCCGGGTGGTGTCGACATTGATGCTTTCACGATCTGCTGGACGAATTATACATTTTTTGCTTTTTCCGCCTTTCAGTGTCATTATGAGAGTACTGAAGAAGATAAGGGAGGATCGAGCACAGGGTATTTTGGTGGTGCCAGAATGGCGACAGCATGTATGGTATCCTCTCCTCAGAAAGATGTCTGTCCAGACGCCACTTCGGCTGGAGTGGAGAAATAGCCTCTTGACTCTTCCTCACATAGATCAGGAGCACCCTCTCGGTTCCAGTCTACATTTGATGGCATTCTTTTTGTCAGGGAATCGTTGAGACTTAAAGGTGTTCCCGAAGACACTTATGAAACGTTTTTGCTGTCATGGATGGTCAATACTAAGAAACAGTACTTTACACATCTTCGGAGGTGGGTTATGTTTTGGATACATGAAATTTTCGCCTTCGGTTACCTCAGCATTAAAGTTCCTTCAGTATTTAGTGCTCAAAGAAAGCAGTTATAGTAGCATAAACATTGCTCGAAGTGCCTTGTCATCCGTTTTGCTTTTTCTGGACAACAAAAGCATTGGAGAGAATGAATTGGTTTGCAGATCTATGACGGGGTGTACAAGATGAAGCCACCTTTACCAAGATATAGTAAGACATGGGATGTTAATCTAGTGTTTAGTCTTATTAGACAGCAACCTTTGGCTCAATATTTATCTTTGTATGACCTCTCGCTGAGATTGGTCATTTTGTTGGCTTTAACAACTGCTCAGAGATGTCAGTCTTTGCAATTATTGGGCTTGGACCACATGTGTGGAGATAATGAGCGATATACGTTTTACTTAACTGGAAAGTTTAAACAAGCGAGACCAAAGTTTAATGAGCTAACAGTTGTCATACCAAAATATCCTGAAGACGTACGGTTGTGCCCATATAACACTTTGGATATTTATATTGGGAATTCGTTCTTCGCCGCTGCTTTTAGTTAGTACTGTGAAACCACATAAAGCAGTTACCACAGATACGATTTCGAGGTGGTTAAAAAGTATTATGAAAGCTGCAGGAGTTGAAACGGGCATATTTAATCCACATAGTTGTAGTTCAGCATCTACTTCTGCAGCAGCCAGGAATGACTTGAACATTCAGACAATTTTGGATACTGCGGAGTGGGCGAGTGCGACAACATTTGCGCGGTTTTATAATAAGCCACTACTAAATGAAACGGATGATTTCTCGAAATGTGTGTTGAGCCTGAAGTAGTCCTTGGAATTGCTAGTCTCGTTTGCCAACAGTTTTATGTGTATCATCCGCCTCAGGTGTAAATAATTTGTCATGGAATATTTATGTTGGGTCATGATCCTTCATGACAGTTCGATAGTGTGTCCATGGCTGGTTTATTGATAGTTTGAGCCACTTATGGATTACTTATCTGCTTAGTGAATGGATGCCTGATGAATCGGAACCATGGTAGAAGGTGATTGTTTGGTATCCTCAGAATTGGTGAGTAGAACAATTATTGTTTAATGATGGCTCTGGTCCATGTATGTATACATAAAGCATATATGTATTTATATGTATGGGAGTGTGGACCTGAAACGTAAGACATCTGTCTTTGAAATCTCATTGAAATCCGAGGAATTTGCCTGGATCATATAATGGACAGATTGGACGAGACTTGATGATGTCCAATTCTGCATTATAGTATTCAGTCAAATTCCGTAGGATTTAAATCCCTCCCATGCCATAATCGTAATTATGGTAAGTTCTGGGAACCCACCCTGATAACGGGCATATGTCTTCAGTTTACTGCTTTGAAACATGACTTGTTAGTGTACAGGCGTAGCCTATTCTATCTCATTTAAATCCTACGGAATTTGACTGGATACTATAATGCAGAATTGGACATCATCAAGTCTCGTCCAATCTGTCCATTATTAGCCATACCAAACGGACCAGCAGATGGAGAATATCTGGCTGCCAAGTTGTCAGGTGAGGAATTACAGATCTTGACCGACCTTGGGTGAGAAACCACACCCACATATACAGCCCTCGAGGGCACCCTATCCGAATGATTTGGCGACACAGCTCTAGGAGAGACAAGTCACCTCTAACTGAAATATCTGAGACGCCGTCCAAACGAAACCATTCCAGAGCTCTCCAGCCGAATTTGGCACCTGGTTACGAGGGCGTACCCTAACACAAATATGGAAGGAGTCACCCACCTACAGCAGGACAATTTCATAGACGACCTAAGCGTGGAGCATGCCCTAAAGAAAACTATTCTTTCTGGAGCATGGAAGTTTACAAACGCTGATGGCAATGGCCATCAAAATAGAAAACTTCTTAGAGTGGGAAAAGAACATGCGGTGCAAAAATCACCCTGTAAATGAGGCGGAATACACAATGCCAAATCACACACAATGCACTACATCACCTTCGGCCACAGCCACCGAAGCACTAATGCACCACAAAACCCCACCGAATCCCATCCATATAGCCAACCACAAAAGGGCAGAGGCCAGGGTCAGCCCCATTGTGGGGGTGCCAATCACGGCCTCAGTCGCAACAAGTACAAACAACAGACAAATGCAAGGTTGGAGGAGATAACCAGCCAAATGGCCTCTCTTACCAACCTACTCTTAGTGCCACCGTAGCGGCGCAGAGCAACACACACAGCACCCTGCCCTCTGAAAGCTGGTTTGATTGTTGACCACTGGAGGGAACGGTGCCCTAATAGGTGTCCCTCTAATCCTGCCATTCCAGGCTGCACCATGCCACAGCCGTATACCGAGTCAGCTCGGTGCCCATCCGCTCGGCCAACATCCCATACAAACATCCATACCAATACCTGCTCCAAACACCCTTAAAACTACCCACACTCCTACATGCATACCTACAGTTTCGCCAGTGCCTGTAGTGGCAACGCATACCGTGCCAAAAGTACCAATGCCAATCCTTTCTCCAGCAACGGCTGTTCCCGCCCAAGTTGAACACACAGTCCCTTCCATTATCTGTAAAATGGCTGTAGTTGGTGCAACATACACCTCCAAACCAATGTTTATCTTAGCACCACGTCCCACCAATATGATGCCAACTACACGGCACCCTTTATTGGTTTGCAACACAAATATCCAACCACCTTCACCCACCGCATCCAATAATGATGATAGTAGCGCATCTGATGATTGTGATCATCAGCCTCAATGGATGCAGAAGCTCCGTAAACATAGAAGCACAAAATGATGCATTGTCCCAAGTGGATGGCGCAGCTAAAATACTGCGCCTGCACTGCTGGCATCAATACGCCGCTACCCACCACTAACCTTAATACACCCACCACATCTCCAACACCTACGCCCACACCAGCTACAACTCTACCCCCGGCGCTGTAAAATCGGTAGTGGCACTGCCAGGTTGGTCATTTCCTCACACATTGTAATACAGATAGAGGAGATTCAATTTATACAAAGAGTTGTCGTCGCCTCTATCCAAAATGATGCCCTTCTTGGCGCCAACTTTCTCATTGCCAGCGAAGCTGTGATACACGTCCATACTAGCTTCACAATGCACTAGCCCGTGCATCCTTATGACTACCACCAATAAGGATCAGATACCTTTCTGGGTATTCAATTGCACAGCGATTCTGCATTGACTACCGACGCCTAAATAACCTAAGTACCAAGGATGTGTACCCTTTACCTAGAATCGATCAAGCTCTGGATTCCTTATCAGGAGCTCGATGGTTCTGCACCTTGGACCTATCAAGTGGTTATTGGCAGGTAGCCATGGAGGATGGCGACAATGAGAAAATGACTTTTACGTGCAGGGACAGCCTGTTCCAATTCCGCAAGATGCTTTATGGCCTGTACAATGCACCTGGTATGTTTGAGCGCCTAATGGAACAGGTCCTCACCAAACTACAATGGGAGATCTGCTTATGCAACGTGATTGTCTTTGGCTCTATGTTGGGCAAATGTTGGCCAACTTGGCTGAAGTATTGGAGCGTTTTAAGAATGCCAGCCTAAAGCTCAAACCAAAGAAATGCCACTTCTTCAAACAACAAGTTGAATTTCTGGGACATGTTGTATCCGCCGATCGTGTCATCACCCAACCCGGGAAAAACATGCGCAGTGGTCGAATGAAAGACATCCACCACAGTAACCAACAGGCTGAGCTTCTTCGGCCTCTGCAAATATTATCAGCGATACATCCATTACTTTAGCGAGATTGCGGCACCGCTATTTCAAATAACAGAAAAGGATATACCATTCAAATAGACGAGTGAGTGTGAGGAGGCTTTTCAAGGTGCTGAAAGCACAACTAATAAAACTGCACCAATTCTTGCTCACCCAAACCATAACCTCGATTTCATCCTAGACACAGACGCGTCTGCTTTTGAAATTGGCGCCGTTCTATCCCAAGTCGCAGAGGATGGAACATAGCAGGTACTTGGATATGGATCGCGTACACAGAATAAAACAGAAAAACGTTACACGGCCACTAAGTGAGAACTATTAGCCGCGGTACACTTCATAAAGTATTACATACATGTTTTGTATGAGCGCCCATTCACCATGAGTACAGACCATGCCTCCCTACGGTGGCTCAGGAATCTGAAAAACCATGGGGGTCAGGTAGCGAGATGACAGGAATCCCTGCAAGCCTATAACTTCATGGTCATTCATCAACCCGGCAAATTGCATGGAAACGCCAATGCCCTGAGCTGAATTGGACTCGAGGGTGAAACCGAAGTGGCCACCACCATTACACATGACTTACAGCCAGCTGCCACCTTTCTAGAACTCCTGTGTGAGGATTGGATGGCGGCTGAACTCGCTCATGAACAGGCAAGAGACTCCCACACATGACATATATACTCATGGATCCAGGAGGAGATACGCCCTTCCACGGAATTGATCAGTCCTTTATCAATAACGGGGAAGTATTACTACCAATGATATGCAGAGTGGCATGTGCACAATAACATTCTGTATATCAATAATCGTATTGTTGTTCCCGAACGTTTCCAAGTCATGATACTCGAACAATTGCATGACAACTTCAGTTCAATTTATTAAACATCTGAAGCATATATTGCATTGCCATATACAAACGAATACATGTAAATATTTCTATTGTATTATATTTATTCATAATAGGGCTGTTCGATTATGGATAAATAAATAAATATACTTGATTTTATAGAAAAACAACAGAATACATAATTTCCTAAATTAGTTCCTAGTTAGGTTTAGGCTGTGTTCTCACTAGCGACCTAATCCGGAATAACGCTGTATTGAAGTATGCCACTGTTCCAGATTAACTCTCTAGTGAGAACACAGCCTTAGATTACCTCACCTAAGTAGGCCTATGAAAAGACTGCAGGACGCTCAATCGGACAAGCTATATTAACCAGTCCTCTGATTGGATGAACCTGAGGAACAACCCTGCCAAGTATAATGAAGTCAATTTGGAATCCATTGTCCACTCATTCATATTATATAATGGCTTTAAGAAACCGGCGCGAATGCCCAGATTTTCAAGCCAGTAAAAAGGCCTCAATTTCATTTTAACATTGCATAGATTAACCTTTAATTATATAGAGCTCGCCCGTAGCGCCTATCTACAATGTTTCCCCACCTTCCCGTATTGGAAAAGCAGGATATTTTGAAACTCATTTGACTATAAATTGTTGGTGTCTTAGGCAGCAACAGCTTTAAGTCAAATTACTTCCAAAATAATCAGCAGAATTTATGAAAATTTGCATCAGAATTTTTTTAACTTACTATGAAAGACAGTAATTCATTTTTCACATTTTCTCGCAAAATGGCCACTAACACATCAACCTTCAGAGGCGGACATTGTTCCATAAACAGTAACAATCAAATGTTTGGAGCCGATCACTGGCGTATCAAGCAATTACTTATATAAACATTCGCATCCATAAACTACGACTCCGGAGGTAATGTAGCTCACCGGGTAGTCAGGCCATTCTGGTGTATCATGTAGACTCGCGGCACCGCAAGTGCATGACGAGTGATGACGCTGGTTAGCATTCGGTCTCGAGGTGACAGACCTTGTACGAGACTGCCCTACAGGAAACAAAAACCGGCTCCTAAGACTGGTGGAACTCAATCATTCCGGTGGGGCCGTGCGACCATTGTCGCGAATAGTAAACACAACTGTCTCATCCCACGAGTTTGTGTCACCAGTATGCCTGTCCATAGCAATTTTGTGATCTATGGACTTACAAGATTTGATTTGGTGACCTAAAAATATGAGTCTATACAATGAGTTTACCTAAACAATTAAAAATATGTTAGATAAAACTACAATAAGAGCATACGAAAATACGAGACATAGAGACAGGTAGATGAACTTCTAAACATGGGGCTCCCGGCGGTACCACACAGACCCATAGGTCCGCAGAGGTATCCCCGCAAGGGAGGCTCCCATACACGATTATGACTATAGGAGTGCGTACTGTTTTACGTGAAGACGGGACGGGGAATTCCCGATGGATTCCCTCATTACCGTCTTATGTGATTCCTGTATGCTAAATTAGTAGTTGCCGCTTTATTTATGCGGGCCTTCTGCTTTGCTTAATTCCTTTAGTTGTTTTCAGAACAAGAATTATTTTAGGCCTCAACTGACTGATCGCTACCTAGCTATTAGACACTGCTGTCATGGAGAACAGATGCCCTAAGATTTCCACCACACACCCCCTCCCTCCACATACTAAAGTAGAAGCATAAACCCCATTTCTGCTTTAAGTGGAAGACAGCCAACTTACAAAAACCAGAACCAACGACTTTCTCGACTGATTAACACTTTATATATAGAGCAAGAAGGACGATAGTGACTGCTAGCAATAAAAAGACAACAGGGAGAATTTCCATTGTCATTTCCCTGAGCTGAATTCCCACTTCCTCTTTCCCATCCCCATTTAAGTTGTCACCCAAGAGACAGCTACGCGCCACTCGAATAGCTTCTTCTGCCTATCACTAGCATGATGACCATCAACTACGATGAGGAAGAGCCCGGCGCACCCCTTTCCGAGGCTTGTCCAATCACCAGAGGCTGTGTCAGGAATGCTTGATCGGACCTATGTATCTCCAAGGAGATGCCTGGCCACTCCGGCCAGCAATTATTTGTGCGGAAGCCCCGTAGAGACGCCCATGGGACGGCATCGCAAGCCCCGACGTTCACTGCCACCAACCTCCAGGAATTGGCTAACCTTCCAATTGGCTGACCAGGCCACCCTGGATCCCCGACTGGCAGACCTGGAGGTTGAGAACATGTACGTGGACTTGTGTGACGAGCGGACACCAAACCCAACTCACCAGCGTGTGGCACACAGGCGACGCCGCATGGTGGCCACCCGACCACAAAAGTAATATTTGTTCTTTTGCCATGAAAGTAACATGCTGCCAGGAGTTTCTCCAAGCAATTAATCAAGAACATGCAGTTTTGCATAAGAAAGTAAAACAGCAAAAATTATCATAACAATTTGGACGTTAATGTATATTAAACAGAATATTTCATAGTCATAACAATCACAAAGATTAAATCTGGGAAGCCACTTTTAATCATAAACAATTTGTACAACACTGAATATCCCTGAATAGAAGTAGAAGCAAATCCTGACACCTGCACCAGGATATGTGTTAATCCAGAGTCTGCAAGGGCAGTACATCACTGCCTGGAAAGCAATATTGGGCATTCGCTATCTTCTAATATGTCCATTGGATTTGTGTGATTAAGGGGAGTTCATTTCTGATAAAATCCAAAACTAATAGAATTGGTACCATACAGTGTGACCTTGATAAGTTGACATTGAGGCAGTGCCTTGACCTTTAATGCCAAAGTTAAACCACCTCATCGTTATCTCAAGTGCAACATGTTGACAAAGTATGGTGATCATATAAAAACTGTGTCCTCCCCCAAAACCCCACACCCCAACCCCACACCCTGGCTGTCAAGGCATGCAGTCGTCACAAAAGCTGTCCTCATAGTAGTAGTTGTCCAGCTCCAGGTTGTTGGCGGGGTGCTGGCCCGGCGTGGTCTGGTCGGTCAGTCAGAGATCCTCCACGGCCAGGAGTCCTTCCTGCCAGCTCTTGGTCATATTCCTCAGGTCTTGCGATGCCATCTCATGGCCGCTTTTTCGGGGCTCTCCCACAAAATGTTTGCTTTTAACTAAAAGAGGCAAGAGGTTAGGGAACCTCTGTGGCATATAGGCACCACTGCGATATACTCCGATGGCAGAAAGAGAAAGGCATAGTCAATTTGAAAAAAGATTCTGGGAGATGTGGCGGTTGTCTGTTTCGGTCGCCTGACCACTGGCCAAGTGGTCGAAAAAGAAAAGAGGAGTCGCTATTCGACGGAGATCGTGCCAGGGTGAGATTTCTTCAAGGGTGCACCTAATGCACTCTAGTACTTTTTAAATGTCTCCACGAAGAGATTCGACAAAGATTTCTAGACCCGTAAAATAGGCTACGAGTGTGAAGAAGAAGTCAATGCCTTTAGAAAGAAAAATATCTGCGGGGATTGGTCGTAAGTGGTGCAAACATGGTAGCGACGTTAAGATCATTCGCAACGGATGCGGGGAGGCAGCAACAGCATAAAAGTGTAATGTTCCATACTTTAGATAGCATTTACAGAACTATCACCATCTACAATTATTTAGGAATTGTCATTCATACCATTAACATGATGTATTTAAAATGATGAAAAATAATAGTGATGAAAGTCTACATCAGTTTTTAAATCATCATGATCGCAGCATAAAATGGGTAAAGTGATCGTGGTGAATTTGGAAATATTTGGTTACCATGGCCAATCGTATCGTAAATGACAGTGGCAATTAAAAACCTATAGTATAAATCTATACTAAGATACTCATCAGAATAAAACTAGTGTTGATAGAACAATTTATTTCGAATGGATTTGTACCTGCGAGGACATGCACAGGTGAATAAAAACGTACATTACCATGCTATCCTAGGACCGGTGTGCGTGTAATGTAAGGACAAGTTTGCTTGAACAGAAATGAACTGAATGATGATTTTGGTGTTTTGACTGTGAAAATATTATATACCATACTGATTTTACAATAATTATGATGTGTGTATGTATTGTAGCGAAGATGGAGAAAGAGGACTGATAATGCTTTAGCTGAATGATATAATCTGTGGTTGGATAGTTCTAATGACACCGCCGATGACAATGACGATGATTCACAAAATATCTCCTGCTGTTTTCACTATCTAAATAATTAGACTTGGTACATGTCTTCTACAGTATAACACTGACCATATATACCATAAATGGCAAAATCATCGTGATGATATTGTGCACTTAAATGGCCTTGTTTGGAAGGAAAGTATTGAATTAACATATATAATGAGAAAAGAGTTTATACTATAGATGTTTACACAGTCTGCCTTTACATAGGCTTTTCCCATAGGTATTAGCGCTAGCGTATGCTTAATGTGGTACCCAACTGCAATTGCTAACAATAGTGGAGTCAAGTCAAGTACCAGACTATTGTGGCACTTCAATGCACGCTGCTTAAAGGTTTCTCATTTATATTTCTCTTAACGATTTGTATATCCTATTCATAAACTGACCAGCTTATTTTCTTATTTGCTATATATGCACTTCTATGCACTAGAACATTTAATCTCAGCAGGAATGAATAAATATTGACTATGTTACCAGTTTAATGTCTTACTTAAATGGAACACAAATGGAATAGGGTCCAAGAACGCAGAATTATGGATTTGTATAATTTAAATACAATAAAATATTTTGTTTTCGAAATTCTTAATAGTAGATTTCAGCATGGAACCCCCTTTTCTTCAATTTCTCATTAGAATCAATGAGTGACGTCATTGTGTGAATGATTGTTGCAGTATGACGGCATATCGTGAATATTATTGTGTTGTTGATGATTAATAGCCCACAGCAGCTAATTTAAACACTGCCATATTGATGAGATACAAGAGGGACACAAATGTTTGTTAAACTAGAACGTGGATTAGACTGGTAACTGTATTAGTTTCTTCTAATCAGAAAACATGTGTGGCATAATCTGAATCCACATGGTTGACAATTCACACGATATTGTCATACTGTGAATTTTAAGGCATGTCAGAATTCATGACATTAACCAAATATTATAGGTTGGCTATGATTCCACACAGCTAGTTTTCTAGGTCCATCTCGTGGTCATCAAGGTCATCAAACAGTTGAATGATTGGTGCACATGTTCTCGTGTTTGAGTATCATTTCCACACTGGCGGGTCGCTGTGTCTGTCAGTCCAATGCACTTTAGGTTGGCACGCAGACCACCGTGACCCGTTTTCAAGCAGAAAATGATGGCCTGAAAATAAAATATATTATTTGCATAGTTTCGAACACCTAGCTAATAAATTTCAACACAGAAAGTAATTTTCGTCAATTTCCCATGATAATCATAGAATGACGTCATCGTGTGAGTTAATGCTGTGGTATGATGGCATTGCAGTAATAATATTTTGATAGCTCACAGAAGCTCATTCAAACATCATCATATTAATGAGATGCAAGAGAACTACTAGCGTTTGTTAAGGTAGAGCTTGAATATGCGATGATGACAATCTTCGTATCAGTTTAGATGCCATATATATTCATCTATTCTGAAAACATGTATGGCGTAATTTGAATCCGCGTGGCAATGATGTCATGCCATGGATTTTGTGGTGTGTCAAATTTCATTACTTTAGGAGAAAGTGCAACTGTGATGGACTTTGTGAAAATTTGTCGCTTTCTTTTTATTTCATAAAATATGATTAAAACCTTTATTTTTGGCGTTTTTATTGAAAATTAAATCTCGTTTGTGATCTTTCAATTTAACAAGACTCTGTAAAAGATGTGTATATTTTCAAAAAACCTTTACTCATAATATGCTAAAATTACATTGCGTTACAATGACTGAACTTTCTAAAACATGAGTGAAAAAGAGTACAAATCTGAACTGATTGATAGCATTCTTGAAAATGGCTGATCAAAGTTATCGAAACGTATTTGAACTTGTACTTTCCTTTATTCAATGAACCCCGATATATGGTGTAAATTGATTAGTGTTGTTGTTGTTGTTGTTGTTGTTTTTGTTGTCATCGTCATCATCGTCATTGTTGCAGTTGCCGCCGTCATCGTTGTCGTCCTCATCAATATTATTGTCATTGTTATTTTTATTGTTGTTGTTGCTGCTATTATTATTATTATTATTATTATTATTATTATTATTATTATTATTATTATTATTATTATTATTATTATTATTACTGAGGCATTGGGGTCAAAAAGCCAGAACAGGTTTTCCAGGATGGCCTCTTTTAGTCAACTGTGGCACACCAATGCTATACATGGCATGTTGCAGTGGACGTAAGGATCAAGCTGTGGGGAAACACTGAAAGACCGTTACAGACCAGCCCATTTTGCGACAGATGTAGGATTAACACTTTGACTGATGTAACTGCGGACAGCTGATGAAGACGTGAAAAGTTGGCTTCGTTTTGGCCATTAAGAGCTGCACCAGTCATCGTTATTCAGTCATACAATTATACAATCAGCCTGATGGAGGAATTGAAGAATCTGTGGTCTCTTTATGCTATCAAATACATATAGCATGTTGGTTGTCTTGTCAAAATCGCAATGCTTTGGTAGAACCATCGATGTCAGCATAAGTTGGGCATAGACTATGCCGGTAATTATGTCCTCTTTTAATGCTGCCATGGTATTTTCATGGAAATATGTTAATTTTATCTTTGATTTAAGATAAAACCATATTTGACAGAATTTTCCTAATACTGTTCAAGAGCATCATTATCTTTAGCTTGGAAAGCGATCCAGGTGGTTTCTTGAGTTTAGCTAATGCAATGAGGTAGTCGGTTCTATGGGTTTGCATTATTTCAGCATGCTCACTGTCCCGCCTCTTCCCAAGTTCTTTCTGCAACTTAGGATCACTTCTATATGGGTTTGCATCATTTCGGCATGCTCACTGTCACGTCTCTTTCCAAGTTCTTTCCACATTTGTCAGCTGTACTCTATTAATATGATGCCAAAAAGAGAAAGTTTTGTTTACATGTACCCTCTGTTTGCTTTGTTTGAGAAAGTCACTTTCAAGACACTTTTGGTATTCATCAGCCATGTTCGAATAGCTAGAGGTTGGCATATAGCTGTTGATTAAAGGTGCAGGTTTTAGTGATGTGAAGAGGTGGTATCTATAGGATAAGTAACAAACAAGTTAACTGCAACAGTATTAATCCTCCGAACCTTGCAAGAGATCAAGAAACTATGATCTTAATAAAGCCAAGGCAAAATAAAGAAAGCAAGGTATGTGTGACTGGGACCATTCCATCCATGTGAAGTGTGACGCAGGAAATAATATCATCATCATGCTTTCAATGGTTGCCGATAAACATATTAAGGCCTGTATCTACGATCATTACAATAGAATTGATTCAGTCTACACAGTTAAAGTGACAGTGACAAAAATGTTTAGTACATCAAGAAACCATCAACGTTGAAAATTCTTCCTCAGCAAACCCAGTGAATCAAAATGGTAGCACGCACAGCAGCTCTACCAAATTAACATGCTCCGCACAACATCCACAATAGAAGTTAATGGCCATAGGGTAAGTCTTTTTCTAGATGAACTAGAACTAATACTAAAGTGGATGGAATAATGTGATAACTACAAAGACCTCAACAGGCTAATAAAACATGGGTGCAGTCAGTTGGGCTCAAACCAAAGAAAACCACATGTATCTCCAAACAATAGTCCAGTATGGGCAATTGACAACACTGTTCAGTCAGACTATAACAAACACACGCCAGAGAAAGATAGAAATCAAGACCGTACCCCAGCTCTGTCAAGCTGCAGCATAAATCCTGAAGATCAACCGCCAGACAAAATATGTATCTGTACTGTCTGCTGTAAGACAGCTGTGGATAAAGCTGCTCAGCCTCAGCTCAGTGTGATACCTGCCTAGACTGAATTAACTATGACTGCTAGTGACTTAACAGTGAGGCCATCTGTAGCCTAGCGATAACAACCACAGATTTCACTTGTAAATCTTGTATCGATGTACTTGATGTCAACCGCTTCGCATGCTTGTGACCTGAAGATGAATCATATGTACGCTTGGCCGAGCAGGAGGGCAACATAAATATATCCTGAATCTTAAACAGGATTATGATGCATCGCTTGATACCAACCATGTAATCAGTGTACCAAATATGGCAAACTTTGCTATGTTGTCATGTTCTCTATCTAGTGCGTCTGTTATTAAAGATACAGTTGATATTAGCTTTCCTGCCTTGCCAACTACTACATCATATGTGCAACCCCCGTCCAGGGGCCTTACTCATAAAAGGCACACACCTTAGCGGATGCACAAACAACACAAACAAACATGTATCTCCTCATGAGCCAGCTGCAATCACAATCATCTGCTTATCCGTTCGATTCCATGATGACGAGCTATACAACATTGGCTCAATCTCAACACAGAGCTATGCCACAGACAAGATTCAGTGAAGGTGATCAGTCAACATCATAAACAGAAAGCGAACTGCTAATTTCACTATTCGTGGAAGCATGCCTCAGGAGCAGGCTAGAACATAACAAAATAATAATAACTAACAGATATGAAATAATCAGCCACATCCATGAAGGCAAAATACTAATTCACAAAAGGGTATCAGATCAAAATACCTGCCAAGGCAGTGAACACCACAGACTCCTGAAAACAATACTCACAGAAGCGTGCACCACAATTGGACTAGAACACAACACAATAATTACAACCGACAGAAATGGAATAACCAGCGACATCCAACAAGCCAAAATATTCATTCGCAGCAAGGTATCAGATAAAAAAACTCGCCACATCTGTATCTGTATGTGGAAATCCAGCCTTAATGGCTCACCCCTATTCCATAGGGTGCGAATGCTTCTTCAAAATGTCTATATAACACTAAAGGTTTTAGCTGCACAAAATTTACTCTTACTGAGTAGGATTAAATTAATTAATTTTCAAATTGATTACAGAGTTTTTCATTCACACTTATGCACATTAATGATAAAGTTCTGTTTAGCAACATTTGTAATTTGTAGAAGACACAATGGGATAGATAATTCTTTATTTTATCCGATTTGTGTTCATTTGGGAATATAGTGTAAGCATCTTCAGGGTGGCCTGTACCTATCCTCATTAATTTACATTTCTGGTGGTGGAATTTTAGTAACAATCGTTCTGACCAGAGTTGTAACTTATCGATGTCCTTTTGCAGCATATGGCAATCCTCTATGGATGCAATTTCACGGAAGCGTTTGGTATCATCAGCGAATACTTTAATGTATCTATGAACAACATCTGGGAGGTGATTTATATATATCAAGAACAGGATAGGGTGCAGGACACTGACATGTGGCATTCCACTAACGACGTCAGCCCATGGCGAGTATGCTCCGTTAACACAGACTCTCTGGTGTCAGTGTGATAAGAATGCTAGAATCCAAGTTGAGATCTGGCCTGTGAATCCATAGCTTTGGAGCTTGGTGAGGAGTCTTGAGTGTGGTACAGTGTCGAATGCCTTTGGAAATCAAAGTAAATTGCATTGATGCAAACCTGTCTGTCCAGAAGTTTGCTCCACGTTTCTATTACTGCCAGCAGCTGTGTTGTGCAGGAACGTCCTGTTCTAAAACCATGTTGCTTGTTCGAGAATAGATTATTTGTTGTCATGTGGTCAACTATAACCAGGGATTTCAGTACTTTACAGCAAATTGCAGTTAGGCTGATGGGTCTGTAGTTGCCAGTTGATCACTTGCTGCCTTTTTTAAAGATTGGGGTTACATTACTGTTCCTCCATATATCTGGTATGTTCCCTTCCGCCAGGCTCTTTGAAAAGATGATACAGAGTGGTAGAGATAGTGTGTCAATGAGTTCCTTGAGCACTCTTGGGTAGATGCCATCTGGACCTGAAGACTTGCTAGTATTGAGTTTGCGCAATTTATGTCAAACTTTATCCACTGTTAGGTTTAGCTCACACAGGGGCGACTCAACTGGATGCTGGGTGCACTGGATGTTGGTGTCATCTTCTTTGGTGAAGACACTGACAAAGAAATCGTTGAGTACCACAGCCTTCCCATTGTCATATGTTGCTGTTCCTCCATCATAGTCAAGGCCAGAGATACCAGTTCTTGTCTTCAGTTTACTCTTAATATATTTATGGAAGGTTTTAGGGTTGAGTTTGGCTTCCTTCGCTATTCTTTTTTCGAATTCTTTCATTGCCTGGTGTGTGACACAACGGGCTTGGTTTCGAAGCCTGCAGTAGTGGGCATAATCCTTTCTATCGTGACTTTTGTGGAATGTCCTCCATGCATGATTTTTGTCTTTGACCTTGGACAAAGCCTTGGCATTCATCCAGGCAAGTTTTGCCTTTCTGTTTGGACAATGGATGCACTTGTGGATGAACTTTTCTCGGCCAGACATAATCTTATTAGTTAGGCGGTCCCAGCTTTGGTTAGTGTTTTTCCCGTGGCGCTTGGCCTGCCAGTCCAGCTGTGATATATATAAATTGAATGCTGTGTTATCTCCACTATCCCATTTTAATAGATTTCTGGGGTTAGGATCATCAGGACACCTTCAGCGGATCATGAAGCTAATGGTGATGTGATGGATGCGCCAAATGGCAGGTGAGTAGTTATGGCTTCTATCATCAGCGAATACTTTAATGTATCTATGAACAACATCTGGGAGGTCATTGATATATATATCAAGAACAGGATAGGGCGCATGACACTGACATGTGGCATTCCACTAACGACGTCAGCCCATGGTGAGTATGCTCCATTAACACAAACTCTCTGGTGTCAGTGTGATAAGAATGCTAGAATACAAGTTGAGATCTGGCCTGTGAATCCATAGCTTTGGAGCTTGGTGAGGAGTCTTGCGTGTGGCACAGTGTCGAATGCCTTTGGAAATCAAAGTAAATTGTATTGGTGCAAACCTGTCTGTCCAGAAGTTTGGTCCACGTTTCTATTACTGTCAGCAGATGTGTTGTGCAGGAACGTCCTGTTCTAAAACCATGTTGCTGGTTCGAGAATAGATTATTTGTTGTCATGTGGTCAACTATAACCAGGGATCTCAGTACTTTACAGCAAATTGCAGTTAGGCTGATGGGTCTGTAGTTGCCAGTTGATCGCTTGCTGCCCTTTTTAAAGATTGGGGTTACATTGCTGTACCTCCATGTATCTGGTATGTTCCCTTCCGCCAGGCTCTTTGAAAAGATGATACAGAGTGGTAGAGATAGTGTGTCAATGAGTTCCTTGAGCACTGTTGGGTGGATGCCATCTGGACCTGATGGCTTGCTAGTATTGAGTTTGCACAATTTATGTCAAACTTTATCCACTGTTAGGTTTAGCTCACACAGGGGCGACTCAACTGGATGCTGGATGCACTGGATGTTGGTGTCATCTTCTTTGGTGAAGACACTGACAAAGAAATCGTTGAGCACCACAGCCTTCTCATTGTCATATGTTGCTGTTCCTCCATCATAATCAAGGCCAGAGATACCAGTTCTTGTCTTCAGTTTACTCTTAATATATTTGTGGAAGGCTTTAGGGTTGAGTTTGGCTTCCTTCGCTATTCTTTTTTCGAATTCTTTCATTGCCTGGTGTATGACACAACGGGCTTGGTTTCGAAACCTGCAGTAGTGGGCATAATCCTTTCTATCGTGACTTTTGTGGAATGTCCTCCATGCATGATTTTTGTCTTTGACCTTGGACAAAGCCTTGGCATTCATCCAGGCAAGTTTTGCCTTTCTGTTTGGACAATGGATGCACTTGTGGATGAACTTTTCTTGGCCAGACATAATCTTATTAGTTAGGCGGTCCCAGCTTTGGTTAGTGTTTTTCCCGTGGCGCTCGGCCTGCCCGTCCAGCTGTGATATATATAAATTGAATGCTGTGTAATCTCCACTATCCCATTTTAATAGATTTCTGGGTTTAGGATCATCAGGACACCTACAGCGGATCATGAAGCTAATGGTGGTGTGATGGGATGCGCCGAATGGCAGATGAGTAGTTATGGCTTCTATCATATTCTCCTCATTGGACAACAAGAGGTGGAGGTGTTAGGGGTATTGTCATCGCGAAAGTGTGTCGGGAATGTGATGTGCTTTAAGAGATATGAGTCGTGTATTAGTTCAAGGAATATTGTCACAGCATGGATTCCACTGCTCAGGGAAGTACCATATTTCCAGTTGATGCTCGGGTAGTTGACGTCCCCCGTAATGATGATGTGCAAGTCGGGGATGCTGATGCATCTATGATAAGACTCTCTAAGAGTTTGGTGTTGTCTGGATTGCTATTGGGAGACCGGTAGATGCAGCCGATTAGTAAGCTATCATTATTGCCCAGTTTAATACTGCACCAGGTAAAATCTTAAGTCTTTGGCTGAAGGAAATCATCGTTCTGATGCTTTTAAGTGGCAGTACCATGGCCTTGGGAGTCTATGGTAAACTAGCTGTCATACCCTGGGAACTCACATTCGGTGCTGGCTATCTGGTGAGATGGTTTTTTAAGCTCCAGTTCATAACTCTTGTTGTGACACTTTCCACTTCAGCTTGCAGTGAGGGGTGCTTCACATTTAACACACTCAGGTTTTCTTCCTATCTGTCCTGTCTTTCATTCATGACAAGAAGTTGTTGGATTAATCATTTGGCTCCGCATTTGCAAAATTTGTAGAACCAGTTAGTTTGGTTATTCTCTTCACTAATTAAGACCCTGTATAGGGAGTCGGATATATTTTGGCACTCCTTTTATGGAACCAATATTTACAAATATCACATTCCACCTCTCTATCCTTGACTTGGTGGTCGCAATCAGGATATATGTGGTGCCATTCGGGATGATTTTGTGATGTACTTGCGGTGCTACTAGGGGAAACTGATTTATGGCTGCCGCCAGCAACTTGTTTGTCAGGAGGTCTCAGTGTTAATCCTTTTCTAGGCATGCTTAATATTTGATCATTTCCCTTGTTATTTAGGAGTAATTCAGAGTAACAATCTCAGATAAGACAGTAATGCATATATGTTAGATGTATTATTGTGTGACAGTGAATAACAACGTAGTCAGTAAGATGAGCTACTTGTAGAAGGTTATTTAGCCTGATGCTTGGTCGCAATGTGAGACCAAAAGTCTGATGATCTGGACTGGAATTTTCGTCCCTTTTATACGCTTCCTGGGCGAGCCTGTGGATTGAGTCGATCTTCACTATATATGAACCAGATTGACAGTTCCCCCATTTGATGGTATGGTCAAACATTTTACCAGTTGACCTGTGTTTTACCGGTTTGGGTCAAGTTTACCGGTTGTGACCTTTTTACCTGTTGTGCCTTTTTGGCGATTTGACCGTTTTTTGGCCGCTGTGATATTTTTTGCTGCTTGTAAGTTGTTTGCCGGTTCTGCCATTTTTGGCAGTTGGGCAACATTTTTGGTGGTTGTGGTCATTTTTAGTGGTTGTCAATTTTTTACCGGTTGGGTCCATTTTGGCGGTTAGAAAAACTTTTTGCCGGTTTAGGTTTTTTACCGGTTGTAGGTCATTTTGGTGATGAATTTATAATGGTTTCTGTAGGTCAAGTTCGTGGAGGTATTGCTCCTTTCGTGGAGATTTTTTGGCTGTTTGTATGGGTAATGATCATGTGTAGTCATCACTGTTTTTGTCAACTGGGAGTGGACATTTTTGGGCTCCACTTTTTTCTGATATGGCAACTGTGGTGTGGGTGCTTGGATTGATAGACCAGATGTGTGTAGGACGTCCGTGGCTAGTTTAAATGGTTTGGTGTATTCAACGGTGAAATATGTATCATTGTTACACAAAGTCAAAATCAAGACTGGTTAGATATTGAAGTTATGTAAAATTGTTTGTGTTTCAAAATTTGTTTTGAAAAATAAAACATAAATAAAATAAAGAAGCATGACAACTCTGTGAGTATGCGTCTTTGTTGTTCTTTTATGTAATTAAATTTAAATTAAAAATTTTAAAAGGAGGAAATAGCATTATGCTGAAGTCCATGTAGAAGTGCCATACTGAAAAGCATCTTTAAAAGATGCTAGGTGATGACAATGGGTATGAAGTCAATGTGTAACGTCTATGGCGAAAGCAATGATGTCGCCAATAAATGTGTAGAAACATTATCTGACTGGAAACATGGATTCTTAGGGACACCTTCGAGATAAAAGATTTAAAAAAATAGATATATTATCGTACTTACATTGCGCTTCTGGAGTACGTACTGTGTTATAATTTCGTGCTGTGGCCATCCCATCTTGCTACAGGCTACTTGATGGAGGAAACTGTGGTGCTTTGTTAATCAGATAGCTGTGTTGGCTGTAACACTTGTTGGACTGGTAACGTGTGCTCACCAAGTCGGATGGCCTGCAATCCAATAATAGAAAGAGCAGTTATCGACGTGTTCGTAAGATACTCAGAACAGACAAATAGTGGGTAGCAATTTCACTTATATGAATGGTAGGGTATCCCACCAAACTATATATAGGTTGATATTTGGTTGGCAAATGTACATTATAATACATAATGCAGTTCACATCAGATTGGTAGTGTGATAGATGACACAACAGCAGATTATAGTTCACTATTGTGGCTAGGCAAGCGAGACAAAAGTGGTTCTAAAGCCTACAAAGACAAGACCATTGAAATTTGAAGATGAGAAGGCAAAGGGGCACTTTATGAAACATATCAGAAATCTGGCACATGCAGATTAGAAGCTGAAGAGAATGGGCATCACACATGATATGACACAAAATGAGAGCGCAGCGAATAAGGAAAAGCTCGAAGAAATGAAAAAGTTGAATGCTGAGAACATATCGAGGGACTTCAAATACACAGTCCAAAGACCACCTTGGGAACGAAGAGTGGTGACACCTCAAAGAAGAAGTTCAAACATATCATGATTGTTGGGGATTTTAATTATCCAATTATAAATTGGCAAGACTGGTCGGTAAAAAGTGACTTGGATGGGGAATAATTCATATAATGTTTAAGGGATTGCTCTCTATACCAGCATGTCAAGGATTACAGGAGGTGTAGAAGGAACAATGGACCAAGTATATTGGATCTTATCCTTACAAATGATGAATTAGTAGAAGAAAGCGAATACTAAAGCCCATTGGGAGCCAGTGACCACTGTGTAATTACCGTTACTTATGAACTGCAAAGTCAGAAAAGATGCAATAATACAGAGAGGTGGTATTTTTTCAAAGGTAACTACGAGGCTATGAATGCAGACCTAGAGCTGGATTGGGAGAGATTATTAGAAGCAGATGATCCAAATGCAGTACTGGACACATTCCTTGAACGGTTTAACACTGCCAAGGAAAAGAATATCCCAAAAATCAAAGGTGGAAACAGTAAAGCATCAAAATACCGACATATGCAAGTTAATGAAGATATTAGTACTAAAATAAAATGGAAACAAAGATGTTGGCAATGATTCCTGGAAACAAGAGATGAAGAGAATCATAGAGAGCATACTAGAGTGAGAAACCAAGTGAAAGGGCTAATGCATAAATCTAAGCGAGATAATGAAAAAGAGATAGCCAGGAATGCCAAAGCTAAACCCAAGAAATTTTTGAAATATGTAAACTCAAAGAGGAAAGTAAAAAGTGGCATCTCAGAACTAAAGGTGCAGAAAGATGGGCTAATTCAGATTGCTAGTGAAGACATAGATAAGGCTAATGTACTGGCAGACCTTTTACTAGCGTTTTATGTACGAACCAGATGGTCCAGTGCCAGAGTCCCAGAAAATAAGAGCAAAATTTGAATTCCAAGACAAAACATTCACCCAGGATGATGTGCTGAAAATTCTAAAAGGAATATACAAAACCAAATCACCTGGTCCAGATTGAGTACATCCCAAAGCATTAGCAGAGTTAAAAGAGAGATTGTGCATGTGCTTGACTATTATATTTAACAAATCTATGGATAAGGGGATAGTACCAGACAAGTGGTAGACAGCCAACATCACAGCAATTTACAAAACGGGGGCCAGATCTGACCCTGAAAATTACAGACCAGTAAGCCTGACAAGTGTATTGTAGAAAAGCTAGTGCGGTCAGAAATAATAGAACATATGAAGAGAAACAGATTCTTCAGCAAAAGACAATTTGGTTTTATGGAAGGAAGATCACTGCAACTACTAAGGGAGAAAAATCAATACCCATCTGTGCAGACAGCGGAAAGAGCCTAGCAATGGGAGTCCAATACAACATGTGAATCAGTGTAATTGTAAAAATGCAAGCACAAGGTCTCCTGCTCGCCAGACAACACCGCGCGTGGAACCAATATTGATTTTTCCTCACGCAAGCTACCCAATGGTTCTAGTAGCATTATCTTGGCTGAACATTGATGCTGCACTGGAATCGCCATCTGCAATATGGAGTTTTTGGGTACCGTGATAGACTTTTTGATTTTTAAAAGGGATAATTTAGGTGCATCTTGTGACAGTAAAGAACATTTTGACATCCCATCTTGTAAAAGCAATGTATTATGAGTAAAATCAATGGTAGCCTTTTGTGTTTGTAAAAAGTCTATGCCAAAAATTATTGGATAAGCACAATTTGGAATCACATGGAAGTCTTGAACAAGAGTAATGCCACCTATGTAAACAGGTAGACTTACAATACCCTTAACTTTAATTTGTGATCCATCCACTCCCTGAACCCAAGGTATTTTTGCACTTGTCAAAGGAAATATTTTATTTAGTTTCATTTTTCGATATGTATCATAATTCATGCAAGAGATAATTGCACCTGTGTCAACCAAAGCATTCATACTGTGGTTATTCACAGAAATTTTGACATGATTATGGGAGGAAAGAGAGCTTATATAGACTGGAATTTCAGAAATTTGTTTTGTGTCATTCTTATAATATTTAAGTGGATACATATTTTTAAAATTTTCCAGAAGTTGGCCTCCCTGTTTGGATGCTTTAGTTTTCTTTTCAATCAGGTGAGGCCCGTGCCCCTATGGAGTTGGATTGCTTCTACCCCTCTGCCTGCAAACACGTGCAAAATGTCTGATCCTTTGACAATAGTTACATTTTAGCCTCAAAGCTGGACACACATGTCTGTTATTGTATTCACCTCCACAACGGTAACAAGAAAGCTGTCGTGTTCTCTGTAATTGCATGCCTGTATTGCCATTAACTGTCTGGGTGTAACGTGAGCCTTGATATTGATTTTGTCCATTTTATCTTGTATTAAAATTAACTCTTGGTTTAAATGTTGGTGATGGCGGTGGTGTTCTCCTAGTTTGTATATTGCTAATCGTGTGTACACGTGTCGGTAATTTAGCTAATTCTGATTTGATCTCTTCAAGCATAGAGGTTATGTCTTCACTATTTGTCTGCTGTAGCCCAACTGCCTGCGGCGTTCTAGCCAAATCTGTGGCCTCTGTTAAGTTCCGTGGGGTTTTCAGCATAACATAATTACGTAGATGAGGCTTTAGTCCTCTAATAAAACACTCCAGGATTAGGTCATTCGATCTATCTAACATGGCTCCTAATCTTTGCAGTTCTGTTAAATAGTCTTCTACTGTTTCACTAGGCAATTGTTTTCTACCAGAAAAAGCTTCTATCTGAATCCATCGGTTTGATGAATGTGGCTTAAACCGTTCCAAAAAGCGGTCACAAAGAATCTGAAATGATGTAATTTCTGTCATAGGAAGTAAATCCACCCATGTTTGAGCAGAGTCTTTCATTAATAAACAAAAATGATCTATCTTTTGTTGATCGTTCCATTGTTTTAGTGCTGCATAACGGTTAAATCTTTTTATGTACGAGTCCGCGTTTTCATTTGCCCGTCCGTGGAAAAAGTCAAAAAGAGGCATTGCTCTATCCATATTAATCCTATTTGATAATCCACTAATGCTATTATGAAGTTCTACTTGAATACCATCACATTTCTCATCAATTGCCCTTGTAATTTTTGCCCAGTTTCTGGTATCATAGTTAGCATTTAGTGGATGAATCGTGTTGTCCATCATACTTCATGGCTGTATTAAATAAGTTCATGCAGCCGTTGCCTAAGTAGTTTTTATCTCTCTTCTATCCAAAGTCAATAATATTCGTAATGTCACCATTTTTTACGGTGTAGATTGATTGATTTAAAATTGGTAGAATATTTTAATCTAATAAGGTTCTTTTTTCGTTTCTTTTTTTTTTCGTTTTCCTAATCATATTAACAGCTCTATTATGCGCAGTCACTTCAAGAAAATCAATACATGTGCTGTAGCCAAATTGTTTGTATTATGCGTGTGCATAGCTCGGGTCAAGCAGATAGCATTCCAAGCTGGCTCTAAGATATCATTATCGATCAGTTTTGTTCATGCTCATTTTCATTAATTAAATCTCTTACCGGATTGCTGGATCTGAAGATATTACCACTGAATACTTGCACAAAACTTGCAGAAATTGTACCCGGATCCTCCACCACTTTATCACTGTTTGGTTTGTGGATCTGGGGATCGATCCACCCTCAAGCCGGATGATAATCTCTCAAAACACAATGCTGTCTGTTAAGCTTCAATATTCAGTGGTTCTTATTCTCTGAACGAATTAAGCTAAATCACAACTTTGAGACAATGTAGGGTCACTTATCTAATTTTTATTAATCATTATTGCACGAGATCTTCATTCCACAGTTTATAATTTAAGATGAATTATTCTCTTTTATCAAATATTTATTATCTAACATTTAAACTTTCCTTCTTAATTAACTAATTTCCTAACCAAATTTCTTATAACACTTTTTCTTTATTCTTGTCAATATTATCTTTATATTTCAGTACAATTCATTATCCAACACGAGACCTCATGAGAGACTTATATTTCTTTTAAACAAATGATTCTGAATCTTATTGTTTCTAAGTCCAAAACTTATGACGAGAATGACAAGTGATTCCAAGAATGATCAAAAATGGAATCCTCCAAGTGCGCGCTTTTCCCTTTTTATAGGTTTCTGGATCTTCACGTGCTCATTATTGACTTCTGGACACGTGTTCAATGAATTCCACCTATGTCATAATCAGATCCAGCCTAGGTCACGATTTATTCCTGTTTATCATAGCGTCTCAGCCTGGATAACAAATTGGAACTGTCAAACTGAATAGTATGCATGGATTTTTGTAATTGCAAATCTGATAGAATCGAGCCAGTAATGGACTTTTATACCATATAGCATCCATGCATCAAGCTTCAGTTCTATTCCAGTACCAAATCTGACAGTTTTCGCATTAGTTTGGACCAACTTCTCCCATCACTGAGAGTTTAATGTGATCACTGTATGATTTAGTACACTCTTCGGACCCTGTCTTTTACCCAACTAATTACTATAGAGACCAGTTAACACGCACTGGCACTATGTATAATTCGTCTGCTCTGTATAATCTCTTCTTTCCTTATTCCTTCCATCTGATTCTTAATTTCATTATTTATTAGAATTACATAAAATAATAGTATTGTCAAGTTGTAGATTAGTTGAAAGTACACTGCAAAAATTTGAATGCTGGGAACGGCTGACAGGCTAACGGCCTATTACCCATACAGCCAAAATTGATATGATATTGTAGAGAACTTGCATCTATCCTATTTCCTATGATGTTTATTGTATAGATAGTTAGCGTATTCTATGATGTAATATTGTTGCTGTCACGAATACTGGTAACTTGTAGTCATTTTATTAATTCTAGCTTGACATGCAAATTCACTATTTAGCATCATTAGAAATATCTAAATCTGTATAATACAACATTTAATTTCATATTTTAGGCATATTATGTCCAGATATAGACATGGTGTATATGGCAGCTGTAAGCGGTTTCGGTTGTGCTCGGTTTTGGTACAGCTCGGTTGTGCGATTCATACCCATTCGGTTGTGATGGGGTGAGCGGTTTCAGTGTGTGCAACCGCATCAAGCGCCAGCTTTTTGAAGTGATTTTAATTACTTGAGGGAAGTTAGGCCACTTCATCTATTTGAAACTTGATATTAGTCCTTTCTGAGTGTTTTAATTGTTCATTTTAGAGCTTTTGTACTATTTACGGGCACTATGTTTTCTACGTCACAATGGTCCAAAGTTAACAAAAAGGGATGTTTTGTGCGGTTCTGGGGTCCGTGCTTATTCGGACTGCAGGAGTTGAACATCACTCTGATTGTTCTGGAAGCCTTTGATCATTTAAACCTTTAGACTCAGATTCCAAACTTATTTCTAGAGGAAGTTCTGGTTATCATCAACGATAAATTTAGTTAAATCCTCTGTAAAGGGAACCGCTTGGTTTGTTTACATTGGAGTTTCGGTAACGTTTGTCGGCTGCTCAAACGTCAATACATCAAATTTTGACAGCTGTCATACCCTGGCCGCTACAAATTGAATCTTTGGTCCTTGTTAGTTATTTCCACAGAAGACTGTACGGATTGATATTTCTCAAATTATCTGGATCAGAACATTGCTATTTCTTTTATTTATGTATTTAACCATGTCAATCGAGGATTTCTAACTATTGATACTGTGTACATAAAGCCATATCGGCTATTGTAGATGCTGTCATAAAAGTTACAACATGATCTAGAAACGAAGATAACTACATAATAAATCACATATTTATTTTACTCAAATGTTGTCAAATGCTCATGTGTCTCGCGCATCGGAGTGTCCTCTAGTTTGTCCCGATCTGTTCCTGGAAGGATAGTAGCCTGCCGTAGGCCTAGTGCCCCCTTACCTTGTTAACCCTTTCGGCATGGAGGCCATGGATGTCACATAGTTATCATTCATTCATTCATCCATATTAATTCATTCCCTCATTCATTCCTACACCCCGGAATTGACAAGCATTCACAGTTCTACTTCTAACTCTCCGGCTGTCATCAGTTTACCCTTTCGGCCCGGAGGCCGTGGTTATCTGCATCCAAGCCACCAGACATTCAAACATGCACGCATTCCATAATCACACGCTACGTCTCGTACTTCTGCTTTCACATTAATTCATTCCTTCATTCATTCACTCCTTCTTTCATTCATTAAATTCTACTTTCATTCATTTACCCATTTTCACGCATATTCTAACCAATCATGCCAACAATGCTATTCTCTCACCTTCTGCTTTCCCAAATGACATCAACCCCGAACGTGTGTATGTTCTGAGCACATGAAGCTCTTCTTCGTTTATCTCTTCTTCTTCTTCTGTAAGTTCTTCTGCTCTGTCTTTTCATTGGGTGTGTATGCGTGGTGTGTGACTGTCAATCCCTTTCCCCCCTGCACGCATATAATACCCAGTCTCTTCTCAGAACGCATTCATTGCGCTTACTACTTCCCCTTCTACTGCAGTTATCCCTCTTTACCAGTGGAATCGGACAATTCAGGTGCAGACTAACTCAGTTGTAATGAACACAACGAGGCAACTGGGATAGTGATACCAGAATTTGGATTGGATATAACCAATACTAGATGTTGAGGGCATTATCGATTGGCTTCAAGCTACGTATGGCTGGATATAACATACTAGACATTGATGGCACCCTGGCTTGGCTTCAAGTTACGAGTGGTTGGATATAACCAATACTAGACGTTGAGGGCACCATAGCTTGGCTTCAAGCTACGGGTAGCTGGTTATTGCAGAACAGCTATCCACTGTTAGTGCTCAGGTTTAAGGCTGTGTCTGTTCGGCTGAAGCAGGATTGCTACAATATGATATAATATGATATGATATGATTGGTAGGATTTGCGCTAAAGTTCTGCCAACCAGATCCGTGTATTAGTGGCACAGCTTGTTGTACAAGAGGAATCAACTGAAGATATCGAAGATGAAAATGAAGATCTGATACAGACTGTTTAGCCTATGTACCTATCATTTATATCTCGCGAGATATCCTTCGATACGAGATCGAGAAAAGTATTTTGCATGTATTGAGTAGCCATTGGCGTAGTAATTTCCACCAGAATATGGTGGTAGACAGAATTGAAACTTAAAAAGAAACGAGCGCTACTATCTTCATACCAGACAGTATTAATTCACGTAAAACGAGATGATATAAAGCCTATAATAGACTGTATGACAGTTAGTTAACAGAAAAATAGTCCCTCTGAATTTGTCATAAAATTTAAGTATGTCACACATCTGTCACACACAAAATGAGGTCAAGAATTTGCTGACATTGCATGGATGTTGATATCACACTATCCACTGGGTAGATAGAGTCGAGTTTAATGTCTGTATCAAGCTAGTGATACAGAGGTAAAGATGGTACCAAAATCAACACGATCCAGTATTATTTTACTGTCCGCTACAGAGATAGACTGGGTCCAGATCTGTCTGGTCTCCGAAGTGGAGTCTGTGTAACAGTCTAGTTGTTGTTGACGTACTAAGATGGAGTGCTGGAGCAGGGGTTAGCCCATCGAGGCTGGAGTTACCGATACAGATACTGAGATGGCGGATCACGGTACTACTACGAGAGGAAGAATATACAGAACAAGAAGAAGATGAAAAACAAAAAGTCTTTTTTTTATGTTTATCAACTTTGTTTGTTATGCATAAAATGGCAATTGTCTATGCTTTAAAATATGTATTATCAAAATCCGAGAGATGGTAAATAGAAGCCAAAATGGTACAGTCTTGATTTAAAGGAGTTGATAGACTTTTTATATCGTGGTACCGGTTTTCGTTTCCAAACCGTGTTTTTATCATGGTTTTCCATACTCTCGATGTAGTCACGACAATCGTCATCGTGCAATAAAATAAATTAGGCTTCTCCATTAATATTTAAAACAATTAGAATACAAATTGTTGTTACCAATAGGTAGTTATATTTTTCAGTCAAATTTATTATTCATTTATTGTCCAAAAAGTCAACATTCAGCAGATCTTATTTTTAGTTCATTTCACATTTGACTTAATTATAGCTTAATGCTGAGTTTTTTCTGATGAATATGACTAAAGCTTAATGCCATGTCTAATTATTGTAGATACATTTAAACCTTGCTATTTAAATGTTTGCATTAAAAAGCATTAGACTACGTATATCAAGATTCAAGATTCAAAATTATTTATTTCATGCTTAATATATAGGATATATTAGGGTTGGGCGATTTTTCGATATCGTCAATATCGCGGGATACCGAAATCGTCATAATTTCGAAAAATCGTAAATCTCGTCAATACCGACAGGACGATATTGCACTTTTAACTGTGAGCATAATATAAAGAACTAAGTTAGAAATGTCATACTCTTACCTCTATTCGGTCCAGTAATAGTCTTTAAGTAATAACCCAGTCTTTGTCTAAGGTTATAAAAACTTAATAAACTCTAAAATAATCTGTGTTCATTTAATTCATGGTTTGTTTGCGCTAATAAAATGATTTAAAGTGCAAAATAATCCTTTGTTGTTCACTTTTCATAATTACATAAATAGACGACGCCATGTTTTTTCTTGCCTCATTCTGAGTATTAGTCAGTGGGGAATACCATTTGCACTACCCACATTCCATTCTGATGACATCATTACTACAGGTCAAGCTATTTATCCATTAGTCATTGAGCTGCATGGTTAAACATTCTTCTGACCGTGAAAGATTTAGACTTTAAAACTTTTTAGGTCGATAGGAAACCACACACACTTGATCCCTTATGTGGGTGAGGGGGAAGTTAATCTCTTCCTTTACCGTTATACGTTTTTATGTAACTTTATACAATATATTTAGCATTTTTAAATGAATCAGATCAAAATTCATTCCACATATAGCATTACGGATTTATTCTAAGTGAGAAACGTCCTTAAAATAAAGAATTTAGGCCTAATTATGTCCAGTCTTCTATCTGTTGTGGCAGTCTTGCCTGCAGAGTTAACTGGGTTAATTTCACACATCCCGACTACGCCTTGAGATCAATGGATAAACCCGCTAAGTAGTGAACGAATTTGAATAGGTCTAAAATGGGGAAAATTAGTATTTAATATTACAGACCAAATAAAATCTGATATAATTGTTTCCAGTCTTCATGCTGGTTCTCGTTCAAAATCATGCAGTGTTATTTTATTAATTTGCATCGTCTATGCTAGCGGCGGGCGTGATAACAGCTGTCGGAATTCTGCAGTCTGAATTCTGATTGGCTCAAGTATGATACGGCGGCCAATCAGATTTCGCTCTGCGGAATTCGTTTCTGCATAATGAAGTTAATGCGTATTCCCTGCTCAATCTTTTGACAGTTGTCCTGAGGTAAAGATAACACAAAATACAACACAAGAACAGAAGAAAATCCTTTATTTTTCTTATTTGTGATGAATACGGTTAGTTTCATTACCTTCGTTGTTTTAAACTGTATATTGAAGGGTGTCAAAGTGTGGAATTACGTGTATTAAATCATGGTGATCTCAATTTACGGTTTCAATGCAACAAATCTAATGAAAATAACTTGCAGACACCACCAATTTGAAATACATATGTTATTCTATGTTTACACCCTAACTCCACACCCCACCCAAATGACGATATATCGTGATACCGCGGTATTTTAATGAGAAACCGATATCGTCATGCCTTGAGCAATATCGCCCAACCCTAGGATATATACATCACATTCGGGCAGTCCATCAACGACAGAGCCTATGATTCGATGGACCCCCTGGTCATAAAACAAGTACAATATATAAGGTGAGAGCTGATATAAACATCTGTAATATAGTACAGTACTGAGTGAGAGTACTGAGCACATGTATGTAGAGTTGAAAAACACCTTTAGTCCAGGTGTATGTGTTTTAAAAGCTGATATTTTCGGGTCTCAGGTGATTTCGGCAGCCGTGTAATTTCGGCAGCCGCAAATATCAATTCGTTTTCGGCAGCCTACCGAGACGCAAATATGCTGCATAAAAACATTACATTTTCGGCAGCCTCTCAGATTATTACATTTTCGGCAGCATGTTTAACATCGTT
The DNA here is from genome assembly GCA_034401795.1 of Chaetoderma sp. LZ-2023a. NCBI lineage: Eukaryota > Metazoa > Mollusca > Caudofoveata > Chaetodermatida > Chaetodermatidae > Chaetoderma > Chaetoderma sp. LZ-2023a. Next base: position 135,127,712 of record CM067370.1, on the reverse strand, counting down.
ATATTGCTGTAAAATATTGTAATGTTATGAATGTTATTAAAATTGTTTTACCTTACCGGCGATCTGTATAAGTCTGTCTATGTCTAATAATATTTCCTTTTTTAGGTTAATGCCGTGATTAAGTAACCATAGATCTGAAATTCATTTTAATTGATGTTTGAAATGTTGAGTATTTTAAAATAAAATTTTCAATTTCCGGTGGAATCGGTTTCAAAATATAGAACAGTTTTCCTGCATAGCTGTCATAAATTTGAGACACGAATGTTAATATGTTTAATAGGTTTCGGCTAGTTCGTTTCATCTAATATATATACATATTTATTTATTTGTATATAATATGTATACATATTGATTACTCACGACTCTCACCACAAGAAGGTCAGCCAAATTGAGAGCCAGGTTAGTATGAACAAGTGCTATCGCCTCTGGCACATCGGCTGCATCTGCAATATAAAATATGAATAATGATGTGAATGTGTACGCGAATGCATGTGTGCGTTTGTGCACGCGCGAATGTGTTTGCGACATATAATTTGACCTACCTGCGTCGTCGATGTCAGGCACATCGTCGGGCATATGTACAACCGCGACATCGGCTATTGCCTCTGCAACATTTGCGTACACCTGGTCCACATCTGTGAATTGAAAAAATAAGGTGAAGAAATTACGTGTGCCCAACAAATGCATGCTTGCGCGAATGCATGTGTTCGTGCATGCACGCGCGACATATAATTTGACCAGTCTTATACCTGCGTCCTCGATGTCTGGCATATGAACAACCGCGACATCAGCTATTGCCTCTGGCACATCGGCTGCAATAGCCGCTGCAACAGTTGCAATATAAAATAAGAATAATCATGTGAATGTGTATGCGTGCGAATGATGAGCTTAGTGGTATGGTGAAATATGTTGCTGAGGTATGTGTCTCAGTAGGTTTTTGTATATTTTTGCACATGCTACCACTTCAAATTATACAGTACAGTACAGCTCAAAAATATATTTCACTCACTTTAACGCTTAGATTTTAGGTAAGTTTGTGAATATTTTGAAACCAATTTGACTGGAAGCTGGCGCTACCTTAGGCAGCAACAGCTTCCAGTCAAATTAGTTTTTAAAAATACTCAACAGACATTGACACTTCCATTATCTAACTTTTACGCTTATATTATAAGTAAGTTTGTGACCATTTTGGAACCAATTTAACTAGAGGATGGCGCTGCCTTAGGCAGCAACAGCTTCCAGTCAATTTAGTTTCAAAATACTCGACAGACATTGACACATACGTTTTATTATTTTGTAGTAGTAGTAGTAGTAGAAGATCAAATATTACCTGCATCAACTGGCTGATTATGGCAACCAGCGCACACCCATTCCAAGAAACCGCGCCGACAAGCAGCACGGTACTCGGTTTGGGTGATGCCGGTACCACAGACACGATGCTGCCACCTCTCACACCTGTCGCATTGCAGAGCTTGCTGTCTCCCGCTCACCTCTCCTCCACACTGAATGCATGGAAATGCCATGATGATGATGTTGATGAAGATTGTTCGATGAAGATTGACAAAAAAAATTTATGTGAGCAAGAAAGATTTTGAGAAGTAATTATTTCAAAACAATATATATAGAGACGATGAGCGTCCAAACTTTACTCATGTTGGCTTGCTGTTGTTTCTGATAGCATACGCATCAAACACAAATCAGTTTTTGATATCTCTAAGAAATGCCGTGATTTAAAAAGAACAAAGATCAAGGTCTTTTGTAAGAAATAAATTATGAGGCCTAATCACATATTTAAAACCTGCACGAAAGGGCACCTTTGTCGGGATCTGGTGAATATATGTGTAGTTATTTTTAACAGAAGCTGTTGCTGCAGATCTCCGCAATAGGTTCCAGTCAAATTATTTTCAAAGTGTATGTCCAGAAACTTTATTTAGATAGGTGGTCATTTAATGAATACGCGAGTGTCTACGTGCGTACACGTTCGTCGCCATGTAATATGGTGAAATCTGAATTTGAATACTTTGAAAATAAATTCCTTGTTAATAAGTAGCGTGCGTGTGTGTAAACTCGCGTTGCTAATCAATACCACTTGGCAATGTGATCCACCAGTGTTGAATACCTGTTCCAGTCAAATTTTTTCCTAAAAATCTAGCAGGATTTACATTTGTCAATAATTGATTTTCTTTTCTTTAGATAGCTGTTCACTTATTGACTAAGTCGATTTGTTGGGATAGGTTGAATATTTGTGTAAATATTTTGACCGGACGCTGTTGCTGCCAATACCAGCAACAGGTTCCAGTCAAATTATTTTTTTAAATATCCACAATTGCTTTAGATTTATATATATGGTCGCGTACGGTGTGACCGCGCATACACAGTGCGTGAAATTAAATTTTGCTACAATTAATTAAAATGTTGAATATTTTGAAATGAATTTGTCTGTTAAAGGTTATGTGCTTACCAGGTATGTACGTCATACTGAAAGTAGTTGCTGTGCAAGCGGAATGTGTTGTTTATTCGCGCAAGAGGTCGCATCTTAACATTTTTGGCGTTAAGATAACAGCAGGGATTATAAACTGAGGACATTGTTATCACCCGCCGAGTCTAGCTAGCATGGGCTTTAATTGCAGGAAACCATTACAATGGTCGGAATACACACAGACGTGGATTACAAATACACATGTACAATAGAAAAAGCTCTAACCAACCAGCTTTAAGAAACAACGTCAACAAATCAAAATGCACGTGCAATTGTTGGTCGTACTTGTGATTCAGATCGTTTGTTAGTCTGTATTAATCTTTCGACCACTACAGACGTAACATGATAAGAGTTTCTTGCGGACTTTCGAAATTATTTATATTTTCTAATGAGCATTTCCAAATTTTCTTCAAACATTAGGTATTTGGTAGATCTTAACGAAAATTGGAGGAAATCTACTCCAAGTCTCAACCCGAAAAATTATTTTCAAAATTATCATTTTCATGTGATACACAAATTACATGATACATTGATTTTCCAAATTGACGTTGGTTTTCAAATATGTTAAGCCTTAAATATTTTAGAATTTTTAATTTTTTTGCCATAGCCAGTAAATAACATACAATTGAACTAAAATTTGTATTGATTAGAGGCCAATCACTATTAAAGAAGGATCGATATAGGCCTATGTCTTTATTTCAAGATAACATGAAATTATATTTCACACGTCTTTGTCACGGCGCAATTGACTTTCATTGCAGCAACTGGCTCTTAGTTCGTTTTGCTCTTAGAGTCGGCATGGCTGAAAAAACAAACATAATAAAATTCGTCAACCAGCAATTAGCGGTAATTAGCTATGGATTTCAGTCTCTCAGAGTCGATATAACAGAAATATATACTATTACTATATAATACACACGTATAGTATTAGTATAGATTTCTGTTATATTGACTCTGTTAAAGCGACATAGATATAGGGTAACATATAGGTAAGACAGGGATAACAATAAAACACACACTAATATAGGCTGCCGAAAACGGGCTACCGAAAATGTACTCCAAGCTGCCGAAAATGGTTGGCTACCGAAATGTCTATACACCTATTTTCGCAGGGGGTTGTTCAATGATTCCTTTGTTATGTTAGGAGGGTATAATTACAGGACAATTATCTTGTAATGTACTGCTTTCTTCACCCATTTCATTCCATGTAGATGATAGTTATTACTTTACTGAACACTATTGCTAACATCTTGATGAATAATTTTAACATAATTTGGTTATCTTGTTTCTAGCTTTTATACTTGAAATCATTTTAACTAATTTGTATGATTTTAAAGATGGCATGATATCATAGATATGAAAACCTGTTTCCAGGGAATGCAGAATGAAATAAGGTCAAGATCAGCAGCTTTGATTGAATAAAGGAGGTACAAACTCATATGGGATAAAAAGGTTAATTGGTCACTGGTCAGGGAGAATTGAGTTAATTCAATACTGTATTAAAGTTCATAGCATTTATCAGATCTTTATTTTGTCAATTCAGAGCGAGATTATTTTTGAAAATTGACCACTGAAATTACTGGATCAGTTATCCAGCTAGCCACTCCAGTGGTAAATTTTCAAAAATAGTCTTGCATTGGCTTGCCAATAGACCTCTCTCAAACTCATTGCAGAAGGTGTTTTGGCCGATTTAGGTGTTGAAGGGATAAGGACTAATTTGCTTATCACTAAATTATCAGTGTCTCATATTCTAGTCTTCAAACCAAACATATAAATAAGTTGTTAAAATTAATTTTAATAGAACTGTTGCAGCCATAGGAGAGAAAAATATTCAGTCAAATTAATTTTAAAATATTCAATAAGGCATCTAATAACAGCTGGCATAATAAATATCAACCTGCATATAGAATGAAATGTGGTAAATGATATCATATAGATCATTTAGGATGAAATGCATTGAAGGATAACTAATCTGAGCTCTTGATAGCTATTCAGGTGATCTAATATGCCAGTCATAAACTACGCAGGTAATGTTAAGCTTTTCATCATGCTGCTAAAGAAAGATATTCAGGGTTTTGTAGCTAAATGTTGCTACATTTCTACAGCCTATGGTGGCTGTCATGATTTACTTTTCAACCAATCGGAAAAATCCTATTGTGCCTGCTTCAGGATATAGCTCAGTCATAGAAGCGCGGCACGCGCCAGCTATAGTTTGGCAGTGTGGTATAAAAGCAATCATACTAGTAATTCATAGTGGAAGTTGTTGCTGCCATAGGCAGCAACAACTTCCAGGCAAATTAGTTTCAAAATATTCAACGAGATGAATATTAAATAATAAAAAATGTAATGCATTGGCACTTACATGACATCACACACTATCGCTTTAGGAGACAAAATGGTGGCGATCACTGTTCAACATTTACGCGATATTACAAAGCAGATAATTGTGATGCAGAAACGGGAATGTGACGGGATATGAATGATCTGGAATCTATAAACCATAATCTATCGGACTTGTCAATGTTGCTGATATAATTACATTAGCAGACGACGTATTTCAGTCAGATAGATGTTTTATATATTAGTTTTTTGTGAGTTAGTGATGAGTTTTGGAAGTAGGGTATACGCGCTTATCTTATAATATCGACAGGTGTTTGTACATTGTAGCTTTCTATTTTACCCACTAAGAAGAATGGCATTTTTGGGAAAATGTTGTTCGCGAGCATCTTTGACTTCCTGGTTACAGCGTCGCCATGGGAAACAGACGGTAGGGGGGGGTGGGCATTATTTTTTTTTATAGCAAAAAATCAGATTGCCGCAAGAATTTGGAACCCGCGAGAATATGAGACGGGAGTATACTTTTACTGTAGACAAAGTAGGGTCGGTGATCCAAACTCTGTGGTATACCAAACTCCGTGGAAAGGCTTCGTTTTCAAACTATAGTGACATATCACACACATAATAATAATGATTTGTTTTTATTTCTATTTTAGCTTCTTATCTGACAAATCTAATTATCGTGTAGTTATGGGGAAACATCCAAAGGACATTATTTTCGCCACGCATTCGTCAAGTAGCTGGTTTAGACATGTTTTCTGTCTCTGATTAATTCGCTCAATTTATTTGTAGGATTTGCAGTCTTCTGAACTGCTTAGAAGATCCTGTCATAGTTTGTTACAATCCCTTATCGTACTGGGAATAAAGCTGAATTTAAATATGCCAGTTCTTACGTAAATTTGGTTAAAGTGGGTGTTGTGCATGTTTTTGGTTTTCCAAATTGAAGTCTGTAGACTGTCTAATGATATCTTTGCTTGTTGCTGTAGACCTTTGTTGAACAAAATAAGGCTGTATTGTTTCCTTCGGTCTGACAACGGTGGGAGTTTTAGGGTTTCCATTATATTTGTCATACTGCCTGGTTCGTGGCAATAAGGCTGTGTGGTTTTGGTAAAAACACAACCGGTGACAGTGTTGGCCATGAAACCGGCTTTATCCGGATATCCGGTTTATTGGCTGGAAATATTTTCAGTTTTCGTGGAAAAAAGAAATTTGCAATACCACGAAAATAGAATGTTTTTGTTCGCCCTGTAGGTGGGGCTTAGAATACACCTTCCGTATCCTCTGCGTGTCGTAAGAGGTGACTAAGGGAGGTAAGGGTGATGTAACCCTGACAGAAACCTCGAGTGCTGAAGACGGAGGTTCCAGGCCGCACGGCGCACTAATAAACCATGGATCCACGCACTTAACGCTTATGATCATGTCGATAGTCACTTACAGGACGGGCGGTATGATCAGCGAACGAAAAGAAGAAGAAGAAGAATGTTTTTAGTGATAGACTTAAATCTGTAGCTATAGTATCCGATGCAGTTAGAGGATATAGTGAAATCATTACTTAAATTGCTTTAAAACATTTTTAGCGCTTTTAAATTCATCGCGATGTCATTTTGAGTTCTTGCGCAGTGTCAGTCATATATTAGATTCCTAGACAATTAGCAATTCGTATACCCCCTCTAGGATAATGAGTAGACACTAGACAGATACATTACCAAATTTACTGTGGCTTTCAGCGGCCAATTCAAGCACCGCGGAGTGGAAACTACAAATGTATTTTATTGGATGACTTCAAACTACAGTTAGAAAATTTGTAGAGCATTCGCTAAAAAATACTACTCGATAGGTAGTCATTTCACGTCATGGAAATGACGAGCTGGTGATAAGTTCTGAAAGATGGCGGACCTAATTAGACTGTTACACAGACTCCATTTCGGAGACCAGTCAGATGAGAACCATTATGCAAATGTATATAGAGACTAGTTCCCGATGGCCTACATTTATATTTGCTGAGGTAGAATTTAGTTATAGACGTTGTAATACTGTCACATGGAACAAATGTGCCGATTGTATACGCATGCACATGTGTAGTAAATCAAATTTATTGATCTAATTAATCGGACACGTATAATCAAACTCGGCCGTATTAGACTATTTACTAGCATACATTTTCTGCGTAAAAAGAAATCAGACATATTTTAATATAGATCATAAGCGCGATTTGGAAAGACTTAAAGCTGTGTAAGCTGTAACGGTTGTTTTCTGGAGCTAATAATGTATATCAACCTGCGTCGAGTGTGAATTTTATCGTCAAATATAAGTTTTTTATGATTTTTCACGGGAAATTACTCTTGATCGCCCGAGAGATTAGACAAATTCGATCTCAACTTACGTTGGCAGGTTAGATCACTTCCCGGTTTAGAGTCCGAGATGCGCGTTCAGAATTCATAATAGACATAGATTTCAGAAACACTAGATCGCTTATAATATGCTTTCAAGCGTGTGTCATAGAAGTTAATAAAATGCTAGCAGATTACAATTTCTGAACGTACATAGCAATATGATCTAGCAAGATTCTCTCGATATACAAATGAAAAAGAACCCTCTTTCCCCAGTTTATTTAGCGGATTTTATATAATAATTAGCCATATGGATTCAGTTTTATGCAATACAAACATACTATTTTAAAAGATATATTGCCAAAACTGCTTTTTCATAGATATGCCATTCTCCTTCGATCAATACTCACCATTCTGTTACTTCTGATATACAGCTGGCCTTGACAGCGGCTCTAGGATTATAGACTTAGAAAGCTTTACCGACTCCTGGGAACCGGGTACTCGGCTCCCAACTGCCGAGTACCCGTTTACCATAGAGCTCTTTCTTGTTTGCATAGCAACAAGAGCAATACATGCTTTCTGCATTGAGGATTTTAGTGTTTTTTTGTGAAAGAAAATCTAAGTCTTTAATCTGTAGTGATAGTTTGTGTGTTCGTGAAAGGATTAACTAAAGGATACTATGGAGAATACCGCCGAAGATAACCAGGTTGTATCATTCTTTATTATCCATAGTTAAAAGACTTAGGTCTCTAAATTTCGCTGTGTCGCATGTTCCAATTTCTGACCCCATAGAATCTGGGATGTGTGCTAACAACGATATATGCCAGACGATCACCTTCTTTAACCCCCAACAGGCGATCGGCAGATATGAAAATAGGTGTTATGCTACGGTATTTCTAACACGAATATCGGCTGACGTCGTTCTCCGTAGGATCTGAGCGGGTGACGTCACACCCGGTCGCTCGGATGTTTATGTGAAGAAAAATTTTTCATTAATTCGCGCATCTTGTTCTGGGTGCTGCGTACTAAAAATGGTACCGGAAACTTTAGAATGATCAAGTTTACGTGCGATCATGATCGGTTTGCAATGATCGGTGGTTTCAAAATTCTTGAGTAGATGCGTGGTCTGCGGTTTTACCGTGTGATACAGCAGTTTGTTATACATTTTGTTGTTTTCTTCACATATCGTGCTGCTTTCGTTAGGAGTATAATTTATATTGATTAGTAAATATACCCCGAATGCTATGCGATATGATTCCTGGAGCCGTTACACATCCTGGACGATCTATTATGGGTGTGTTTAATGCCCGCCTCGTTCTTGTCGTCATAATCAATGCGATCGTTGTTGTAACGGGGTGGGGTGTGGGAGGGTTACAGTTAATTTATGAGTCAAATTATTTGAAAATTAATTGTCTGCCTTCCATCCGGGTCTCGTTCCGCTTATTTATTGTAGGTTTGTGCTTATGTTATAGGCCAAGCCAGCCCCGCCATCATGTGACGAATGCCATAAGTTTGTCCGTGTCGTGTTCAAGGACCATGTCTGTTTTAGGTGTGCCCTGTGTAATATTGATCATAGGTGTAATGTTTGTGCAGTGTGGTCTGTTGAGATGAGTGTTAAGTTCCTTGCCCAGAAGGACTTGGCTGGGTCTGACGCGGGGTCAGGCGGTCCGAGAGTAAATCGTGGAGCGCCCGGTTCGGCCGGTGGGGGTGCTCCACGTCCCCAGCTGGAGGTGGTGGAGATGGCACCGCCGGCGTGGTTTGGTCCGGCTATGCAGGGTTTTCTGCATAGCGTTCTGCCCACGCTGGTGTCGTCCCTGCTACCAAAGGTTGGGGGGCAGTTTCTCCCCATGCCTGGTACGGATCCTGTCCTCGGACAGGATTCTGGACTGGTTACCGAGGGGGCCGTCTCGTACGGCCCCCTGGCAGTCCCGTCTGGCTTCGGCCAGACGGGTTCTGTTTCTCTGCGGCCACCTCCGGGTGGTCCAGTAGCGGTGGCCGGTCCGTCAGGTGTGGGAGCCGTCCGCCAGGACGGTTCCACGGTTGACTCGTCTAGTGACGACTCTTCGGAGTCTGAAGACGAGGAGGCCGAGGAGGAGAGGTTGCTGCGGCCTGTGAAGCCGCAGGTGGAGAATATGGAGGTTGATTCCGTCCTGGACGGAACCGGCCTCCATTTATCTGGTTTGGCGCAAGCCAGGTCAGCGGCTCCGCCTGTGGCTGAGGCCAATCCGGTACCGTGCACCGGTTCCGTGCGGCTTGGTTTGGCACCAGCCGTCACAGGAACGGGTGTGCCGGGCCGGGCGTGGTACTCACCTATCTCGTCTGGTCCGGCAGTCGGACGTGGGGTGCCGTTGGTGCCCGTGTCCGGCTATGGTTCTGCGACTGCTACGGGTCCATACGGTTTTCCGTGCGGACCTACCCCATGGACCGGAGTGTTTCATGGGGTGGCGGCGGAACCGTGTGGTACCGGAGTGCCTGGCGAGTCAGCCGTGGCTCCTTGCCGGGAGGCCGTGGCTGGCAGGCCCATGAGCACGTCAACGGGTGATGTGTTTGCGGGGGTGTCTTCATCGGAGGTAGATTGGTCAGATGCTCTGGCGTGGCTAGCCAGGGTTGACCCGTCTGTGGTTTCGGCCACGGCCGATGAAGATGCGCCCTGTCCGTCGGTTGCATCGATCAGGACGGGGATTTTGCCCGCGGCCCGGATCCAGTCAGTGGGACTGGATCCACGGTTCATAGATTTGTTGGACGCTATTTATAGCAAACAACTGATGACCAAGGGTCAGCTCCCTGCGGCCTCCAGGGAGGTGCGGGCAAGATGTCGTATTCCGCGGGGGGAATACGACAGATATGGTGTAGTCCCGTCGGTCACTGAGGATGACCGATGGGTACTGGGCGTCCAGAGTGCCGTGGCGGGTGGCCCCAGTCCGGCACTTGTGGACAAGTCTCAGGTACACCAGGAAGAAGTCCTGTCCCTATGCGATGAGGGTTTGAGGGCAGCGATGAGCGCTGTCAACCACTCGTATCGTCTCCTTCAGTCGGTGTGGGCTGAAGCGGGGGCAGGCCACCCTGTGCCACCTGTGGCGCTTTCATGTGTCAATGACGGCCTGGTGCTGTCTATGGACGCATTGGCAAGGGTGCAAGCGCGAGTGACGAAATCCAGGAGGCAAATGGTCATTGACCATATGCGTCCGGCTACGGCAGTCAGGGAGCGTCTTCTTGGGACGCCCCTGACAGGGCCTAGCATCTTCGGTGGCCAAGCGCGGGCCATCTTAGAGGATACCGCCAGTATCGCGCAGAATCGGTTAGCGGTAAACCTACAGCTAGAGCTAGTGCGGGAAACCGCTAACGGGACAACCTTCAAAGAAGCAGAAGAAGCATAAGGGCACGGCGAAAGCTAGGCCTGTTGCGACTTCTGCTTCAGCTGGGTTTTCGGAGCCGCCGCCGGCGAAGAAGCCCAGGAAGGTTGTAGAGGCGCCTACCTCCCCAATGTTGCTCCTGACCGCCCTAGAGGCGGCAAGGGGAAGGGTACGGGTAAGGCCTCAAAGGGCGGACAGAAGGGGCTGAAGCATACCTGAGGGTACGAAAGCTCCCTTCATATCCGCCTGGACCGCGCCTGTGCGACAGGAACAGCGGTGCCAGTTATACCCGTCGTGCCTAGAACGAAATGGTTCTCTCTCTCGTTAAGAAAGAGGGGGGGGCGGACTGCGAGCCGGACAACCCCGTTAGACGTCGAGGCGTCTATGGTGGGTGGAAGGCTCATGCGTTTCGTCGAGGTCTGGCGAGGTGTGACGTCAGACAGTCTGGTCCTGGGATGGTTATCCCAGGTTTACATGCCGGAGTGGTGGGCCTTTCCACCACAAAATCTGTCTTTGGCACCTGTCTGGACACCCGTACCAAGGGAGCCAGACAAGTTAGAAGCCATTCAAAAGGAAGTGTCGGGTTTGCTTCTGAAGGGAGCAATAAAACCAGCAAACCGAAACACTCCAGGCTTCTATTCAAACATGTTCCTTGTCCCCAAGAGCACAGGGGGATGGAGACCCATACTCAGTCTCAGGCCATTAAATTGGTTTATCCATACGCCTCGGTTCCAGATGGAAACGCCGAGGTCGGTAATGGCGGGATTGAGGAAAGGAATGTGGTGTGTATCGATCGATCTGAAAGATGCATATTTCCACATTCCTATGAATCGGAGTTGGCACAGGTTTCTGAGATTTGCGTTTCAGAATCAAGTATGGGAGTTTACAGTTCTCCCGTTCGGCCTGTCGACAGCTCCGAGGGTTTTCACAAGAGTGGTCCTTGCGGTGACAGCGTTTCTCAGAAAAGAGAACGTGGTGCTACACACCTACGTAGACGACTGGCTGCGCAAGGCAGACTCGGCAGCCAGGTTGAACGTGGATACTGCTCTGACTCTGAAGTTACTTTCAGATCTAGGCTGGATAGTCAATGAGGAGAAATCCGAGTTGACACCCACTCAACATTTCGTTTATTTGGGGATGCGATTCGACCTCGAGGAGGGCAGGGTTTACCCGTCAGAGCCCAGATTGGTGTCTCTGTTAGCCATCCTCAAGAGTTTTCGAGTGGGAAACCACATTCAGGCGAGGCGGTTCCTTCAGATGATGGTCTCCATGGAGCAGGTTATCCCGTATGCTGCTCTAATGCGAAGGCCTATCCAGTTGTATCTGATGTCTCTGTGGAAACAGAGAACAGAACCCCTGTCAAAACTGGTGCCAGTTTTGGAGCCGATAATATCGCATCTTCTATGGTGGAAACAGCGTCAGAATCTCCTATTAGGGGTTTCGCTGCACCTACCCCACCCCCAGCTGTCCGTCTACACAGATGCATCGCTGGAAGGGTGGGGTGCCTGCCTGGGAGGTCTCGGGCACATGGACTCTCCCAGAGAGTCAGCTGCATATCAATCTGTTGGAAATGATGGCAGTGGAACTGGCGTTGGAAGAGTTCCTTCCGATGATCAGGGGCAAGGTGATATTGATACGGTCGGACAATTCGACAGTAGTATCATATATAAATCGCCAAGGCGGGACCAGGTCGCCCACTCTGTGTATCAGGGTGTGGCACTTGATTCAATGGTGCAGGAATTACTCGGTTGTTTTGAAAGCAGCTCATATTCCTGGCCGATTGAACATTCTGGCGGATGCTTTGTCTCGCAGACAGAGAATTCTGCCAACAGAATGGTCCCTCAACCCTCCGGTTCTGCGACGGATCTTCGAGCATTGGGGCAAACCCAACGTGGACTTGTTCGCCACAAAGGAAAATGCTCAAATCATGACATATGTCTCGCCGATTCCAGATCCAAATGCCGTCGATACAGACGCTCTGGCGATAAGCTGGAGAGGGATGCACTCTTACGCGTACCCACCCACCATTCTTCTACCGAAGGTATTGGTGAAGGTCAGGGAGGAACCGTGTCTGGTCCTGCTAATAGCGCCGTATTGGCCGAGCAGGGCATGGTTCACGGATCTTCTAGATCTGCTGGTGGAAAATCCTGTGCAGTTGCCCGAGATTCCGAACATAATCTCCCAGGCCAAGGGACGCTTCCTACACGAGCGTCCCGAAATGTTCAAATTGACTGCGTGGATGTTATCAAACAACGTTCCACGTCGGAAGGCTTTTCTCGACAGGCTGCTGATTTCATCGCAGCTACGAGAAGGAGGTCAACCTTCAAGTCATATAACAACAAGGTTAACAGATTTGCAGACTGGTGTGAAGAAAAGGGTATTGATACCTTTCAATCCACTATTCAGCAAATAGCAGACTTTCTCTGTGAGCTGTTCTTTTCAGGACTAGCTCCCATCACAGTTGCTGGATACAAGTCAGCTTTGGCATCAGTTATCCCTTGTCTAGCCAACAGGGATAGTCCAGAGGTGGCCCAGTTAAATGTGATGTTGAAGGGAATGAGCAATCTCCGCCCGAGACAACTGGTAGTCATTCCAGCCTGGAGTCTATCTTTAGTGCTTAATGTACTGGCCAAGCACCCTTTCGAACCGTTGCATTCGGCTAGTCTAAAGCATTTGACTCTAAAGGCGGTCTTTCTATTGGCAGCTTCCTCAGCTAGAAGGTGCAGTGAGATCCATGCGCTTTCGGCAGAGAGGAACCGATTTATTGTTTCTGGAGAAGGTCTGCGTCTGAGGATGTCAACCAGATTGTGTCACTGATGGCCGAACCGGTGAATGGTTGGAGGCGGTACGTCTGAAGTCCAATTATCATAAGGTAATTCAATAGTGAGAGTTTTTTGTATTATGTATATGTATCATGTTCATTCATCTTATATATTCATGCTCATTCCCAGGCTAATACATGGAATATGCAGGGAGTAGTTAACCCTCTTGGCATATTTGTGTTTTCAGGCGAGATACATGTTCGTTAGTTCTCTCCCTTTTCTTAGGAGGAAAAAGGGGGGGGGGGGCATGACGCGAATGTGATTCGGTTCCGTGAACTTGACGGTCCTTTTAGGTCTCCGTTAGTCAAGTTTGAAGTCTAAAATCTTTCTCCAAAGGGCAAAATTAGCATTTATGGCTTGCCCCTTCCCACCAGGTTACTGATCAAATCTGGTGTATATCAGAAGTAACAGAATGGTGAGTATTGATCGAAGGAGAATGAAGGAAATGTCAATTTCCCTTTCTCCGAGATCTAACAATACTCACCATTCTGTTACGGACCCAGCCTCCCAGCCCCACGGAGGCAAGCCATAGTTTTCTCTTGTTTGGTGGCTATGCAAACAATATGAGCTCTATGGTAAACGGGTACTCAGCAGTTGGGAGGCGAGTACCCGGTTCCCAGGAGTCGGTAAAGCTTTCTAAGTCTATAATCCTAGAGCCGCTGTCATGCCAGCTGTATATCAGAGGTAACAGAATGGTGAGTATTGTTAGATCTCGGAGAAAGGGAAATTGACATTTCCTTCATTTTACGGTTACAAAATAATGACACAAGTTTTCGAACCGCCACATCTACAAAACCGGTGACGGTTCCAATACCTGTATACCACACAGCCTGATGTAGCAATAGTTTGAAGTGATCAATCTAGCACATTTTTGCACTTTTTCTAGTTTGTCCTGAAGAGTTATTTGATGCGGGTCCCAAACTATACTTGCATATTCCAGAACTGGTCTAAACAGTGCCATGTATGCTTGAAGTCTGATTTTTTGGGAACAATGATAAATTTCTCCGCAGTAGTCCTAAGGTTCTGTATGATTTGCTGCAGATCTCTGTAATGTGTTTGTTCCAGCTTGGGTCATTGGTGATGTTGATGCCCAAGTACTTTACTGATGAAACAAAACTTAGGCTGGTTCCTTTTAGTGTGTAGTCGAATTTGATGGGGGGGTTTTTTTTTTTTTTTGTTTTTTTCCTTCTTTTTTTTCTGGTTAGGCTCATCATGTTGCATTTTACTGGTTGGAAGCACATTCCCCAAGTGGTATCCCAGTTACCTAACATGTTATCTCTTGTTGAAGTGCCTCACAGTCCTTGGGGTCATCAATTTCCCGGTAGCATACGCAATCATCAGCAAATAGCCTGATCTCTAAGGAAATGTCCTGGACTATATCATTTATGTGGACTGAAAACAGTACTCAAGACACAACGTCAGCAGCTTTTGATTTGGCACCATTGACTACAGTACTATACACTGTTTGCGACCTGTTAAGAACGAGTCAATCCAATTTAGTATGTTTTTTGACAAACCATATTTATGCAATTTAGATTTCAAAAGTTCATGTGGGACTGTATCAAAAGCCTTTTCAATGTCGAGAATAAGAATGTCCATGTGTTTCCGTTTTTCAATGGATGAAACCCAGTCATTGATGACATTAATTAGTTGAGTTTCACAATTGTGAGTTTCGGTGAACTTTCGTAGCATTTCGTTTCATTGTATTTTAAATAAAAATCATAAATTTTTTGATTCAAATATTGGAAATTTTTCCTCTGTATGTTTTATTTATACGTGACCAATGTCAAAATCCATACTGGACAGGGTGGTTCAAAAGTCAATGGCGCAGTGCCTGTTCTTAGCACATTTTTATCAAAATCAGTGAGAATATACACAGTATTATTCCATAACTTATGCATATTTCCATTTGATGTTTCGGTCATTAAGCCATCACAATTAGCTCCAGTCTAAGGAACCATCACACCGCCACCACACAAGAAAAAACTAGAAAATTACAATAAAACAGGTCCCCCATTCTCACGCCTCCGAACGGTCAGCATTTTTTGCTCCATATTGTAACTTTATTGTCCAGAAACAGTCATTTGTGTGAGACTGTACGCGGTATCACCGAAACAGGATACCATCATTTTTGTTTGTTTTGACATACGTCTTTGCCTAATGGCGCTGTGTTTTGACATTTTGTTTTGGGGAATTTTTTCCTAACTTGGTGCTGGATAAGGGATAAAGTCACTAACAAGTTAAGCCCATTTATTTTTAATTATCTAAGGTATTTATTAAATTATTAGTAATTTCTGCTTAGATGCCCCGAAACTGGATACTCCACGCTATACCAAAACCTGCTCAGACCAAAGTAAAAAATGATTTCGTTTCCTGTAAACCTCCCTGGTGAAATTGTTCATTTTTTTCACCCGCCCGGGAATAAAATCATTTTTTTCTACCCAGCATACACATCCATACAGTTGTTAAACTATACAAATTGGGTTTTTTTAGGCCATTTGTATGCAATGTGAATCCCTTTAGCTAATTGTGACATGAAAAACATTTGACAACTACAACTATATTTAATGGACATCTAGTTAAATATCTGCAAAACAAATATTTATGATCTTTTTAAAATTAATTAATAATTGAAAAAACAAACAAATTTCCTCCCTCCCTACTGAAGTCTTTTTTCCCCACCCTGTTTGCAGGAAACAATTCTTTTTATGGATGGCCTCAAATGCAAAGTTTTTTAGTTTTAATTATACAAGATTGCATAACCATGTGTGAATCTGTAGTAAAAATTGGCCGCTTTTGAAAAACACCTGAAAATGTTGACCGAATTTCCAAAGTAAATTTCCACTTTTTTAGGCAGCGTTCATTCCTACTATTATCCTAACATCTAGGTCACATTATCTAGTAACCAGATGAAAATTTTTGGAATGCTGGCTGCTTGGATGGCTTCTCAGCATTGTTTCAATCACAATCACCCTACTCCCAAAAATTCTATTAAAATGTGACCTAATTCCGTGGTATTGCGGTTTGCCTATTATAAAATTAAATAACAGGTTTATTTTTTCTCCTAATCTTGATTTTGTAGAAGTAAATGTTAGAATCTGAATGATTTATGCATTTTGACGAATTCCCTGAATCATTTCCTTTATTTGAACCGTATTTTTGTTAAAGGGTAGTCTGGGCATTTCCAAAACTGGTCCCATTTTAAATATGGCTCTAACTTATCGGTTTTCTTTAATAAAACAGCTTCTGTGCTCTACTGTAAACCAAGAACACTAAGCAAATGTGGAATGCATGATTTGTTTCATTTATTGGTGTTTTAGGCATTTAATAAGCTATTTTGCGCGTTGCTGTGGAGTTCGGCAGCCTTGAATTGCCAGATATAGCCTGTAAATTTTGATGGGGTTTCCAAATTTTATTGCCAGATACTAAAAAGATTTTACATAAATTCCCTACGAAACATATATAAACAGCAAGAGAATACTTTTTAGCTATTTTTCTGTTATTTAACTTTACCGCATTCTTACATGTTTATTCATAGGATTTCATAGGATAGCACTGTGGACTCAGGACTCAGCCTCTATGTCTGCCTCTTCAGTTGTGGATGACTCACACATGACTTCCAGGCATTTTATAGTCCACGATAAAGTCAAATTTCATCTCCTGGTCCTTCCAAAATTTTTGAAGCTCTACCCAGGGCTTCTCATAAGGGTCCTTTTGAGGGTATAGACCCCCAAAATGTAATTGGGGACCCTCAAAAGTTGTGGTAGAGGGTCCCATGAGACCCCTGAAAATCTTGCATAATTGTTCAATTTTAATTAATATTTTGCACAAACATACGCATAAAATCTAGCATGGGCAGGGTTGGGGTCGAGTACAGACAGCTGTACTGAGGTTGAGTACGAGTACTTTGACAAAGTACTCAAGGCTGAGTAACAAGTACATGTAGCCACCGGTGGCCATCTTGAAAATTGGTTTCCGGATCGCTTTGAAACTTCATGGAGTGGTTGGACTAGGGGAAGAAACCTATCGAAACTGATAATGATCCAAAATCCAAAATGGCCGCCAGCCACCGGTGGCCATCTTGAAAATTGGTTTCCGGATGATAACTCTGTTACCGTTTATCGGATCACTTTGAAACTTCATGGAGTGGTTGGAGTAGGTCTGGGGAAGAAACCTATCGAAATCGATGATGATCTGAAATCCAAGATGGCCGCCAGCCACATGCGGCCATCTTGAAAATTTGTTTCCGGATGATAATTCTGTTACCGTTTATCGGATCGCTTTGAAACTTCATACAGTGGTTGGACTAGGTCTGAGGAAGAAAGCTATGGAAATCGACATTGATCCGAAATCCAAGATGGCCACCAGCCACCGGTGGCCCTCTTGAAAATTGGTTTCCAGATGATAACCCCGTTATCGCTATGAAACTTCATAGGGTGGTTTGACTGACTACCTCTGGGGAAGAAACCTATCGAGATTGACAATGATCCGAATTCCAAGATGGCCACCAGCCACCGGTGGCCATCTTGAAAATGGGTTTCCAGATGATAACTTCATTACCGTTTATCGGATACCTTTGAAACTTCATAGAGTGGTTGGACTAGGTCTGAGGAAGAAACCTATCGAAATCGACAATGATCCGAAATCCAAGATGGACACCAGCCATGGGCTGCCATCTTGAAAGTTTGTTTCTGGATGATATCCCCATTACCATTTATCAGGTTACTTCCTAGGGTCGTTGGAATATGTCTAGTGAAGAAACTTATCAAAATTTACGATAATCCAAAATCAAATAATGCCACTAGTCAGTGGAGGCCATCTTGAAGATTGGTTTCCGGGCGATACTTCCTTGACCGTTTAACGGATCGCTTTGACACTTCCTAAGGGTGACTGGTCTAATGGGTCTGGGGAAGAAATAAATATTTTCTGATAGCTCTCATTCATTGGTTTGTCATCATGATTCATGGCGGGGTATTAATTATTTTTTTAATCCCTCAGTTTAAGAAAGAAAGAGTCAATTTAGGGCATCATAATTCTCTTCCCCCCCTCCCTCCCCCCCCCCCCTCCCCCCGCCCCAAAAGAAAAACGTCAATATCCCCACTTACTTTTCTTTTTTACACAAGTTCAGTCCTTCTGGCTGTTAAATTCTTCTGTTGTGTTTTTGTTTGTTAGATCCGTATCAGTGCCCTGAATGACTCATCAAGTGATGATGAGAGTGACAGCCAGAATGATGTTAGAACTACTACAAAGGAAGCACAGGTCAGTAGGGGTTGTGTTGCATATTAAATGGGTGTACATGTTTCTTAAACATTAATCAGCCAAAACAGTTTCTGCAGTGGTTTTAGGAAATGTCCATTTGCAGACCAATTATTTTTGGAGATTTTACCACTGAAATGACTGGCTCGATTTTGGAGCCAGGCTCGGTTATCAAGCCAGTCATTCCAGTGGTAAATTTTCAAAAATGGTGTTCTTGGTCGTCAAAGGGACACTTCTCAAGACCACTGCAAAAGCCGGGTTTGGTTATCGATCCAGTCATTCCAGTGGTAAATTTTCAAAAATAATCTCTTGGTCTGAAAATTGCCATTTTCTATGAGAAATTGAAGTTTTCTTGAACAAATTTGAGGGTTGAAGGGTTAACCTTTTTAAATTGTTCAGTTCTCTAAAGACATATCTTCATATAATATACCTACATGTATAGAATATCCATTACTCCGCTGATTGGCAGGTGATAAGAGAATATCTTCATAAACTTACCCCCTGGAATCATTCTTTCAGTTACCAATAGAAATTTGTTATTAATATAGTGCCAGTGTCTCTTCACCATCTTGCATAAATGTCAACTTATTGGTACTGTAAAATCAATAGAGGGATCCATATCTAGCTATGCCCCCCCCCCATCCCATTTCAAGCTAAGCTCCACCAACCTTGTATGAGCATTTGAATACATTTTAACACTGAACACTGAGTTCCCATAATCTCTATTTCAAGGTAAGTATGCAGGTAAGATGTTGAATATTTTGAAAAAAGTAATTTCCCTGGGTGCTGTCGAATTAGTTTCAAAATATTTGACAAAATCTTTATTAGATTGTATGTTCGCAGAAGACATACAAGTCAGATGTTTGCAGCTTGCTGTCAGACATGTCTCCATTTCATTTAGGATCTATATCATATGATTGTGACATCAGCTAAAAAGTGGTTCATTTTGATTATGTCCAATATTGGCGTGACAGATCGGATCCCGCCATTGCAATGCTATCACTTTAATACATTTAATAAATGTTAAATTCATCAAATAAAACACACGGTTTGCAAATAAAATAAAATGAACCAGGATTAAATTATAAATTTATAAGTCTAAGATCACATCCTTGGTGAATCAGACTTAGAGAATGAGAATTACTTTTGTTAACTTGTCCACCAATATCCTGATTACACCGTTATTTAAATGCAGTCTAAATCTATCTACAGTACTAAAGCATGCTTAGCTATTAAGTCACGGCTTCACAACACACACGCATGCATGCGCATGCACGGTCGCACGCACACACACACCGTTCAGTTAGAGGAACTTAAAGACCACTCAGTACGAGGAATGTGCCACATGACCGGAAAAAGATTTGCCTTACTGAACACACCCTAGATGCAGGCCAGGTCTAAAGAACATCTCTACTATTTCTGACATTCATGTTTTATTATTTTTCTTAGGAGGCAGAAGCATTTGTTCTGTATAATAAGGCTCTTGGTTATCAGGGACAAAGTGAGATGACACTGGCAAAGAACACCCTTCAACTTCTTCTGGCTTCACCTTTCCTCGTAGAAGTAAGCAGGGCCCATATGCAGGTTTGAAAGTATAATAATTTAATACTTAAAATCAAATTATATACAAAGTATAGGAAAGAGTGTGCAGTATCTGAATGATCAGTATTTAGAAATTTCCAGAATAATATTTCATGATGCTTAGCTAGGGCAGCCATATTGGATGTCTGTATTGCGTGTACAAGGACACATCAGCACTCTCAGTTATTTTAACACTTTAACACTGAAAACGGCCAAAAACAACTTGCACTCCTCTTGGAAAAATGTCCATTTGCAGACCAAGAGAAGACTATTTTTTGGCTCACCTGGCCAGAATGGCCAAGTGAACTTATGTCATGGCGAATGTCCGGCGTCCATCTGTCCGTCCGTCAACTTTTGCTTAAAACGTTACTCCTCATTAATCACTTGGCAGATTTCAACCTAATTGGGCTGGAAGGTCCCTATGGGGTAGGCGTCAGAACTTGTATACAGAAATATGATTGGTCAGTATTTTCGGCGGCCATCTTGAATTTTCCTAAAAGTTGTGGGAAATTGTTTAAAAAGCTACTCATCATTAACTTCTTGGGCAATTTCAACCAGGCTTAGTTGAGAGGATAGTACGTTTGGAAATCACTTAAAAGCCTACTCGATAACCACAGGGCCGATTTCAATGAAACTTGGAGGGAAGAACCCTAGCTTGGTATCCTTCAGAACTTGTATACAGAACTTTGATTGGTAAATTTTTTCGATGCCCATCTTGAATTTTCCAAAAGAAAAATGGCAGCAAAATCGTTTAAAATGCGACTCCTCATTAACTACTTGAGCAATTTCAACCAGACTTGGCTGGAAGGATACTAGGCTGGTAGCTTTCAAAACTTATATACAGAATTTTGATTGGTCAATCTTTCCGGCGGCCATTTTGGATTTTCTGAAAATTTCTGGAAATCACTTAAAAGCCTACTCGATAACCACAGGGCCAATTTCAATCAAACTTGGATGGAAGAACGCTAGCCTAGTATGCTTCAGAACACATATACAGAATTTTTATGGGTCGATTTTTCCGGCAACCATCTTGGATTTTCTGAAAAAAGGCTGGAAATCATTTAAAATGCTACTCATTAACTGCTTGAGCAATTTCAACTAGACTTGGCTGGAAGGATACTAGGCTGGTAGATTTCAGAACTTGTATACAGAATTTTGATTTGTCCATTTTTCTGGCAGCCATCTTGGATTTTATGGAAATTTTGGGAAATAAGTTGAAAGGCTACTCCTCATTAACCGCTTTAACAAGTTCAAGCAAGCTTGACTGGAAGGACACTAAAGTGCTATGCTTCAGAGCTTTTAAATAGAATTTTGATTGGACAATTTATTCGGTGGCCATCTTGAATTTTCCAAAAAATGGCTGAAAATCGTCTACTCATTAACTACTTGGGCGATTTCAACCAGACTGGCTGGAACAAGCCTAGGACGGTAGGCTTTAGAAGTTGCATATGGAAGTTTGATTGGTCAATTTTTCTGGTGGCCGTTTTGGATTTTCTGAATATTTTGGGAAATCGGGTAAAAGGCTACTCCTCATTAACCTCTTGGCCGATTTCAACCAAACTCAGCTGGAACAACCCTAGGCCCAATTATCGGAAATCAGTTAATGAGGCTACTCCTCATTAACCACTTATCCGATTTCAACCAAACTCACCTGGAAGAACCCTAGGGAGGCCCATATGCTTCAGAACCTGTATACAAAATTTTGACAACTTGTGTTTTATGTTGGCCACTTGGGTTTTCCGATAAATGGGAATTCATATAAGATGCTACTCCTCATTAATCGCTTGGGCAGTTTCAACCAATTTTGGTTGGAAGGATCCTATTGTCGTAGCCTCTAGAAACTCTATTCAGAATTTCGATAGGTCAATGTTTTGGCAGCAATCTCTGATTTTCTGAGTTTTCCGGAACCATTTAAAAAGGGTACTCCTTCAATCAATAACCCGATTTCAACAAAACTTGGGTGGAACGATCCTGTGACGGTAGGCTTCAACATATTAAACGAGAGTCTCGATTGGTCAATTTTTTGGTGGCCATCTTGTAATTTCCGAAAATCATCCATGTCTATTTAAATGCAAATGGTTTAAATGCCAATGGTCCAGCTGAGTGTCACAGGCCCTTGGGCCTCTTGTTTTAATTTACCACAGTCCCAATGACTGGCTTGATAACCAAGCCAGCCATTCCAGTGGTAAATTATCAAAAATGGTGTTCTCTTGGTTGGCAAAGAGCCTTTTCTTTCAGTAAATGTGCATTTTCTTGAACAAATTCAAGGGTTAATTGGATATTTTCTCGAGTTATTTAGCTCATAGCATATCCTATGTATAAGCGATGCACTATTTTCAGATTGCTATTATTATGTCAATGAAGGAAATTAGGTTTTTAATGGATTTAATGTTGATATTCTTCTCCATGTTATGAAAGCTGCCTGGATTCAATTTTCAACCGAGCAGAAGAACGTAAGCCTTGTTAGCTTTATAATCTACAATGTAGTTTTCCAGTGTGGTGTAGCAAGAACCGTACCTGTAGGTAAGCTGTTGACTAAAGTGAGAAAGAAACTGCTGTTGTTGTAAAGTACAACTCAGAAATAAGTTAAAAGGGTCAAATTATGTAAAGTTGATATGATAGTTATTACATCATCGATCATTGCTGTATCTACTGTCAATTTCTTTTACCAATCGTGAGCATTAAAGGATTAAGGGCATACAATGCTGGCGCCAACAAGCGAAAATTAAAACAATGTGCAAATTATAATGCAATTTTAAAATTGAAATTTGACACGTCGATGATTCATGACATGTTTGTTATATCTTTTTAGGCTTCTGAAATATTAACAGCGGAGAAGGAGACCATCTCATCCGTCCATCCTGGTCTTCAACTTCTATACTCTACTCATAAGAACCTTGCAAACATTGCCCTGCAGGAAGGTGATGATAAACTCGCTATCGAGTCATTCTTACAGGTGATTTAACATAGTTTGGTTATTGTCAGCGATTGAAATTAGCATGGTTCAAAAAGTTGAATTTGATTCAAACTTTCTTACCAAGTGTGCGGAGCCTAGCTAGAAACATGGGAGGCATAGCCAGAAATGCAGTGAATTATATGTATGACATGTTGCTGTATTAGGCCCATTCCTCAAGACCACTGCAAACACTGATTCTGCTTAATGCTTAAATGGTTTAACTTTCCCACATAACCCTATTTTTCATGGATATTTACAAACTATAATTCCTTTGTTTTGTTTTACTGTCACGCATGCATACATGTATATGTAATACTGCTGGTATATTTCTTACAGCAATATGTCCCATGCACAGGAGACTATTACATGGTTCCAAGCTAGGGCGACACAATGGCCTTATTCAGATTGTAGTTTTCATGATGCATGTATGGCTCGTGAAGCATGTTTCATACACGAGTGGGTGGATGAATTTGCTTGAAGTGCAAAAGTTCACAGATTTTAGACACCGTTATGTTTTCCTCAAACGTGTATTCTGCTGGGTCATTTTCATGAAGCAGTTTTGTACACTGCGCATGTCAGTTATGCAAGCATGGCTTAATAAATGCTCCATGAGAACTTCCATCCAAAATAGGCCCGATATTTAATGATATATATACCTGTGCTTATATGATTTATTTGTTTAATGCAAAGGAATATACATTGAGGAGACAGTAGTACAGTAATTACATGTAGTGTACTGGCATACTTAACCCGTGAACCTCATTTGTGTCTCAATGCTGGAATATCCTGCTATCATTGGGAGCATGGGTAATTAATTTCCTTCACTCTTGATTGCCTTTCCACCTACTTTAATGGGTACCGATATAAAAACATGGGAACGTACCCATAATGGACTGAAATAGAATCAATTTAGATATGTTCTGACTGAAACCTAGAAATTACTGGCCTTAAATATAAGCCAGCCAAAACAGCTTCTTCAAGAAATGTATTATTTATTTCTTCCCCCAGGCTGTTTTGGTTGATACAACTGAAGTGACAGTGTGGTACAAGATTGGCACACTCGCTCTGAAAATCTGCAATCTACCATTAGCTAGACTCGCATTTCATCAGGTACAGAATAAGATTTAGAGTATCTCAAATAAATGCCATTTTATGATAAAATTATCAACAAAGTTTAGCAAATATCATTTTAAATGGGTTTTAGTAAGTTTAAAATGGAGTGAACCAATCTGTCACTCATGTATCTGACATCATAATTAAAGTACATCATTTGTTAGCTGATGTCACAATCAAATCGTGTAAGTCTGTCATGAAAGTGGAATTGTCTGACAGGATGAATTGTCTTAAAACATTTTGTTGGCAGCAACTGCCAGTAAAAATAGTTTCAAAATATTTATCAGAATGTTATCAATATTCTCCATGCAATATTTAGCATTGCATGTTTCATTAGTTCCATAAACATATCTAATATTGAACTACTATACTCTTACTGTGTACTATGGAGGCAGCTGTGCTCACCTTGGAACTAAGAAATCAACAGTATAATGACTATCATTAGCGGTTAGGGAATGTTTTATAGTGAGAATTGCACAACAGTGAGAACAATATAATCCCAAATAAGGGCGGCTGTATATATCAGTAAAATGGCGTCTCCGAAGGTGACAGTATCAAAACTTCCTAGGTTTAATGTTTCAGTATAACTTTAAGATTGAATGATGGCAAGATGAGAACTTTTGGCATCGGTAATGGAAAGTAGTGTAAAATATTGGTAATATCTGATGTTTAGATTAATGGAATATTTGTTTGTTTATGTGTTTCAGGGTTTGGAATGTAATCCTCGACATTGGCCATGTTTAGATGCCATCATTACTGTACTGTATGCACTTACAGATTACACTGGTGAGTCTGGTAACAGGAGTCCGTTACTGACACACTTTCACACAGAAATGTGCCTGATCAGGTTCACATGATTAAGCACATAGACTGACATAGTTTATATGTGAAGTCTTGTCCAAATAAATGAAATTAGCCGTAACTCGTACAGCTCTGGTGTCAATATTCTATCTTTTACTGTGTCAATATCAAAGAACTGGTGTTAATTTTTCAACACCTTTGCTGGAAGATGTTGCTGTCTACCATCTTCCACCAAATTTGTTGAAAATGAACACCAGTTAATTTTTTAATTTAATTTGAAATTTTTTAATTTTGACATCAGAGTGTTAATAGTTAACAGTCACATTTGAATTCTCTGATCATCAGACTAGTATGCTGTAATCATTGTATTCGCATTAGAAATTGTAGCGCCGCCTGTGATAGATGACTCTTACATAGAATATGTATGTGAATGTTTTCCCTCATTTATCCATCCCATTGTCTCATGTTAAAGTCAAGCAGGTGAAGAATATCTTGGAACCTTAGTCAGCAACACCGACCAGTCAAATTAGTTTCAGAAAATTCTAGACTAAAGAATATTTGTTATCTATTCTTGAATGTTTTTTGTAGCACACCTGTTTACATCAGTTACTTACTCTATACATATTATAATAATGGCGTTACATAACATTTATCAAATTGTCGTCTGATGATTTTCTGTGGATCGGTGCCAGTGTATGGTTATGAAAATGGATTCAAATGCTTGAATCTACTTTTTAATGAATTGGTGAGAGCTATTTTTAACTGAATTGGAGAGGGCTTGGTTTTACATAGTTCTACCTAACTTTGTCTATCACTGTTGCAGTTTGCTAGAGTTATATTTCATGATTTATTTAGCCAAAGAAAATGAGAGGGGGGGGGGTGAGTTGCGAGGCGACGATGGCAAAGTGCTACCATGTAGGGCTTCTTAGCCATCTGTCACACATGCACGGCTCAGTATTGACTGTCACACAATCATTGGAAAAACAGCCAATCTTCATCACTCCCTGCTCCCTCTCCACCCAGTAATATAAATGAGTGCAGGTATAAACACTTGGGTAGTTACCTAGAATAAAATAGCCTATGGATGGGACTTAAGAAAATAAAACCATGATAAACTTCTAACTGACTAAATAAATTTATCACAATTATACTCAACATACCCCATGAACATCTGCATCTATAAAACCAAGTAAATTTCAAGTCTATATGAATTCTATGTTCAATATACATGCTTCCAGATATTATTGAGTATGGATAAGAAATCAATTACTTATTACCTATATCTGAAGGCTAGAGCAATAAGCGTGTATATAGCATCAGCGCATTTATATTCTACTTCGAATAATACTTACCAATGTCTATTATCTAGTCTGGCTCAAAATAAACAATTAAAACTCCGCACTCTCCACGGTTCTGCGCATACTGTGTCCGGGAATTACCATAGCCTCCAGGTACCGAGTCAATTCCCAACAACAGTCATATTCGTCTATTTTGCTGACTTTTCAAGTCGCATGTTTTTTAGCTCTAAAATTTGTGCAATTTGAACGGAATAAGCATGTTTAACGTTATCCATCACTGGCTTCATGGAAGGAAAGGGAAAGTCATCACGGGCAGGTTGTATCAATCTGGAATTTATACATTCGTGCCGTAATGACTTATTAAAATTTCCTTAAATTGGCACAGTATTTTAAAATGGTAGCCATTGTTGGAGTCGCTCCATTACCCGTTAACTGGTTAATCTTATCCGGGTACTTGGTTAATTTCTCTTGCAACTCAGTTCCTTCCAAGATGGATGCGCCCGTAGCCAAGATGGCGGCGCCCATGATTAATGTTTTGTTTTGGCTTGCGTGTACTCTGTTTTAGGCCGTTCTTTAGCTCTCGCTTCATTGCCGAGGGTGTATGTATTGATCGGTCTTTATTTCTTGGCTATTTTAACGTTAGTTACCAAGTCATGTTTATACAATTTTCACTCTAAATATTTTCAAATATTTCCTGCCTAAAACTTGATTATCATTATTTTAAGAGAAAGTTAATGTTTTGTAAGTGATTTATATTACAATCAAGTAAATTGTGCGTGTTGCTCGTCATCATATCATGTGCAGCGTTTTAATTACTGTTCTGTGTTCGCAGAAAGTGAAGGGACAAGGCAAGGCTCCTCCTGACACGCTCTGTCAGCGCTGCAACCGCTTCATGAAACGGAAGTTCACCGGTCATCACTGTGTTGCCTGTGCGAAGTGCAAGGTTGGAAGTCCTTGCAATGTATGTGCGAAGTGGTCGTCGGAGTTGGTGGCGGAGTTCGATCGTGATCGGCGTGCGCGCTTGGAGAGGATCACGAAGGACAAGGCGGCCAAAGTGGATCAGGCATCAGTAAAAGGTCTTGAAGAGCGTCGGAACGAGCATATGGACTCGGCCTTGGGTGTTTGGGTGGCCCAATTCAAGGCGATGTTCGAGTCTTTCCAGTCCATGATACTGACAATGCAGCCTGGTGCAGGATTACCTATCGGTGGTCCGGCCAGTTCTGCGGAGGGACACACACCTGTCCTTCCTCTTGCTTTGGCTCAAGAGCCGACGGCAGAGGAAGAAGATATCCTCCTGATGGAAGATTCTGGCATGACGGAGCGTTCTCAGGTGGCAGATACCGGTACTTCCCGCGGGTCAGCCACGGGCTTTGTACGGGTTTGCCAGCTGGATGGAGATGTCGACATTCGATCAGGCATTTTTCACCCGGATTTTGCTCAGTCCGGATTGCCACTAGAGCCATGTTTTATGGCCTCCGTTGGCATCACGGAGGCGGTTGTGACGGCTCCTCTCGGAGTTCCATCTCCTGCCTTGGTAGCGGCTGTAGTTCGGCTCCCGTGCTGGAGCCGATGGATTGCAGGGAATCCATATCTGGCGATTCACTAGATACTGGAGCCGCAAGTAGTCGAGCCACGGATCCACTTCGTATTGGAAGTTTGGTCTGTAGCTCTCAGCATGGATCGTCAGTGGCTTACTCATCCAAGGGCGAGAAGGAGGATGAGAATGGTAGTCCATTGATGGACGAATCATCCTTTTGCACCGAAGCTGAATGGGTGCAGGTCATCGTCCGACTGTCTCAGGTTGGCATCGGATCAAGGATCTCAGCATGATCCAGCGATGGAGCAGATGTCGGAGTGAGCGGCTAGCGCTCTGTCGAGTGGCTCTTCGGCCATGCCGACGCTCCCCTTGGACACGCAGACTTCTGATATGTTGGAAGTTGCGGCGTACCATCTGGTTCAGCCAGATTACTCGTTGCCCAAGACCCCTAAGTGTCTGCTTTCCGGAGCAGGCCTATCATCAATATGCACGTGTTCCTCGGCTTTCAATCGGGGAAAGAGAAGCATTGAATAGGCCATTAGCTGGGAAATCCAAGGGTCATTCTACAAGCTAACAAAGATCCTTTTAATGAGTTGACGCTCATTGAGGATGTGGCGAGAGCAGCTATGGCTGCACTCACGCATGGTTGCACCATCCTGCAGGGTATGCTGAGCTTCGCTTTTCATTCCAAAACAATGTTTGGGAATTCAATGCGTTACCGTTCGGTCTGACCACAGCACCGAGGGCCTTATCTTCGCTGGAGAAACATAGCTGTTCATACTTACATAGACGACTGGCTGCTGAAGGCGGGGAATCCAGTCACTCTGCGCAACAATCTTCAGGTAGTCCTGGCCTTATTGAAGGACCTAGGATGGATTGTGAATCTAGAGAAATCAGGATTGACTCCATCCCAGGAGTTTGTGTATCTGGGAATTCATTTCAATCTCATGGATGGTGTAGCTTTTCTGGCGGAGAGCAGAGTCATGAGTTTGATTGCAGTTCTGGAGTCAGTTTCTCTAGGAGCCTATCTGTCAATTTCTCAGAATACTGGGTTTACCAGTATCTCTGGAGAAGGTGGTTCCTTATGCGGCACTCAGTCGCAGGCCGTTTCAGATGTACTTGATGTCATTCTGGTCTCAGAGAACGGATCCGTTGTCTCTGAGGATTCCAGTAAAAGAACCATTGATATTCCATCTTCATTGGTGGTTATCAGAACAGAATCTCCTGTGAGGTGTTCCTCTACAACCTCCTCAACCGCAGATGTCCATCTTCACAGATACATCGACGATGGGTTGGGGAGAAGTACTGGATGATGTGTCAGTGTCAGGGGAATGGGATCAGACCAATGTGCAGAAACACATAAATGTGCGGTGGCATTAGCACTTCGAAAATTTGAGAACTTAATCCGAGACAAGATTGTCCTGGTAACGACAGACAACTCAACAGTGGTGTCTTATTTGAACCACCAAGGCGGGATGAGATCACCGGAGTTGTGTATGATGATATGGAACCTTCTGCTGTGGTGCCAAGAGAGGAATATTATTCTTCGGGCAGCACACATTCCAGGAAGATTGAACATCCTAGCGGATGCTCTCAGTCGAAGGACGGTTTGCCGTCCGACGGAATGGCAGCTCAACCAGTCGGTAGCGGATGTTCTTTTCAAACATTGCGGCAATCCAAATGTGGATCTATTTGCCATAAAAGGAAACGCAAAGATGGTCACATACGTGTCACCGATCCCGGACTCGCTGGCTTTAGCAGAGGATGCACTGGCGATAAGTTGGAAGGGAATGTATGCGTATCCTCCAACGATTCTCATCCCAAAAGTTCTGGCAAAGATAAGAGAGGGCATATGCCAAGTACTACTGATCGCCCCTCACTGGCCAGGCCAATCATGGTTTACGGATCTGCTGGACCTTCTGGTCTGCAATCCAATCCCTCTTCCAGACAAAAGGGATCTGATCTCTCAGAACAAAGGTAAGTATTTCCATGACAGACCGCATTGTCCAATTGACTGCATGGATGTTATCAAGCAGCGAGCAATTGAGGGTGGTTTTTCGGAGCAAGCAGCGAAGTTTGTCGCTTCAGCCAAAAGAGGGTCAACCACCAAGACATAATTATAGAATCAACAAATTTACAGTGGTGTAAGGGAAGAGATATTAATCCCTATTCTGCATCTGTTCAACACGTAGCAGATTTTATCTGTCTTTATACGAAGTTGACAAACTTGTACCTTCAACCCTAGCAGCATATAAGTCTGCGTTAGCTTCAGTCGTTCCCAGTCGCGCCATTGTAGGAGTGGAGAATGACACTTTGAATGAAGTTATTAAAGGAATGAGCAATTTGCGACCTAGACAGCCAATTTCTATCCCAGCATGGAATCTATCTCTTGTTCTACAGGTTTTAGGGCATGCTCCCTTTGAACCAATTAGATCTATAGATATTAAACTGTTAACTATTAAGTCAGTTTTCTTGGTTGCAGCAACATCGGCGACAAGGAGAAGCGAAATTCATGCGCTTTCTGCCGAACAAGACTGTTTTGTCATTACGGGTGAAGGTTTAAGACTATTACCACCTCTTTGTTTCTTGGCAAAGAATCAGTCACTTAAATATCCAGGACAGCCGATCAATTTGCCAAGTTTAATTAGACATGACCCAAACTCTTCTGCTTGGTGTTCTGTCACATGTCTGAAGATGTATAAGAAACGTACTGAGGAGCGGAGAGATGGCCCAAAATCTCTGTGGTTATGTCTCAAAGCTCCTCATCTTCGCGCCTCGAAAGACACCATTTCTCGTTTGATTGTCGATGCTATTCAGATGTCGCATAAAATCGCAACAGGAAAGCAGATTGATTGTGCGAACGACCATCAAGTTCGAGCACTAGCAGCAGCATCGGCCCTTTATAAGGGTGTCTCTTTAGGGGAGGTGATGTCTGAAGTACAATGCCATGCTGACTTGTCATTTACTGATTTCTACCTTCGCGATATCGCCAGCATACTTAATCCTTTAGCCGTCGCCAATTTATCGAATCTTAACTAAAGCCACATCCGACCACTATTTCGCATACATCGCAAAGTTCTTCCACATGCACTGAGCAATGGTGATGCACATGATCTGTGAATGACTGTGGATTGGGTGGAGCTCCTGTGATGATCAAGAAAGACCAAGCACTCACAAAATGGTGAGTGTTTTCTTAATTTAAGTGACTAATATTAATTTACTAACACTAAATACCAGACTGATTAAGTAAAAGTCTGGTTCAAGAGTATCTTATTCATTGCAACAGACATTAGATTCATTCAAATTTGAAAATCTAATCGATATACTGATAGTTTTAAAAATCAGAAGTTGTAGTAGTTTCTTTGCACTCTCCTGGACTGCCCTAGGTGAGACTTGGGGCTGACACAGGTCTGGTGAGTGTTGCCTCCCCTTTTGACAGCCCTCTGAAATTTGTGCGGACAAACGAGGGGGGAGCGCGGTCTAGACCAGGGAAGTTTAGCACTCTATGAGTCAGATGGCAGAATCCAAGCGTATGCCAGGGTTCTAGTCTCTTCACAACCTTCTCTGTCGGATGGTAGATGAGAGCTTGTTCGAGCCTCACCTCCCACCTGAGTTTCTTGGCTGTCGAAATCCTGAGTTTATCATAATGGTACATCTGGTAAGTATTATTTGAAGTAGAATAAAAAAAGCAGCGCTTTTGTTTCTACGTGAATTGTTACTACTTACCAGATGTACTATGGCCTACCTCAGCCACCCCGCTGAGGTAAGGCTGAGCTGCTTTTGCTGTTTGTCAAGACAAATATAAGATGAATCTGACTTGTTGGGAATTGACTCAGTACATGGAGTCTATGGTAATTCCCGGACACAGTATGGGCAGGACCATGGAGAGTGCAGAGTTTTAATTGTTTATTTTGAGCTAGACTAGATAATAGACATTATCATAATAGTACATCTGGTAAGTATTAGCAATTCTCGTAGACACAAAAGCAATTGCTTTTTTGAGACAGTGCTAATATGATACAAGTAATTTGGGAATCATGTGTTCATGCATAGTTGAAACTTGCACGTTCGCTGTTTCAAGGAAGAGCTTACTAGCATTCTTCGCATTGAATAGAGGGATCTGATCTGTCACTCAAGTATCTCGGCTGTATCTGACGTCAAAATTGAATACGTCACAATGAACTTCCATCACAAAAAATCAAAAAGTTTGTCATGAAGTGTATAAATTGTATGTCTTTGATGAATTTACAATTTAATAAACATAATGTTGCAGCAGCAGCCCCCAGTCAAATTGGTTTCAAGATATTCAACAAGTTACCTCACTTACTCAAGGTTTGTACAAATTTGAAAAGTACTTGAATTTTGGCATCAGTCCTGGAAAGTGCTTGAATTTGAAATTTGCCTTGAAAAGTACTTGAAAATGGCAGTACGGCCTTGAAAAGAAAATGGCAGTAAGGCCTTGAAAAGTACTTGAAAATGGCTGTAATGCCTTGAAAAGTACTTGAAAATGGCAGTACGGCCTTGAAAAGTACTTGAAAATGGCAGTAAGGCTGTGAAAAGTACGTGGAAATGTGTTTTTCCCCATATGGGTAAATATTGCATCCAATATAAGGTTGTTGATTATCACTGCAGGTGATGGCATTTCAGAACATCTAACTTTCTAAATTTCCTGCACGTTCTTGAATTCGAGAGACATAGTCCTTGAAAAGTGCCTAAATGAATCAGTCAAACTCTTCTATGAACCATGTTACCTGTATTGTTACATTGACGTATAGATTCTGGGAATTCACATTTCAAAGTTTCAAATCAATTCCAAAATGTGTAAGCAATTGGCCAGAGTTTGGCTAGAAATGGGCATGACAGAGCTAAAAATGAGAATGGTAGAGCTAGAAATGGACATGGTAGAGCTAGAAATGGATCACGCTATTAATCTATGGCAGTTTAAACCTAGGGATTGTTTTCATATCAATTTGAATGCAATAAAGTGAATATTCAAGTGCTAGTAGTTCTCAGTAATTATGATCAGCATTGCCATGTTTTCTTTATATTTGCTTCAGCCTGTCTCCATTATGTGGCTCAGGGCTTGGAACGTGACAGTGGATATATAAAGGCATTAGCTTACAGGCAGCAAATCTATACTGAGGTGCCATCACTAAAAAAGGACAATGCTCACTTATTCAAGCTCTGGTAAAAACATTCTTCACTTTCGTTTCAAGTACCGGTTATCCACACCTTATTTCCGATAAATTTAACATTTGTTTTGTTTCAACTACTAAGAAATTGGATACTTGGCCACATACATTATTTAAATTGCATGATAAACTGGTGTCTTCATCTAACTTTTTTGCGCAGCTAAATGCATTAAACATTTCAGGCTGATATAGCAAGAATTAAACATCCTTTAACTCTTGCAGATGTCAAGAGCACAGTCTTTCTGTTCTAATGAAATTTCAGTTGAATATTTTGAAACTAATTTGCTTACGAGCTATTGCTCTCTGGGATCTGTATAGCAGCAACACATTCCATGAAAATTAGGTTCAAGATATTTAACAGATTTCCTTTTTAGTTGTCTTGTAACTTTTTCACTAGAACTTCAAGAGGTAAAGGGCTAAAATGTACCAAATATTCGGGTGAATATTCTGAAATTATTTTAGCTGGAATGTGTTAGTGTAGGGCCACAACAGGATCCAATTAAATTGGTTCTAAAGACTTAGTTGGATGGTTGCATTGAATTTGAGCAACTAAGATTTTACGGTTGAAAGGTTTAATTTCACTTCAAGAGTATACTTACCTCCCTAATACTCTTTGATATTGCTAAATATCGGCTTTCACTCAATAAAACACTCAGATTAAAAAAGTTAGGTGCCCCTACTGGGCAGGGAGTCAGATGACAGTCAGACGGATGCCAGCCCCACCACCGCGCATGCGCCGACTAGTACTTCCTCTTTGCTAATTTATTGGCAGAGGGTCTACACATGCTTTGTTGCTTTAAGCTTTTCTTAGCTGTTTAAGACTTAAATTCATACTCTAGAAGTGTTATATATCCTGTGTGAGATGGCAGATCATCTATATTCGCCGGAGGAGGGCCCAGGACCTAGCCATCAGGTGACTTCTAGTATATTTTAGCGAGTTTATCCCGTTGTATTGTGTTTCCGGGACTCCCGTTTATCATGATAAGCGCCTAAAATAGCTAGTTTATTTCAAAATGGCGCTATGAAATACTAATCTCTCTTTGTGTTTATGTCCACAGGTCTATGATTGTTTAGGACAGCACATCTTCAGAGAGTTTGTTTTTCTCTCCACCAAGGTTCCATTTCCTACTAACATTGTAAGGTTATCTAACCAAAAATCTTTTCCCAGTGAGTTGGAGGCCTCGGATGAAGGTCTTCTCACTTTTCCCTCTTGATCCACTTCCTTCCCCCTAAGGTGGAGAGAGTTAAGCAGTCATAAGGTTGGTGGAGCATCCGGTTCATCAGATCAGATGGTTTGTCTATGCTAAAGACTCAGGTACTCTAGTTATGATATGAGGCATTTCAATTATATTTGACAATATTTATAAAATCTTGCTGCCATTTATCATTGTTTATCTGATGTTTGTATGGTCTGTAAAAACTATCCTGTCTAGTTAGGATGTTCTGGATATGATTACATTTCGTCCTTACTCCTGGAGGTTTTGTTTCGGATCGATTTAACTTCTTATTTTTGAAGTTATGATGTCATAATCAGCCTTGCGCCCTACTATCAGTTATAAGTTTTGTCCAACGCTGATTTATTATCGTTATTAGCTTGGGTCTTATGGCCCCTTCCTCCTTGTTTAGTTCGTGTTGAGTTCTAATTCAATATCTGTAATACTTATTGTCTTCGTCCTCTGCTGTGTTTCAGAGGCCTGGTTGTCCTTCATGTGGAAGATTTATCCTTGACAAGTTCTTCCCCCATTTATGCTCCCAGTGCAGCCCATGTGGGCCATTGCTTAAATGTGAGATCTGTAAAAAGTGGGTGGGGAGCTAGTGTCTGAAGTTCTCTCATTGCAGACCAGGGAGAAGGCTCCAGAGGAGGAGAGGAAGAGTAAGAAAGAGGTTTCTGGTAAGAAGGGTAAGAGGAAGGCCTCGTCTGCTATGGATATGGAGGCCTTCCGTATTGAGATGATGGGAGAGAAGAAGAGGACAATTAAAGATTTGGTCCCAGAGTTGCTTCGTGGCATGCTTCCTGGTCCAAATCTTTCGTTGTCCTCTTCATCTTCTCCGGAGCAGATAATCCCTGCCTCTGAATCGGTGCTATTTAGGGACCTATCAGTTTTCGACCATGATTCAGAGGTGGCCCTAATAGAGGGTGAAATCCACGGTAAAAACACTGGCAGCAGGCTTGCCGCGCCGGTTGTTCGTGGTCAGGTGTCGCTGGAACCTGCCTGCCTATCAGGCCAGGATTATCCGCACCCTGCAGGTACCAGTTCCTCCTATGGTACCTCTCCTGGCCAGTCCGGGTTAGCATTCTTTGCTAACCTGGAGTCTAATCTTTCTGGCCAGGAAGAAGAGGATTATCTGCTGGGTTCTCCTTCTGGCGCCGTGGCCATGGACATTGACGTATGTGCACCCCTCGCGGGGAACACGGGCGACATTGTCCACGGTACTACTCATGCAGGAGTAGTGTTCACGGCGCAGAAGGTAGCCCGGGCTGGATCTGATGGCCAGT
The DNA here is from genome assembly GCA_034401795.1 of Chaetoderma sp. LZ-2023a. Lineage (NCBI taxonomy): Eukaryota > Metazoa > Mollusca > Caudofoveata > Chaetodermatida > Chaetodermatidae > Chaetoderma > Chaetoderma sp. LZ-2023a. Next base: position 135,092,160 of record CM067370.1, on the reverse strand, counting down.
TTTACCACATACCTCGGCTTGCCGATGGTGAGCAGGTGCTGGCCAGGGCCGTGGTGTGGCAAAATTTTCCCCACACAATGCCACGGCGCCTGCTCCTGGTCAAGCCAGTCAGTTTAGCATGCCTGTTCTTTCAGGCCTGCATGCTTTCTCTGGCTTGCCAGGCGTATCAGTTCCTCCACACACCTGTGATTGCTCAGGAGGATGACGAAGGGGCTTGTCTTGTAGAGCATTCGCAGGTGGCCACGGAGGAAGACTGGTCTGACGCTTGTCAGTGGCTAATCAACGTCAGACCAGATCTTGCCGTGGTTCAGTCGGTCAGTCAACGGGACCAGCGCCTGTGGCTGGCAGGTAAACCGACTGTTACCACTATGCCATCTTTGCGTTAGCTGATCATATTGTTGATATGTTCACTGCGGCGGAGACGTCCATTAGTGCACATAGACGTTTAGCGAAGGCCACCCGCGAAGTAGGAAAGCGGTGCCGTATTACAGCTGATCAATATCAGCTATACGGTGTAGTACCGAAGCCAAGCACGGATGACTGTGCTGCGCTGGGTGAAGATACGTGGCCAGGTTCCCGGTCTGACATGGGAGCACTGTGTTCGAACGTTTTGCGTTTGGCTAACACCGCGTTACGTGATGCGGAAGAGAGTTTGAGGGCGTCTATTGCAGCGCTTTCGCATGTCTCACAGTTGTTACAAGGGGTAGTAACGGCATCCACATTACGTCAGCCTAGTCCGGTGACTGTCCAGAGAGCCATCCAAGATGGAATTAACTTGGCTTTGGACTGTTTAACCCGGTCTGTAACCAGGAGTGTCCGGGCGAGGCGCACGTTTTCTCTTGATAACTTGTGCCCGTCCCAGGATTTGTATAATAGGCTGCTGCGTACACCTATGACAGGTCCTGGTCTCTTTGGAGGTGAGGGATGTAAGCATCTCCAGGAGACGGTTACCCTGGTCAATAACCAGAGGGCATTACGTGAGCAATTTGAAGTGCTCCGTAGAGAGCGTGTTCGCGCAGCTCCCCCCGCGTATCATCCCCTGCAGGCACGAGGTGGCGGTGGCCAGGTCAGAGGCCAGCCACCAGCGCAGCGTCGGCCACGGCCGCGTGTGCTTCGGCCAGCAGCGAGGGGGGCCGCAGGCTCCTCCGGCGCAGCCAGCCAGGCAGCCGCCCGCGCACCGTGGTGCGGGCGGTGGTGCGCGAGGATCTGGTCGTGGTAATCGTACCTGACAGGGTGATTACCACAGTAAGAGCTACCCCAGTGCATCTGCACCAGGAGACAGTGCCACTCTTGCGCTTCTTATGTCCCCCTCTCTCCCTAGGTGGACCAGTGGGAGGCCGATTGGCCAACCACATGCAAGAGTGGGAACGGTTGACTCAGGACCGTTTAATCTTGCGATGGCTTTCAGTCGGGTATCATCCCGACTGGATAACAGGCCCACCATCACGACTGTCTCTGGTGCCGGTCTGGACTCAAATTCCAAGAGATCCAGATCAGCGGTTGTGTATAGAGGAGGAAATAAATTCCCTCATACACAAGGAAGCAATTCAACCGGCGCAAAATTGCCCGGGCTTCTATTCAACCGTGTTCTTGGTAATGAAAAGCACTGGAGGGTGGAGACCAATTCTCAACGTCAAGCCATTGAACAAGTTCATAGACACACCCAGTTTCAAGATGGAAACTCTGAGATCGGTGTGGGCAGGGTTGGAGAAGGGAATGTGGACAGCTCCAATAGATTTGAAGGATGCTTATTTCCACATTCCAATAGCGAGGAGTTTCCGTCTCTTCCTGAGATTTGCATTCCAGGGCAGACAGTGGGAATTCAGGGTGTTACCCTTCGGAATTTCTACGGCTCCTCAGGTCTTCACCAGGGTGATTCTTGTGATAACAGCATACCTCCGCAGGAGAAGCATAGCAGTCCACACGTACATAGACGACTGGCTGTTAAAAGCACACAACCAGGAAAGTTTATCAGCAAATCTGGAGATAGTTTTGAAAACTCTCACAGATTTAGGCTGGATAATAAATTTTCAAAAATCAGAGCTGACTCCATCCCAGAAGTTTGTTTACCTGGGAATGTTCTTCGATCTGGAGATAGGATATGTTTATCCTACTCAGGAGAGGGTACAGATACTCATCTCAGTAATACAGTCAGTGTGCAACAGTAGTCATGTCCTGGCACAGGTTTATCTGAGAATGCTAGGATTGATGGTTTCTCTGGAACCATTCATTCCTCAGGCGGCCTTACGCAGGCGGCCGATAGAGTTATTTCTCATGACACAATGGACCCAGAGTACAGGTTCACTGGACTCAAGCGTGTCAGTGTTGGAGCCTCTAATTCATCACCTTCAATGGTGGTTGAAGACAGGGAATCTCCTGGCGGGGGTAATGTTAACCCCTCCTCACCCTCAGTTAACGATGTATACGGATGCATCGATGGAAGGGTGGGGAGCTTGCCTGGAAGAATCCACGATATCAGGGCTTTGGAATCTGGAACAGTCAAAGGAACATATCAATCTACTGGAATTACGAGCAGTAGTCCTGGGCCTGGAACATTTCTTACAGAAAGTTCAGGGCAAGAGTGTTCTAATTCGATCAGACAACTCAACAGTAGTGACTTACATAAACCGCCAGGGCGGAACGAAGTCGCCCAGTCTCTGTATGATGACTTGGAAACTGCTTTGTTGGTGCCTGGATCACAGGATTACCTTGAAGGCAGTTCATATTCCGGGAAGGTTAAATCTGTTAGCAGACTCATTGAGCCGAAGGATGAGTGTTTTACCTACGGAATGGTAACTAAATCAATGTGTGGCGGATCGTCTGTTCGACCACTGGGGGAAACCCAACATCGATTTATTCGCAACGAAGAAGAATGCGAAGATGACGACGTACGTCTCTCCGATTCCAGATCCAAGCGCTTTCGCAACAGATGCGTTAGCTATCAGCTGGGTGGGAATGTATGCATACGCATTCCCTCCAGCAATCCTGATTCCAAAAATTCTTCAGAAAGTCAGACAGGAGGAGTGCCAAGTGCTTCTGATCGCCCCAAATTGGCCACGCCGATCATGGTATACAGATCTGCTGGACCTTCTGGTCTGCAATCCGGTTCCTCTGCCTCTGATGGACAATATTATCTTCCAGGGCAAGAACCGTCACAACAATCCGTCAATGTTCCAATTGACTGCGTGGATGTTGTCAAGGAATCTAGAATTAAGGAGGGCTTTTCTGAGCAAGCAGCCATGTTCATGGCAAAAGCCAGGAGGGGGTCAACCTCCAGAGCATATAATTATAAAATCAACAGATTTGCAGAATGGTGCTCAAAAAGATGTATTAATCCAATGGACTCATCTATTCAGGTAGTAGCCGATTTCCTCTGTCACCTGTATGATGCCTATAGCCTCAAGCCTAACTCTATTGCTGGCTATGAGTCTGCTTTAATGACAGTTATCCCTTGCTTGGCTAATAGCGGAAGTGATGAAGTAAATACATTAAATACTTTAATCAAAGGCATGGGCAATCTAAGACCAAGGAATCCCCCAGTGATTCTGTCTTGGAGTTTATCACTAGTGCTTCAGGTGCTAGCTGATAGGCCGTTTGAACCACTAAGCTCCATTTCTACGAAAATGCTGATGTTTAAAACTGTATTTTTAATTGCTGCGGCCTCGGCTAGGCGTAGGAGTGAGATTCATGCCTTGTCAGCCGAGGCAGACCGTCTTGTGGTTACAGGGGAAGACCTTAGGCTTCTACCCAGGATAAATTTCATGGCGAAAAACCAGTCTTTGAAATATCCGGATCAACCGATAATTTTACCAGCTTTGACTGGGTTTGATCTTAATTCAAACCTATGGTGTCCAGTCCGAGCATTAATCCGGTACAAACAACGTACTCAAGATTGGCGGATGGACCCAACAGCGTTATGGTTGTCATATATTGAGCCCCATGGCAGGGCATCAAAGGACACCATTTCCAGGTGGATTGTAGAGTGTATTCAGTTTTGCCATAAATCCGCCACAGGTAAACAAGTTGACATGGCCAAGGCTCACAGTGTCCGAGGTGTAGTGGCTTCCACTGCCCTATTTAATGGGGTACCTGTGGATGACATTATGTCAGTAGCTCAGTGGCACTGTGAGTCAAGTTTTACTGACCATTATCTCCGTGACACCTCGAATCCTCTCCCCTTATCGATTTTGAAAAACTAATCTAGGTGTACATATTTTGATGAGGTATCCTAATTTTTTATGTATTTCACATTTAATCAATGGAAACATCTACTTTATGGGCTGCATCAGTCTTCACCAATGGGGAGATGATGACAGCACCACTCTTCCACAAGGTGAGTCTTGTGTGTGTTGTCCATGGCTTTTTGTCATGTCACGTGACCCTTCATTATTAATTTGGTAATGGTACGTGTTTTATGTGGTTCATTATTGAGAGTATACGAAAATGAAGCCTTTTCGTTTAATGTCCTATAGTACATGACACCTGTACGTTGAGAGCGTATGGGACATTGAGGTCATTCAGTCTTCGTCCCAAGAGGAGGGGGGGGGGGGGGGGGGGGTGGAGAGCGCATATGACTTTTGGTCATCTCTCAGCCATCGGTTTGTGTTAGCCGATGTTTCTTTTCTATTCCTGATTGTGTTTCCACACAATTTCAGAAGTTTAAGTGCCTTAATCGCAGAAAAGCGCATAGGGAAGAGCTGGTCTTTTGACCTCGCCTCCCTCCCGCCGAATTCACTGACAAATTCTGGCAATATCAAAGAGGATTAGGGAGGTAAGTATACTCTTGAAGTGAAATAAACGAAATCTCGGATTTCTTTTTTCACGAGAGTTGATACTTACCTCCCTAATACGGACCCGGCCTCTCCACCCCACTGAGGCTCGGTCTTCAGGCTCTTATTATGTTGCATGTGTGTCAGCCAAAAAATTAGTCAGAGGAAGTACTAGTCGGCGCATGCGCGGTGGTGGGGCTGGCATCCGCCTGACTGTCATCTGACTCCCTGCCCGGTAGGGGCACCTAACTTTTTTAATCTGAGTGTTTTATTGAGTGAAAGCCGATATTTAGCAATATCAAAGAGTATTAGGGAGGTAAGTATCAACTCTCGTGAAAAAAGAAATCCGAGATTTCGCTCATGTCCTAACATCAATGTCTGATGATCTTGCCAGATATGTTATGGAAGAGTGCTTTATTAGATTGCAATAAAGTTTGCAATGTTCCAGAATAAGGAAGTTGGGTCATTCTACAGTAAATGTAACAAAGTTACAATTTGTGCATTGAAATTTTACAAACATGAATGCATAGGATTACAATTCCTCTGTTAAGATCCAAATCCAAAGAGATCTATAGTGTTGTCATTATCCAATTTACTTTTATATCTCATGTTTGGTTAATTATATCGGACCCAAACTTGGACACATGCTTCCTTATAATGACACAGCATCACACAATGATGTTGTGGTCAAAAGGTCTACGGTCAAGGTTAATCATACTGGATCCAAACTTAGATACATGCTTCTGTATAAGGAGAGCGAATCACGTACACAATCACCTTAGCGTCAAAAGGTCACGGTCACTGTGCCATTGGTAAAACATGCTTTTTCAATATTAACATTTTGCATTAACTCAACTTAACAGTTCATATCTCATCTTTGATTAGGTATTCTGACACAACCTTGGACAGATGTTTCCCTATAATTGGTGGGCATCATACAATAATGTTGGGGTCAAAAGGACAATGGTCAAGGTTGTTGTGACGTTGGTAAAAACTTTGGGTTTTTTCAACTTTACAAATTTGTGTTTGGCTCAACTGAGCAGTTCATATCTCATGTTTGCTTAATCTTCCTGGACTCAAACTTGTACACATTCTTCTTTATAAGGAGAGGGCATGACACAATGACCTTTGGGCTAATGATCAAAGGTCAATATTATTGTAATATTGATAAAGGACTTTTCAGCATTAACATTTTCCAAATTGCTTAACTTAGTAGTTTATATCTCATGTTTGTTCATCAGTATGGGTCCTAGCTTAAACACACACTTTCTTATTATGAGAGAGGATGACGCAGTGTCCTTTGGGGGTCAAAGGACATTGTAGTCTGGAAAAACTGGTTTGTTCAACAGTAACGTTTTGTGTATGCTGAACTTCTCATCTCATGTTTGCTTAATCACACACGGGCCAAAGTTGGCCATATAATTGTTTATTATGAGTAGGAATTACACAACACCTTGGAGTCAAAAGGTCAAGGTCACTCTGTCCTTGCTAAAACACAGTTTTTATGAAAGCTCCCATTTTGCGTTTAGCTCAACGTAGCAGTTATATCTCATATTTGGTTATGCTTACAGGTTACATCTTTGCTTATAATAAAATAGCATGACATCGAACGGTCAAGGTCAGTGTGGTAATGACAAAACTCAGTATTTTTTTCAAAAATAACATTTTGCTTTTGCCTCAACTTAGCAGTTCACTCTGTCCTTGCTAAAACACAGTTTTTATGAAAGCTCCCATTTTGCGTTTAGCTCAACGTAGCAGTTATATCTCATATTTGGTTATGCTTACAGGTTACATCTTTACTCTGTCCTTGCTAAAACACAGTTTTTATGAAAGCTCCCATTTTGCGTTTAGCTCAACGTAGCAGTTATATCTCATATTTGGTTATGCTTACAGGTTACATCTTTGCTTATAATAAAATAGCATGACATCGAACGGTCAAGGTCAGTGTGGTAATGACAAAACTCAGTATTTTTTTCAAAAATAACATTTTGCTTTTGCCTCAACTTAGCAGTTCACTCTGTCCTTGCTAAAACACAGTTTTTATGAAAGCTCCCATTTTGCGTTTAGCTCAACGTAGCAGTTATATCTCATATTTGGTTATGCTTACAGGTTACATCTTTACTCTGTCCTTGCTAAAACACAGTTTTTATGAAAGCTCCCATTTTGCGTTTAGCTCAACGTAGCAGTTATATCTCATATTTGGTTATGCTTACAGGTTACATCTTTGCTTATAATAAAATAGCATGACATCGAACGGTCAAGGTCAGTGTGGTAATGACAAAACTCAGTATTTTTTTCAAAAATAACATTTTGCTTTTGCCTCAACTTAGCAGTTCATATCTCATATTGTGTTAATCATGCTGCACCCAAACTTGGAAACTTGCTAATGAGAGGGGATGAGACAATGACTTTGGGTCAAAAGGTCAAATGTCGATAAGCCTTCTATATAATGTATTTCATTTTTTAAGTCGAGCGTGATAATTCATTGCAAAGTTATAAAGTTGAGCTTGAAAATTTAGAGCCAGTCATTCCAGCGGTAAATAAAAGACAAATGTCTTCTCTTGGCCTGCAAATTTACATTTGGCAAGAGCACTACAGAATCTGTTATGACCGGTTTGACCATTTTAAAGTTGTTACGGTTTGCGTTTACACAAGAGAGATAAAAGGATCGTCTGTCAAGTTTCAATGCTCTTATCATTATGATCAAACTACCAACACTTTCCACCATAATCTATTTTCGCAGTGACCCAGTTATTGATGAATCTCTAGAGAAACAAGAGGTTGAGGAGGTATGTACATTTCTGCTTTATTGACAGTGATTGTCATTGTAATTAGGTCAGTAGTTTTATTCACACATAATCTGAGTATTATGCAACATTTGTAGGTCTCTTGTTATGGAATAGCAGGTTGTATCCTGGAAATGATCATTATTATTCACTCCAAAGGCTGGTAGGAGTATTGCACTCGGCGCAGTCTATGTCTATTTGTTTGTCTGTTTTGTATTAACAAAATATTGTTGATTAACATTTTTACGAATTTAACTAAATCCAACATCCTCAGGCAGTTTGGTTTAATCATTCATATAATTATAACCTGAAGATATTTACTGAAGTAAGTGTATGTCTACATGACCTATAGCATGTTTGCCTAGTGAAGGTGAGTTCATTTCTGAAACTTGTAACCTAAGTGTTTGCCCTTGACCCCTAAGTCCGAGTTTCTTTCCTTAAAATGACATCATTGGTTATGGGAAGTTAAGCTGGGTAAAAAACAAACTCGTAATTTTTATCCCGACGGGCTGACCTTAAGTCATAGGACAGAAGATAAATTTGACCCTAAAAGTAAGGTCAGTGCTTTAACGTGATAATGAAAAATAAATGGAATTCACGGAATTAGTAATTTGAAACAGAAAAGTGATAGTCAAAGTTAAATGCAAATCAACAGAAAATCACATTTTTCTGCAAAACATTTGTAAACTGAAATGGAAAGTTGATATTCAAGCAGGAATTAACAGCTTAAAGGCATTCCCATATAAAATTGTAAATTATTACCCACCCATATCTTCACCACCCTACCTTTGTATTGTCTGGGCATACAAATTACACAATGCACAACACAAATGTGGCTGTTTTATTGGCTTTATTAAGTGTTCATGCAGCTTAGGTGATGTAAGTTTGTAAAATGGAAGTTAAATGCAATCAGCAATTTTGTGAAATGGAAAATAGCAAATGGTGAACAGAAAACTACTGTGCCTATAAAAGGTAACATACAGTACCTTTTAAAATGCACATGTCTGGTCAAAGGGGTATTCTTTTCTGTTATAGGCAAATGTGTTTGCTTTTGACTCCAATGAAGTTTCCTTGAAATAGAAGGAATTAGGAAGCCATTAGACAAATCTTAATTTTTATAACCAACATAAGTCACTAAGTGACCTAGATCCTGATCAAGTTTGGGGTTGATTGCATCAAAATAACTTGAAGAGATGTAGTGGGCAATTGTAATGATAAAGAAAGACAGACAGACGAGCTAGCACAATACTCGGCATTTGCCTAACAGACTAATTGTATATATTCATAATTATAGTGAATATTTAGATTGTTCATTCCTCAGTGTATATATATATATATTTTTTTTTATATAGTGTATAGCTGTAGCGCTGGCATTGAGAGAGCAGAGACGAGAGCTAACTAAACGTCCTCAACCAAAGCCTGTCATGTTTCTTAAACCTCTGTCATCATTTACGTATGTAAAATTTGCCACATGCATTTGCTTATTTTCTTTACACACGCACGCACGCATGCATGCACACACGCATGCACGCACACATGCATGTGATTTATATGGCCCAAACAAGCGAAGAATACGAATCAAATCTGTGATACTCATCTACCTGAAGTAGCAGCTATCCAATGTAGGAATCCAGTTTTAGCCATGCCCGACCATCTCTAGCTAAGCTAGGCTCCACCTACACTTCGGCTGTGTTGTGATCGATCGATCCCTGAACTCCTTGACTATCAATTTTCCAGAAAACTACAGGTAAGCTGTTGAATATTTTAAAACTAATCTGTGTGGGTGCTGTTGCTGCCAATGGCAGCAACAGCGCCCAGTCAAATTAGTTTCAAAATAGTCTACAGTATGTTTATAAAATAGTAAAGGCATACAATTCGTACCACAATGTTTTAGTCCATCACCAATTATGCGTTCGTGATGAACTTAATTATGTCATTCATTACTTCATTGATTATAACATTCATTATGTCATTGATTATGATGTTAACCACAACGTCACATAGTTGATTATGACATCATATCATGGATGAATAAACTGGAAAGGTCCATTGGTGCTGTAAATTCCAAGATATATATTATTCACTGAAACATGATTTCACATCAAGAGTATACTTACCACCCTGATACTTTATGATATTTCCTAAATATCGACCTAGCTTCAATAATACTCAGAATTAAAAAGAAACCGCCCCCACTGGGCAGGTTACACAACTGACAGACCAGCAGATGTGCAGCCCAAACTTGCACATGCGCGGGGCTGACTCATTCTCTTCTTAAAATATTGACCTGCCATTGCAACACGCTTTCTAGCCTTTCTTTTGCTTTCTTTCTTTTTGAAGCTTTGAGTTGTTTTGCAACTTGTTTGACTGTTTATTAGTATGTCTGACACTGCCAAGTCGCCGGAGGATGCTCCCAGTCCAAGCCATCAGGTGTACTTTAGTAAATTTATTGATAAAAAATTTGCGTGTTGACTCGGATGGTATTTCCGGGATTCGCGCTATCTCGTGGATACGTCTTTATTAGGCTAGCTCTGTTATGGGGGAGGCCTATATATTAGCTAACGCATTTTGTGCTTTATTTTTCAGACACATGAGCTGATATTTGAAGGGTATCCTTTTATTTAAACAATATTTATACTTGGTTTCTGGGTCCTTCTATTTTATTATGAGTTTGCTGAGGGAGTTATTACCATAAGAAGTAGTTTCTCGGCATTCTCCCCCCACCACAGGGTTTTTGGACTCAGGATCAGGTATTCCTGTGTTGTTTATCAGACTTCACTCGTCCTCAGAAGTCATCTTATGAGGTTATTTAGGAAAGAGAAAAATTTCAGTCATTTTATTTCTAAATATTTTAGAAGTTTTTTGACTGAGTGTTGAGTTATTTATCTCTCTTGATGGTTTGCATAGGTTCATTGTGTTTATAAAGTTCAATTACTAATGAATCTGTGTTTTGCGCTGGGAAGTCTAAAAAAGTTCGCCTCTCAAATATTCAAGTTCAAATTCTTATGTCACCCTTGTCTTCTTAAAGAAGTATAACAAGGTTTTAGGATTTGTTTACTTTTTGTCAGGCCTATAGTTTTTTCTATGGGCCTGGCTTATCTTTCATTTGATGGTCAAAAGTTTTCCTTATGGATCTTATTAGCCTTCTGCAATTGGTTTTTTGGTTCGTCATAACTAAAAACTAATTGTTTCCATTTGTGTCTTTTCAGAGGGTTATTGAGAACAAATGCCCTTCCTGCCACCGTTTTGTGAAGGCCCGCTTTTCCCTCATGACTGCACTAGGTGCAGTACGTGCGGGTCTCTTCTAAATTGCCATGTGTGTGAGTCGTGGCCGGTGGAGGTTTTAACTGATTTTTTAAATCAGCAGGTAAAGGACCGGGCGGCAGACGAGAAGAGGCATCTGGAAAAGGAGTGTGGTAAGAAGAGGAAGGCATTCATGCTAGACATGAAGGCCTTCCATCTTGAAATGATGGGAGAAATGAAGAAGACGATCACGGATCTCGTCCTGGAGTTTCTTCGCAGCTTGCTTCCCGGGTCAAGTTCGTCATTGTCATTTGCTCCGAGACAGAGTGTTCCTGTCTCTGGGTCTGGTTCTCTTAGCAAACCAGTTTTTGTTATAGACCCAGAGACGGCTCCCGTTGGTCCGGCGCTGAGGCTTGCCTCGCCCGTGGACCCAGGAGCGAAAGCCATGGCCTCGGGCGCTTACTTATCGAGTGCTTTAGAGCAGTCTAAGGATAAGGGTATCAGCACCTCATGCAATATCACTCCTGCCCAGGCCGAGCTTGATCCTTTTTCAAGCTTGGCATCTAGTCTTTCTGGGCAGGAAGAAGAGGACACTCTGTTATGGCCTACCGATGAGTCGATGGCCATGGAAATGGATTCCCATGGGCTCCCACGGGGGCCCATGGGTGACCTTTTCCATGGAACTACTTCTTCGGGAGTGGGTTTCACGGCTCAACGGCTAGGCCCGCTAAGAGCCGATGGCCGTCCATACCGTATCCCTCGGCTTGCCGAGAGTTACCGTGAGGAAGGCCCGGACTGTGACGTCATGTTTTTAGCCTCCCATTACGTCGTAGATCCGGCTCCTGGAATAGCCATGGCGCAAGTCATGCCATCCCTTGCGGGCCCGTATGGCTTCCCTGGCTTTCCAGGAGTATCTTCAGCTCCGTCCATTACTCCACCAGTGAATGTGGTTGAGGACGACGAAGGCACTAGGCTCGTCGAACATTCACAGGTGGCAACCGAGGAAGACTGGCTGGATGCTTGCCAATGGCTGGTGAACATCAAGCCAGAACTCCAGGTGGGTCCACTGGCTTCCCAGCGGGACCAGCGCCCGTGGTTGGGAGGGAAACCGGTGACGAGCACCATGCCATCTCTGCTGTATGCGGAGCATATCGTTGATATGTTCGCTGCGGCAGAGATGTCCATTCTGCCCAAAGGATGCCTTGCGAAGGCCCCTCGCGAGGTGGCACCCGCCGTATAGGTTCTGATCTATATCAGAAGTATGGCGTCGTTCCAAAGCCTTGCACGGATGACCGTGCGGATTTGGGCGAAGACACGCGGCCTGGGTCCCAGTCTGACATGGGACCCTTGTGCGCTAGCGCCCTGCGCAATGCTAATTCCGCGCTGCGGGACACGGAGGAAAGTACGAGAGGAGCCATCTCGGCTATCTCGCATGTTTCCCAGCTGCTACAGGGGGTAGTAGCAGCATCCGTGGCCCGCCAAACTTCTCCTCTTGCAGTCCAGAGAGCCATCCAGGACGGCATTAACCTGGCTCTGGACTGCATGACGAGATTCGTAACCAGGAGTTTACAGGCGAAGCGCACATTTGGCCGTGACAATTTGTGCCCCTCGCAGGACCTGTACAATCGGCTTCTTTGGACGCCGATGGCAGGTACAGGGTTGTTTGGAGGTGAAGGATGTCTGCACCTCCAACAAACCGTAAACCTGGTGGACAACCAGAGGGCGCTGCGAAAGCAGTTTGAAGTGCTCCGCAGGTAGCGTGTTCGAGCAGCACCCCCTGCCTTCCACCCTCAGCAGGCTAGAGGTGGTGGTGGCCTTGTCAGAGGCCAACCACCTACGCAGCGTCAGCCACGGCAACGACAGCGTAAGCCAGCTAGAGGGGGAGCACAGGCTCCTCCAGCAGAACCCGTCAGACAGCCTGCGTACTGAAGTGCACGTGGCGCTGGTAGAGGAGTGCGGGGTTCTGGGCGTGGGAGCCAAACTTAATGGGTCACCTCTCAAAAAGACCACACCAGTGCTGCTAGGACAGCCACCAGAGACAGGGCTTCTCTTGCACTTCTCGGGTCCACCTCAGTCCTTAGGCGCACCCGTGGGAGGCCGTCTGGCCTTCCACATGCAAGAGTGGGAGCGGGTTACTCAGGACCGCTCAGTCTTGCGATGGCTTTCAGTCGGTTACCATCCTGACTGAATTTCAAATCAGCCATCGCGCCTGTCTCTGGTTCCGATCTGGACTCAAAATTCAAGAGATCTAGATCAACGGTTGTGTATAGAGGAAGAAATTCAATCCCTCATACTAAAACACGCTATTCGGCACAAAAATGTCCGGGTTATTATTCAACCGTGTTCCTAGTGACAAAAAGCACTGGAGGGTGGAGACTAATTCTCAACCTCAAACCTCTCAACAGGTTTATCCTCACACCAAGTTTCAAAATGGAAACTGTGGGAATGGTGTTAGCAGGATTGAGGAAGGGAATGTGGACAGCATCAGTAGATCTAAAAGATGCCTGTTTTCACATTCCCATTGCGAAGAGCTTTCGTCAGTTCCTGAGATTTGCATTTCAGGGCCGCCAATGGGAATTCAGGGTTCTCCCATTTGGTATAGCGACGGCTCCTCGGGTCTTCACTCGAGTGGTCCAAGCTATGACATCATACCTCCGCAGGAGACACATAGCAATCCACACTTACATAGATTACTGGCTGTTAAAGGCACACACTCAACAAAGTCTATCAGCAAATCTGCAGATAGTTTTGAAAACTTACAGATCTAGGCTGGATAATCAACTTTCAAATGTCAGGGCTGACTCCATCCCAGAAGTTTGTTTACCTGGGCATGTTCTTCGATCTAGAGATAGGATATGTTTATCCATCTCAAGTGAGAGTAGAAACACTCATCTCAGTCATACAGTCAGTGTGCAACAGTCGTCATGTCCTGGCATGGGTCTACTTGAGAATGTTGGGGTTGATGGTTTCTTTGGAACCAGTCATTCCTCAGGCAGCCTTACGCCGGCGGCCGATCCAGTTATTTCTCATGACACAGTGGACCCAGAGTACGGGTTTCCTGGACTCAAAAGTGTCAGTGTTGGAACCTCTTATTCACCACCTTCAATGGTGGATGAAGAGAGAAAATCTCCTGGCGTTGGTGACGTTGTCACCTCCCCACCCTCAGTTAACGATGTACACAGATGTATCAATGGAGGATGGGGAGCTTGCCTGGAAGAAAACAAAGTATCAGGGCTTTGTAATCTGGATCAGTCAAGAGAACATATCAATCTGCTGGAAATGCGAGCAGTAGTCTTAGCCATAGAACATTTCCTAGAGACAGTCAAGGGCAAGAGTGTTCTGGTTCGATCAGGCAATACAACAGTAGTGACTTACAAAAACCGCCATGGCGGAACGAAGTCGCCCAGTCTCTGTATGATGACGTGGAAACTGCTTTGCTGGTGCCTAGATCATGGTATTTCCCTGAAAGCAGCTCATATTCCGGGAAGGCTAAATCTATTAGCAGACTCATTGAGCCGAAGAATGAGCATTCCTCCCACGGAATGGCAACTAAATCAATGTGTGGCGGATCGCCTGTTCAACCACTGGGGCAAGCCCAACATAGATTTATTCGCAACGAACAAGAATGCGAAGATGACGACATACGTCTCTCCGATTCCAGATCCGAGCGCTATCGCAATAGATGCGTTAGCTATCAGTTGGGAGGGAATGTATGCATACGCATTCCCGCCAGCAATCCTGATTCCAAAATTTCTCCAGAAAATTAGGCAGCAGGAATGCCAAGTGCTTCTGATCACCCCAAATTGGCCAAGCCGATCATGGTATACGGATCTGCTGGAACTTCTGGTCTGCAATCCTGTTCCTCTGCCTCTGATGGACAACATAATCTTCCAGGGCAAGGCCTTGCACAACAACCCGTCAATGTTCCAACTGACTGCGTGGATGTTGTCAAGGAATCAGCAGTTAAGAGGGTTTTTTGAGCAAGCAGCCATGTTTATGGCAAAAGCCAGAAGGGGGTCAACCTCCAGAGCATATAATTATAAAATCAACAGATCTGCTGAATGGTGCTCAAAAAGATGTATTAATCCAATGGCAGCATCTATTCAGGTAGTAGCCGATTTCCTCTGTCACCTTTTTTATGCCTATAGCCACAAGCCTAACTCTATTGCTGGCTACAAGTCAGCTTTAATGTCAGTTATCCCTTGCTTGGCTATTAGGGGAAGTGATGAAGTATGTAATCTAAATACTTTAATCAAAGGCATGGGTAATCTAAGACCAAGGAATCCTCCAGTGATCCCGTCTTGGAGTTTATCGTTAGTACTTCAAGTATTAGCAGATAAACCCTTTGAACCACTAAGCTCCATTTCCATGAAAATGTTGACGCTTAAAACAGTTTTTCTGATTGCTGCAGCTTCAGCCAGACGAAGAAGTGAAATACATGCTTTGTCAACAGAGCCAGACCGTTTTGTGGTGACAGGGGAAGGCCTTAGGCTTCTACCTAGAGTTAACTTTATGGCGAAGAACCAGTGTTTAAAATATCCTGGTCAGCCTCTAGTTTGAACCCGCTTTGTCTACGTTTGATCCTATTTCAAAGACTTGGTGTCCAGTCCGTGCATTAACATGTTATAAACAACGTACACAGGAATGGCGGACAGATCCTATTGCTCTCAGGCTATCTTACATTGACCCCCATGGGAGAGCTTCTAAAGATACCATTTCTAGGTGGATTGTGGAATGCATCCAGCATTGCCACAAAGCCGCCATGGGTAAACAAGTTGACATGGCCAAGGCTCACAGTGTCCGTGGCGTAGTGACATCCACAGCTCTGTTTAACGGAGTCCCGGTGGATGACATTATGTCAGTAGCACAATGGCACTGTGAGTCTAGTTTTACAAATCATTGCCTACGTAACATGTCAAATCCACTTGCCTTATCGATTTTACATAAACGTTAAATCTGTATATAAATTTGTAAATATTGTACATAAGGCCGTTGACTCACACTCAGTGCAATTTAGTGGGGGGAATCCCCGCTTTTCCGTACTGTACCTATCATCGCCAGCGGTGATCAAAGGGGAATCTCGTCAAAATAAGTTAGTCCTATATTTGGTGATGGTTATTTTTTGTCACGTTTTTTATATTACTTACTAAAATGGTGATGGTTTTGTGTTCTTTGTGGTTCCATCTGAGAGTATACGAAATGAAGCTTTCGTCCGATGTCTTATAGTACTTTAGCACGAGTACATAGAGCGGGCATAGGACATTGAGGCCATCGCTCCCTCTTTAAAAGAGGGGGAGGGGGAGCGGATGTGAAATGGTCATTGCTCTCAACATCGGTCGTGTTGTCCGATGTCCAAATCATTTCCTGATTGTGTTTACATACGCAATTTCAGATGTTTGTTGTGCTCCAAACGCAAAAGCTTGCGCTTCCAGGGATGAGCCGCTCTTCTGACCTTCGCCTCCCTCCCGCCGATTTCTCTTACGAATTCAGGCTATATCATAAAGTATCAGGGTGGTAAGTATACTCTTGATGTGAAATAAATGAAATCACAGATTTCTTTTTTCACGAGAGTTGATACTTACCACCCTGATACGATCCCGCCCTCTCTACCCCACAGAGGCTCGGTCTATCAACATTTTATGTTGCAATTAGGTCAGCCAATATTTTGGAATAGAATGAGTCAGCCCTGCGCATGTGCGAGTTTGGGCTGCACATCCGCTGGTCTGTCAGTTGTGTAACCTGCCCAGTGGGGGCAGTTTCCTTTTAATTCTGAGTATTATTGAAGTTAGGTCGATATTTAGGAAATATCATAAAGTATCAGGGTGTAAGTATCAACTCTCTCGTGAAAAAAGAAATCCATGATTTCGTTTATTCTACTTCGAATAATACTTACCAGAGGTATTATTATGATAATGTCTATTATCTAGTCTAGCTCAAAATAAACAATTAAAACCCCGCACTCGCCATGGTCCTGCTCATACTGTGTCCGGGAATTACCATAGCCTCCAGGTACCGAGTCAATTCCCAACAACAGTCAGATTCGTCTATTTTGCTTGACTATAGTCACGTTTTTCTAGTCTGAAAATTAGCTTGAATTTTTCTGTTTTTAGTGGGTTGAGCAATTTCTAATCGCTGGCGTAATGGAAGGAAAATTGTCACAGGGGCCGGTTGTATCAAGCTAGAATTTATACATTTGTGTCGTAACATGGTTCGTACAAACTTGAAAAACCCTTGAATTTTGGCATCTGCCTTGAAAATGTTCACGTACTGATATAAATAGATTTAAGAAGATTTGATTGGGAATTTGACTGGCAAAATCCATCTGGAACCAAGTAAGTTCCAAAATTCAAACTAATTTTAAAGGTTCTAAATGTAAGCTGTATGAAATTTGGTGTCTGTGTCATATTCTCACTTCGTCCAGGATCCTAGTTCTGAGCCCTTGAGAAATCAACTTTTTTAGTCTCGAAAGCCCTTGAAAAGTCCTTGAATAAGAAAACTTGCTAGCTGTATCAACCTGCATAATGACTGTTTGAAATTTTCTTAACCCTAAGGAACCTATGAGCCATCTGGACGGCGCGCAAAAAGCGTACAAATAAACCTACGAGCCGTCTGGACGGTTTACAATAATTGGATGTGGTGTCCTACGTGCCGTCTGGACGGCTTTAAGAGCACCAGTTTTCGATCGCTAAATACGCAAGCATTACGGGCATTTTATCCAATCAAACTTAGTGTTACATTACGTCAGATGATTGAATTTTATAAATCCACTGTTGATTGGTCAATTCAGTTTGTTTACAAATTTCTACGGGAAAATATAAATAGTTTTCTGTGGATGAAATTCCTAGCGTAAAATCGTCAACGATAGCATGTCGATTCCTTTATTTAACCGAGTACTCGATTCCCTGATGGCCGGAATCGCTTAGTGAGAATGTCTAACCTAATTTATAATTGCGTTCGATAAAATATTACATACAGCTGAATATCTCCACTGACGCCTAAAAGATTTAAAGTGTGCATTCTTACATAGCTTGCCCATTAATACCATTATATCACAACCGTCATTTAGCTTCTAGGGAGATATTGGCGTGCTAATTTCTGTTCCACAATCATCTATCCTGATAACGCATGTTACGGGGCCACTACTGGGTCAATATGGGCCTGTAACATGCATTATTAAATTAAGGACAGTCATGAGACATATTGGCTTGTTATTGCCCTTTGAAATCACCTTTATTGACTGTTCCAGTTTTAATTCCATTTTCTATTGTTCTTTCATCTTGTAAATGTTTCTCTTCTTTTTTCCTTCAGGATCATATGGCGAATAGGACAGTGATCTGGTTGAGATTTCATGAAAATGATAATTCTGTTTTCACATCAAGAGTATACTTACCTCCCTAATACTTTTGATATTGCTAAATATCGGCTTTCACTCAATAAACACTCAGATTAAAACAGTTAGGTGCCCCTACTGGGCAGGGAGTCAGCGTAGTCTGGCGGATGCCAGCCCCACCACCGCGCATGCGCAGACTAGCACTTCCTCTTTGCTAATTTATTGGCAGAGAGTCTACACATGTTTTTGTGCTAGAGATTTTCTTTACTCAATTCATAGTCTTTTTGTGTGAATTTGGAAGTGATTATCCCTGATAAAGATGGCAGAAAGGATGACTTCGCCAGAGGAGGGCCCAGGACCTTTAAATCAGGTGACTTCTAGTAAAATTAGCGAGTTTTTCTCCCGGTGTAATGTGTTTCCGGGACTCGCGTTTACCGTGATAAGCGCCTTGTTTAGTTGGTTTATTTCAACTAGGTGCTATATAATACTAATCTCTCTTTGTGTTTATGTCCACAGGTCTGTGTGACGATATGTAATGGACATCACATCAGCAGAGGGTTTGTTTCTCTCCACCATGGTTCCATTTCCTACTAATACTGTTAGGTTATCTAACCAAAAATTTTATGTCCAGTGAGTCGGAGGTCTAGTATAAAGGTCTTCTCACTTTGCCCTCTTGATCCAATTCCTTCCCCTATAGGTGGAGAGAGTTAAGAGGCGTTCAGTTGGTGGAGTGCTCCAGTTCATCACGTTGGATGGTTTGTCTATACAAAGTGTCAGGTATCTAATTATTGATATGAGGTGATGTTAATTATTTAGAGAAGGAAAGGGAGATAATTAACAGTATTTGCCATTGTTATCAGTATATATCTGATGGTTGTGTAGTCGAAATGTCCATTCTGCACATGTTCTGGTTAGAGATACAATTCGTCCTTGCACTTGGATGTTTGTTGGGGATCGATTTTTTCCTGTCATAGGATTAATGACGTCATAATCAGCCTTGCTCTTTATTAACAATTAAAGTTTGTCCAAAGCTGGTTTTCTGATGAATATTGATCTTTATGATCATTTCCTTCTCTTGAGTTGGTGAGTTTCTGAGCTTAACTAGATTGCTCATACTCCTCGTCCTTTGCCCTGTTTCAGAGACCTGGTTGTGCGTCCTGTGGACGGTTTTTGAAGGACAAGTTTGTGCCTCATCTCTGTTATCAGTGTAGCCCCTGTGGTCCCTTGCTTAATTGCGAGATATGTAAGCACTGGGGGGGCGAGCTAATGTCCGAATTATTGTGCTTGCAGGCGAAGGACAAGGTGGTGGAGGAGGAGAAGAAGAAGCAGAAAAGAGAGGGTGTGAGTAAGAAGGGTAAGAGGAAGGCCTCGTCCGCGGTGGACATGGAGGCCTTCCGGACCGAGATGTTGGGAGAGATGAGGAGGACAATAAAGGATTTGGTTCCAGAGTTGCTTCGTGGCATGCTTCCTGGACCAAATCCTTTGCTGTCCTCATCTGCTTCGGAGCAGGTAATCCCCACCTCTGAATCACCTTTCCTTAGTACGCTTCCGTTGTTCGAAGATTCAGAGGTGGCCCCATTAGAGGGGGCGTTCCACGACCCTGGCTGCAGGCTTAGTGCCGCGCCAAGGGGCCGTGGACGGTTGTCGCTGGAACCCGCGGGCTGCTTATCAGTCCAGGGGTATCCGCACGCCGCGGGTGCCAGTACCTCCTATGGCACCTTCCCTGGCCAGTCCGGGTTAGCTCTCTTTGCTGACCCGGAGTCTAATCTGTCTGGCCAGGAGGATGAGGATTACCTGTTGGGGTCGCCGTCTGAGGACGTGGCCATGGATTATGACGTCTGTGCACCCCTCGCGGGGAATACAGGCGACTTATTCCACGGTTCTACTCACGCAGGGGTAGAATCCACGGTTCAGACTGTGGCCCTGGGCGCTTGCCGGGAGTGTCGCTGGTGCTGGCCGGGTCCATGGTGGGGCGGTATGTGCCCCGCGCTCTACCACGGCGCCTGCTCCTGGTCAAGCCAGTGAGATTAGCATGCCGGTGTTGTCAGGCCCGCATGCTCTCCCTGGCTTGCCAGGGGTATCAGCGTATCCGCCGTCAAGCTCTGTTGCTTGCGCTCAGGAGGAAGACGAAGGCCCCCGTCTTGTAGAGCGCTCGCAGCTAGCCACCGAGGAGGATTGGTCTGACGCTTGCCAGTGGTTGGTGAGTGTTAGACCAGATCTGCCCGTGGAGCAGTCGGCTAGCCAGCGTGACCACAGGCCGTGGTTAGCTGGTAAGCCTACTGCTAACGCTATGCCTTCTCTGCCGCTGGCAGAGGATGTCGTTGACATGTTCGAGGCGGCGGAGACGTCCATTAAGTCGAGTGGACGTCTCGCGAAGGCCCCGGGTGAGGTGGCCAGGCGTTGCCGCATCGTGCCCCTGGATTACCAGCGGTACGGTGTTCTACCTAAGCCGAGCGTGGATGACCGCGCGGCTTTGGGTGAGGATGCGCAGCCAGGCTCCCGTTCTGACACGGGAGTCTTGTGTTCGAACGCGTTGCGTTCAGCAAATACCGCGTTGCGTGATGCGGAGGAGAGTGGGAGGGCTTCGATTGCCGCTCTGTCCCACGTCTCCCAGCTGTTACAAGGGGTAGTAACAGCATCCGCATCGCGCCAGCCAAGTCCGGTCACAGTCCAGCAAGCCATCCAGGATGGTATCAACCTGGCTCTGGACTGTATGACTCGGGCGGTGACCAGGAGTGTCCGGGCAAGGCGCACATTTGCCTTGGACAATCTGTGCCCGTCCCAGGACCTGTACAATAGGCTCCTGCGTACGCCTATGACAGGTCCTGGTCTCTTTGGAGGTGAGGGATGTAGGCACCTCCAGGAGACGGTTACTCTGGTAAATAACCAGAGGGCGCTGCGCGAGCAGTTTGAGGTGCTTCGTCGTGCTAACGTTCGCGCCGCACCCCCTGCGTATCGTACCCTGCAGGCTCGAGGTGGTGGTGGCTAGGTCAGAGGCCAACCACCATCGCAGCGTCGGCCTCGGCCGCGTGCGATTCGGCCAGCAGCGAGGGGGGCGCAGGCTCCTCATGCGCAGTCAGCCAGGCAGCCGCCCGCGCACCGAGGTGCGCGCGGTGCTGGTCGTGGCACGCGAGGATCTGGGCGTGGTAATCGTTCCTGATGGGACGGTTACCGCGGTGAGAACCGCTCCGGTGTTTCTGGCCGCTCTTGCACTCCTTATGTCCACCTCTATCCCTAGGTGGACCGGTGGGAGGCCGGCTAGCCGACCACATGCAAGAGTGGGAACGGTTAACTCAGGACCGTTTAGTCTTGCGATGGCTTTCAGTCGGGTATCATCCCGATTGGATGACAGGCCCGCCATCGCGACTGTCTCTAGTGCCGATCTGGACTCCAAATCCGAGAGATCCAGAGCAAAGGTTGTGTATCGAGGAGGAAATAAATTCCCTCATACAAAAAGGAGCTATTCAGCCGGCACAAAGGTGTCCGGGCTTCTATTCAACCCTGTTCTTAGTAACAAAAAACACCGGAGGGTGGAGACCAATTCTCAACCTCAAGCCATTGAACAAGTTCATAGAGACGCCCAGTTTCAAGATGGAGACTGTGCGCTCGGTGTTGGCAGGGTTAGAGAGGGGAATGTGGAGAGCGTCGATAGATTTGAAGGACGCTTATTTCCACATCCCCATACACAGGAGTTTCCATCGCTTCCTGAGATTTGCATTCCAGGGCAGACAGTGGGAATTCAGGGTGTTACCCTTCGGAATTTCCACGGCTCCTCGGGTTTTCACCCGTGTGGTTCTTGCGATCACCGCATACCTCCGCAGGAGAAGCATAGCAGTCCACACGTACATAGACGACTGGCTGTTGAAAGCGCACACCCAGGAAAGTTTATCGGCCAGTCTGGAGATTGTTTTGAAGACTCTCACAGACTTGGGCTGGATGATCAATTTCCTAAAATCAGAGCTGACTCCATCCCAGAAGTTTGTTTACCTGGGGATGTTCTTCGATCTAGAGACAGGACATGTTTTTCCTACTCAGGAGAGAGTTCAGAAACTCATCTCAGTAATACAGTCAGTGTGCGACAGTTGTCATGTCCTGGCACGGGTTTACTTGAGAATGCTGGGGTTGATGGTTTCATTGGAACCAGTCATTCCTCAGGCGCCTTACGCAGGCGGCCGATCCAGTTATTTCTCATGACACAATGGACCCAGAGTACAGGTTCGCTGGACTCGAACGTGTCAGTGTTGGCGCCTCTGGGGGAGAATGTATGCATACGCATTCCCTCCAGCAATCCTGATTCCAAGAATTCTTCAGAAAATCAGACAAGAGGAATGCCAAGTGCTTCTGATCGCCCCGGATTGGCCAAGCCGATCATGGTATACGGATCTGCTGGACCTTCTGGTCTGCAATCCGGTTCCTCTGCCTCTGATGGACGACATTATCTTCCAGGGCAAGGCCCTTCACAACAATCCGTCAATGTTCAGATTGACTGCGTGGATGTTGTCAAGGAATCTAGAATTAAGGAGGGCTTTTCTGAGCAAGCAGCCATGTTTATGGCCAAAGCCAGGAGGGGGTCAACCTCCAGAGCATATAATTATAAAATCAACAGATTTGCAGAATGGTGCTCAAAAAGATGTATTGATCCAATGGATTCATCTATTCAGGTAGTAGCTGATTTCCTCTGTCACCTGTATGATGCCTATAGCCTCAAGCCTAACTCTATTGCTGGTTATAAGTCAGCTTTAATGTCTGTTATTCCTTGCTTGGCTAAGAGGGGAAGTGATGAAGTAAATACATTAAATGTATTAATTAAAGGCATGGGCAATCTAAGACCAAGGAATCCCCCTGTGATTCCGTCTTGGAGTTTATCGCTAGTGCTTCAAGTACTAGGTGATAAGCCTTTTGAACCACTTAGTTCCATTTCTATGAAACTATTAACACTGAAGACTGTGTTTTTAATTGCTGCGGCCTCGGCTAGGCGTAGAAGTGAAATTCATGCCTTATCAGCCGAGGATGACCGTTTTGTGGTTTCAGGGGAAGGCCGTAAGCTGCTACCTAGGATTAATTTCTTGGCTAAGAATCAGTCGTTGAAATATCCAGGTCAACATATTGTTTTGCCTGCTTTAACTAGATATGATCCTAATTCTAAAGCATGGTGTCCCGTCCGGGCGCTTCTCCGGTACAAACAATGTACATCGGAGTGGCGCACCGACCAGTCGGCGTTATGGTTGTCATATATTGAACCCCATGGCAGGGCTTCTAAGGACACCATTTCCAGGTGGATTGTAGAATGCATTCAGTTTTGTCATAAATCCGCCACCGGGAAGCAGGTTGACGTGGCCAAGGCTCACAGTGTCCGCGGCGTAGTGACATCCACTGCCCTATTTAATGGGGTCCCTGTGGATGATATTATGTCGGTGGCTCAGTGGCACTGTGAGTCAAGTTTTACAGACCATTATCTCCGTGACACCTCTAATCCTCTCGCCTTGTCGATTTTGAAAAAATAACTAGGCTTATATTTTTGATGAGGTTTCCTCATTGCTTATATATTTCACAATTAATTTATGGAAACAACCACTTTTTTGGGACTGCATCATTCTTCACCAATGGGAAGATGATGTCAGCAGCCTTTTCAACAAGGTCAGTTTTGTGCATGGGTTGTCCATTGTTGATTGTCTTGTCACGTTACCCGTTATTAATATGATGGTGGTTTTGTGTATTTATGAGGTTCATTGTTGAGAGTATACGAAAAGGGAGTTTTTTCGTCTCTGTCCTGTAGTACATGGCACTTGTACGTAGAGAGCGTATAGGACATTGAGGTCATTCGACTCTTCCTCCCAGGAAGGGGGGGGGGGGGGAGCGCATATGACATTCGGTCATCTCTCATACATCGGTGGTGTTATCCAATGGCTAGTCAAATCCTGACTGTTTTTTCATACAGTTTCAGAAGTTTAAGTGCCTTAAACGCAGAAAAGCGTATAGGGATGAGCTGGTCTTTTGACCTCGCCTCCCTCCCGCCGAATTCACTGTCGAATTCTGGCAATATCAAAAGTATTAGGGAGGTAAGTATACTCTTGATGTGAAATAAACGAAATCAAGGATTTCTTTTTTCACGAGAGAGTTGATACTTACCTCCCTAGATACGGACCCGGCCTCTCCACCCCACAGAGGCTCGGTCTTCAGGCTCTTAATAGTTGCATGTGTATCAGCCAATAAATTAGTCAGAGGAAGTGCTAGTCTGCGCATGCGCGGTGGTGGGGCTGGCATCCGCCAGACTACGCTCTGACTCCCTGCCCAGTAGGGGCACCTAACTGTTTTAATCTGAGTGTTTATTGAGTGAAAGCCGATATTTAGCAATATCAAAAGTATTAGGGAGGTAAGTATCAACTCTCTCGTGAAAAAAAGAAATCCTTGATTTCGTTTAAATTCTATCTTCTGCACTATTTTATTAACCCCTACCATTCTATGTCAAAATTTTTAATTTTCAAATTAAATTAAAAGAACTGGTGTTCTTTTCTCAACAGATTTGGTGGAAGATGCTGCTGTCGTAGATAGCATCATCATCTACCAAACCAAAATTGTTGAAAAATGTACACCAGTTTCTATTAGTAGATGTAGAACAGTACCAGTTTTCCAGGCTATTGGCACATTAAAATATAGAATATTGATATCAGAGTGGTAAGGGTTAAATCTGATGCGCTTAATGTAAATCTACTGTACCATTTTATTTCGAATCACTTATTGTATAAGCTGCCATTGTAAACTACATGTATGTCAATTACAGTTTCTTCTATGTACGAGTGTCATATTACTTAGTAGGACTGGTGATTAAATTGTTTAATGTTTTTTAGATCGATTGGACTGGAAGAGGTTGCTGCATTAGGTGACAACATGTTCCAGTGGTAAAGCTTGCTTGTTAAAGGGTTGAATACTGTATTATTTGTAAGCTATCAGTGTAAATATCAGATAAAGTTTACTCGAAGTGAGAAGGAGAGAGAGAATCTCATCTTAGGTAATCAAACTGGACTATGTATAGTAGATTTGTGGAATATATCGAGTCCAATTTGATTGTAAACTGGTGCTGTTTTGGACAACAATAGATTCCAATTAAATTTGTCAAAATATACTCAACAGATTGTTTCTTTAGATTGCAGGTACTTTTGATCTTTATTGCTATTCATTCCTGGATTATTACCATTGCCCTAAGGGGAAAGAGGGTAATATGTGTGCGCATGCATCCGGTATTGCATCTAAAAAACTACTGATCCAATTCGTTAAAAATTTTAACACAACAAACCAACATAACCTAAACAAGGGTTTCCAGACTTTGGCTGTGATCTGTGTGATCATACATAAAGATTTAACAAATTTGGATATGACAAAAACGGTAGGGTGGTCTCGGCGGTGGTTTACAATCTCAGATTACTCCTGTTCATAATGTTATTTATCAAGCACTAAGTCTTCGACAATGATGGTAAGTGATAACTTGATTGCTTGGTCGATGACGCATTATAGCAAATCCCCATGCTTACCACTTTGACCTCTTTACCCATCCCATCCCTGGGGGCGTATCCTCTGCACTCCATAATCACATACCAAATTTGTTTGAATTATTTTCATTACACAGAGACTGGAGTGGATTGTTGTGAAAAATCTGGATGTCATCAGGGGAAGTGATCTGTGAGAGCAGGAGTTAAGATTAACATGAGACAGAGGCTAGTAGAAATTTACCTGGGTTAGTACAATGACCAGCCCAATGGTAACAATTTCATTTGTCAACCCTTTAATGGTCTTGGTGGCCAAAGAATGCCTCTGCTGTGATCTTAAGAAATGTTGATTAGCAGAGCAAGACTTTTTGAAAATTTACACTAGAATGCTCGGTAATTGAGCCGGTCATTCCAGTTGTAAAATTCCAAAAATAGTCTCCCACGGTCTGTAAAGAAACTTTGAAGGGCTAAAGTAGAATCTAGTAATCATTAGTCCTATCTGAATGTAGTGCCTCATTTGGCTTAATTGCAATTCATGGAGAGGGTGTCAACTGGTGTGCGATAGTGGTCTATGAAAAATCCAGAAATCTAGATAAATCTGGAAGACTCCAATCTCTGCTTACAATAAATTTCTTGACCTTTTAACCCCTTCTCCAACCCAAAGAAATACATGTCAGGCAATCCACAATTATATGGCCTACCCACACACCAAATTTCTTTGAATTCCACACAACAGTTTGGGAGTAAAGTATGACAGACATTTTTTTTGGATATTTGAACTTTGGACCCCACCCCCTGACCTCCAGTGGGTGGGGCCAAATCTAAATGTTGTCTTGCAAAGCGCAATCATATGGGTAACCGCCATACCAGATTTGGTCGAAAAAACATGGAGATAATGAATGGACTCAAGGAGACAAGGTAGGTATGGGGACAGTCTGTCCGAATATCTGTCACAGGGGCAGGTTGAGTCAGAGCAGACTCAGACTAAGGGATATACTGGTAAACATTATGACCCGACAACAGGTGTTATGTTCATACACATCCCTCAGATTTTAGCCCAGAAATGAAATGAATAATATAATAAATGGTGGGCATATATCGTCCAAGGAGCGAGTATGACTACTAGTTACTGGATTAACCTTTTCAATCAACAGGAGCGAATAATAAATTTGCTACGAATGATTAAAAATTCTGTTGAATATTTTGAAACTAATTAAACTGGCTAAGGCAGCATCAGCTTCACATTGGATTAAAAATATTCAACATCTTACCATTATAATGACTGTAAACGTGAAGTTCTGGAATTTTAGGTTCAAATGTGACAATTGTTTTTGATTTTGGGCACACAAGTTTATTTCAGGGCCCCGGTTCTCTATATCTTTGATCAGAGGATACTGGCCACACAGTAAATGGTGATAGAATGTTTGTAACCATGGCAATAGTGAAATATTTGTTTTCTAAGGAATTATTAGTAAGTTCCAATCATCAATGATTATTAGTAAATGTGCTGTTACTTGTAAGTTTTCAGTTACTCAATGACAAATTTAACCGAGAAAGTTATAGATTGTGTTAAGAGAGCAGCTGAATCAATAATATATAAATCAATTTCGTTTACATCTGGTCGCGAAATAACAATAAGGTTATAGATAAACAATCCGATAGGCTCAGTCATCGATGCGTGTCTTTGTTTACAATATCCGAGAAAACGTACTCCAAATTACTGTCAGTAATTAGGGCGAGTTGAGATGCAAAAGTTGTCAAATATATCGGCATCCCCACTTCCCGATTGGCAATATCGTTAATCTAGTCATCTGTCTACTTTTTAGTTTGTGGCGTACATGAAATATGCATAGATTGACATTTGAACGCACATACTATTTTGCAAAACAGCTGATCGTGTCGCCATCTTGCCGGAAAAATTAATATTCATGTATTCCCCACCAATTATATGCATCAATCTTATAGCACGTGATACGGTGTTGCCAATAACGGGTAATGAGCTTGGTACTCGTATATTAGATACAGGTATAATTCTACAAATTCCTCTCGTTCTCTCACAATCTTTCACGATAAACGATTCCTATTGGGGACGTCGCTACGAAAAAATGTCTGATGCTATATTATCTTAGTGTAAAACATTCGCGTTCGCTTTTTAAATGGCTGAGCGCACCCAGCAATGCTACATAGCATAAAATTTGCCATTTATTCACTGTCAACGCTGAGAAACCCTGGTATGTGTTCGATTATGTATAAAGGAATTATTCAACATTGAATGAGGCCTCTCCCCAAAATTATGACCGGAATTTCTCGAAATTTTACAGTACCATGACATAATATGATTGTCATTTTCACATCTTATCAGATGAAAACCTTCACGAAACTTTGGTATCTGTTAGTTTTAATACCATTGTGATTAAATTTATCAATGGCATTTGTAAAATTAAAAAAAAATTTGATAAACCTTGCAAAAATAGACCAATGTATTTATCCTACAAGGTGTGGCCATTTTGAGAGGCACGTTGACTAACTAAAATATATTTTATTCATACAAATTTTATATGTACTTAAAGGAATTTTATTGCCCTTTCCAGTGATATATAGTTTTATATATAGTGATCTGTTACTTTGCCAAAAATAGTTAATATAGTTGGCATGGTAGCACTACGCCACTACCACTTATAGGCTAGGTTTCTAAGCAGGTTTCTAGCTTTTGGCTGTAGGGTTTGTAGCACTTTTTTGTAAATTCTTGGTAGGGCCCAGAGGGTTAAATTGGCACATTGTTTTGAAATGGTAGCTATTGTTGGAGTTGCTCCGGTACCCGTTAACGTTTTTATCTTATCCGGGTTAATTTCTCTTGTGACTCGGTTCCTTCCAAGATGGATGCGCCCTTAGCCAAGATGGCGGTGCCCATGATTATCATTTTGTTTTGGCTTGGCATGTCTATGCACTCAGTTTTAAGCCGATCACTAGCTCTCGCTTCATTGTCGAGAGTGTTTGTAGCGATCGGTCTTAGTTTCTTGGTTATTTTAACGTTAGTTAATTTCCAAGTTGTGTTTATCAAATTTTCACTCTAAAAATTTTCAAATATTTCCTGCATAAAACTTAATTATCATTAATCTAAGAGAAAGTTAATGTTTTTTAAAGTAATTTAAAGATTACAATCAAGTAAATTGTGCATGTTGCTCGTCTTCATCTTATCATGTGCAGCGTTTTAATTCTTATTCTGTGTTTGCAAAAAGTGAAGGGGCAGGGCAAGGCCCCGCCGGATACCTTGTGCTCTCGCTGTAATCGCTTCATGAAGCGGAAGTTCGCAGGTCACCAGTGTATCGCTTGTGCCAAGTGCAAGGTTGGAAGTCCTTGCGATGTATTGCGTAAAGTGGTTGTCGGACTTAGTTGCAGAGTTTAATCGTGATCGGCGTGGGTGTGTGGAGACGATCGCGAACGACAAGGCGGCCAAGATGGATCAGGCATCTGTTAAAGGTTTGGAGGAGCACCTGAATGAGCGGATGGACTCGGCCTTAGGTGTTTGGGCGGCCCAATTCCAGGCGATGTTCGAGTCATTCTAGTCCATGGTTCCGTCGATGCAGCCTGGTGCAGGACAACCTATCGGTGGTTCAGCCGGTTCTGCGGAGGGACATGCACCTGACCTTTCTCTCGCATCAGCTCAAGAGTCGACGGCGGAGGAAGAGGATATTCTCCTGATGGAAGACTCTGGCATGCCAGAGCTTTGACAGCCGACGGTCTCCGGTATTTCCCACGGGTCACCCTCAGGTTTTGTTTGGATCTGTCAGCTGGGTGGGGATGTCGATGTTCCATCGGGCATCTTTCACCCGGATTTCACTCTATCTGGAGTGCCGTCAGAGCCATCTTTTACGGCTCCCGTTGGCATCGCGAATGCGGGTATGGCGGCTCCTCTTGGAGTCCCGTGTCCTGCCGTGGTAGCGGCTGTAGTCCCGGCTCCCATGCTGGAGCCGATGGATTGCGGTGATTCCGTATCTGGTGATTCGCTAGATACTGGAGCCGCGAGTAGTCGAGCCACGAACCCACTTTGCATTGGAGTTTGATCCGTAGGTCTCAGCATGGATCGTCGGTGGCCTTCTCATCCACAGGTGAGGAGGATGAAAATGGTAGTCCTTTAATGGACGAATCATTATTCTGCACGGATGCCGAATGGGTGCAGGTTCTTGGCTGGGTGTCCGACCATCTCGGGTCTGACCAAGGGTCTCAGCGCGATCCGGCGATGGAGCGGATGTCAGAGCGTGTGGCTAGCGCACTGTGCAGAGGCAATGACAAAGATCACCCTTCCATCTGTCAGGCCGTGATGCCCATCGGGCATCCGGTTCTCAGGAACCTGGCCATTCATCATCATACAAGTCCTCTAATAAGAGGCTGTATGAAGATGACAGGAAGGGTGGTGGCTCGGGACGCAGCAGCTACCGTAAAGATAGCTGTGGTGGCGGTTCCGGGCCATCATATTCCAAAAAGCCGTGAGGTGGCCGTGGGGGATGGTTGGGGGATGATCCTGACGGGCTTCCTGTGAGACCCATACCAGTGGCGCCAGGAATGCAGGGAGTCGAGGATCTTCACCAGAATGAATTAACATCTTGTAGCGCAACATCGACCGCGAGCTGTGTGCAGATTCCTTCCGTCGGAGGCAGACTTCAGCTGTTCTCAAACCAGTGGGAACAGGTCGTGCAAGATTGTTTAGTCTGTCATTGGCTAAGAAATGGCTACGAACTGGACTGGCTCATCCGTCAATCGTTAGTTCCGTTAACATCAACTCCTGTATGGACTCGATCATCTCGATGGCATTTGCTCAGAAATCAAAGATCTTCAGTGAAAGAATGCGATTCATTTAGTCCGCAATCAGTCCTCCATGGGCTTCTATTCGATAATTTACCTTGTTCCGAAACGCACCTGCAGTTGGAGACTGATTCTCAACCTCAAACCGCTGAACAAATTCATTCTTTCAGCAAAATTTCAGATGGAGACTGTGGCAGCGGTGATGACAGGGCTGAGAAAAGACATGTGGGCGGTATCGATAGATCTGAAGGATACATATTTTCATATTCCAATGTCAATTCCTTTTCAGAAATACCTTCGCTTTGCATTCCAAGACAATGTCTGGGAGTTCAATGCATTACCATACGGTCTGACCACAGCCCCGAGGGTCTTCGGGTCTTCACCAAAGTGGTTCTCGCCATGACTTCTTATCTTTGCAGAAGAAACATAGTTGTTCATACTTACATAGACGACTGGCTGCTGAAAGCGGGGAATCCAGTCACTCTGCGCAACAATCTTCAGGTAGTCCTGGCCTTACTAAAGGACCTAGGATGGATTGTGAATCTAGAGAAATCAGAATTGTCTTCATCCCAGGAGTTTGTTTATCTGGTAATTCTTTGCAATCTCATGGACGGTGTGGCTTTTCCGGCGGAGAGCAGAGTCAAGAGTTTGATTTTAGTTCTGGGGTCAATTTCTCTAGGTGCCTATCTGATGGCACGTCAATTCCTTAGAATACTGGGTTTACTAGTATCTCGGGAGAATGTGGTACCTTATGCGGCACTCCAAAGAACTATTGATATTCCATTTTCAGTGGTGGTTCCTCTACACCCTCAACCGCAGATGTCCATCTTCACAGATGCATCGACGACGGGTTTGGGAGCAATATTGGCCAATCTGTCAGTGTCAGGGGAATGGGATCGGACCAATGCGCAGAAACATATAAATGTTCTCAAATTATTAGCGGTGGCATTAGCACTTCGAAAATTCGAGAACTTAATCTGAAACAAGATTGTCCTAATAAGGACAGACAACTCCACAGTGGTGTCTTATCTGAACCTCCAAGGCAGGACAAGATCACCGGAGTTGTGTACGATTATATGGAACCTTCTGCTGTGGTGCCAAGAGAGGAATGTTATTCTTCGGGCAGCACACATTCCAGGAAGATTGAACATCCTAGCAGATGCTCTCAGTCGAAGGACGGTTTGTCGTCCGACGGAATGGCAGCTCAACCAGTCAGTAGCAGAGGTTCTATTCAAACATTGGGGCAAGCCAAATGTGGATCTATTTGCGATGAAAGGAAACACAAAGATGGTCACATACGTGTCACCGTTCCCAGACCCACTAGCTCTAGCAGTACACGCACTGGCGATAAGTTGGAAAGGAATGTATGCGTATGCGTATCCTCCAACAATTGTCATCCCAAAGGTTCTGGCAAAGATAAGATAGGGCTTATGTCAAATGCTACTGATCGCCCCTCATTGGCCAGGCAAATCATGGTTTATGGATCTGCTGGACCTTCTGGTCTGCAATCCAATCCCTCTTCTAGACAGAAGGGATCTGATTTTTAAGAACAAAGGTCTGTATCACCACGACAGACCAGAGATGTTCCAATTGTCTGCATGGCTGTTATCAAGCAGCGAGCAATTGAGGGTGGCTTTTCTGAGCAAACAGCGAAGTTTGTCGCTTCAGCCAGAAGGGGGTCAACCACAAGAACATATAATTATAGAATCAACAAATTTACAGAGTGGTGTAAGGGAAGAGATATTAATCCCTTTTCTGCATCTGTTCAACACGTAGCAGATTTTATCTGTCATTTATATGAGGTTGACAAACTTGCACCTTCAACCCTAGCAGCGTATAATTCTGCATTAGCGTCAGTTGTTCCCAGTCTGACCTCTGTAGGAGTGGAGAATAACACTTTAAATGAAGTTATTAAAGGAATGAGCAATCTGCAACCTAGACAGCCAATTTCTATCCCAGCATGGAATTTATCTCTTATTCTACAGGTTTTAGGGCATGCTCCCTTTGAACCAATTAGATCTAGAGATATTAAACTGTTAACTATTAAGTCAGTTTTCTTGGTTGCAGCAGCATCGGCGAGAAGGAGAAGTGAAATTTGTGCGTTTTCTGCTGAACAAGACCGTTTTGTCGTTACGGGTGAAGGTTTAAGACTGTTAGCACGTCTTTGTTTCCTGGCAAAGAATCAGTCACTTAAATATCCAGGACAGCCGATCAATTTGCCAAGCTTAATTAGGCATGACTCAAGCTCTTCTGCTTGGTGTCCTGTCAGATGTCTGAAGATGTATAACAAACGTACTGAGGAGTGGAGAGATGACCCGAAATCTCTGTGGTTATGTCTCAAAGCTCCTCATCTTCGCGCCTCGAAAGACACCATTTCTCGTTGGATAGTTGATGCTATTCAGATGTCGCATAAAATCGCAACAGGAGAGCAGATTGATCATGCAAATGCCCATCAAGTCCGAGCACTAGCAGCATCATCAGCCCTTTATAAGCATGTCTCTTTAGAGGAGGTGATGTCTGTAGCACAATCGCATGCGAGTCATCATTTACTGATTTTCTACCTTCGCGATATCTCCAGCACGCTTAATCTGGTAGCCATCGCCAATTTATCGAACCTCACTTAAAGCCACGTCCAACCACTGTACGCATCGTAGGGTTCTTCCACAGGCATTGAGACTGGTAATGCACATGATCTGTGAATGACCATGGATTGGGCGAAGCTCCTGCGATGATCAAGAAAGACAAAGCACTCAGAATGGTGAGTATTTTCTTAGTTTAAGTTACTAATATTAATTTACTTAAGTAAAAAGTCTGGTTCAAGAGTATCTTATTCATTGCAACGGACAATAGACTCATTCAAATTTGAAAATCTAATCGATGTACTGATAGGTTTTTTTCAAAATTAGAAGATGTAGTAGCTTCTTTGCACTCTCCTGGACTGCCTTAGCTGAGACTTGGGGCTGACACGGGTCTGATGGGTGTTGCCTCCCTTTTTGACAGACCTCTAGAATTTGTGCGGACAAATGAGGGGGAGGAGCGCGGTCTAGACCATGGAAGTTTAGCACTATGAGTCAGCTGGCGGGACCCAATCATATGCTGGGGTTCCATTCTCTTCACAACCTTCTCTGTTGGATGGTAGATGAGAGCTGTTTCGAGCCTCACCTCCTCCCACCGGAGTTTCTTGGCTGTCGAAATCCGTGGTTTATCATAATAGTACATCTGGTAAGTATTATTCGAAGTAGAATAAAAAAAGCATCTGACTGTTGTTGGGAATTGACTCAGTAGCTGGAGGCTATGGTAATTCCCGGACAGTATGGGCAGGACCATGGAGAGTGCTGGGTTTTAATCGTTTATTTTGAGCTAGACTAGATAATAGACATTATCATAATAGTACATCTGGTAAGTAGTATCAATTCTCGTAGAAACAAAAGCGGATGCTTTTTTGAATATCAGATATCAGGCTGCAACAAATCACTTGAGTGAATTTAAGTGTACTAAAATATTGTCATGATTATTATTTCAGTTGAAAGCTCTGCTTGCTTGTGAAAATGGATTTGTTTTAAATTTGCAGCTGGTGTTGTTTGGGGAAGAGCTTAGTCAGTCTGTATGACCACATGCGGAATTCGGATCCACCTTTAGTATGTTAGCCTCTTTGCTATGATATCTCTTGATAATTAAGTATGAAAAATTTAAATATACATCTATAACAGCAATAGATTGCAACAGCAACAACAACAACACATTCTGAATCCGAGCAAAAGAACATCCAAAACGAAATTGCATAATGCAATGTGACAATTTAGCCGTAAAACTGCTCAATATTGGTACATATATCCTCCCATCCACCTGCCTGCTCATCCATCTATCTGTCCCTCCCTTTATCTGTTTGTCTGTCTGTATGACACTATAATTCATGTTCTACTGGAAGGATATTGAGCAGCCTTGGGTGGATGGTTTCCAATAGGGTTCCAAAGAACTGGATAGGATACCAAGGGAAATGTCAGGATAATTAAAATCTTGTGACAGGATGACTTAAACTGTACTGAAGCGATCTTAACCACACTTTGGTGGGAGATTACCATTGTGATCCTGAAGCAGCTGTTTGTTTTTTAGGGCAAAATATTAAACATCAAGCATCAAGATTGTGAAAAAGCTTGGGTTGGTGAGATTCAAAATTATCCAGAATACTAATTGTGTGAATATCTTACATTGTCTAACGATTACACCCTTATAATTCACAGAGTTTTGATAGTGAAACACGGAAACTAATTTAACCTGTGGTTGGAACAGTTTCTAGTCAAATTAGCTCTCAAAATATTAAATGTAATATTTCTTTCATCATTGCATGTTTAATATATCAAAAATGTTTTTTGACCTTTCAGAGTATGACACGAAGGGTTGATTTAACAGAATACGTGACACTTGACAAACAGACACAAGAAGAACACATGGAAACTGACTGCCCAGGTGAAAACATGAATCCATCTCAGCCAGCAGAATCTGTTCAAGCAACTGCTCAACATGACCAACCTACTGAATCTGTTCAAATAGCTGATGCTGCTGAAAGCCCTAAATCTATTAATCAAATTCCTGACACAAATCCTGATTCAACAGCCATGGTCACTAGCGTGAATGATATAATCGAATGTGTGAATCCTATCCAGGAAATGAAAGATGAAAATAAGAGTCAGGAAATGAAAGCTGATTTACAAAACATGCCTAGCCCAAAAGGAATTGGCTCCATGGTCGAAGTAGAAAATATGAGTTGTGTTGTTCTGCTTGGATCTGATGTCATTACATCGAGGAAACATATACACGACGCTGACAATGATGACAGATTTGAAAATAAAACTGAAGAAAGTGATGCCGCTAAAACTGAAGATTCGGATGAAGGAACATCTGATTCTAAAGCTGGTGCTGACACTGCTGACTCGCAGGATATAGCTGCTGCCATGGAAACTGATGAGAGATTTACCAGTGATGGTTGTGAAAGGATGGAACATGACAAGGAGAAAGTGCACAAAGAGGGACACGGAGAAGTTGTTGGATCATCAAAACCAACACCTGTATCAGGTAATCATTATCAACAGATCTAAGAGTTTAACCCTTTTTTTTTTTTTGTTCAATGTGAGCACAGTAAGACATAAGTCTTATACACGTGTCTCCCATGCATACAAACGCAATACATTAATAAATACATCAAGATGGGGTATAATAAAACATAATTAAATAGTAACGTATGTATAACTAGTTAATTGATAATCTATATCAACCACTGATTACAATTTTTCTAGGTAGTTCGCACTCTTGCGTATGTGTACGTGCGTACGTATTGGCGTGCGTATGTGCATGAGAGAGAAGGAGGGGTGGATAGGAGTGTGTGTGTGTGTGTGGGGGGGGGGGGGGACTGAGGGGAGGGGGCCAGTTAGGGAAAGAGACAAAAAGAGAGGAGAGGGGAATATGAGAAACAGGGTATAAACTAAGAATTTGATAAGAGTGACAAAGAAAAGGTGGTGAGGCGCTTAAGGGAGTGTAATCCTTTCACAAACAAATCCTAGAAAAAGTATCTTGTTCAGGATATAAAACTTATTCTGTTGAATATTTCGAAAATAATTTGTTTGGAAGACATTGCTGCCTAAGGCAGAAATGTCTTCCAGTCAGATTAATTTCAAAATATTCAACAGTTTTCCTGTATGGTTGCCTTAAAAATGAAATGAGGGAATTCATCAATAAAAGAGTCGGCCTGGTGTCACAGTATCGGGCTTGACTAGCTCAAGTGTGTAGCCTCTGTTCTATATTTATGTACAATGTCTTGAGTGCATTGCTGTGTGTGAGGGTGTGGAAACGAGTGCAAGAAAACTTCTATTTCTTCAAAGAAAATGTCAATTTGCGGACCAAAAGAAGACTATTTTTGAAAGTTTAGCACTGTAATGACTGGCTCGGTTAGCAAGCCAATCATTCCAGTGGTAAATTTTCAAAAATAGTCTTCTCTTGGTCTGCAAATTGACATGTCTCAAGATCAGTGTTGAAGTCGTTTTTGGCTGATATGAGGGTTAAAGGGTTAAATTGGAACAGATGTGTGTCCATGGAACAAGATTAGCAAGTCGGCAGGAATTGTGATCCGTGAGTACATTCATTCGGGCTAGTGTTGTCAACATAGTGCCGTGTTGTTGGCATGGCTTGATTATAACAGCATTGAGTAAATCCAGCATGATATGATTATCTTGTCATAGTGAGATCAAATTGACTATTTATGACATCGTAATCTGTCATACCAACAACATGACCCTAATGATACTACATTCACCCAAATGACTGCGCTCAATTATGTCATAGCCAATGCCGTTCAACCAACACGACACTAGTGTTGCAACATTTGCGCAACCGATGTGTACAGGCATCAGTAGATGAGCAAGTATCAGTATCAATCATGCGTTAGTGAATATTTTGAAAGAGATTCTGTGGGGTTTTCAAAATAACTAACAGATTGTTTCTTACATCATAAAGACTCACTCGACACATGGGTTCTCTTCCCTGATCAGGGTTTAGTACAAAGTGAGTGCAGGTAAATTAAATTTTATTGATTTGAAAATGCATATGTAGCAACAATCTAAATGTTCAATTGAGCTAACAATACATGTTTATCTATATAGCCTGGAAGAAAATATCATCATGCTACTCCAACTATGATTTCTAAGCAAACAAGGAAATGGCTCAATGTAGGGATAGAATGATAAACTTGTTTTAAAAATATAATTTTTGTGATAGCTTATGCAAAAATGACAAATCAAACTTCTTCCCATTTCATGTAAAATTTATCAATATTGTTTTATAACTGGTTTGAGACTCATGTTTAAAATACAATTTTCATATGCCAGAATGGCCATTAATGGAATATTAGCTGATAGAACTATAAACAATATATTGAATTATGTGCATAAAATACTTCTAGCTTGCAAATATAATAGTGTTTGAACCTCCTTTCTTACATGTGCAGCCAGCCAATAGTCAGTGAGATGCAAATTAGGAATCTCATAAATATTACCGCATGATTCATTACAGCTGTGCAGAGAATATCAGAATATTTTACGCATACATGTACTTCATATCAATGTCACCAATAGATTTGTCATCTCTATCGTTTTTGTGGCACACATCTACGCTCTTAGATGTGGATGTTTTCTGTGCAATTTTGCACACCAAGGGTCAGTCGTTCAGTACCTCGTCTGAAACCATCCAGCTTCTTAAACCTATGTACAATTGTACTGGTTTCTTTCTTATTGGACTATTTCATAGTTCTTAAACCTATGTACAATTGTACTGAGTTCTTTCTTATTGGACTATTTCATACATAAAATATTTCCTGGCTATGATAAACTGATGTGTGCTCAAGAAATTACAAACTAACAGATGTATGTAATGATAGGTATTAGTGGACGAGTGATGAATGTCTATAAATATGTCTATTCCGTACATTACAGCAATAATGTGCATTTCCAAAATTTATTTGTATTCCAGATCTATAATTTCTTTAATTGTCTTGCTGCTGCAAGCCACCACGTAATAATTTCAATGAGCTAAAACCTGTTAATTGCTGAATATTTTGAAAACAATTTGACTGAAAATTGTTGGTGGCTTAGTCACCAACAACTTTCAGTCAAATTGTTTTCAAAATATTTAGCGGGTCCAGAGATATAGCGCTTTGATTATGTCATCTGCAAAAACTCAGCAGTCAGCCTAAAGCCTTGTTTATGTGGTATATTCTTGTCTGCTATTAGCTCTCCGTGACCAACCGCTAGACCTGAGCAGTAGAAATCACAAGCGGGGACTTAAGCGCAAACATCGACCATGGTGGGAAGATGAGGGCATCAAGAGACGCTCAACACGGGTGAGAATTACATGCTAGATAACAGAGACTTAATGTTGTTAATATTGAGATCCTCATTCACTTTCTCATCTTCCTCTCTATGATGGTGGATGTGTCAGCTTTACCTTGTGAATGTGTGTGTGGGCCTGCCAGCCTCTATGTGTGCACGTGTGTGTGTGTGGGTGGGTGTGTGCGTGCGTGCGTGCG
Source organism: Chaetoderma sp. LZ-2023a (assembly GCA_034401795.1). NCBI lineage: Eukaryota > Metazoa > Mollusca > Caudofoveata > Chaetodermatida > Chaetodermatidae > Chaetoderma > Chaetoderma sp. LZ-2023a. The sequence continues at coordinate 135,053,671 of CM067370.1, read as the reverse complement.
TGCGTGCGTGCGTGCGTGCGTGTGTGTACTCTAACATGTAGACTTGTGTAATGATAATGCTAGATAGTGTGTGCTAATGTATTAAATCAATCGTGCACTTTAACAGGATGGTCCATATATATTAACTCTGCACAGAATACAAATGTTTATTGTGTTTCAAAATATGCTGTTGAATATTTATACATACCAAGCTTCACCTCAAAGAAATCAGGATAACTAGTATTTGTTCATTCACCTATCATTCCATCCATCTGTGAGCTTGGTGTGTGATACGTATAGCCATCTGTATCTTTGATTGATTCTGAACCTGTTGATGTTAGGGTAGGCCATTGAGGATATCTATAGAGATTGCACTAGATTCAGGATTATCATCACCAGACAGCCATATATAAAAATTTCACTGAATAAAAGGTTTCTGTTTGACGTTTAAACCTTTAATGGTCAGGATCTGTCAGGAAAATTAAAATTTTGTGTAGTGAATTTTAATTTGTAGGCAAAGAGAAGACTAGTTTTGAAAATCTAAGACTACGGACTCTGTTATTGAACCAGTCATTCCAATGGCAAAAGTTCAAAAATGGTCTCTTGCCCTGTAAATGGATATTTTTCAGGACCACTGATAATGCCTGTTCTTTCCTTCTTTAAGTTTATTGGTTAATATTTTGAAATTAATTTGACTGGAATCCATTGCTGCCTTAGTCAGCAATGGCTTCCAGTCAAATTAGTCTCAAAATATTCCAGCAGTTTCCCTGTATGTTTTGCTTTGAAAATGAGCGATGGGGAATTCATTGGTGAGAGGGTTAAAGAGTTAACAGTCAGATAGAGCTGCTCAGATTACAGATATTCTTGATTACTTTCCAGGTACGAAACACAAGTCAGAAGAAAAAGCAGGAAGAAGAAATTGTCAACTTTAATGATCTGCTTCAGAAGTTTCTTCCTTCCACCTTATGGTAAATTACATTCATAGGCACAGGCCACAAAGGAGGTGACTCTTAAGATTCATGAATAAGCCGATAGAGGAAGGGAAATGTGTGTTCGAAAACTGATCACTGATATGATTGTCATGTTAAAAGTTACTGTTTTATTTTTAAATTTATGAATTCTTGTTCCTAATTTCTCTTTTCAATATAGTTATAGCCATTAATGTGGCATTAGGGACTTTATTTACGTAGCACGTTTTCAAATGGACATGGGTAATTTCTACAGTTAACTGTACAGAATGACATGTGCGTATATGGTGGTTTTCATAGTACTTTTACTGGTAGGGGACTGACTATAGGTTTGCACTCCATCTGTCTGTCTGTCTGTCTGTCTGTCTGTCTGTCCATCTGTCTGTCTGTCCATCTGTCTGTCCGTCTGTCGCAGTTGGTTTTCCACACTTTTTTTTTTAGAATTGCTTTGTTATGAGAAGTTACAGATCAAGTTCGAGTTTCAGGCGGATGCGTCAATTTTTGATGGAGTTATGCCCCTTTTCAACTTAAGAAATACGAAAAGTATTAGCTTTCCGCACTTTTTCCGCACTCCTTCAAGACATTTAAGCGAAAATCAGTGCATCGCTTTAGTATAAGGAGTTACAGAGCAAGTTCGAGTTTCAGACATTTTCGTAAATTTTTCATGGAGTTATGCCCCCTTTCGACATGAAATACGAAAAATAATAGTTTTCCACACTTTCTTTCGCAGTCTTTCAAGATATTATACTGAGAATTACTACATTGCTTTGGTATGAGAAGTTACAGAGCAAGTTCGAGTTTCAGGCGTATGCGTAAATTTTTGATGGAGTTAAGCTCCCTTTCGACTTAGGAAATATGAAAAATATCAGCTTTCCGCCATTTTTTTTCGCACTCTCAAGATATTTAAGGAAAAATTGGACCATCGCTTTAGTATAAGGGGTTACAGAGCAAGTTCGAGTTTCAGACATTTTCGTAAATTTTTCATGGAGTTATAGCCCCTTTCGACTTATGAAATACAAAATATATTAGTTTTCCGCACTTTGTTTGCAGTCTTTCAAGATATTATACTGAGACCTGCTACATTGCTTTGTTATGAGAAGTTACAGACCAAGTTGGAGTTTCAGGCATATGAGTAAATTTTTGATGGAGTTATGCCCTTTCGACTTAAGAAATACGAAAAATATCAGCTTTTCACACTTTTTTTCGCACTCCTTCAAGATATTTAAGCGAAAATCAGTGCATTGCTTTAGTATAAGGAGTTACAGAGCAAGTTCGAGTTTCAGACATTTTCGTTATGCCCACTTTTGACTTATGCAATAGGAAAAATAATAGTTTTCCGCACTTTTTTCCGCATTCTTTCAAGATATTGTACTGAGAATTGCTACACTGCTTTGTTATGGGAAGTTACAGACCAAGTTCGAGTTTCAGACGTATGCGTAAATTTTTGAAGTAGTTATGCCCCCTTTCGACCGATGAAATACGAAAAAATATTAAGTTTTCCACGCTTTTTCTCGCAGTCTCAAGATATTCAACTGAGAATTGGTACATTACTTTATTATGAGAAATTACAGACCAAGTTCAGGTTTCAGGTGTTTGCATCATTTTTTGATGGAGTTATGTCCCCTTTCGACTTACGAAATACAAACATATCCGCTTTCAAGACTTTTTCCTTCTCCTTCACCATATATAACTGAGACTTGGTTTATTGCTATGTTATGAGAAGTTACAGATCAAGTTCCAGTTTCAGCTGCTTTTGACAACTTTTAATGAAATTTTTGACTGTCAATCTCTAAAGATTTATATCACCAGGTAGGGGACATGACTTACAGAATGCTTGTTTAGTATGTTTTATGAGATCATGTTTTCTGTGTGTGTTTTCAGTCCTAGTGATGGTGAATGTAATGATGTGGAAATGATGATCATCCCAAACAGTTCATTGAAAACAGACGGTCTTCACCACAGTGCTGGTAAGAATATGTATGCTTGCATTTGCGTGTTTGCATGTATCATGCGGGCTGATGTTGGTGTGCAGGTATGAGTAATGATTTGTATGGGTCATATTGCATTGCACATTATATATTCCTTTTTCAGAGCAGCATGGTGCGTGCGTGCGTGCGTGCGTGCGCGTGCGTGCGTGTGAGTGGGTTGGGGTATGTGTGTGTTGGGGTGGGGTGCGGTGGGGGAGTTGATGGCTGGGGTATGTGGGTGGTGGTGTGTATGTGTGTGCGTGCGGGTGTGGTTGGGGGGGGGGGGGTGAGGGGGAGGTGTGCATGTGTTAGCTGTTCTTGCATTATTTAAAAAACACAGTCTTCCACCATATAATCTTTGTAAAATTTACATTTTATGCAACACAGTATAATGATTAATCATTTCAATTGAACAAGCCAGATATAGGCCTCTTTACTTCCAGTCAAATTTACTTTTAAAATGTCTAATAACTTTTTCAACATGAAACTCTAACAATTTCATGTAACATGTACATTTTCCTTTGCTAGATTCTGTAAATGAGCGACTTCTGTTATCTGACAATGAGTGTGGGGAAGTGAGAGAATACCTGAATAAAGGCCGGAAAGGTGGCGGCATCATCCCCCTAATGCATGAATTCTTGCTTCATCTAGCGCGCAATCATGACAAAATATGGTGAGCACACTATGCCAGAGTCACAGACTTAACATGTTAATGATGGTGCAGGTCAAAACAGGTCTCTGTAGTGGTTTTGGGAAATGCCCATTTTCACACCGAAAGGGCATTTTGAAAATTTACCACTACAATGACTGGCTCAATAAACTGAGACAGCGATTCGAGTGGTAATTGAAAAAAATGTGTCTTGTCCACCAAATGGACACTAACTAAGCATAATTTTGATTTTCTTGACCATTCTAATGTTCCATGTCACATTATAATATGTGTACTTGGGATTAGCCACTAGTAGCCCTAGTAATTATGTAATAGGCTTTACCTGACAAATTCTCCAACCACTGTTAGTCCTGATACTTCAGATTTATCAACTTGTGTTATCTCTCCCATTTGAAGGATAACTGGTATAATTTTGAAAATGTAGTTCATGGGCTCATCAAAATGGCCTCTTTGCATAGATATTCTCTGATTTAATCATCTTGTCTTAGCATAATGATCTTGTTCTTTATTTCAGGCCGACAGGGTTACAAAATATTTATGTGGATATTTTCTGCCGCCTGAGAAAACATATCTGGCTAACTGAATATTTGTGGTAAGATTCGTTAAGGACACTATTTATGCATGAAAAACATGCACACACACACACGCGCACGCACGCACGCACACGCATTATACCCGGGCCACTGATGCATATTAGATTATAGGTGTGTGTCTACTCAAAAGTATTTCCTTATGATCTACCATATTTTTCATAGTTCATTGAACAATCAAATCCAAAAGGAGTTTATTTGTTTTTCTTGTTAACAATAATCTAGAAGAGAAATGTCATAGTATACCTGTAGGACCTTAAGTTATATACAGGTTTTGAGCATGTTTGTGCTGACAAATGCAGTCAACTTGTAATTATTTCTTATCCTCTCATAATAATTACATTTTTTGCACATTATTTTAACCCTTTATTGTTCAAACCGGCATCTGCAGTGGTCTTGTGGAATGTCCATTTAGAAGCCAAGAAAAAAATATTTTTGAAATTTTAACACTGGAATGACTGGCTCAATAACCAAGCCAGTCATTCATTCAAATGGTAAATTTTCAAAAATAATCCTCTCTTGGCCGTCAAATGAACATTCAAGAAGCAAATATTCTGAGTTTGTTAACAAAATTTGACCACGAAAGGGTTAAGTAACTATTTATTTTATTGTTTTCAGTCGCAGTGTCTGCTGTGAGGAGAGGATCAGGGATGAAGCAATGGTAAGTTAACTGTCGCCGAATCACACATCAAGAAATTGAAGTTTGTATAAATGGCAAAGGCTTCACTCTACAATAAGAAACTGCATATCAAAGAATCAAAGAAAAATTTCCATTCATCAGAAATATGTTAGGTGGCGGTGTTTCCCTTTGGGTGTGTTTTTAGGTCACCTAGCAAGAATGGCCACGTGAACTTTTCCGATGGTGACTGTCCATCGTCCTTCCATCCATCCATTGTATCTCATCAAATGTCTCTTCTAAACCTCTTGGCAGATTTAATCAAATTTGGCTGGAAGGATCCTATGGTGGTATATTCTAAAACCTCCTACAAATTTTATTGGTCGATTTTTCTTCTGCGGTCATTTGGGATTCCCCAAAGATTTTCTAGAATCCTGCTGCTCCTTAATTAATGGCACTATGTCAAGGAAACTTTGGTGGTAGGCTTCAACACTTATAACGAAAGTTTAATGGGCTAATTTTTTCGGCATGCAAGATTACTCAAAAGTTTTCCAGAAACCCCTTAAAAACGTATCTCCTAAACAGCTTGTAGGATTTTAACAAACCGCTTGCCACATTTGAACCAATTTCATTGGACCGATCTTATTGGGGTAGACTCCATAACATCTATTCAGAATTTTAACAGGTCAACTTTTCTGTCAGCCACCTTGGATTTGCCTATTTCACATCAAGAGTATACTTACCTCCCTAATACTTTTGATATTGCTAAATATTGGCTTTCACTCAATAAACACTCAGATTAAAACAGTTAGGTGCCCCTACTGGGCAGGGAGTCAGAGCGTAGTCTGGCGGATGCCAGCCCCACCACCGCGCATGCGCAGACTAGCACTGCCTCTTTGCTAATTTATTGGCTGAGAGTGTACACATGCTTTTGTGTTAGAAACTTTCTATACTCTTTTCGAAGCTTTTTGAGACGGTTTGGTAGAAGTTTATCCCTGATAAAGATGGCAGAGAGAGTGACTTCGCCACAGGAGGGCCTTGGACCTTTAAATCAGGTGACTTCTAGTAAAATTAGCGAGTTTTGTCCCGTTGTAATGTGTTTCCGGGACTCGCGCTAAACGTGATAAGCGCCTTGATTAGTTGGTTTATTTCAACTAGGTGCTATATAAGACTAATCTCTCTTTGTGTTTATGTCCACAGGTCTGTGTGAAGAAATATAATGGACATGACATCAGCAGAGGGTTTGTGTCTCTCCACCATGGTTCCATTTCCTACTAATACTGTTAGGTTATCTAACCAAAAATTCTATGTCCAGTGAGTTGGAGGCCTATTATAAAGGTCTTCTCACTTTGCCCTCTTGATCCAATTCCTTCCCCTAGAGGTGGAGAGAGTTAAGAGGCGTTCAGTGGTGGAGTGCTCCAGTTCATCAGGTTGGATGGTTTGTCTAGACAAGGTGTCAGGTATCTAATTATTGATATGAGGTGATGTTAATTATTTAGAGGAAAGGGAGATAATTAACACTATTTGCCATTGTTATCAGTATATATCTGATGCTTGTGTAGTCGAAATGTCCATTCTGCACATGTTCTGGTTAGAGATACAATTCGTCCTTGCACTGGGATGTTTGTTGGGGATCGATTTTTTCCTGTCATAGGATTAATGACGTCATAATCAGCCTTGCTCTTTATTAACAATTAAAGTTGTCCGAAGCTGGTTTTCTGATAAATTATGATCTTTATGATCATTTTTCCTTCTCTTGAGTTGGTGAGTTTCTAAGCTTAACTAGATTGCTCATACTCCTCGTCCTTTGGCTTTTTTCAGAGACCTGGTTGTGCGTCCTGTGGACGATTTTTGAGGGACAAGTTTGGTCCTCATCTCTGTTTTCAGTGTAGCCCCTGTGGTCCCTTGCTTAATTGCGAGATATGTAAGCACTGGGGGGGGGCGAGCTAATGTCCGAATTCTTGTGCTTGCAGGCGAAGGACAAGGTGGTGGAGGAGGAGAAGAAGAGGAAGCTGAAAAAAGAGGTTGTAAGTAAGAAGGGTAAGAGGAAGGCCTCGTCCGCGGTGGACATGGAGGCCTTCCGGACCGAGATGTTGGGAGAGATGAGGAGGACAATAAAGGATTTGGTTCCAGAGTTGCTTCGTGGCATGCTTCCTGGACCAAATCCTTTGTTGGCCTCATCATCTGCTTCGGAGCAGGTAATCCCCGCCTCTGAATCACCGTTCCTTAGTACGCTTCCGTTGTTTGAAGATTCAGTGGTGGCCCCATTAGAGGGGGCGTTCCACGACCCTGGCAGCAGGCTTATTGCCGCGCCCGATAGGGACCGTGGACGGTTGTCGCTGGAACCCGCGGGCTGCTTATCAGTCCAGGGCTATCCGCACACCGCGGGTGCCAGTACCTCGTATGGCACCTTCCCTGGCCAGTCCGGGTTAGCTCTCTTTGCTGACCCGGAGTCTAATCTGTCTGGCCAGGAGGATGAGGATTACCTGTTGGGGTCGCCATCTGGGGACGTGGACATGGATTATGACGTCTGTGCACCCCTCGCGGGGAATACGGGCGCCTTATTCCACGGTTCTACTCTCCCAGGGGTAGAATCCACGGTTCAGACTGTGGCCCTGGGCGCTGAAGGCCAGCGTTACCGCATACCTCGGCTTGCCGAGAGTGTCGCTGGTGCTGGCCGGGGCCGTGGTGGGGCGGTATATGCCCCGCGCTCTACCACGGCGCCTGCTCCTGGTCAAACCAGTGATATTAGCATGCCGGTATTGTCAGGCCGCATGCTCTCCCTGGCTTGCCAGGGATATCAGCGTACCCGCCGTCAAGCTCTGTTGCTTGCGCTCAGGAGGAAGACGAAGGCCCCCGTCTTGTAGAGCGCTCGCAGCTAGCCACGGAGGAGGATTGGTCTAACGCTTGCCAGTGGTTGGTGAGTGTTAGACCAGATCTGCCCGTGGAGCAGTCGGCTAGCCAGCGTGATCACAGGCCGTGGTTAGCTGGTAAGCCTACTGCTAACGCTATGCCTTCTCTGCCGCTGACATGTTCGAGGCGGCGGAGACGTCCATTAAGTCGATGCGGAGGAGAGTGGGAGGGCTTCGATTGCCGCTCTGTCCCACGTCTCCCAGCTGTTACAAGGGGTAGTAACAGCATCCGCATCGCGCCAGCCAAGTCCGGTCACAGTCCAGCGAGCCATCCAGGATGGTATCAACCTGGCGCTGGACTGTATGACGCGGGCGGTGACCAGGAGTGTCCGGGCAAGGCGCACTTTTGCCTTGGATAATCTGTGCCCGTCCCAGGACCTATACAATAGGCTACTACGTACGCCTATGACAGGTCCTGGTCTCTTTGGAGGTGAGGGATGTAGGCACCTCCAGGAGACGGTTACTCTGGTCAATAACCAGAGGGCGCTGCGCGAGCAGTTTGAGGTGCTTCGTCGTGCCAACGTTCGCGCCGCACCCCCTGCGTATCGTCCCCTGCAGGCTCGAGGTGGTAGTGGCCAGGTCAGAGGCCAACCACCATCGCAGCGCCGGCCTCGGCCGCGTGCGATTCGGCCAGCAGCGAGGGGGGCGCAGGCTCCTCAGGCGCAGTCAGCCAGGCAGCCGCCCGCGCACCGAGGTGCGCGCGGTGCTGGTCATGGCGCGCGAGGATCTGGGCGGGGTAATCGTTCCTGATGGGACGGTTACCGCGGTGAGAACCACGCCGGTGTTTCTGGCAAAGGAGACAGTGCCGCTCTTGCACTCCTTATGTCCACATCTATCCCTAGGTGGACCGGTGGGAGGCCGGCTAGCCGACCACATGCAAGAGTGGGAACGGTTAACTCAGGACCGTTTAGTCTTGCGATGGCTTTCAGTCGGGTATCATCCCGATTGGATGACAGGCCCGCCATCGCGACTGTCTCTAGTGCCGATCTGGACTCCAAATCCGAGAGATCCAGATCAAAGGTTGTGTATCGAGGAGGAAATAAATTCCCTCATACAAAAAGGAGCTATTCAGCCGGCACAGAGGTGTCCGGGCTTCTATTCAACCCTGTTCTTAGTAACAAAGAACACCGGAGGGTGGAGACCAATTCTCAACCTCAAGCCATTGAACAAGTTCATAGAGACGCCCAGTTTCAAGATGGAGACTGTGCGCTCGGTGTTGGCGGGGTTAGAGAGGGGAATGTGGACAGCGTCGATAGATTTGAAGGACGCTTATTTCCACATCCCCATACACAGGAGTTTCCGTCGCTTCCTGAGATTTGCATTCCAGGGCAGACAGTGGGAATTCAGCGTGCTACCCTTCGGAATTTCCACGGCTCCTTGGGTTTTCACCCGTGTGGTTCTTGCGATCACCGCATACCTCCGCAGGAGAAGCATAGCAGTCCACACGTACATAGACGACTGGCTGTTGAAAGCACACACCCGGGAAAGTTTATCGGCCAGTCTGGAGATTGTTTTGAAAACTCTCACAGACTTAGGCTGGATGATCAATTTCCCAAAATCAGAGCTGATTCCATCCCAGAAGTTTGTTTACCTGGGGATGTTCTTCGATCTAGAGACAGGATATGTTTATCCTACTCAGGAGAGAGTTCAGAAACTCATCTCATTAATTCAGTCAGTGTGCGACAGTCGTCATGTCCTGGCACGGGTTTACTTGAGAATGCTGGGGTTGATGGTTTCATTGGAACCAGTCATTCCTCAGGCCGCCTTACGCAGGCGGCCGATCCAGTTATTTCTCATGACACAATGGACCCAGAGTACAGGTTCCCTGGACTCGAATGTGTCAGTGTTGGCGCCTCTGATTCATCACCTGCAATGGTGGTTGGACACAGAGAATCTCTTGGTGGGGGTTTTGCTAACCCCTCCCCACCCTCAGGTGACTGTGTATACAGATGCATCGATGGAGGGCTGGGGAGCTTGCCTGGAAGAGTCCACGATATCAGGGCTTTGGAATCTGGAACAGTCAAAGGAACATATAAATCTACTGGAGCTAAGAGCAGTAGTCCTGGGCCTGGAACATTTCTTACAGAAAGTTCAGGGCAAGATTGTTCTTATTCGTTCAGACAACTCAACAGTTGTGACTTACATAAACCGCCAGGGCGGAACGAAGTCGCCCAGTCTCTGTATGATGACATGGAGACTGCTTTGTTGGTGTCTGGATCACCAGATTACCTTGAAAGCAGTTCATATTCCGGGAAGGTTAAATCTGCTAGCAGACTCATTGAGCCGAAGGATGAGTGTTTTACCCACGGAATGGCAACTAAATCAATGTGTGGCGGATCGTCTGTTCGACCATTGGGGGAAACCCAACATCGATTTGTTCGCAACGAAGAAGAATGCGAAGATGACGACGTACGTCTCTCCGATTCCAGATCCAAGCGCTTTCGCAACAGATGCGTTAGCTATCAGCTGGGGGAGAATGTATGCATACGCATTCCCTCCAGCAATCCTGATTCCAAAAATTCTTCAGAAAATCAGACAAGAGGAATGCCAAGTGCTTCTGATCGCCCCGGATTGGCCAAGCCGATCATGGTATACGGATCTGCTGGACCTTCTGGTCTGCAATCCGGTTCCTCTGCCTCTGATGGACGATATTATCTTCCAGGGCAAGGCCCTTCACAACAATCCATCAATGTTCAGATTGACTGCGTGGATGTTGTCAAGGAATCTAGAATTAAGGAGGGCTTTTCTGAGCAAGCAGCCATGTTTATGGCCAAAGCCAGGAGGGGGTCAACCTCCAGAGCATATAATTATAAAATCAATAGATTTGCAGAATGGTGCTCAAAAAGATGTATTGATCCAATGGATTCATCTATTCAGGTAGTAGCTGATTTCCTCTGTCACCTCTATGATGCCTATAGCCTCAAGCCTAACTCTATTGCTGGTTATAAGTCAGCTTTAATGTCTGTTATTCCTTGCTTGGCTAAGAGGGGAAGTGATGAAGTAAATACATTAAATGTATTAATTAAAGGCATGGGCAATCTAAGACCAAGGAATCCACCTGTGATTCCGTCTTGGAGTTTATCGCTAGTGCTTCAAGTACTAGGTGATAAGCCGTTTGAACCACTTAGTTCCATTTCTATGAAACTATTAACACTGAAGACTGTGTTTTTAATTGCTGCAGCCTCGGCTAGGCGTAGGAGTGAAATTCATGCCTTATCAGCCGAGGATGACCGTTTTGTGGTTTCAGGGGAAGGCCTTAAGCTGCTACCTAGGATTAATTTCTTGGCTAAAAATCAGTCGTTGAAATATCCAGGTCAACCTATTGTTTTGCCTGCTTTAACTAGATATGATCCTAATTCTAAAGCATGGTGTCCCGTCCGGGCGCTTCGCCAGTACAAACAACGTACGGCGGAGTGGCGCACCGACCAGTCGGCGTTATGGTTGTCTTATATTGAACCCCATGGCAGGGCTTCTAAGGACACCATTTCCAGGTGGATTGTAGAATGCATTCAGTTTTGCCATAAATCCGCCACCGGGAAGCAGGTTGACGTGGCCAAGGCTCACAGTGTCCGCGGCGTAGTGACATCCACTGCCCTATTTAATGGGGTCCCTGTGGATGATATTATGTCGGTGGCTCAGTGGCACTGTGAGTCAAGTTTTACAGACCATTATCTCCGTGACACCTCTAATCCTCTCGCCTTGTCGATTTTGAAAAAATAACTAGGCATATATTTTTGATGGGGTTTCCTCATTGCTTATATATTTCACAATTAATTTATGGAATCAACCACTAATTTGGGACTACATCGTTCTTCACCAATGGGAAGAGGATGTCAGCAGCCATTTCAACAAGGTCAGTCTTGTGTATGTGTTGTCCATTGTTGATTGTCTTGTCACGTTACCCGTTATTAATATGATGATGGTTTTGTGTATTTATGTGGCTCATTGTTGAGAGTATACGAAAATGGAGTTTTTTCGTCTCTGTCCTGTAGTACATGGCACTTGTACGTAGAGAGCGTATAGGACATTGAGGTCATTCGACTCTTCCTCCCAGGAAGGAGGGGGGGGGAGCGCATATGACATTCGGTCATCTCTCATACATCGGGGGTGTTATCCGATGGTTAGTCAAATCCTGACTGTTTTTTCATACAGTTTCAGAAGTTTAAGTGCCTTAAACGCAGAAAAGCGTATGGGGATGAGCTGGTCTTTTGACCTCGCCTCCCTCCCGCCGAATTCACTGTCGAATTCTGGCAATATCAAAAGTATTAGGGAGGTAAGTATACTCTTGATGTGAAATAAACGAAATCAAGGATTTCTTTTTTCACGAGAGAGTTGATACTTACCTCCCTAGATACGGACCCGGCCTCTCCACCCCACAGAGGCTCGGTCTTCAGGCTCTTTATAGTTGCATGTGTATCAGCCAATAAATTAGTCAGAGGAAGTGCTAGTCTGCGCATGCGCGGTGGTGGGGCTGGCATCCGCCAGACTACGCTCTGACTCCCTGCCCAGTAGGGGCACCTAACTGTTTTAATCTGAGTGTTTATTGAGTGAAAGCCAATATTTAGCAATATCAAAAGTATTAGGGAGGTAAGTATCAACTCTCTCGTGAAAAAAGAAATCCTTGATTTCGTTTATTTCTCCTTAAGCAATGGCCCAATTTCGATCAAACCTAGGTTGAATGATCCTAGTCTGGTGTAAGCTTCAACAATTCTTATGAGAATTTGGATTGGTCAATTTTTTGGTGGTCATCTTTGATTTCTAAAGATGTCCAGAAAATCATTAAAAATATTACTCCGAAAATTCCCGGCCACAATTAATACTTGAAAAGTTAAATTTCTGTGTGTTTGGACCAGAACTGTATAATTTTTGAGAGAAAAATGTAAAGGGTTCTACATGTAGAACAAGTCCTTTCCCAGATGAAATGCCAATCTTACAGGTGAGTGAACGAAGCCCTTGGATGTATTGTTTTCTATACTATTATATTGTTTGAGATGAGTCATAATTTGAATAGCCAATTTGCTTTAACTCTCTAAGCCCTAAAACCCCATGATATAAATTGCAAAGCAACCATCAGCTAAGCTGTTGACTATTGTTAAGAGTTTAATGGGTAATTGTTTATTTCAGATGGTGTTGCTAGCAGGGGAATTCCGTGCTGAACAATGTCTCCGTGGTAACACTAAATCACCTATTAAAACTCCAGATATCAAAATACAGGATGGACGACCATTTGCTAACAATAATAAGTAAGACTTGTTCAAATGTATCCTGTCCAAAATATAGCTGAGATTGGAGTGTAGGATGGAGAGAGTGTATAGTGAGTAGAATAGCTAAAAATTGTCGTTTTCAACCGGATAATGTGAGAATCATGTTTTGTATCAGTAGATTTTTATATAGATGGGTAAAAGGTAGTGCTTTTCACTATATTTTAGATGATATTTACTAAATGTTGTGGTTAGTCTACTGATTATTTTGAAAAGAATTTGATTTAATGACAATAATATTCAGATAAACTCTTGTGAAAGCTATTGGGAGCATTTCTCTAGCAGAAATACTATTCTGGAAATAACAGCTAGCATGTGTCTTGTAGAAATCGTTCAGGGATAGTACAATTTCAGATACATTTCCTTTGTTCTGTTGTGTGTTGGAGGTTACCAGTTAGCATTACTGATGCATATTAGATGCATGGTACGTTGTTGCTGAATCCAATATCTTTCACAAATCCTTAAGCCATACTATTTCTGGGTTGATCAGCTCATCCCTAGATAAACACTATAATAATCCTTAAGCAACAAACAAGAAATCGTGTAATAAAGCATTTGGTTGATGATACGAAACTGGACTAATTCTGACAACAGTGTTGCTGAAAGTTGTTGCTGCTTTAGACAGCATCTGCTTGCAGTAGGGTTGCACGATTTTTGCTTTGAAACATTGCGATCGATTAAATCGTAGGTCCAAATTCCCAAAAGTATAAACCGGGGTAACGTGACAAGTCACCAAAACTGGGACTTGGAATTTCTAGAAAAAGTTGAAAAAATGGATACAAAAATAGCACGTAATTAGAACACAATTTTTTGCGACAAATTATTACCATCCTAGGTCTATGCTTAATGTATGCCTTATATCCATAATTGCTTGAGTGAAATTATTAATTGGGACCGCCTAAATATTGCGTATAGTTTAATAAACATCGTTTATTTCATCAAAATTTGACATAAAATGTTGTCGAGTAAAAATATAAATCCAGCTTCTGCTTATAGCCTCCCTTTGTAGGACGAGTTTAAGTCATTACCTGAGTAGCGCGAAGACACTAATATTAGTATCCGGGGAGATACTGCGCAATCCATATACGTAGGACGGTAGCTTTGAGTAGCTACGATAGTAACGGCGTAAACTAGTCCTATAGTGCACTTTATAGTTGCTTTCAGAATGTACGATTTACATTTAAGTGTAATCAACAGAGCGCACAGTTCAAATTACAACATTCTGGAATGCTGTTGCGTTATTTTCTTTAATTAGGCATGACAACCGAATCAAAAAGGGAAAAAGTAGTACACAGCGTGAAATTGGTAAAAGAATTAAAAAGAATTATGTTCAGTGATTATTGCCTAACACTCTGCAACTAAGTGTATACTTAGTATTTCACGACAGACTCGGGGTCTGCAGTGAAAGAAAGAAAATTATATGGTGAATCGACAGAGTAACTAGTTGGTTTTCTCAATGACAAAGGTGTTACCTCACTATTGTTAGCGGAGCTTTGTGTTTTGATTAGGACTTACTGAACACATGCGTGAAGCGATCAAGAATAAACAATGGATACATGCGAGCATGGATTATAACTGTATTCTTTTACTGCTGAATGATGAGTTTTAAAATCTTATAGTCTGCTCAATTTTTTCACGATTTGTCGATTTTTTTTCAATTACATCATAGAAAATCGTGTTTATTTCAAATTCACGATTTTCGATTAAATCACAAAATCGCACTAGCCTAGCTTGCAGCAACAGTATTGTCAATGTAATTGTTTCTTCTGCCAAACAAGGTTTAGTATACAATCACCAGTACTAGCAAACTTCACTGCTGAAGTGGCTCACCCAGTTTAGGTGTGAGCTTTGTGTGCATGGCTGACACAGAGTTATTGTGCCTGTTTTAGGTCTAGTTCTGGTGGTATCCGTGAGGAAGACTTTTTAGGACCGCAGACAGAAGCTGACATTATTCACATCACAGGTCTTGTTGGCTATTCTAACATTATGGCAGATATTTATCATCAGTTTGCTGTCAGAGGTAAGGCATTCTGTTATTGTTTAGCCTAAAAGTTTACCCTCCGCCGGGAGGGGGAAGAAAGTATTGGGATCGGGGCTGCCTGCCTGCCCACATGCCCATCAGACTGTCTGTGTCTGTGTGTCTGTCTGCCTGTGTCTGTCTGCCTGTGTCTCTGTCTTCCTGTGTCTCTGTCTGTCTGTCTTGTTGTCTGTCTGTCTTGCTGTGTGTGTCTCTGTGTCTGTCTGTCTGTCCAGAGCTTTATCTAAAAAACTACCAATCCTATTTGGCTCAAATTTTAACACAACGAAGGAACTTGCCATGTGAAAGGATTTCCAGACGTTGGCTGTGAACCCGATAAAAGAATCTGGATCGAAACAAATTTGGGTTCTATTGATATCTCGTAAGCTACTTGTCCGATTTGGCCCAAATTGTATTACAGGAAAGGGTGGGATGGTACACTAGGATTCCACAACTTTTGGAATGATCAGAAAAAATCTGGAACATCTGAAAAAATCCAGAAAGTTCTAAAACTTTACAATGTGACAAAAACGATGAGGTCGACGGTCTGCAATCTCTGAATGCTCTTGTTTTATTTCTAGATTCATAGAAACCATTTGTAGAGAGATAGCTAAGATAAAGGTAGCATATTTTATTTACAAACAGTCATTTAAATGTATTTGTGGCTACAAATATTTGTTCATGCACACATGATCTGTTATCTGCAATGTGATCAAATCATTTCACATCAAGAGTATACTTACCACCCTGATACTTTATGATATTTCCTAAATATCGACCTAGCTTCAATAATACTCAGAATTAAAAAGAAACCGCCCCCACTGGGCAGGTTACACAACTGACAGTCCATCGGATGTGCAGCCCAAACTCGCACATGCGCGGGGCTGACTCATTCTCTTCTTAAAATATTGACCTGCCATTGCAACACGCTTTCTAGCCTTGCTTTTGCTTTCATTCGTTTTTAAGCTTTGAGTTGTTTTGCAACTTGCTTTGACTTATTATTAGTATGTCTAATGCTGCCAAATCGCGGGAGGATGCTCCTGGTCCAAGCCATCAGGTGTACTTTAGTAAATTTATCGATAAAAAATTTGCGTGTTGACTCGGATGGTATTTCCGGGATTCGTGCTATCTCGTGGATATGTCTTTATTAGGCTAGCTCTTTTATGGGGGAGGCCTATATATTAGCTAACGCATGTTGTGCTTTATTTTTCAGACACATGAGCTGATATTTGAAGGGTATCCTTTTATTTTAACAATATTTATACTTGGTTTCTGGGTCCTTCTAATTTATTATGAGTTTGCTGAGGGAATTATTACCATAGCAAGTAATTTTCACTTCAAGAGTATACTTACCTCCCTAATACTTTTTGATATTGCTTCAATAAACACTCAGAATAAAAACAGTTAGGTGCCCCTACTGGGCAGGTAGACAGAGGGTAGCCCCACCACCGCGCATGCGCCGACTACTACTTCCTCTTTGCTAATTTATTGGCAGAGAACACATGTTTTATGCTTTGTGCAATTTTCACTGTTCAACGCGACTTAAGAAGCCTTAAGAGTGTTTATATATTAGAAAATAAAGAACCTGGATATGTCAGAGAAAGTGGCTTCGCCGGAGGATGGCGCCGGATCTTTATACTAGGTGATTTCTAATATATTCTAGCGAGTTTTCCCCGGTGTAATGTGTTTCCGGGACTCGCGTTTACCGTGATAAGCGCCTGTTTTAGTTGTTTTATTTCAACATGGTGCTATATAAGACTAATCTCTCTCTGTGTTTATGTCCACAGGTCTTTGTGAGGACATGTAATGGACATCACAGCATCTGAGGTTTTGTTTCTCTCCACCAAGGTTCCATTTCCTACTAATACTGTTAGGTTATCTAACCAAGATTTTTATGTCCAGTGAGTCGGAGGCCTAGTATAAAGGTCTTCTCACTTTGCCCTCTTGATCCAATTCCTTCCCCAATGAGGTGGAGAGAGTTAAGAGGCGTACAGTTGGTGGAGTGCTCCAGTTCATCACGTTGAATGGTTTGTTTATACAAGGTATCAGGTATCTAAGTAATGATATGAGGTGAGGTTAATTATGTAAAGAAAATTAACTTTGATTGCCATTGTTATCGTTGTGTATCTGATGGTTGTGTAGTCTGAATAACCATTCTAACATGTTCTGGTTATGTATACAATTCGTCCGCACACCTTGTTGTTGGTTCGGATCGATTTATTTCTGTCATGGGATCATGACGTCATAATCAGCCTTGCTATTTATTAACAATTAATGTTTTGTCCAAAGCTGGTTTTGCTCAATTATTGATCTTTATGATCATTTCCCTCTCTTTTAATTTGGTTTTGAGTTTCTAACCGTAACAAAATTACTCATTGTCCTCGTCCTTTTTCCTGTTTCAGAGACCTGGTTGTTCGTCATGTGGACGTTTCTTGAAGGATCGTTTTGTGCCCCACCTTTGCTTTGGTTGCAGTCCCTGTGGACCATTGCTTAAGTGTGATGTATGCAAGCATTGGGGGGGCGACTTAATGTCTGAATTTCTATCTTTACACGTGAAGGACACGGTTGTGGAGGAGGAGAGGAAGCAGAAGAGAGAGGGTCTAGGTAAAAAGGGTAAGAGGAAGCCCGCGTCCGCGGTGGACATGGAGGCCTTCCGGACCGAGATGTTGGGAGAGATGAAGAGGACGATAAAGGATTTGGTTCCTGAGTTGCTACGTGGCATGCTTCCTGGACCAAATCCTTTGTCGTCCTCAGCATCTGCTTCCGAGCAAGTAATCCCCACCTCTGAATCACCTTTCTGTAGGCCGGTTCCGTTGTTCGACGATTCAGAGGTGGCCCCATTAGTGGGGGCGATCCACGACCCTGGCAGCAGGCTTGGTGCCGCGCCGAGGCGTCGTGGACGGCTGTCGCTGGAACCCAGGGACTGCTTATCAGTCCAGGGGTATCCGCACGCCGCGGGTGCCAGTACCTCCTATGGCACCTTTCCTGGCCAGTCCGGGTTAGCTCTCTTTGCTGACCCGGAGTCTAATCTTTCTGGCCAGGAGGAGGAAGAGGATTACCTGTTAGGGTCGCCTTCTGGGGACGTGACCATGGATTATGACGTCTGTGCACCCCTCGCGGGGAATACAGGCGACATGTTCCATGGCTCTACTCACGCAGGAGTAGAGTTCACGGCGCAGAAGGTGCTGATAGTCAGCTTTACCGCATACCTCGGCTTGCCGAGAGTATCGCTGGTGCTGGCCAGGGCCGTGGTGGGGCGGTATCTGCCCCCCGCGCTCTAGCACGGCGCCTGCTCCTGGTCAGGCCATTCAATTTAACATGCCTGTTCTTTCGGGCCCGCTTGTTTTGTCTGGCTTGCCAGGGGTATCAGCATATCCGCCGTCAAGCTCTGCTGCTGGCGCTCAGGAGGAAGACGAAGGCCCCCGTCTTGTAGAGCGCTCGCAGCTAGCCACGGAAGAGGATTGGTCAGACGCTTGCCAGTGGCTGGTAAGTGTCAGGCCAGATCTGCCCGTTGAGCAGTCGGCTAGCCAGCGTGACCACCGGCCGTGGTTAGCTGGTAAGGCCACTGCTAGCACCATGCCATCTCTGCCGCTGGCAGAGCATGTCGTTGACATGTTCGAGGTGGCGGAGACGTCCATTAAGGCGAATGGGCGTCTTGCGAAGGCCCCTCGCGAGGTAGCAAGGCGCTGCCGCATCATGCCCCTGGACTACCAGAGGTACGGTGTGGTACCCAAGCCGAGCATGGATGACCGCGCGGTTTTGGGGGAAGATGCGCGGCCAGACTCCCGTTCTGACACGGGAGTCTTGTGTTCGAACGCGTTGCGTTCGCCCAATGCCGCATTGCGCGATGCGGAGGAGAGTGGGAGGGCTTCGATTGCCACTCTGTCCCACGTCTCACAGCTGTTACAAGGGGTAGTAACGGCTTCCGCATCGCGCCAGCCGAGCCCGGTCACAGTCCAGAGAGCCATCCAGGATGGTATCAACCTGGCTTTGGACTGTATGACTCGGGCGGTGACCAGGAGTGTCCGGGCGCGGCGCACATTTGCTTTGGACAATTTGTGGCCGTCCCAGGACCTGTATAATAGGCTACTGCGTACGCCTATGACAGGTCCTGGTCTCTGGAGGTGAGGGATGTAGGCACCTCCAGGAGACGGTTACTCTGGTCAACAACCAGAGGGCGCTGCGCGAGCAGTTTGAAGTGCTCCATCGGGAGCGCGTTCGCGCCACACCCCCTGCGTATCGTCCCCTGCAGGCTCGAGGTGGAGGTGGCCAGCTCAGAGGCCACCCACCAGCGCAGCGTCGGCCTAGGCCGCGTGCGATTCGGCCAGCAGTGAGGGGGGCGCAGGCTCCTCAGGCGCAGTCAGCCATGCAGCCACCTGCGCACCGAGGTGCGCACGGTGCTGGGCGTGGCGCGCGAGGATCTGGTCGTGGTAATCGTGCCTGATGGGCCGGTTACCGCAGTGAGAACCACTCCAGTGTTTCTGGCGAAGGAGACAGTGCCACTGTTGCACTCCTTATGTCCACCTCTCTCCCTAGGTGGACCGGTGGGAGGCCGTTTGGCCAACCACATGCAAGAGTGGGAACGGTTGACTCAGGACCGTTTAGTCTTGCGATGGCTTTCAGTCGGGTACCATCCCGATTGGATGACAGGCCCGCCGTCGCGACTGTCTCTAGTGCCAATCTGGACTCCAAATCCGAGAGATCTAGATCAAAGGTTGTGTATTGAGGAGGAAATAAATTCCCTCATACAAAAAGGAGCTATTCAACCGGCACAAAAGTGTCCGGGCTTCTATTCAACCGTGTTCTTAGTAACAAAAAACACCGGATGGTGGAGACCAATTCTCAACCTCAAGCCATTGAACAAGGTCATAGAGACGCCCAGTTTCAAGATGGAGACTGTGCGCTCGGTGTTGGTGGGGTTGGAGAGGGGAATGTGGACAGGTTCAATAGATTTGAAGGATGCTTATTTCCACATTCCCATAGCGAGGAGTTTCCGTCGCTTCCTGAGATTTGCATTCCAGGGCAAACAGTTCTTGCGATCACTGCATACCTCCGCAGGAGAAGCATAGCAGTCCACACGTACATAGACGACTGGCTGTTAAAAGCACACAACCAGGAATGTTTATTGGCCAATCTGGAGATTGTTTTGAAAACTCTCACGGATTTAGGCTGGAGGATAAATTTTCAAAAATCAGAGCTGACTCCATCCCAGAAGGTTGTTTACCTGGGGATGTTCTTCGATCTAGAGACAGGATATGTTTATCCTACTCAGGAGAGAGTTCAGAAACTCATCTCAGTAATTCAGTCAGTGTGCGACAGTCATCATGTCCTGGCATGGGTTTATCTGAGAATGCTGGGGTTGATGGTTTCTTTGGAACCGGTCATTCCTCAGGCCGCCTTACGCAGGCGGCCGATCCAGTTATTCCTCATGACACAATGGACCCAGAGTACAGGTTCGCTGGACTCGAACGTGTCAGTGTTGGCGCCTCTGATTCACCACCTGCAATGGTGGTTGAACACGGAGAATCTCTTGGTGGGGGTTATGCTAGCCCCTCCCCACCCTCAGGTGACTGTGTATACAGATCCATCGATGGAGGGCTGGGGAGCTTGCCTGGAAGAATCCACGATATCAGGGCTTTGGAATCTGGAACAGTCAAAGGAACATATCAATCTACTGGCGCTAAGAGCAGTAGTCCTGGGCCTGGAACATTTCTTACAGAAAGTTCAGGGCAAGATTGTTCTTATTCGTTCAGACAACTCAACAGTTGTGACTTACATAAACCGCCAGGGCGGAACGAAGTCGCCCAGTCTCTGTATGTTGACATGGAGACTGCTTTGTTGGTGCCTGGATCACAGGATTACCTTGAAAGCAGTTCATATTCCGGGAAGGTTAAATCTGCTAGCAGACTCATTGAGCCGAAGGATGAGTGTTTTACCGACGGAATGGCAACTAAATCAATGTGTGGTGGATCGTCTGTTCGACCATTGAGGGAAGCCCAACATCGATTTGTTCGCAACGAAGAAGAATGCGAGGATGACGACGTACGTCTCTCCGATTCCAGATCCAAGCGCTTTCGCAACAGATGCGTTAGCTATCAGCTGGGGGGGAATGTATGCATACGCATTCCCTCCAGAATCCTGATTCCAAAAATTCTTCAGAAAATCAGACAGGAGGAATGCCAAGTGCTTCTGATCGCCCCGGATTGGCCAAGCCAATCATGGTATACGGATCTGCTGGACCTTCTGGTCTGCAATCCGGTTCCTCTGCCTCTGATGGACGACATTATCTTCCAGGGCAAGGCCCTTCACAACAATCCGTCAATGTTCAGATTGACTGCGTGGATGTTGTCAAGGAATCTAGAATTAAGGAGGGCTTTTCTGAGCAAGCAGCCATGTTTATGGCCAAAGCCAGGAGGGGGTCAACCTCCAGAGCATATAATTATAAAATCAACAGATTTGCAGGGTGGTGCTCAAAAAGATGTATTGATCCAATGGATTCATCTATTCAGGTAGTAGCTGATTTCCTCTGTCACCTGTATGATGCCTATAGCCTCAAGCCTAACTCTATTGCTGGATATAAGTCAGCTTTAATGACTGTTATTCCTTGCTTGGCTAAGAGGGGAAGTGATGAAGTAAGTACATTAAATGTATTAATTAAAGGCATGGGCAATCTAAGACCAAGGAATCCCCCGGTGATTCCTTCTTGGAGTTTATCGCTAGTGCTTCAGGTACTAGGTGATAAGCCTTTTGAACCACTTAGTTCCATTTCTATGAAACTGTTAACTCTTAAAACTGTATTTTTAATTGCTGCGGCCTCGGCTAGGCGTAGGAGTGAGATTCATGCCTTATCAGCCGAGGATGACCGTTTTGTGGTTACAGGGGAAGGCCTTAAGTTATTACCTAGGATTAATTTCTTAGCTAAGAATCAGTCTTTGAAATATCTAGGTCAACCTATTTTTTTGCCTGCTTTAACTAGATATGATCCTAATTCTAAAGCATGGTGTCCCGTTCGTGCGCTACTTCGGTACAAACAGCGTACTTCAGAGTGGCGGACCGATCAGTCAGCGTTATGGTTGTCATATATTGAACCCCATGGCAGGGCATCTAAGGACACCATTTCCAGGTGGATTGTAGAGTGTATCCAATTTTGCCATAAATCCACCACAGATAAACAAGTTGACATGGCCAAGTCTCACAGTGTCCGAGGTGTAGTGGCTTCCACTGCCATATTTAATGGGGTCCCTGTGGATGACATTATGTCAGTAGCTCAGTGGCACTGTGAGTCAAGTTTTACAGACCATTATCTCCGTGACACCTCGAATCCTCTCGCCTTATCGATTTTGAAAAGCTAATCTATGTGTACATATTTTGATGAGGTATCCTCATTTTTTATATATTTCACATTTAATCAATGGAAACATCTACTTTATGGGCTGCATCAGTCTTCACCAATGGGGAGATGATGACAGCACCAATCTTCCACAAGGTCAGTCTTGTGTGTGTTGTCCATGGTTTTTTGTAATGTCACGTGACCCTTCGTTATTAATATGGTGATGGTACATGTTTTATGTGGTTCATTATTGAGAGTATACGAAAATGTAGCCTTTTCGTTTAATGTCCTATAGTACATGGCACTTGTACGTAGCGAGCGTATGGGACATTGAGGTCATTCAGTCTTCCTCCCAAGAGGAGGGGGGTGGTGGTGGGCGGTGGGGGAGAGCGCTTATGACTTTTGGTCATCTCTCAGCCATTGGTTTGTGTTAGCCGATGGTTTCCTATCTATTCCTGATTGTTTTTCCACACAATTTCAGAGGTTTAAGTGCCTTAATCGCAGAAAAGCGCATAGGGAAGAGCTGGTCTTTTGACCTCGCCTCCCTCCCGCCGAATTCACTGACAAATTCTGGCAATATCAAAGAGTATTAGGGAGGTAAGTATACTCTTGAAGTGAAATAAACGAAATCACGGATTTCTTTTTTCACGAGAGAGTTGATTCTTACCTCCCTAATACGGACCCGGCCTCTCCGCCACACTGAGGCTCGGTCTTCAGGCTCTTATTATGTTGCATGTGTGTCAGCCAATAAATTAGTCAGAGGAAGTACTAGTCGGCGCATGCGCAGTGGTGGGGCTGGCATCCGCCTGACTGACTTCTGACTACCTGCCCATAAGGGGCACCTTTCTTTTTAAATCTGAGTGTTAGGGAGGTAAGTATCAACTCTCGTGAAAAAAGAAATCCGAGATTTCGTTTATTTCACGAGAGAGTTGATACTTAGCATCCTGATATGATCCCGGCCTCTCCGCCCCACAGAGGCTCGGTCTATCGGCGTTTTATGTTGCAATTAGGTCAGCCAATATTTTGGAATAGAATGAGTCAACCCCGCGCATGTGCGAGTTTGGGCTGCACATCCGCTGGACTGTCAGTTGTGTAACCTTCCCAGTGGGGGCGGTTTCTTTTTAATTCTGAGTGTTATTGAAGCTAGGTCGATATTTAGGAAATATCATAAAGTATCAGGGTGGTAAGGATCAACTCTCTCGTGAAAAAATAAATCCGTGATTTCTTTGAAGTTATGCAGTAGTAGACTTTTCTGTATCTAGGTGCCTGTAATGCATTGTCTATCATGCATAGTCAATATATGGACCAATCAATCTAGAAACAATTGAATAGATGTACTGCAGATGCATTACAGATCAGGATTTTAAAGAAATGTTATATGAGGCACAGACAAATGAGCATCTGAAACCTATGATAAGCACTTGAGTGGAGGCATACATTGCATCTACCAACACTAAAGACAAAAAGGACCTAAAGTCGCTTAGGGTTCTCGCAAAGGATAACACATAATGGAGCAGGTTAAAGAAAAGGTATTGCAGCTGAAAGAATTTTCCACCCCTTTCAGCTGCAGAAAACAGTCACTCATCATCAAATATAGAAACATAATCGCATTGTACAAGGTAAATGCATTACTGATATCCCATCATGTAGACATGAAAATCCAGCCTTGCGCAATGACAAATCTTACTCAAATTGTATATATAGAATGATTAACAGGATTTCGACCATAGCATACTGTAATAGGGAATTTAAAACGAGTGCCTTTACTGTTCCATGAGACTATTTTGTAGGCTAATATTTCAACATACATGGCTCTTCATGATTAATACTGTGAATCTAAGGTTGGTGAAATATATTGTTATGTGAAAATGACACGTTGAAGTCACAGGCTGTAGGATTTCAGGGAGTGTTTCACTTTCTGGCATAAGCAATAGCTGACAGCTTTTCCCTAGATTCATTAGGCATTTTTGTCGTGTTTTTAAAGAAGTAAATTTAATTGCCATTTTAAAAATTTGATAACTGTTGCATTGTTTTTACAGTGTACTGGTTGAAGGCACATTTGTTCGCTTTACAAGATGAAACTGAAGAAGCAGTCTACTTTTATGAGCAGGTATGAGATAAATAATAATGCCATTTTCTATTCTTTCACAAAGATACTGAGACGTGTGTGTGTGTGTGTTGTGTGTGTGTGCGTGCGTGTGTGCGTGCGTGCGTGCGTGCGTGCATGCGTGTGTGTGTGGAACACCAATTACTTATATGAAAAGCAATAGAATATAATAATCTAAAATTTCTGTGACCTGTGGATGATTAATGGTAATCACGAGGCCCTTATCTGATTGAAGGTCTTCTACCACTTACTGGCCACCGTCAACATTGATGCTTATGCCATGTTTGGAGTGCACAGAAATTGTTAAAAGCAT
The DNA here is from genome assembly GCA_034401795.1 of Chaetoderma sp. LZ-2023a. Taxonomy (NCBI): domain Eukaryota; kingdom Metazoa; phylum Mollusca; class Caudofoveata; order Chaetodermatida; family Chaetodermatidae; genus Chaetoderma; species Chaetoderma sp. LZ-2023a. The sequence continues at coordinate 135,028,941 of CM067370.1, read as the reverse complement.
TCTTTGCTTTTTTTTTAACATATAAGATATACAGCCTTTGAAGTTTTAGGTGGTAGGGAAGCATCAAGGCTCGACTACTACCATCGCTGATGATAGGGTGTTCCAGTTTTTGATTGTCTGTGGGAGGATTGATTCTTTCCGGAAGTCCCTTTTATATGAAAGTACCCTGAATGATCTTGGGTGCATGTTCCGAGAAAAACGGTGTGGTGCTCTTAGACATATGTCAACGTTTACCATGTTAGCTATTTTAAATAACATTATATGTCTGGCATTTCTTCATTTCTGGTCCAATGATGTCCATTTTAGGTGTGTTATCATGTCACTTCCACTGGTCCTGTTGTTGTACAACGTCTTTAACCCTTTGATGCCTAAGCGGCCCAAAGCCTTTGTAGTGGTCTTAAGGAATGTCCATATGCAGAACAAGTGAAGACTATTTTAAAAAGATTTAGCACTGAAATATGACTGACTCGATAGCCGACCCAGCCATTCCAGTGGTAAATTCTCAAATATAATTTCTTGGTCTGCAACTGGACATTTTCTAAGAGAAAATTGAAAATTTAAATGTCCAAAATTAGTCATAAAAGAGTTAACTGACTTAATAATATCTCTGTTTCAGACAAAGGTGCTGCTATTGGACAACGCAGATGAGGATAGTAAGCCTGTTTGTATTCCAAACTGTAAGATAGATCATGTCATAACTATTCGTAAGTATTTAATGACTAAATTTGTTCAAAAAATTAAAATATTTGCTTATTGAATGCCCATTTGCGGTTATTGAGCCAGTCATTCCAGTGGTAAATTTGCAAAAATAGTCTTCTCTTGGCCTGCAAATGGGCATTCCTGAAGACCACTATAGAGGCCAGTCTTGGACGGCTTCGTCGTGAAAGGGTTAATTGATAGTCATATTTAAGCTTTAAAATATTGCATGGTCAAGGCAAAGGAATTTGAGAAAATATTCTTTCCGCTGGTTTCTATTGTAGAATTAAGGTGTATATAATACGTGTATACATCATATTAAAAAAAAGAAAGTACGATAAAGTCGATGGTGCGTTAAGCTTTGGCAGTAATGAAATTGTACTAACTCTTTAGTGGATAAATTTGGTCAAGAAATTTGCTTATTAAATGCCCATTTGCAGGCCAAGAGAAGACTATTTTTGAAAATTTACCAGTGAATAACTGGCTCATTTCAGTGGTAAATTTTCAAAAATAGTCTGCTCTTGGCCTGCAAATGAACATTCTTCACGACCACAACCCAAGGAGTATAATGAATGCCATGGTGCATGATTGTGGCATATAATAAAATGCTTTTAATCCACTAAAAAAATTCCTGTTTGCAGACTAAAGGCCTGTTTTCATGATCGATTAATCAGACAGACAAATCTGAAGGAAAACTGATGCCGTAGCGCGATTTCACTTCAAGAGTATACTTACCTCCCTAATACTTGATATTGCTAAATATCGGCGTTCACTCAATAAACACTCAGAATAAAAACAGTTAGGTGCCCCTACTGGGCAGGTAGACAGAGGGTAGTCCAGCGGATGCCAGCCCCACCACCGCGCATGCGCCGACTACTACTTCCTCTTTGCTAATTTATTGGCAGAGAGTGAACACATGTTTTTTGTGGTTTTTCACTTTTCACTTGTTCTAACGCATTTAAGTTCTTATATTGGAAGTATTATCGCCTGTGATCATGTCAGAAAGAGTGGCTTCGCCGGAGGACGGCTCAGGATCCTTATATCAGGTGATTTCTAATATATTCTAGCGAGTTTTTTCCCGGTGTAATGTGTTTCCGGAACTCGCGTTTACCGTGATAAGCGCCTGTTTTAGTTGTTTTATTTCAACATGGTGCTATATAATACTAATCTCTCTTTGTGTTTATGTCCACAGGTATCTGTTAGGATATGCAATGGACATCACAGCATCTGAGGGTTTGTTTCTCTCCACCAAGGTTCCATTTCCTACTAATACTGTTAGGTTATCTAACCAAGAATTCTATGTCCAGTGAGTCGGAGGCCTAGTATAAAGGTCTTCTCACTTTGTCCTCTTGATCCAATTCCTTCCCCTAAGGTGGAGAGAGTTGAGAGGCGTACAGTTGGTGGAGTGCTCCAGTTCATCACGTTGGATGGTTTGTCTATACAAAGTGTCAGGTATCTAAGTAATGATATGAGGTGAGGTTAATTATTTAAGAAAATTAACTGTAATTGCCATTGTTATCGTTGTGTATCTGATGGTTGTGTAGTCTGAATAACCGTTCGAAAGATGTTCTGGTTATGAATACAATTCGTCCGCACACCTGGTTGTTGGTCGGATCGATTAATTTACTGTCATGGGATTCATGACGTCATAATCAGCCTTGCTTTTATTAACAATTAAAGTTTTGTCCAATGCTGGTTTCAGATGATTATTGATCTTATGATCATTTCCCTCTCTTTTAGTTTGGTTTTGAGTTTCTAACCTTAACAAAATTACTCATTGTCCTCGTCCTTTGTCCTGTTTCAGAGACCTGGTTGCTCGTCCTGTGGACGGTTCCTTAAGGATAGGTTCGTTCCTCACCTGTGTTTTAGTTGTAGTCCCTGTGGGCTATTGCTTAAGTGTGAGGTATGCAAGCAGTGGGGGGGGAGGGGAGAGCTAATGGCCGAGTTTTTGTTTTTGCAGGCAAAGGACAAGGTGGTGGATGAGGAGAGGAAGCAGAAAAGAGAGGGTGTAAGTAAGAAGGGTAAGAGGAAGGCCTCGTCCGCGGTGGACATGGAGGCCTTCCGGAGTGAGATGTTGGGAGAGATGAAGAGGACGATAAAGGATTTGGTTCCAGAGTTGCTTCGTGGCATGCTTCCTGGACTAGATCCTTTGTCGTCCTCGGCATCTGCTTCAGAGCAGGTAATCCCCACCTCTGAATCACCTTTTCGTAGGCTGTTTCCGTTGTTCGAAGATTCAGAGGTGGCCCCATTAGTGGGGTCATTCCACGACCCTGGCAGCAGGCTTGGTGCCGCACCGGGGTCGTGGACGGCTGTCGCTGGAACCCGCGGGCTGCTTATCAGTCCAGGGGTATCCGCACACCGCGGGTGCCAGTACCTCCTATGGCACCTTTCCTGGCCAGTCCGGGTTAGCTCTCTTTGCTGACCCGGAGTCTAATCTTTCTGGCCAGGAGGAAGAGGATTACCTGTTAGGGTCGCCGTCTGGGGACGTGACCATGAATTATGACGTCTGTGCACCCCTCGCGGGGAATACAGGCGACATATTCCATGGCTCTACTCGTGCAGGAGTAGAGTTCACGGCTCAGAAGGTGGCCCTGGGCGGTGCTGATGGCCAGCTATACCGCATACCTCGGCTTGCCGAGAGTATCGCTGGTGCTGGCCGGGGCCGTGGTGGGGCCGTATCTGCCCCGCGCTCTACCACGGCGCCTGCTCCTGGTCAGGCCAGTCAGATTAGCATGCCTGTTCTTTCGGGCCCGCATGCTTTCCCTGTCTTGCCAGGGGTATCAGCTTATCCGCCATCAAGCTCTGCTGCTTGCGCTCAGGAGCAAGACGAAGGCCCCCGTCTTGTAGAGCACTCGCAGCTAGCCACGGAAGAGGATTGGTCTGACGCTTGCCAATGGCTGGTAAGTGTTAGGCCAGATCTGCCCGTGGAGCAGTCGGCTAGCCAGCGTGGTCAAAGGCCGTGGTTAGCTGGTAAGGCTACTGCTAGCGCCATGCCATCTCTGCCGTTAGCAGAGCATGTTGTCGACATGTTCGCGGCGGCGGAGACGTCCATCAAGGCGAATGGGCGTCTCGCGAAGGCCCCTCGTGAGGTGGCCAGGCGTTGCCGCATCGTGCCCCTGGATTACCAGAGGTACGGTGTGGTACCCAAGCTTAGCGTGGATGACCGCGCGGCTTTGGGTGAAGATGCACGGCCAGGCTCCCGTTCTGACACGGGAGTTTTGCGTTCGGCCAATGCCGCGTTGCGTGATGCGGAGGAGAGTGGGAGAGCTTCGATTGCCGCTCTGTCCCATGTCTCCCAGCTGTTACAGGGGGTAGTAATAGCATCCGCATCGCGCCAGCCAAGCCCGGTCACAGTCCAGAGAGCCATCCAGGATGGTATCAACCTGGCTCTGGACTGCATGACTCTGGCGGTGACTAGGAGTGTCCGGGCGAGGCGCACGTTTGCCTTGGGCAATCTGTGCCCGTCCCAGGACCTGTACAATAGGCTACTGTGTACGCCTATGACGGGTCCTGGTCTCTTTGGAGGTGAGGGATGTAGGCACCTCCAGGAGACGGTTACTCTGGTCAATAACCAGAGGGCGCTGCGCGAGCAGTTTGAAGTGCTCCGCCGTGCGAGCGTTCGCGCCGCACCCCCTGCGTATCGTCCCCTGCAGGCTCGAGGTGGAGGTGGCCAGGTCAGAGGCCACCCACCATCGCAGCGTCGGCCTAGGCCGTGTGCGATTCGGCCAGCAGTGAGGGTGGCGCAGGCTCCTCAGGCGCAGTCAGCCAGGCAGCCACCCGCGCACCGAGGTGCGCGCAGTGCTGGGCGTGGCGCGCGAGGATCTGGTCGTGGTAATCATGCCTGATGGGCCAGTTACCGCAGTGAGAACCACTCCGGTGTTTCTGGCGAAGGAGATAGTGCCACTCTTGCACTCCTTATGTCCACCTCTATCCCTAGGTGGACCGGTGGGAGGCCGGCTGGCCGACCACACGCAAGAGTGGGAACGGTTGACTCAGGACCGTTTAGTCTTGCGATGGCTTTCAGTCGGGTATCATCCCGATTGGATGACAGGCCCGCCATCGCGACTGTCTCTAGTGCCAATCTGGACTCCAAATCCGAGAGATCCAGATCAAAGGTTGTGTATCGAGGAGGAAATAAATTCCCTCATACAAAAAGGAGCTATTCAGCCGGCACAGAAGTGTCCGGGCTTCTATTCAACCGTGTTCTTAGTAACAAAAAACACCGGAGGGTGGAGACCAATTCTCAACCTCAAGCCGTTGAACAAGTTCATACAGACGCCCAGTTTCAAGATGGAGACTGTGCGCTCGGTGTTGGCGGGGTTAGAGAAGGGAATGTGGACAGCTTCAATAGATTTGAAGGATGCTTATTTCCACATTCCCATTGCGAGGAGTTTCCGTCGCTTCCTGAGATTTGCATTCAAGGGCAGACAGTGGGAATTCAGGGTGTTACCCTTCGGAATTTCCACCGCTCCTCGGGTTTTCACCCGTGTGGTTCTTGCGATTACAGCATACCTCCGCAGGAGAAGCATAGCAGTCCACACATACATAGACGACTGGCTGTTAAAAGCACACACCCAGGAAAGTTTATCGACCAATCTGGAGATTGTTTTGAAAACTCTCACGGATTTAGGCTGGATGATAAATTTTCAAAAATCAGAGCTGACTCCATCCCAGAAGTTTGTTTACCTGGGGATGTTCTTCGATCTAGAGACAGGATATGTTTATCCTACTCAGGAGAGAGTTCAGAGACTCATCTCAGTAATTCAGTCAGTGTGCGACAGTCGTCATGTCCTGGCACGGGTTTACTTGAGAATGCTGGGGTTGATGGTTTCGTTGGAACCGGTCATTCCTCAGGCCACCGTACGCAGGCGGCCGATCCAGTTATTTCTCATGACACAATGGACCCAGAGTACAGGTTCACTGGACTCGAATGTGTCAGTGTTGGTGCCTCTAATTCACCACCTGCAATGGTGGTTGAAGACAGAGAATCTCCTGGTGGGGGTGATGCTAACCCCTCCTCACCCTCAGGTAACTGTGTACACAGATGCCTCGATGGAGGGGTGGGGAGCTTGCCTGGAAGAATCCACGATATCAGGGCTGTGGGATCTGGAACAGTCGAAGGAACATATAAATCTACTGGAATTAAGAGCAGTAGTCCTGGGCCTGGAACATTTCTTACAGAAAGTTCAGGGCAAGATTGTTCTTATTCGTTCAGACAACTCAACAGTAGTGACTTACATAAACCGCCAGGGCGGAACGGAGTCACCCAGTCTCTGTATGATGACATGGAAACTGCTTTGCTGGTGCCTGGATCGCAGGATTACCTTGAAAGCAGTTCATATTCCGGGAAGGTTAAATCTGCTAGCAGACTCATTGAGCCGAAGGATGAGTGTTTTACCGACGGAATGGCAACTAAATCAATGTGTGGCGGATCGTCTGTTCGACCATTGGGGGAAGCCCAACATCGATTTGTTCGCAATGAAGAGGAATGCGAAGATGACGACGTACGTCTCTCCGATTCCAGATCCAAGCGCTTTCGCAACAGATGCGTTAGCTATCAGCTGGGCGGGAATGTATGCATGCGCATTCCCTCCAGCAATCCTGATTCCAAAAATTCTTCAGAAAATCAGACAGGAGGAGTGCCAAGTGCTTCTGATCGGCCCAGATTGGCCAAGCCGATCATGGTATACGGATCTGCTGGACCTTCTGGTCTGCAATCCGGTTCCTCTGCCTCTGATGGACGACATTATCTTCCAGGGCAAGGCCCTTCACAACAATCCGTCAATGTTCCGATTGACTGCGTGGATGTTTTCAAGGAATCTAGACTTACGGAGGGCTTTTCTGAGCAGGCAGCCATGTTTATGGCCAAAGCCAGGAGGGGGTCAACCTCCAGAGCATATAATTATAAAATCAACAGATTTGCAGAGTGGTGCTCAAAAAGATGTATTGATCCAATAGATTCATCTATTCAGGTAGTAGCTGATTTCCTCTGTCACCTGTATGATGCCTATAGCCTCAAGCCTAACTCTATTGCTGGTTATAAGTCAGCTTTAATGACTGTTATCCCTTGCTTGGCTAAGAGGGGAAGTGATGAAGTAAGTACATTAAATGTATTAATTAAAGGCATGGGCAATCTAAGACCAAGGAATCCCCCAGTGATTCCTTCTTGGAGTTTATCGCTAGTGCTTCAGGTACTAGGTGATAAGCCTTTTGAACCACTTAGTTCCATTTCTATGAAACTGTTAACTCTTAAAACTGTATTTTTAATTTCTGCGGCCTCGGCTAGACGTAGGAGTGAAATTCATGCCTTGTCAGCCGAGGAGGACCGTTTTGTGGTTACAAGGGAAGGCCTTAAGTTGCTACCTAGGGTTAATTTCTTGGCTAAGAATCAGTCTTTGAAATATCCAGGTCAACCTATTTTTTTGCCTGCTTTAACTAGATATGATCCTAATTCTAAAGCATGGTGTCCCGTTCGGGCGCTGCTTCGGTACAAACAGCTTACTTCGGAGTGGCAGACCGATCAGTCAGCGTTATGGTTGTCATATATTGAACCCCATGGCAGGGCATCTAAGGACATCATTTCCAGGTGGATTGTAGAGTGTATCCAATTTTCTCATAAATCCGCCACTGGTAAGCAGGTTGACATGGCCAAGGCTCACAGTGTCCGCGGCGTGGTGACTTCCACTGCCATATTTAATGAGGTCCCTGTGGATGACATTATGTCCGTTGCTCAGTGGCACTGTGAGTCAAGTTTTACAGACCATTATCTCCGTGACACCTCGAATCCTCTCGCCTTGTCGATTTTGAAAAAATAATCGCTTGTATGATTTTTGATGAGGGGTTCCTCATTGCTTATATACGTCCCAATTAATTAATGGAAACAACCACTTTTTGGGACTGCATCAGTCTTCACCACTGGGAAGATGATGACAGCTGCCAAGTTCAACAAGGTCAGTCTTGTGCATGTGTTGTTCATTATTGATTGTATTGTCACGTTACTTTTTGTTATTAATATGGTGATGGTTTGTGTTTTGATGTGGTTCATCATTGAGAGTATACGTAAATGGAGCCTTTTCGTCTCTGTCCTATAGTACATGGCACTGGTACGTAGAGAGCGTATGGGACATTGAGGTCATTCTAGTCTTCCTCCCAGGAAGGGGGTGGGGGGAGCGCATATGACATTCGGTCATCTCATCCATCGGTTGGTGTTAGCCGATGTTCATCAAATCCTGACTGTGTTTTCACACAGTTTCAGAAGTTTAAGTGCCTTGAACACGGAAAAGCGTATAGGGAAGAGCTGGTCTTTTGACCTCGCCTCCCTCCCGCCAAATTCCCTGTCGAATTCTGGCAATATCAAAAGTATTAGGGAGGTAAGTATACTCTTGAAGTGAAATAAACGAAATCAAGGATTTCTTTTTTCACGAGAGAGTTGATACTTACCTCCCTAGATACGGACCCGGCCTCCACCCTACAGAGGCTCGGTCTTCAGGCTCTTAATAGTTGCATGTGTGTCAGCCAATAAATTAGTCAGAGGAAGTAGTCGTCGGCGCATGCACGGTGAGGGGGCTGGCATCCGCCAGACTACCCTCTGTTTACCTGCCCAGTAGGGGCACCTAACTGTTTTTATTCTGAGTGTCTATTGAGTGAACGCCGATATTTAGCAATATCAAAAGTATTAGGGAGCTAAATATTAACTCTCTCGTGAAAAAAGAAATCCTTGATTTCGTTTAATTGGAAGAGGGTTTAAATGATAAGATTAATCTGTCGGACAAATCTGATGGAAAAATCTGAGGGAAAAATTTGAAGAAAAATATGACATTATTAGCGTTGGCAAGGGTGGCAACAGACAACATTAAGTGGGATTAACGAGTCCTACAAGTAATTGTCCTTCCGTCATTCGATTAGGAATCTCTCATTAAAATTGCCCAAAATTTGAAGTGACACAGGCACATCCATTTTGCTTGATGACATCAAAGATGATGACATATTTAGAGCACACATTCTGATTGGCCAGCCACGCCTTCAGACAAAATCTGAAGAAATTAAACTTGTCCAACTCTTCAGAATCGCCGTCAGACTTCAGATTTTTGTTTTACATGGTCAGCTTTTATTGACTTACACAAATCTGAAGAACCATCAGTTTCACCATCAGATTCAGGTATGAGACTTGAGATTTTTGGTTTACACAGTCATTTTATCGAAATCGAAAAGTCATAAGAATCATCAGATTCATCTTCAGCTTTTCGACTTCAGACATCAGACTTCAGATTTTATGTTTACACGGTCGGATTCTATAGAATTCGACAAATCTGATCAGATTAATCTGATCGTGAAAAATGGCCTTTAGAGAAGACTATTTTTGAAAATTTACCATTGTTATGGCTGGCTTAATAAGCAAGCCAGCCAGCCATAACAATGGTAAATTTTCAAAAATAGTCTTCTCTAAAGGCCGTTTTTCACGATTAGATTAATCTGATCAGATTTGTCCAATTCTATAGAATCTGACCGTGTAAACATAAAATTTGCTATCCTTAGTCTTCTCCTGACGTTCAAATTGAGATTTCCAAAGACCGCTGCAGAAACTACCTTTTCACTTGAAGAGATATACTTACCTCCCTAACACTATGATATTGACTAAATATCGACCTTCACTCAATAACCCAAGATTTAAAAAGAAAGGTGCCCATACTGGGCAGGTAGACAGGTGACAGTCTGCCAGATGCCGGCCCCAACCTTGCGCATGCGCAGATGGACACTGCCTCATTCTTAGCTATTGGCCTAAGCACATGCAGTGCTAACTTATTTTGCTTGCTAAGTTTTTGCTCAATTATCGTTGGAAAATTGTTTTAAGAGGTGTTGGACATGTCTGATCATCATAATCCACCTGAGGCTGTTGCTGGACCAAGTTATCAAGGTGAACTCTAGTACAATTTTCGTCTTAATTAGTTTTATACGGTGTTACCTATTTTCATGACTCGGTATAGACGTGATAAGCGCCCAGAAAACTGGTAATATTATTATCTGGCGCCATAAAATACTAATCTCTCTTTATGTTTGTGTCCACAGGTCAGGAGGTTTATAAACATCTAAGAGAGTTTGTCTCCACTTTTTCCCTATAAAATGTAAAATGTTAGGAAAAAAGACTGCCCAGGGTGATATAAGCTCCAATAAGAGCAAGCTTGTCATTCTGCCTTCTGGTCCCTCCCCTCCCTTTATAAGTAAGTGAGTGGTGAAGAGGAGCGGTTCCTCTGGTGGAGTTTTCAAGAGCAGGACACAGTAGTATGCCTTTGATAAAGATGCAGGTACTCTAGTTATGCTATGTGGGACTCTAATATTTTTAGAAATATTTGTGATTATTTGCTGCCAATATTTTTTGTCATACTGTTTATCTGTATCATTATCATTGGCTATTACTGTGTTCATTTACTGTTTAGTACGCTCTTGTATTTGAATACAATTCATCTTACACCTGTATGTTGTTCGTCTGTTTCTATTTATGGAAATTATGATGTCATAATCAGCCATGTTATTATTATTAATATCGTCCTTTGAGGTAGGCTGTTCATCTTTTTTCACCCGTCCTGTTATGACCTGTAGGTGAATTCTGTCTCATTAAATGGGTGCTTATTTTAAAAAAAATGTATAATTAAAAAAACTCCTAACTCATGGTTGTCGTCTTGTCCATTTTTTCAGAAGCCTTCTTGTGCCGGTTGTAACCGTTCATTGTATTAACTGTTTACCTTGTGGTCCATTATTAAAATGTGATGTCTGTAAACAGGGGTGGGGGAGGCGACTTATTCTCTGAATTCTTGTCCTTACAAGCGAAGGATAAGGCGTCTGAGGAGGAGAAGTGTGTAAAAAAGAGTAAGTGGTAAGGCTAAGTGAAAGGCCTCTTTTCACTTCAAGAGTATACTTACCTCCCTAATACTTTTGATATTGCTAAATATTCGCTTTCACTCAATAAACACTCAGATTAAAACAGTTAGGCGCCCCTAGTGGGCAGGGAGTCAGAGCGTAGTCTGGCGGATGCCAGCCCCACCACCGCGCATGCGCAGACTAGCACTTCCTCTTTGCTAGATTATTGGCAAAGAGATCACACATGTTTTTTTGTTCAATAGCTTTTTCGCTCTCTTAAACTGTTTAAGTGGTGTTTGTTTGGAGTGTTAGTCACTTTTTTGGATGGCGGATAGGAATACGTCGCCACAGGAGGACGGAGGACCTTTAAATCAGGTGACTTCTAGTAAAATTAGCGAGTTTTCTTCCCGGTGTATTGTGTTTCCGGGACTCGCGTTTACCGTGATAAGCGCCTTAGTTAGTTGGTTTAGGTCAACTCGGTGCTACCTAGGACTAATTTCTCTTTCTGTTTCTGTCCACAGGTCTGTATGACGCTAGGTTGTGACGTCACAGTACCAGAGAATTAGTATTCTCTCCACCATGGTTCCATTTCCTACTAACACTGTTAGGTTATCTAACCATATGAAAAATTATGCCCAGTGAGTTGGAGGCCTGATATAAAGGTCTTCTCACTTTGCCCTCTTGTTCCAATTCCTTCCCCTTGAGGTGGAGAGAGTTAAGAGGCGTGCAGATGGTGGAGTTTCCGGTTCGTCACGTTGGATGGTTTGTCTATACAAAGTGTCAGGTATCTAGTTATGATAATGTGGTGATGTTAATTATTGTAAACAATCAAAGGGAGATAATTAACATTTTTGCCAGTAAAGAGTTATCTATATGTATCTGATGGTTGTGTAGTCAACTTATCCATTCAGCATACAATTCGTCTTTGCACTTGGATGTTTTGTTGGGATCGAATTTTTCCTGTCACGGGATTTATGACGTCATAATCAGCTGGCTATGTATTTATTAGCAATTCAAGCGCTAGGCTGGTTTTTTGATGTATATTGATCTTTATGATCGTTTTCCTTCTCCTTGAGTTGGATTGAGTTTCTAAGCTTAACTAGTTGCTCATACTCCTTGTCCTTTGCCCTGTTTCAGGGACCGGGTTGCGCGTCCTGTGGACGTTTTATGCATGTGAAGTTCTGGCCGCATCTGTGTTTTAGATGTAGCCCTTGTGGTCCATTGATTAATTGTGACATATGTAAGCACTGGGGGGGCGAATTAATGTCCGAATTCTTGTGCTGCTTACAGGCGACGGACAAGGTGGTAGTGGAGGAGAAGAAGATGAAGCGGAAACGAGAGGTTGTAAGTGAGAAGGGTAAGGGGAAGGTCTCGTCCGCGGTGGATATGGAGACCTTTCGGACCGAGATGTTGGGAGAGATGAGGAGGACAATAAAAGATTTGGTTCCAGGGTTGCTTCGTGGCATGCTTCCTGGACCAGATCCTTTATTGTCCTCTTCATCGGCTTCGGAGCAGGTAATCCCCGCCTCTGGATCGATTTTCCTTAGTCCGCTTCCGTTGTCCGACGATTCAGAGGTGGCCCCATTAGAGGGGGCGTTCCACGGCCCTGGCAGCAGGCTTATTGCCGCGCCGATAGGGGACCGTGGACGGTTGTCGCTGGAACCCGCTGGCTGCTTATCAGTCCAGGGGTATCCGCACGCCGCGGTGGCCAGTACCTCCTATGGCACCGCTCCTGGTCAGCCCGGGTTAGCTCTCTTTGCTGACCCGGGGTCTAATCTTTCTGACCAGGGTGATGAGGATTACCTGCTGGGGTCGCCGTCTGACGACGCGGACATGGATGAAGACGTTTGTGCACCCCTCGCGGGGAATACAGGCGCTTTTTTCCACGGTATTACTCACCCTGGAGTAAGGTCCGCGGTTCAGGTGGTGGCCCAGGGCGCTGCTGATGGCCAGCGGTACCGCATACCTCGGCTTGCCGAGAGTGTAGCTGGTGCTGGCCGGGCCCGTGGTAGGGCTATGTATACCCCGCGCTCTACCGCGGTGCCTGCTCCTGGTCAAACCAGTGATATTCTCATGCCGGTGCTGTCAGGCCCGCATGTTTTCCCTGGCTTGCCAGGTGTATCGGCGTACCCGCCGTCTAGTACTGCTTGCGCTCAGGAGGAAGACGAAGGACCCCGTCTTGTAGAGCGCTCGCAGTTAGCCACGGAGGAGGATTGGTATGACGCTTGCCAGTGGTTGGTGAGCGTTAGGCCTGATCTGCCCGTGGAGCAGTCGGCTAGCCACCGTGTTCACACGCCGTGGTTAGCTGGGAAACCAACTGCTAACGCTATGCCTTCTCTGCCGCTGGCGGAGCATGTCGTTGACATGTTCAAGGCGGCGGAGGCGTCCATTAACACGAGTGGACGTCTCGCGAAGGCCCCTCGCGAGGTGGCCAAGCGTTGTCGCATCGTGCCCCTGGACTACCAGCGGTACGGTGTGGTACCCAAGCCCAGCGTGGATGACCGCGCGGCTTTGGGTGAGGATACGCGGCCAGGATCCCGTTCTGACGCGGGGGTCTTGTGCGCGAACGCGTTGCGTTCGGCGAATACCGCGTTGCGTGATGCGGAGGAGAGTGGGAGGGCTTCGATTGCCGCTCTGTCCCACGTCTCCCAGCTGTTACAGGGGGTAGTAACGGCATCCGCATCGCGCCAGCCAGGCCCGCTCGCGGTCCAGCGAACCATCCAGGATGGTATTAACCTGGCGCTGGACTGTATGACGCGGGCGGTGACCAGGAGTGTCAGGGCAAGACGCACATTTGCCCTGGACAATCTGTGCCCGTCTCAGGACCTGTATAATAGGCTACTCCGTACGCCTATGACGGGTCCTGGTCTTTTTGGAGGTGAGGGATGTCGCCACCTCCAGGAGACGGTCACCCTGGTGAATAACCAGAGGGCGCTGCGCGAACAGTTTGAGGTACTGCGTCGTGCTAACGTTCGCGCCGCGGCCCCTGCGTATCGTCCCCTGCAGGCTCGAGGTGGTGCTGGCCAAGTCAGAGGCCAGCCGCCGTCGCAGCGCCGGCCTCGGCCGCGTGCGATTCGGCCAGCAGTGAGGGGGGCGCAGGCTCCTCAGCCGCCGTCAGCCAGGCAGCCGCCCGTGCACCGAGGTGCGCGCGGGGCGGGGCGGGTCGCGCGAGGATCTGGGCGTGGTTATCGTTCCTGACAGGGCGCTTACCGCGGTAAGGACCACGCCGGTGTGTATGGCGACGGAGACAGTGCCGCTCTTGCATGCCTTGTGTCCACCGCGGTCCCTAGGTGGACCGGTGGGAGGCCGGCTAGCCGACCACATGCAAGAGTGGGAACGGTTAACTCAGGACCGTTTAGTCTTGCGATGGCTTTCCGTGGGGTATCATCCAGAGTGGATGACAGGCCCGCCGTCGCGGCTGTCTCTGGTGCCAATCTGGACTCCCGTTCCGAGAGATCCAGATCAAAGGTTGTGTATCGAGGAGGAGATAAATTCCCTCGTACAAAAAGGAGCTATTCAGCCGGCACAAAGGTGTCCGGGCTTCTATTCAACCCTGTTCTTGGTAACAAAACGCACCGGTGGGTGGAGACCGATTCTCAACCTCAAGCCATTGAACAAGTTCATCGAGACGCCCAGTTTCAAGATGGAAACGGTGCGCTCGGTGTTGGCAGGGTTGGAGAGGGGGATGTGGACGGCGTCGATAGATTTGAAGGACGCTTATTTCCACATCCCCATCCACAGGAGTTTCTGTCGCTTCCTGAGATTTGCATTCCAGGGCAGACAGTGGGAATTCAGGGTGTTGCCCTTCGGAATTTCCACGGCTCCTCGGGTTTTCACCCGTGTGGTTCTTGCGATCACAGCATACCTCCGCAGGAGAAGCATAGCAGTCCACACGTACATAGACGACTGGCTGTTGAAAGCGCACACCCGGGAAAGTTTGTCCGCCAATCTGGAGATTGTTTTGAAAATTCTCACAGACTTGGGCTGGGTGATCAATTTCCCAAAATCAGAGCTGACTCCATCCCAGAAGTTTGTTTACCTGGGGATGTTCTTCGATCTGGAGACAGGATATGTTTATCCTACTCAGGAGAGGGTTCAAATACTCATCTCGTTGATTCAGTCAGTGTGCGACAGTCGTCATGTCCTGGCACGGGTTTACTTGAGAATGCTGGGGTTGATGGTTTCGTTGGAACCAGTCATTCCTCAGGCCGCCTTACGCAGGCGGCCGATCCAGTTGTTTCTCATGACACAATGGACCCAGAGTACAGGTTCGCTGGACTCGAATGTGTCAGTGTTGGCGCCTCTGATTCACCACCTGCAATGGTGGTTGAATACAGAGAATCTCTTACCGGGGGTTTTGCTAACCCCTCCCCACCCTCAGGTGACTGTGTATACAGATGCATCGATGGAGGGCTGGGGAGCTTGCCTGGAAGAATCCACGATATCAGGGCTTTGGAATCTGGAACAGTCACAGGAACATATAAATCTACTGGAGCTAAGAGCAGTAGTCCTGGGCCTGGAACATTTCTTACAGAAAGTTCAGGGCAAGATTGTTCTTATTCGTTCAGACAACTCAACAGTTGTGACTTACATAAACCGCCAGGGCGGAACGAAGTCGCCCAGTCTCTGTATGATGACATGGAAACTGCTATGTTGGTGTCTGGATCACCAGATTACCTTGAAAGCAGTTCATATTCCGGGAAGGTTAAACCTGCTTGCAGACTCATTGAGCCGAAGGATGAGTGTTTTACCCACGGAATGGCAACTAAATCAATGTGTGGCGGATCGTCTGTTCGACCATTGGGGGAAACCCAACATCGATTTGTTCGCAACGAAGAAGAATGCGAAGATGACGACGTACGTCTCTCCGATTCCGGATCCAAGCGCTTTCGCAACAGATGCGTTAGCTATCAGCTGGGGGAGAATGTATGCATACGCATTCCCTCCAGCAATCCTGATTCCAAAAATTCTTCAGAAAATCAGACAAGAGGAATGCCAAGTGCTTCTGATCGCCCCGGATTGGCCAAGCCGATCATGGTATACGGATCTGCTGGACCTTCTGGTCTGCAATCCGGTTCCTCTGCCTCTGATGGACGATATTATCTTCCAGGGCAAGGCCCTTCACAACAATCCGTCAATGTTCAGATTGACTGCGTGGATGTTGTCAAGGAATCTAGAATTAAGGAGGGCTTTTCTGAGCAAGCAGCCATGTTTATGGCCAAAGCCAGGAGGGGGTCAACCTCCAGAGCATATAATTATAAAATCAACAGATTTGCAGAATGGTGCTCAAAAAGATGTATTGATCCAATGGATTCATCTATTCAAGTAGTAGCTGATTTCCTCTGTCACCTCTATGATGCCTATAGCCTCAAGCCTAACTCTATTGCTGGTTATAAGTCAGCATTAATGTCTGTTATTCCTTGCTTGGCTAAGAGGGGAAGTGATGAAGTAAATACATTGAATGTATTAATTAAAGGCATGGGCAATCTAAGACCAAGGAATCCTCCTGTGATTCCGTCTTGGAGTTTATCGCTAGTGCTTCAAGTACTAGGTGATAAGCCTTTTGAACCACTTAGTTCCATTTCTATGAAACTATTAACACTGAAGACTGTGTTTTTAATTGCTGCGGCCTCGGCTAGGCGTAGGAGTGAGATTCATGCCTTATCAGCCGAGGATGACCGTTTTGTGGTTTCAGGGGAAGGCCTTAAGCTGCTACCTAGGGTTAATTTCTTGGCTAAAAATCAGTCGTTGAAATATCCAGGTCAACCTATTATTTTGCCTGCTTTAACTAGATATGATCCTAATTCTAAAGCATGGTGTCCCGTCCGGGCGCTGCGCCGGTACAAACAACGTACGGCGGCATGGCGCACCGACCAGTCAGCGTTATGGTTGTCATATATTGAACCCCATGGGAGGGCTTCTAAGGACACCATTTCCAGGTGGATTGTGGAATGCATTCAGTTTTGCCATAAATCCGCCACCGGGAAGCAGGTTGACGTGGCCAAGGCTCACAGTGTCCGCGGCGTAGTGACATCCACGGCCCTATTTAATGGGGTCCCTGTGGATGATATTATGTCGGTGGCTCAGTGGCACTGTGAGTCAAGTTTTACAGACCATTATCTCCGTGACACCTCTAATCCTCTCGCCTTGTCGGTTTTGAAAAAATAAATCGGTTTATATTTTTTGAGGTGATTTCCTCATTACTTATATATATCACAATTAATTTATGGAAACACCCACTTTTTTGGGCCTGCATCAGTCTTTACCGATGGGAAGATGATGTCAGCAGCCATTTTCAACAAGGTCAGTCTTGTTCATGTGTTGTCCGTTGTTGATTGTATTGTCACGATTACCCGTTATTAATATGGTGATGGTTTGTGTATTTGTGTGGTTCATTGTTGAGAGTTACGAAAATGGAGCTTTTTCGTCTCTGTCCTGTAGTACATGGCACTTGTACGTAGAGAGCGTATAGGACATTGAGGTCAGTCGACTCTTCCTCCCAGGAAGGAGGGGGGGGGAGCGCATATGACATTCGGTCATCTCTCATACATCGGTCGTGTTATCCGATGGTTAGTCAAATCCTGACTGTTTTTTCTTACAGTTTCAGAAGTTTAAGTGCCTTAAACGCAGAAAAGCGTATTGGGATGAGCTGGTCTTTTGACCTCGCCTCCCTCCCGCCAGATTCACTTTCGAATTCTGGCAATATCAAAAGTATTAGGGAGGTAAGTATACTCTTGAAGTGAAATAAACGAAATCTAGGATTTCTTTTTTCACGAGAGAGTTGATACTTACCTCCCTAGATACGGACCCGGCCTCTCCACCCCACAGAGGCTCGGTCTTCAGGCTCTTAATAGTTGCATGTGTGTCAGCCAATAATCTAGTCAGAGGAAGTGCTAGTCTGCGCATGCGCGGTGGTGGGGCTGGCATCCGCCAGACTACGCTCTGACTCCCTGCCCACTAGGGGCGCCTAACTGTTTTAATCTGAGTGTTTATTGAGTGAAAGCGAATATTTAGCAATATCAAAAGTATTAGGGAGGTAAGTATCAACTCTCTCGTGAAAAAAGAAATCCTAGATTTCGTTTAGTTTCCTCGGTAATGGAGTCTTTCAGGTTAGAGATGATGGGGGAGATGAAAAAGACAATAAAAGATCTGGTTCCAGAGCTGCTTCGCAGCATGCTCCCTGGACTGAGTGCTTTATTGTCTTCTTCATCTGCGCCCGAGCAGAAAATCCCCACCGCTGATTCTGGTGTCTGTCGTGGTCCGGAAATGTTACAGAATCAGTGGTGGCTTCAGTAGATTTTGGAAGGCCCGCTCGCCTTGCCAATGGATCCTGGAGCAGCCCAATTTGATCATGGCAGCAGGCTTGCCGCGGCGGTCGATCATGGGCCGGACTTGCTGGACCCAGGTTCGTGCCTGGAGTATCTGCACCCTATAAGTACCGTATCCTCTTACGGTACATTCCCTGGCCAGCCCGGATTAGCGCTCTTTGCTAGCCCAGAGGCAGTTTATTATGGCCAGGAGGAAGAGGATTTTCTGCGGGGCTTGCCGAGGATATGAAGGCGGCTGGTCCAGGCCATGGTGTGGTGAATTACACCCGACACGCTTCCATGGCGCCGGCTTCTAGCTTAGCCACGGCGCAAAGCATGCCTGGTCTCTCAGGTCCGCATGTTTTCCCTTGCGTGCCAGGTGTTTCCACGGCTCCAGCCATGTTTACATGTGCGAGTGCTGGAGAGAATGACGCGCCTTGTCGAGCACTCACAGGTGGCCACAGGAGGACTGGTCTGACGCGTGCCAATGGTTGGTAAGCGTCAGGCCAGAACTCATTGTGGAACAGTCGATAAGCCAGCAGGATCAACGCCCGTGGTTGGCTGGAAAACCGGCAAATACCACTGCCATCTCTGCCGTTAGCAGATCATATAGTTGATATGTTCACGGCGGTAGAGACGTCTATTAAACGAAATGGACGGCTTGCAAAGCCCCCTCCCCACCCGCGAGGTGGCAAAGCGATGTATCATAGCTGGTCAATACCAGAAGTACAGTACAGTGCCAAAGTTGAGCGCTGATAATCATGCAATACTTGGCGAAGACACGCGGCCAGGCGCTGATAATCATGCAATACTTGGCGAAGACACGTGGCCAGGCTCGGCAAAGACTGCATTGCGATTGCGCGATGCAAAGGAGTGTCCATAGCGATGCTCTCGCATGTCTCCAAGCTGTTACAGGGTGTAGTGACAGCATCTGCCTCACGCCAAGCAAGCCCCGTCTCAGTTCAGAGAGCCATCTAGGATGATATTAACCTGGCTCTGGGCTGCATGACGCGGGCGGTGACTAGAAGTGGCAGGGCGAGGCGCATTTTTGCACTAGACAATTGGTGCCCATTCCAGGACTTATACAACAGGCTGCTGCGGACGCCTATGTCAGGTCCTGGTCTCTTTGGTTGTGAGGGATGGAGACACCTCCATGAGACAGTCACACTAGTCAACAATCCGAGGGCACTATGCGAGCAATTTGAGGTGCTCTACACATTCGCACGGCGCCCACTGCGTAGTGTCCACAGCAGGCCTGCGGTGGTGCCGGTCAAGTCAGAGGCCAGCCACCGGTGCAGCGTAGGCCACGGCCACACCAGCACCGGCCAGCAGTGGGGGTGGGCATAGGCTCCTCAGGCGCTGGCAGCCATGGCACAAGAGGTGCGGCCTGTGGCGCACAAGAATCTGGTCATGGTAATCGTGCCTGGTTGGCCGATTTCTACAGGAACCACACCAATACTAGAACCAGACACAATTCCACTCTTGCACTGCTTATGTCCACCTCTCCCTAGGTGGACCAGTGGGAGGTCGATTGACCCGCCACAAACGGGAGTGGGTGTGGTTAACCCAGGACCGCTTAGTCTTGCGATGACTTTCAGCCGGGTACCAGCCCGACTGGGCGATAAGCCCGCCATCGCACCTGTCTCTGGTTCCGATCTGGACTCAAATTCCAAGAGATCCATATCAACGGTTGTGTATAGAGGAAGAGATAAATTCCCTCATACAAAAAGGAGCAATTCAACCGGCGCAAAATTGTCAGGGCTTCTATTCAACCATGTTTCTAGTGACAAAGAGCACTGGAGGGTGGAGACCAAATGTCAACCTCAAGCCATTGAACAAGTTCATAGACACACCAAGTTTCAAGATGGAAACTAGCAAGACGGTGTTGGAGGGGTTGGAGAAGGGAATGTGGACAGCATCAATAGATCTGAGGGATGCTTATTTCCACATTCCAATTGAGAAGAGTTTTTGTCAGTACCTGAGATTTGCTTCCCTTTGGAATTTCCATGGCTCCTCAGGTTTTCACAAGGGTGGTTCTTGCAATAACAGCATACCTCCGCAGGAGAATCATAGCAGTCCACACTTACATAGATGACTGGCTGCTAAAAGCACACAATCAGGAGAGTCTATCAGCAAATCTGGAGATAGTTTTGAAAACTCTCACAGACTTAGGCTGGATAATAAACTTTCAGAAATCAGAGCTGACTCCATCCCAGAAGTTTGTTAACCTGGGAATGTTCTTCGATCTAGAGATAGGATATGTTTATCCTACACAGGAGAGAGTAGAAATACTCATCTCAGTCATATAGTCAGTGTGCAACAGTCGTCATGTACTGGCACGGGTTTACTTGAGAATGCTGTGGTTGATGGTTTCTCTGGAACCAGTCATTCCACAGGTGGCCTTGCGCAGGCAGCCTATCCAGTTATTTCTCATGACACAGTGGACCCAGAGGACAGGTTCCCTGAACTCAGAGGTGTCAGTGTTGGAACGTCTTATTCACCACCTTCAATGGTGGATGAAAAGAGAGATACTCACCCCTCCCCACCCTCAAGTAATGATGTACACAGATCCGTCAAAGGAGGGATGGGGAGCTTGCCTGGAAAAAGCCACAGTATCAGGGCTTTGGAATCTGGATTAGTCACAAGAACATATGACTCTACTGGAATTACGAGCAGTAGTTTAGAGCCAATGATTTTCCGTTTCAAAATAACATGTTTTCCGTTTCAGGATATATTAAATTCCGTTTCGTCACCGGTTTCCTAATTTTTCAGCTTCAAAAGCATCATAATGTGTTGCTATCTCCCCATGGTTACCACCAACCCTTGTAGGTATGCTTCTCCAGAGGCCAAAAGTATAATGAGGCATTGGTAATTCAATAAATATGATATTTCAGTGAGGTAACAAGCAATATTAGATAGAATTTAAATCCAGAACTTATCACCCTTAAAATTCAAGCCCATTAAACAGGTTTAACAGGTGCAATATGGCAAATGTTTCTACACTTGCTTTATAATACATATACCGGGAACTAGTGACTGCTAATCGCGCGTGACCGGGCACATGCTCGAAATGCTAAAAAGTCAATTAGAATTAAGTCTGCGTAACAGTCTATCCAGCTTGTCAGATTGCGCCCGGAACACGTTTGTGTACCGGGAACGTGTCAGATTGAGCAATGGTCCGCCATTTTATACTTTAGATTTGCCGCTTCAATAGTTTTAAAAAGGCGTGAAAATGACAAAATATTGAATGTTGATGTTCTCTAGCGTTATATATGAATGTTTTATCAAGTTTCTTGGTTATGCGTCATCGTAATTTAACTCTAAACGTCCAGAAAGGGCTTCTATGGGTTTTAATTTCGCGTACAATTTTGGAATTATGTACAGGAAAGATATCATCTCCGTGTACCAGAAAGACACGAAACAAAGTCTTGCGCATTGGGGTAAACGGATGTAATACGTTTGTCGTGATTTGGGAATATTTTGACATAAGCGAACTCTACTACTTTGCGATAGACATCAAATAACGCCAATTTTAATGATAATAAGCGAGAAATTTAAATAAAATTAATATTTTCACCGAGATGGTCAATTATTAATGAGATTATATCTAGTTTTTGTGGAAAACATTTAATTGTCACCAAGATACCAGATTCCGTTTCACTATGTCCATTCCGCAAATTCCGTCCGTTTACCGCGATCATGGAAAATCATTGCCTCTACAGTAGTTCTGGGCCTGGAACATTTCTTAAAGAAAGTTCACGGGCAAGATTGTTCTAGTTTGATCAGACAACTCAACAGTAGTGACTTACATTAAACCGCCAGGGCGGAACGAAGTAGCACAGTCTCTGTATGATGACTTGGAAACTGCTTTGCTGGTGTCTAGATCATATGATCACCTTGAAGGCGGTTCACATTCTGGGAAGGCTAAATCTGTTAGCAAACTCATTGAGCCGAAAGATGAGTGTTTTGCCCACGGAATAGCAACTAAATCAATGTGTGGCGGATCGTCTGTTCGACCACTGGGGAAACCCAACATAGGTTTATTCGCAACGAAGAAGAATGCAGATGACGACGTACGTCTCCGATTCCAGATCCAAGTGCTATCGCAACAGATGCGCTAGCTATCAGTTGGGAGGGAATGTATGCATACGCATTCCCACCAGCAATCCTGATTCCAAATGTTCTTCAGAAAATCAGATAGGAGGAGTGCCAAGTGCTTCTGATCGCCCCAAATTGGCCAAGCTGATCATGGTAATATGAATCTGCTGGACCTTTTGGTTTGCAATCCGGTTCCTCTGCCTCTGATGGACAATATTATTTTCCAGGGCAAGTCCCTTCACAACAATCCGTCAATGTTCCAATTGACTGCGTGGATGTTATCAAGGAATCTAGAATTAAGGAGGGCTTTTCAGAGCAAGCAGCCATGTTTATGGCAAAAGTTAGAAGGGTGTCAACCTCCAGAGCATATAACTATAAAATCAATAGATTTGCAGAATGGTGCTCAAACAAAGATGTTAATCCAATGGATGCATCTAATCAGGTAGTAGCCAATTTCCTCTGTCACCTGTATGATGCCTATAGCCTCAAGCCTAACTCTATTGTTGGCTACAAGTCAGCTTTAATGTCAGTTATACCTTGCTTGGCTGATAGGGGAAGTAACGAAGTGTGTTCATTGAACACTTTAATAAAAGGCATGGGTAATCTAAGACCGAGAAATCCTCAAGCGATTCCGTCTTGGAGTTTATCTCTAGTGCTTTAAGTTCTAGCTGATAAACCCTTTGAACCACTTAGCTCCATTTCTATGAAAATGTTGATGTTTAAAACTATTTTTAATTGCTGTGGCCTCTGCAAGACGGAGAAGCGAGATTCACCCTTTATCCGCTGAGGTAGACCATTATGTGGTTACAGGGGCAGGCCTTGGGCTTCTACCTTAATTTCATGGCTAAAAACTAGTCTTTGAAATATCCATGTCAACCTATTGTTTTACCAGCTTTGACTAGGTATGATCCTAATTCAAAAGCATGGTGTCCAGTCCGCGCATTAAACATGTACAAACAATGTACACAGGAATGGTGGACAGACCCATCCTCATTATGGTTGTTTTATATTGAACCCCATGGCAGGTCTTCAAAAGACACTATATCTAGGTGGATTGTGGAATGTATTAAATTTTGCCACAAATCCGCCACTGGTAAGCAAATTGACTTAGCCAAGGCTCATGGTGTCCGTGGCATGGTGGCGTCCACCGCCCTGTTTAACAGGTTGCGGGTGGATGACATTATGCCGGTAGCTCAGTGACACTGAGTCATGTTTTACCGACCATTATGTCCGTGACACCGCTAATCCTCTGGCTTTATTGATTTTCAAAAGATGATCAGGTGTATATATATATTGTAGATAAGTTGCACTTGCTGTCTTCAGACAGCACATGTTAATCATGGAAACAACTGCATAATCGTGTATCTTTTTTCCCCTCACTGATGTGGACTGGATGGATACAGCTTACATGCATACGGTCATGTTACATTATTTTATTGTCACAATGTATTACCCTTTTTTAATGGAAAGTTAATGGTACCTGTGTATTATGTGGTTCATTTACTAAGAATATACGAAAATGAAGCCTTTCATTTCATGGCCTGTAGTACTTAGCACCAGTACTTAGAGAGCGTATGGGACATTGAGGTCATAGCCTCTCCTCTCCCAAAAGGAGGGGGGGAATGGGTGAAGTGTATTTGACATAAGGTCATTTCTCTCACCATCGATTGTGTTGTCTGATGTTCAAATCATTGCCTGATTGTGTGTCACAAAAACGTGCAAGGGATGAGCTGGTCTTTTGACCTCGCCTCCCTCCCGCCAAATTCACTCACGAATTCTGGCGATATCATAAGTGTTAGGGAGGTAAGTATGTCTCTGAAGTGAAATAAAGGGTATCATGGATTTCTTTTTTCACAAGAGGGTAGTTATACTTAGCTCCCTAGCACGGACCCGGCCTCCGCCCCACAGAGGCTCGGTCTTCAGGCTTGTAAGTTGCATGTGTAGGCCAATAGTCAAGCTGAGGCAGTGTCAGTCTGCGCATGCGCGAGGTTGTGGCCGGCATCCACCAGACTCTCCTGTCTACCTGCCCAGTAGGGGCACCTTTCTCTTTAAATCTGGGCTTATTGAGTGAAGGTCGATATTTAGGAAATATCATAAAGTGTTAGGGAGGTAAGTATAACTACTCTCTCGTGAAAAAAGAAATCCATGATTTCGTTTATTAGCCAGCATGACCATTAAAGGGTTAAACCTTAAACCAAGAAATAATTGTATCTTAATTCAGTCAATTTCAATACAGATAAACCGGTGAAAACTTTTAAACTAATAACTAGAAGATGTTGAACAGGAACAGTATTTGTTATAGCTGACATGAAGAAATTGATGTAACTGGTCTACACCTGACTATTTTGGCATTCATAAAATATCTGGCATTTAGGAATTTTAATAGGCATTGCTAACATTTTGATTTCTGCTTTTGAAAACATATTTGACTAAGCTTATAAAGAAAGAGAAGTTTTATCATCATCATCATCATCATCATGTAATTGTTGTATTATTTGTAGAGACAATAGACAATAACATTGAGTCTCTCCAGCGCTGTCAATCATTAGAGGAGATGCAGACTCTGTATGAGAGCGGCAGTTATCAGCGAATTATTGACACATTGACGCCGACCTTCATCAAACAGAGACATGATGATGAGGAATGGGTAAGAAATGGATGAATCAGATTTGTCACACGTATATGACATCATAATGAATTACGTCACATATAGGCTGACATCACAATCAAAATGTGTAGTGAATGAAGTAGCTAAGTAGTCTGTCATGTGTATGAATTGTATGTCTTTACTACTGACTGGATGTTTTTGCTATCAAATTAGTTTCAAAATATTCATCAGCTTACCTGAATAGTTACCTTAATATTGGCACTCTGGATATTCAGGGTTCGATCGATCGCAAGACTGGCAAAGCGCGGGCGAAGCTTTGTTAAAGATGGACGGGACATAGCTAAAGGTGGATTCATCAATTAAGAAATTTAGCACATTATTAACCTTTTGATTAATGAATATTCAGACTTCTCAATTACATTCCATTATATAGGCTAGTTGCTGACCATTTCATAAACAATGTGGTGTAATAAAAACAAGTTTCATCAATATTGTTTCAAAAATCAACACCAGTCTCTTATTCTGGCTCGGTATCAATAGAGGGATCCAATCTGTCAATCATGTGTATGACGTCATAATCAATTACATTATATGAGGTCTGAGATCACAATACATAGTGATGTATCTAGCTCTATCAAGTGTAAGAATTGTATCTACTATTTAATAAACATTCTGTTGAATATTTTGAAACAAATTTGACTGGGGCAGCCAGCCAGTTGCAAAATATCCAACTGCTTACCTGTATAGTTAAATTGAAATTGAGATTCTGGGAATCCATGATTCATAGTATAGAAATTGATTCCAATGCACAGAAAAAGTGTGCGAAGCTTAACTAGAAGTGGGTGGGCATAGTCGCGATTCCTATATTGATCTTATAGAAACTGGATTCCTCTATTCATAGTTTCGCACATCCGGGCATTTTGTGATCGGCGGCCATTAAAGTTGGGGCAACTTTACTACATGCTAGAGAGCACTGCCGATAGTAATGCATTGTTTACATTATCATGAAGCTCAAACCATAAAATACTGTATCAGAAATTCTGTAAAAACTCCGCCCAGTATCAGAAAACATAAAATCACAAATGAAGTTTGCAAGATTGTAAAGAAAATGTAATTAAGGTTTCGCGGCCCATTGCTCATAATGTTAAATTAGCCCCTCCAGGAATGGCCTCACTCTCAGGGTATTATGGGAAAATTGATTGTGATGACGTCATCGCGATTCTATGAATTGATCTCATAGAAAATGGATTCCTCTATTGATCTCAGAAAATGGATTCCTCTATTGATCTCATAGAAAATGTCCATTTGCATACATGTATTAAGAGATTATTTTTGAAAATTTATCACAGGAATGACTGGCTTGGAGTCATTCCAGTGGTAATACTCTGAAATTGGACATTTATTAAGAACACGCAGAAGTGGCTTTTGGTCAGCATGAGTGCTGAAGGGTTAAGTGTAATTTGAATAGATTTGATAATAAAATTGGGATTTTCTAAAATAATATGTTTATTTTGATAACAGAATTCGTAGGTGGAACCCTTTAAAAAATTGATTTTGACAAGCTTCCTTGCATAAATGTTACCTGAGGAATGAAATCTATCTGGGAAACTTGTCATAAAAGTTCATCTGAGCCCTTTAATCCTCAAATTTGTTCAATAAATTTTAATTTTCTCATAGCAAATGTCAATTTGCAGACCAAGAGAAGACTATTTTTGAAAATTTACTACTGAAATGACTGGCTCGGTAATCAAGCCAGTCATGTCAGTGGTAAAATTTAAAAAATAGTCTGTTGGCTAGCAAATTGACATTCTTCTAGAGCACAGCAGAGGCTGATTTTGTCTGACTCGCCATTACTGTGTTAAAAAAGCTATCAACTATGAATCCAGTTATCATTATTAGCTCACCTGGTCAGAATGGCCAAGTGAGCTTATGCCATGGTGACTGTCTGTTGTCTGTCCATCCAGCCATCTATTGTCCATCCATCCATCATTCGTCAACTTTTCCTTTAAACCGTATCTTCTCCTAAACCACTTGGTGGACTTTGACTGAAATGATCCTATCATTGTAGGCTTTAGAACTTCTATTCAGATTGATCGGTTTTTTTCGGTGGCCATCTTGGATTTTCTGAAAATTTTCCGGAACCTTATGAAATGCTACTCCTTAATCAGTGGCATGATTTCAATGACACTTTGGTGGATTGATAATATGGCGGTAGGATTGAAGATATCAAACGAGGATTTTTATTGGTAAATTATTTAGGCGGCCATCTTGGGTTTTCCAAAAATTCCCTGGAAATGTTTAAATACATCTTCTAGATTTTATGAAACATGTACTGGAAATTGTCAAAGTGCATCTCCTCCTTAACCACTTGATGAATTTCAACCAGATTTGGCTGGAAGGATTTTATTGTGCAAGGCTTCAGATGTCCTATTCAGAATTTTGATTGGTTAATTTTTTTGATGAAAAAGATCTTAGCCGCTCGACTGATTTCAACCAAATTTGCCTAGAACGACCATATTGTGGTCGGCTCCAGAACTCCTATTCAGAATTTTGATTGGTCAATTTCTTAAGTGAAAATCTTAGTTTATGAAAAATTTTCTGGATAAGCTTTAGAACTCTTCTTCAGAATTTTGAATGGTCAATTCTTTTGGTGGCCATCTTGGATTTACTGAAAATCTGGAACCATTTAAAACTGGACTCCTTAATTAATAGCCCGATTGCGATGGAACTTGGACGGAACAATCCTATGGTAGTAGGCTTCAACATATCAAACTAGAATTTTGATTGGTCAATTTATCTGGTGGCCATCTTGGATTTTCCTGAAATTATTCATTATGTCTATTTAAATGCAAATGGTTTGAATGCTAATGGTCCAGGTGAGCGTCACACACCCTTCATGTCTAAAGACAGGAAAATTTTAAAGTGTATTTTGAGATAGTGCTTGTCTCTTTTAACAGAATCCAGATATACCTGCCATTCAGGAGAGACATGACCAAATCAAAATGCTGCTTAATGCTCTGGGAAAAGAAAAAGACTTTCAGGTATTTATTAACCCATAACCGTATTCAGAATTACTTATAGCCAGATTTTAAGTGTGTTGAACCTTAGATGTGTTGAACGATTTATGGGCATTGGAAAATGCATAATTTGTTATGTAGCTGTTTTTCATTCACTAGTTTTGTTGAGACTGACCGGATTTAAATAAAATTCAAAATATTGCCTATAACTATTGTTGTAGCATAAATGATTTTGTATGTCTCACTTAGACAGAATCTATGTGTGCATACTGGTCATTTGTGTCCATCAAACCTCGTGTGTGTGTGTGTGTGTGTGTGTGTGTGTGTGTGTGTGTGTGCGTATATATATATGTGTGTTTGTGTATGTGCGTGCGTGTGCGTCTGTGTGTCTATGCATGCATATGTGCGTATGTGTGTGTATGCGAGGGATCTGTTATTAGATACAAAAATGACGGAACTGATTTATGAAGCCTAAGTATTTAAAAACGCCGACCCAGGTATTTACATAGTTACCTATGCATACCTGCCAGTCTGCAAACTGCAAAAAACCGAGAACACACAGATAGAAGACATTCTTTACAAACAACCCACACAAAAACAGCCTAGGCCAGCTTGCATACTGCAATACCACCCATCATTAGAACACATAGGCAAATCCATTCGAACCTACTGGGAAAAGTACATTTTGTCTTCACCAATCTTAGCATCAATTTTTCCCAACTACCCAGTAGTAGCATTCAAGAAAAATAAAAGCATTAGGGACCACCTATTTCACTTCAAGAGTATACTTACCTCCCTAATACTTTTGATATTGCTAAATATTGGCTTTCACTCAATAAACACTCAGATTTAAAACAGTTAGGTGCCCCTACTGGGCAGGGAGTCAGAGCGTAGTCTGGCGGATGCCAGCCCCACCTCCGCGCATGCGCAGACTAGCACTACCTCTTTGCTAGATTATTGGCAGAGAGTTCACACATGTCTTTTTGTGTTGAAGCTTTTCTTTATCTTAAACTAGTTTAAGTGGTGTTGGTTGGTGTGATAGTCACTTTTTTGGATGGCAGGAAGGATCACTTCGCCAAAGAAGGACTTAGGACCTTTAAATCAGGTGACTTCTAGTAAAATTAGCGAGTTTTCTTCCCGGTGTATTGTGTTTCCGGGACTCGCGTTTACCGTGATAAGCGCCTTAGTTAGTTGGTTTAGGTCAACTCGGTGCTTCCTAGGACTAATTTCTCTTTCTGTTTATGTCCACAGGTCTGTATGACGCTGGGTGGTGACAATCACAGTTGCTGAGAGTTAGTTTTCTCTCCACCATGGTTCCATTTCCTACTAACACTGTTAGGTTATCTAACCAAATGAAAAAATATGTCCAGTGAGTTGGAGGCCTAGTATAAAGGTCTTCTCACTTTGCCCTCTTGATCCAATTCCTTCCCCATGAGGTGGAGAGAGTTAAGAGGCGTGCAGATGGTGGAGTTCTCCGGTTCGTCACGTTGGATGGTTTGTCTATACAAAGTGTCAGGTATCTAGTTATTGATAATGTGGTGATGTTAATTATTGTAAACAAACAAAGGGAGATAATTAACATTTTTGCCAGAAAAGAGTTATCTATATGTATCTGATGGTTGTGTAGTCAACTTATCCATTCAGCATACAATTCGTCCTTGCACTTGGATGTTTTGTTGGGATCGAATTTTTCCTGTCACGGGATTAATGACGTCATAATCAGCCTGGCTATGTGTTTATCAGCAATTCAAGCGCTATGCTGGTTTCTGATGTATATTGATCTTTATGATCGTTTTCCTTCTCTTTGAGTTGGATTGAGTTTCTAAGCTTAACTAGTTGCTCATACTCCTTGTCCTTTGCCCTGTTTCAGGGACCGGGTTGCGCGTCCTGTGGTCGTTTTCTGCCGGATAAGTTCTGGCCGCATCTGTGCTGTCAATGTAGCCCTTGTGGTCCATTGGTTAATTGTGACATATGTAAGCACTGGGGGGGGCGAGTTAATGTCCGAATTCTTGTGCTGTTTACAGGCGACGGACAAGGTGGTAGAGGAGGAGAAGAAGAAGAAGCGGAAACGAGAGGTTGTAAGTAGGAAGGGTAAGGGGAAGGTCTCGTCCGCGGTGGATATGGAGGCCTTCCGGACCGAGATGTTGGGAGAGATGAAGAGGACGATAAAGGATTTGGTTCCAGGGTTGCTTCGTGGCATGCTTCCTGGACCAAATCCTTTACTGTCCTCATCATCGGCTTCGGAGCAGGTAATCCCCGCCTCTGGATCGATTTTCCTTAGTCCGCTTCCGTTGTCCGACGATTCAGAGGTGGCCCCATTAGAGGGGGCGTTCCACGGCCCTGGCAGCAGGCTTATTGCCGCGCCGATAGGGGACCGTGGACGGTTGTCGCTGGAACCCGCGGGCTGCTTATCAGTCCAGGGGTATCCGCACGCCGCGGTGGCCAGTACCTCCTATGGCACCGTTCCTGGTCAGCCCGGGTTAGCTCTCTTTACTAACCCGGGGTCTAATCTTTCTGACCAGGGTAATGAGGATTACCTGCTAGGGTCGCCGTCTGACGACGTGGACATGGATGAAGACGTTTGTGCACCCCTCGCGGGGAATACAGGCGCCTTGTTCCACGGTTTTACTCACCCTGGAGTAAAGTCCGCGGCTCAGGTGGTGGCCCAGGGCGCTGCTGATGGCCAGCGGTACCGCATACCTCGGCTTGCCGAGGGTGTTGCTGGTGCTGGCCGGGCCCGTGGTGAGCCTATATATACCCCGCGCTCTGCCACGGTGCCTGCTCCTGGTCAAACCAGTGATATTCTCATGCCGGTGCTGTCAGGCCCGCGTGTTTTCCCTGGCTTGCCAGGTGTATCAGCATACCCGCCGTCAAGCTCTACTGCTTGCGCTCAGGAGGAAGACGAAGGACCCCGTCTTGTAGAGCGCTCGCAGTTAGCCACGGAGGAGGATTGGTATGACGCTTGCCAGTGGTTGGTGAGCGTTAGACCTGATCTGCCCGTGGAGCAGTCGGCTAGCCAGCGTGTTCACACGCCGTGGTTAGCTGGGAAACCGACTGCTAACGCTATGCCTTCTCTGCCGCTGGCGGAGCATGTCGTTGACATGTTCAAGGCGGCGGAGTCGTCCATTAAGTCGAGTGGACGTCTCGCGAAGGCCCCTCGCGAGGTGGCCAGGCGTTGTCGCATCGTGCCCCTGGATTACCAGCGGTACGGTGTGGTACCCAAGCCCGGCGTGGATGACCGCGCGGCTTTGGGTGAGGATGCGCGGCCAGGCACCCGTTCTGACACGGGTGTCTTGTGCGCGAACGCGTTGCGTTCGGCGAATACCGCGTTGCGTGATGCGGAGGAGAGTGGGAGGGCTTCGATTGCCGCTCTGTCCCACGTCTCCCAGCTGTTACAGGGGGTAGTAACGGCATCCGCATCGCGCCAGCCAAGTCCGGTCACTGTCCAGCGAACCATCCAGGATGGTATTAACCTGGCGCTGGACTGTGTGACTCGGGCGGTGACCAGGAGTGTCAGGGCAAGACGCACGTTTGCCCTGGACAATCTGTGCCCGTCTCAGGACCTGTACAATAGGCTACTGCGTACGCCTATGACGGGCCCTGGTCTTTTTGGAGGTGAGGGATGTCGCCACCTCCAGGAGACGGTCACCCTGGTGAATAACCAGAGGGCGCTGCGCGAGCAGTTTGATGTGCTGCGTCGTGCTAACGCTCGCGCCGCGGCCCCGGCGTATCGTCCCCTGCAGGCTCGAGGTGGTGCTGGCCAGGTCAGTGGCCAGCCAC
This sequence comes from Chaetoderma sp. LZ-2023a, assembly GCA_034401795.1. NCBI lineage: Eukaryota > Metazoa > Mollusca > Caudofoveata > Chaetodermatida > Chaetodermatidae > Chaetoderma > Chaetoderma sp. LZ-2023a. The sequence continues at coordinate 134,997,580 of CM067370.1, read as the reverse complement.
CGTCGCAGCGTCGGCCTCGGCCGCGTGCGATTCGGCCAGCAGCGAGGGGGGCGCAGGTTCCTCAGCCGCCGTCAGCCAGGCAGCCGCCCGCGCACCGAGGTGCGCGCGGGGCGGGGCGGGGCGCGCGAGGATCTGGGCGTGGTTATCGGTCCTGACAGGACGCTTACCGCGGTAAGAACCACTCCGGTGTGTATGGCGGCGGAGACAGTGCCGCTCTTGCATGCCTCGTGTCCACCGCGGTCCCTAGGTGGGCCGGTGGGAGGCCGGCTAGCCGGCCACATGCAAGAGTGGGAACGGTTAACTCAGGACCGTTTAGTCTTGCGATGGCTTTCCGTCGGGTATCATCCAGTGTGGGTGACAGGCCCGCCGTCGCGACTGTCTCTGGTGCCAATCTGGACTCCCATTCCGAGAGATCCAGAGCAAAGGTTGTGTATCGAGGAGGAGATAAATTCCCTCATACAAAAAGGAGCTATTCAGCCGGCACAAAGGTGTCCGGGCTTCTATTCAACCCTGTTCTTAGTAACAAAACGCACCGGTGGGTGGAGACCGATTCTCAACCTCAAGCCATTGAACAAGTTCATCGAGACGCCCAGTTTCAAGATGGAAACGGTGCGCTCGGTGTTGGCGGGGTTGGAGAGGGGGATGTGGACGGCGTCGATAGATTTGAAGGACGCTTATTTCCACATCCCCATCTACGGGAGTTTCTGTCGCTTCCTGAGATTTGCATTCCAGGGCAGACAGTGGGAATTCAGGGTGTTGCCCTTCGGAATTTCCACGGCTCCTCGGGTTTTCACCCGTGTGGTTCTTGCGATCACAGCATACCTCCGCAGGAGAAGCATAGCAGTCCACACATACATAGACGACTGGCTGTTGAAAGCGCACACCCGGGAAAGTTTGTCCGCCAATCTGGAGATTGTTTTGAAAATTCTCACAGACTTGGGCTGGATGATCAATTTCCCAAAATCAGAGCTGACTCCATCCCAGAAGTTTGTTTACCTGGGGATGTTCTTCGATCTAGAGACAGGATATGTTTATCCTACTCAGGAGAGAGTTCAAATACTCATCTCGTTGATTCAGTCAGTGTGCGACAGTCGTCATGTCCTGGCACGGGTTTACTTGAGAATGCTGGGGTTGATGGTTTCGTTGGAACCAGTCATTCCTCAGGCCGCCTTACGCAGGCGGCCGATCCAGTTGTTTCTCATGACACAATGGACCCAGAGTACAGGTTCGCTGGACTCGAATGTGTCAGTGTTGGCGCCTCTGATTCACCACCTGCAATGGTGGTTGAATACAGAGAATCTCTTGCCGGGGGTTTTGCTAACCCCTCCCCACCCTCAGGTGACTGTGTATACAGATGCATCGATGGAGGGCTGGGGAGCTTGCCTGGAAGAATCCACGATATCAGGGCTTTGGAATCTGGAACAGTCACAGGAACATATAAATCTACTGGAGCTAAGAGCAGTAGTCCTGGGCCTGGAACATTTCTTACAGAAAGTTCAGGGCAAGATTGTTCTTATTCGTTCAGACAACTCAACAGTTGTGACTTACATAAACCGCCAGGGCGGAACGAAGTCGCCCAGTCTCTGTATGATGACATGGAAACTGCTTTGTTGGTGTCTGGATCACCAGATTACCTTGAAAGCAGTTCATATTCCGGGAAGGTTAAACCTGCTAGCAGACTCATTGAGCCGAAGGATGAGTGTTTTACCCACGGAATGGCAACTAAATCAATGTGTGGCGGATCGTCTGTTCGACCATTGGGGGAAACCCAACATCGATTTGTTCGCAACGAAGAAGAATGCGAAGATGACGACGTACGTCTCTCCGATTCCGGATCCAAGCGCTTTCGCAACAGATGCGTTAGCTATCAGCTGGGGGAGAATGTATGCATACGCATTCCCTCCAGCAATCCTGATTCCAAAAATTCTTCAGAAAATCAGACAAGAGGAATGCCAAGTGCTTCTGATCGCCCCGGATTGGCCAAGCCGATCATGGTATACGGATCTGCTGGACCTTCTGGTCTGCAATCCGGTTCCTCTGCCTCTGATGGACGATATTATCTTCCAGGGCAAGGTCCTTCACAACAATCCGTCAATGTTCAGATTGACTGCGTGGATGTTGTCAAGGAATCTAGAATTAAGGAGGGCTTTTCTGAGCAAGCAGCCATGTTTATGGCCAAAGCCAGGAGGGGGTCAACCTCCAGAGCATATAATTATAAAATCAACAGATTTGCAGAATGGTGCTCAAAAAGATGTATTGATCCAATGGATTCATCTATTCAAGTAGTAGCTGATTTCCTCTGTCACCTCTATGATGCCTATAGCCTCAAGCCTAACTCTATTGCTGGTTATAAGTCAGCATTAATGTCTGTTATTCCTTGCTTGGCTAAGAGGGGAAGTGATGAAGTAAATACATTAAATGTATTAATTAAAGGCATGGGCAATCTAAGACCAAGGAATCCACCTGTGATTCCGTCTTGGAGTTTATCGCTGGTGCTTCAAGTACTAGGTGATAAGCCTTTTGAACCACTTAGTTCCATTTCTATGAAACTATTAACACTGAAGACTGTGTTTTTAATTGCTGCGGCCTCGGCTAGGCGTAGGAGTGAAATTCATGCCTTATCAGCCGAGGATGACCGTTTTGTGGTTTCAGGGGAAGGCCTTAAGCTGCTACCTAGGATTAATTTCTTGGCTAAAAATCAGTCGTTGAAATATCCAGGTCAACCTATTATTTTGCCTGCTTTAACTAGATATGATCCTAATTCTAAAGCATGGTGTCCCGTCCGGGCGCTGCGCCGGTACAAACAACGTACGGCGGAGTGGCGCACCGACCAGTCAGCGTTATGGTTGTCATATATTGAACCCCATGGCAGGGCTTCTAAGGACACCATTTCCAGGTGGATTGTTGAATGCATTCAGTTTTGCCATAAATCCGCCACCGGGAAGCAGGTTGACGTGGCCAAGGCTCACAGTGTCCGCGGCGTAGTGACATCCACTGCCCTATTTAATGGGGTCCCTGTGGATGATATTATGTCGGTGGCTCAGTGGCACTGTGAGTCAAGTTTTACAGACCATTATCTCCGTGACACCTCTAATCCTCTCGCCTTGTCGATTTTGAAAAAATAACTCGGTGTATATTTTTTGAGGAGGTTTTTTCCTCATTACTTATATATTTCACAATTAATTTATGGAAACACCCACTTTTTTGGGCCTGCATCAGTCTTTACCAATGGGAAGATGATGTCAGCAGCCATTTCAACAAGGTCAGTCTTGTTCATGTGTTGTCCGTTGTTGATTGTATTGTCACGTTACCCGTTATTAATATGGTGATGGTTTGTGTATTTGTGTGGTTCATTGTTGAGAGTTACGAAAATGGAGCTTTTTCGTCTCTGTCCTGTAGTACATGGCACTTGTACGTAGAGAGCGTATAGGACATTGAGGTCAGTCGACTCTTCCTCCCAGGAAGGAGGGGGGGGGGGGAGCGCATATGACATTCGGTCATCTCTCATACATCGGTGGTGTTATCCGATGGTTAGTCAAATCCTGACTGTTTTTTCTTACAGTTTCAGAGGTTTAAGTGCCTTAAACGCAGAAAAGCGTATAGGGATGAGCTGGTCTTTTGACCTCGCCTCCCTCCCGCCAGATTCACTTTCGAATTCTGGCAATATCAAAAGTATTAGGGAGGTAAGTATACTCTTGAAGTGAAATAAACGAAATCTAGGATTTCTTTTTTCACGAGAGAGTTGATACTTACCTCCCTAGATACGGACCCGGCCTCTCCACCCCACAGAGGCTCGGTCTTCAGGCTCTTAATAGTTGCATGTGTGTCAGCCAATAATCTAGTCAGAGGAAGTGCTAGTCTGCGCATGCGCGGTGGTGGGGCTGGCATCCGCCAGACTACGCTCTGACTCCCTGCCCAGTAGGGGCACCTAACTGTTTTAATCTGAGTGTTTATTGAGTGAAAGCCAATATTTAGCAATATCAAAAGTATTAGGGAGGTAAGTATCAACTCTCTCGTGAAAAAAGAAATCCTAGATTTCGTTTATTGCATCACATGCAAACAATACATGAACACTGCTGACAAATTCACTGGTTTCGTCACTGGTAAAGACTACAAAATCAACACCAACATTATTTACCTCATAGAATGCAAACAATGCAGCTCTCAATACATAGGAGAAACAAGTCAAACACTCAGCAAACGACCCACACACCATATCCATGCAATCCGACACCAAACAGACACAAGAATCTCATGGCATTTCAACCATCCAAGACATTCTATGAAAGACATCACGATAAGACCAATTGAAAGAATTTTTACAGATAACAAAAAACTAAGATTAAACAGAGAACACTACTGGATCAAAGAACTCAAAACGATTCACCCGTTCGGAATAAACAAGAAAGCATAACACACTCACTCACCCGCCCGCCCGCCCGCCCGCCCCGCCCGCCCGCCCGCCCGCCCGCCCGCCCGCCCGCCCGCCCGCCCGCCCGCCCGCCCGCCCGCCGGCCCGCCGGCCCGCCGGCCCGCCCGCCCGCCCGCCCGCCCGCCCGCCCGCCCGCCCGCACGCACGCACGCACGCACGCACTCACTCACTCACTCACTCACTCACACACACTCCCTCACCCACCCACTCACCCACTCATTCACTCACTCATTCACTCACTCACTCACTCACTCACTCACTCACTCACTCACTCACTCACTCACTCACTCACTCACTCACTCACTCACTCACACAGGAGGTTTGACGGAAGTTTGCAGACTGGCAGGTATGCATAGGTAACTATGTAAATACCTGGGTCGGCGTTTTTAAAAACTATTGTACCTTCCACCATCTCTGCAATGTGTACTCGTACTGTGAAACCTCACTATTTAACAAACCAGTAAGAGATGTTGTCTGCAGCGGTTTTGATAAATGTCCATTTGTATGCCAAGAGATGAATATGTTTGAAAAATTACCAATGGAATTTTCGCTGTGCCTGTAAATGGACATTCACTATTTTGTGTGCCCGCCCATTTATGAACATTGCCTATATAGACCTTCTCATTACGAATTGAACATACTATTGAGAATACCTGTAATGACTGATTACTCAATGGAATAATCAAACAAACAAATTGAAACAAGTCCTACTTGCAGGGACTGATAGATGACCGAAAGCCGGTGCAATTTTGAAAACTTCAAGTCACCACTTCTTATACAAGATTATTATGTCTCATAATATTGTAATAAATTTAACAGATAAAAGTAAATGTTGAATCAGCCAAGTCAGGCATACTTATCATTAGCATTATGGCTAGCAGAATGCTGAATAATGGTACATTCAGGTTTTTCACTTCAAGAGTATACTTACCTCCCTAATACTTTTGATATTGCTAAATATCGGCGTTCACTCAATAAACACTCAGAATAAAAACAGTTAGGTACCCCTACTGGGCAGGTAGACAGAGGGTAGTCCGGCGGATGCCAGCCCCACCACCGCGCATGCGCCGACTACTACTTCCTCTTTGCTAATTTATTGGCAGAGAGAACACATGTTTTTGTTGTTTTTTCACTTTCACTTGAAAAATAATTCTAAGACCGCTTTTTAAGTCTATATATTGGAAGGATTATCGCCTGGATCATGTCGGACAGAGTGGCTTCGCCGGAGGACGGCACAGGATCCTTATATCAGGTGATTTCTAATATATTCTAGCAAGTTTTCCCCGGTGTAATCTGTTTCCGGGACTCGCGTTTACCGTGATAAGCGCCTGTTTTAGTTGTTTTATTTCAACATGGTGCTATATAAGACTAATCTCTCTCTGTGTTTATGTCCACAGGTATCTGTTAGGATATGTAATGGACATCACAGCATCTGAGGGTTTGTTTCTCTCCACCAAGGTTCCGTTTCCTACTAATACTGTTAAATTATCTAACCAAAAATTCTATGTCCAGTGAGTCGGAGGCCTAGTATAAAGGTCTTCTCACTTTGCCCTCTTGATCCAATTCCTTCCCCTGAGGTGGAGAGAGTTGAGAGGTGTACAGTTGGCGGAGTGCTCCAGTTCATCACGTTGGATGGTTTGTCTATACAAGGTGTCAGGTATCTAAGTAATGATATGAGGTGAGGTTAATTATTTAACAAAATTAACTGTAATTGCCATTGTTATCGTTGTGTATCTGATGGTTGTGTGGTCTGGATAACCGTTCGTGAGATGTTCTGGTTATGTATACAATTCGTCCGCTTGCCTGGTTGTTGGTTCGGATCGATTGAATTACTGTCATGGGATCATGACATCATAATCAGCCTTGCTCTTTATTAACAATTAAAGTTTTGTCCAACGCTGGTTTTCAGATGATTATTGATCTTTATGATCATTGCCCTCTCTTTTAGTTTGGTTTTGAGTTTCTAACCTTAACAAAATTACTCATTGTCCTTGTCCTTTGTCCTGTTTCAGAGACCTGGTTGTTCGTCCTGTGGACGCTTCCTTAAGGATAGGTTCGTGCCTCACCTGTGCTTTAGTTGTAGTCCCTGTGGGACATTGCTCAAGTGTGAGGTATGCAAGCAATGGGGGGGGGGGGGGGGGGCGAGTTAATGTCTGAGTTTCTGTGTTTGCAGGCGAAGGACAAGGTAGTGGAGGAGGAGAGGAAGTCGAAGAGAGAGGGTGTAGGTAAGAAAGGTAAGAGGAAGGCCTCGTCCGCGGTGGACATGGAGGCCTTCCGGAGTGAGATGTTGGGAGAGATGAAGAGGACGATAAAGGATTTGGTTACAGAGTTGCTTCGTGGCATGCTTCCTGGACCAAATCCTTTGTTGTCCTCGGCGTCTGCTTCAGAGCAGGTAATCCCCACCTCTGAATCACCTTTCCGTAGGCCGCTTCCGTTGTTCGAAGATTCAGAGGTGGCCCCATTAGTGGGGGCGTTCCACGACCCTGGCAGCAGGCTTGGTGCCGCGCCCAGGGGTCGTGGACGGCTGTCGCTGGAACCCGCGGGCTGCTTATCAGTCCAGGGGTATCCGCACGCCGCGGATGCCAGTACCTCCTATGGCACCTTTCCTGGCCAGTCCGGGTTAGCTCTCTTTGCTGACCCGGAGTCTAATCTTTCTGGCCAGGAGGAAGAGGATTACCTGTTAGGGTCGCCGTCTGGGGACGTGACCATGGATTATGACGTCTGTGCACCCCTCGCGGGGAATACAGGCAACATATTCCATGGCTCTACTCACGCAGGAGTAGAGTTCACAGCTCAGAAGGTGGCCCTGGCCGATGCTGATGGCCAGCTATACCGCATACCTCGGCTTGCCGAGTGTATCGCGGGTGCTGGCCGGGGCCGTGGTGGGGCGGTATCTGCCCCGCGCTCTACCACGGCGCCTGCTCCTGGTCAAGCCAGTCAGGTTAGCATACCTGTTCTTTCGGGCCCGCATGCTATGCTTTCCCTGGCTTGCCAGGGGTATCAGCTTATCCGCCGTCAAGCTCTGCTGCTTGCGCTCAGGAGGAAGACGAAGGCCCCCGTCTTGTAGAGCGCTCGCAGCTAGCCACGGAAGAGGATTGGTCGGACGCTTGCCAGTGGCTGGTAAGCGTTAGGCCAGATCTGCCCGTGGAGCAGTCGCCTAGCCAGCGTGATTATAGGCCGTGGTTAGCTGGTAAGGCTACTGCTAGCGCAATGCCATCTCTGCCGCTGGCTGAGCATGTCGTTGACATGTTCGAGGCGGCGGAGACGTCCATCAAGGCGAATGGGCGTCTCGCGAAGGCCCCTCGCGAGGTGGCCAGGCGTTGCCGCATCGTGCCCCTGGATTACCAGAGGTACGGTGTGGTACCCAAGCCGAGCGTGGATGACCGCGCGGCTTTGGGTGAAGATGCGCGGCCAGGCTCCCGTTCTGACACAGGAGTCTTGTGTTCGAACGCGTTGCGTTCAACGCGTTCGGCCAATGCCGCGTTGCGTGATGCGGAGGAGAGTGGTAGAGCTTCGATTGCTGCTCTGTCCCACGTCTCCCAGCTGTTACAGGGGGTAGTAATGGCATCCGCATCGCGCCAGCTGAGCCCGGTCACAGTCCAGAGAGCCATCCAGGATTGTATCAACCTGGCTCTGGATTGTATGACCCGGGCGGTGACCAGGAGTGTCCGGGCGAGGCGCACGTTTGCCTTGGACAATCTGTGCCCGTCCCAGGACCTGTATAATAGGCTACTGCGTACGCCTATGACAGGTCCTGGTCTCTTTGGAGGTGAGGGATGTAGGCACCTCCAGGAGACGGTTACTCTGGTCAATGACCAGAGGGTGCTGTGCGAGCAGTTTGAAGTGCTCCGTCGGGAGCGCGTTCGCGCCGCACCCCCTGCGTATCGTCCCCTGCAGGCTCGAGGTGGAGGTGGCTAGGCCCGAGGCCACCCACCATCGCCGCGGCGGCCTAGGCCGCGGCGGCCTAGGCCGCGTGCGATTCGGCCAGCAGTGAGGGGGGGCGCAGGCTCCTCAGGCGCAGTCAGCCAGGCAGCCACCAGCGCACCGAGGTGCACGCGGTGCTTGGCGTGGCGCGCGAGGATCTGGTCATGGTAATCGTGCCTGATGGGCCGGTTACCGCGGTGAGAACCACGCCGGTGTTTCTGGCGAAGGAGACAGTGCCACTCTTGCGCTCCTTATGTCCCCCTCTCCCTAGGTGGACCGGTGGGAGGCCGGCTGGCCGACCACATGCAAGAGTGGGAACGGTTGACTCAGGACCGTTTAGTCTTGCGATGGCTTTCAGTCGGGTATCATCCCGATTGGTTGACAGGCCCGCCATCGCGACTGTGTCTAGTGCCAATCTGGACTCCAAATCCGAGAGATCCAGATCAAAGGTTGTGTATCAAGGAGGAGATAAATTCCCTCATACTAAAAGGAGCTATTCAGCCGGCACAGAAGTGTCCGGGCTTCTTTTCAACCGTGTTCTTAGTAACAAAAAACACCGGAGGGTGGAGACCAATTCTCAACCTCAAGCCGTTGAACAAGTTCATAGAGACCCCCAGTTTCAAGATGGAGACTGTGCGCTCTGTGTTGGCGGGGTTAGAGAAGGGAATGTGGACAGCTTCAATAGATTTGAAGGATGCTTATTTCCACATTCCCATAGCGAGGAGTTTCTGTCGCTTCCTGAGATTTGCATTCCAGGGCAGACAGTGGGAATTCAGGGTGTTACCCTTCGGAATTTCCACCGCTCCTCGGGTTTTCACCCGTGTGGTTCTTGCGATTACAGCATACCTCCGCAGGAGAAGCATAGCAGTCCACACGTACATAGACGACTGGCTGTTAAAGGCACACACCCAGGAAAGTTTATCGACCAATCTGGAGATTGTTTTGAAAACTCTCACGGATTTAGGCTGGATGATAAATTTTCAAAAATCAGAGCTGACTCCATCCCAGAAGTTTGTTTACATGGGGATGTTCTTCGATCTAGAGACAGGATATGTTTATCCTACTCAGGAGAGAGTTCAGAGACTCATCTCAGTAATTCAGTCAGTGTGCGACAGTCGTCATGTCCTGGCACGGGTTTCCTTGAGAATGCTGGGGTTGATGGTTTCGTTGGAACCAGTCATTCCTCAGGCCGCCTTATGCAGGCGGCCGATCCAGTTATTTCTCATGACTCAATGGAGCCAGAGTACAGGTTCACTGGACTCGAATGTGTCAGTGTTGGCGCCTCTGATTCACCACCTGCAATGGTGGTTGGAGACAGGGAATCTCCTGGTGGGGGTGATGCTGACCCCTCCTCACCCTCAGGTAACTGTGTACACAGATGCCTCGATGGAGGGGTGGGGAGCTTGCCTGGAAGAATCCACGATATCAGGGCTGTGGGATCTGGAACAGTCGAAGGAACATATAAATCTACTGGAATTAAGAGCAGTAGTCCTGGGCCTGGAACATTTCTTACAGAAAGTTCAGGGCAAGATTGTTCTTATTCGTTCAGACAACTCAACAGTAGTGACTTACATAAACCGCCAGGGCAGAACGAAGTCGCCCAGTCTCTGTATGATGACATGGAAACTGCTTTGCTGGTGCCTGGATCACAGGATTACCTTGAAAGCAGTTCATATTCCGGGAAGGTTAAATCTGCTAGCAGACTCATTGAGCCGGAGGATGAGTGTTTTACCGACAGAATGGCAACTAAATCAATGTGTGGCGGATCGTCTGTTCGACCATTGGGGGAAGCCCAACATCGATTAGTTCGCAACGAAGAGGAATGCGAAGATGACGACGTACGTCTCTCCGATTCCGGATCCAAGCGCTTTCGCAACAGATGCGTTAGCTATCAGCTGGGGGAGAATGTATGCATACGCATTCCCTCCAGCAATCCTGATTCCAAAAATTCTTCAGAAAATCAGACAAGAGGAATGCCAAGTGCTTCTGATCGCCCCGGATTGGCCAAGCCGATCATGGTATACGGATCTGCTAGACCTTCTGGTCTGCAATCCGGTTCCTCTGCCTCTGATGGACGATATTATCTTCCAAGGCAAGGCTCTTCACAACAATCCGTCAATGTTCAGATTGACTCCGTGGATGTTGTCAAGGAATCTAGAATTAAGGAGGGCTTTTCTGAGCAAGCAGCCATGTTTATGGCCAAAGCCAGGAGGGGGTCAACCTCCAGAGCATATAATTATAAAATCAACAGATTTGCAGAATGGTGCTCAAAAAGATGTATTGATCCAATGGATTCATCTATTCAGGTAGTAGCTGATTTCCTCTGTCACCTCTATGATGCCTATAGCCTCAAGCCTAACTCTATTGCTGGTTATAAGTCAGCTTTAATGTCTGTTATTCCTTGCTTGGCTAAGAGGGGAAGTGATGAAGTAAATACATTAAATGTATTAATTAAAGGCATGGGTAATCTAAGACCAAGGAATCCACCTGTGATTCCGTCTTGGAGTTTATCGCTAGTGCTTCAAGTACTAGGTGATAATAATAATAATAATAATAATAATAAGTACATTTATAAAGCGCTGAATCCATGACAATGCGTGCTCTAAGCGCTAGTGCGTAATAGCTATATCTACTGAGAATATGCTCGTTTGAAAAGGGTGGTTTTCAGTTGTGATTTGAAAATATCTAATGATGCTGAGTTTTTTAGACTAAGTGGTAGATTGTTCCACTCGGTGGGAGCTGCATAAGCGAAAGTTTTGTGGCCATATGTAGTAGAATTTACTTTTGGGACGTTTAGCAGCATCTGATTGACAGATCTGAGTGATCGACCAGGCGAATAGGGTTGTACTAGTTCAGTTAAGTATGCAGGGGCAGTGATAAGCCGTTTGAACCACTTAGTTCCATTTCTATGAAACTATTAACACTGAAAACTGTGTTTTTAATTGCTGCGGCCTCGGCTAGGCGTAGGAGTGAAATTCATGCCTTATCAGCCGAGGATGACCGTTTTGTGGTTTCAGGGGAAGGCCTTAAGCTGCTACCTAGGATTAATTTCTTGGCTAAAAATCAGTCGTTGAAATATCCAGGTCAACCTATTGTTTTGCCTGCTTTAACTAGATATGATCCTAATTCTAAAGCATGGTGTCCCGTCCGGGCGCTTCGCCGGTACAAACAACGTACGGCGGAGTGGCGCACCGACCAGTCGGCATTATGGTTGTCATATATTGAACCCCATGGCAGGGCTTCGAAGGACACCATTTCCAGGTGGATTGTAGAATGCATTCAGTTTTGCCATAAATCCGCCACCGGGAAGCAGGTTGACGTGGCCAAGGCTCACAGTGTCCGCGGCGTAGTGACATCCACTGCCCTATTTAATGGGGTCACTGTGGATGATATTATGTCAGTGGCTCAGTGGCACTGTGAGTCAAGTTTTACAGACCATTATCTCCGTGACACCTCTAATCCTCTCGCCTTGTCGATTTTGAAAAAATAACTAGGCATATATTTTTGATGGGGTTACCTCATTGCTTATATATTTCACAATTAATTTATGGAAACAACCACTAATTTGGGACTGCATCGATCTTCACCAATGGGAAGAGGATGTCAGCAGCCATTTTCAACAAGGTCAGTCTTGTGTATGTGTTGTCCATTGTTGATTGTCTTGTCACGTTACCCGTTATTAATATGATGATGGTTTTGTGTATTTATGTGGTTCATTGTTGAGAGTATACGAAAATGAAGTTTTTTCATCTCTGTCCAGTAGTACATGGCACTTGTACGTAGAGAGCGTATAGGACATTGAGGTCATTCGACTCTTCCTCCCAGGAAGGAGGGGGGGGAGCGCATATGACATTCGGTCATCTCTCATACATCGGGGGTGTTATCCGATGGTTAGTCAAATCCTGACTGTTTTTTCATACAGTTTCAGAAGTTTAAGTGCCTTAAACGCAGAAAAGCGTATAGGGATGAGCTGGTCTTTTGACCTCGCCGACCTCCCGCCGAATTCACTGTCGAATTCTGGCAATATCAAAAGTATTAGGGAGGTAAGTATACTCTTGATGTGAAATAAACGAAATCAAGGATTTCTTTTTTCACGAGAGAGTTGATACTTACCTCCCTAGATACGGACCCGGCCTCTCCACCCCACAGAGGCTCGGTCTTCAGGCTCTTTATAGTTGCATGTGTATCAGCCAATAAATTAGTCAGAGGAAGTGCTAGTCTACGCATGCGCGGTGGTGGGGCTGGCATCCGCCAGACTACGCTCTGACTCCCTGCCCAGTAGGGGCACCTAACTGTTTTAATCTGAGTGTTTATTGAGTGAAAGCCAATATTTAGCAATATCAAAAGTATTAGGGAGGTAAGTATCAACTCTCTCGTGAAAAAAGAAATCCTTGATTTCGTTTAATCTCCGTGACTCCTCGAATCCTCTCGCCTTGTCGATTTTGAGAAAATAATCTCTTGTATGATTTTTGATGAGGGTTTCCTCATTTCTTATATACATCACAATTAATTAATGGAAACAATGGGACTGCATCAGCCTTCACCAATGGGAAGATGATGACAGCATCCAAGTTCAACAAGGTCAGTCTTGTTCATGTGTTGTTCATTGTTGATTGTATTGTCACGTTACATTTTGTTATTAATATGGTGATGGTTTGTGTATTGATGTGGTTCATCAGTGAGAGTATACGAAAATGGAGCCTTTTCATCTCTGTCCTATAGTACATGGCACTGGTACGTAGAGAGCGTATGGGACATTGAGGTCATTCAAGTCTTCATCCCGGAAAGGGGGGGGGGGGGTGAGAGCGCATATGACATTCGGTCATCTCTCATCCATCGGTTGGTGTTAGCCGATGTTCTTCAAATCCTGACTGTGTTTCACACAGTTTCAGACGTTTAAGTGCCTTAAACGCGGAAAAGCGTATAGGGAAGAGCTGGTCTTTTGACCTCGCCTCCCTCCCGCCGAATTCCCTGTCGAATTCTGGCAATATCAAAAGTATTAGGGAGGTAAGTATACTCTTGAAGTGAAATAAACGAAATCAAGGATTTCTTTTTTCACAAGAGAGTTGATACTTACCTCCCTAGATACGGACCCGGCCTCTCCACCCCACAGAGGCTCGGTCTTCAGGCTCTTAATAGTTGCATGTATGTCAGCCAATAAATTAGTCAGAGGAACTAGTAGTCGGCGCATGCGCGGTGGTGGGGCTGGCATCCGCCGGACTACCCTCTGTCTACGTGCCCAGTAGGGGCACCTAACTGTTTTTATTCTGAGTGTTTATTGAGTGAACGCCGATATTTAGCAATATCAAAGGTATTAGGGAGGTAAGTATCAACTCTCGTGAAAAAAGAAATCCTTGATTTCGTTTAAATTACCCTTGGCCCATAGGAGGAAGAAGGTATTGCATTCAAGTCTCTGTCTGTCTGTCTGTCTGTCTGTCTGTCTGTCTGTATGTCTGTCTGTCTGTCTGCCTGTGCCTGCCTGTCTGTTCGCAGCTGTGGGAAGAAAAGTAATGAGCCTATTTAGCCCAAACACAACAAAGGTACTTGTTCTGAAAGAGTATTTCCAGATTTTAACCATGATCTAGAATTAAAAAAACACCTGATCCGAATCGGATCAAATTCTGGATTTATAAATATCAGAAATTACAGATCTCATTTGACTAAAAAAATTTAGCACAAGAAAGTGTGTGTGTGTGTGTGTGTGTGTGAATGCATGCGCACATGCATGTGCATGTGTGCTTAGGGGTATGATTGCTATTGTTTCAATCCTTGTCATTTGTTTATATTACTAGAAGTGCTTGTTCTATGGTGAGCTGGCCTTTAATGAAGTGTTCCAGTTTTACAAGAGAGCTCCTCTTTCTATAGAAAAAGACCAATGGGCAAACACATTCTTGCTGCTCTTTGTCAAGTTTAACAGGTAACAAATCCACTCCTAATATATCATTAAATAAATTAATAAAGGTCTATCCTACTATGCAACCACAGATTTTGTGTAAACTGCAGCCTGTTAGCATATATAGGCTATATGTATGCATCATGGATGTCATCATTGGTGAATAGTAATATATAATAGTAAGACGCTATTACAGCAATGGACCTTTCCATTTTTAGCCATGTCCCACCCCTCTCTATCTAAGCTCTACCCACACCTCGCTCATGTTGGGATCAATCGATCTCTGAAATCTGACTATAAGTTTCCAGAAAACTATACAGGTAAGCAACAGCGCTCACTCAAATTAGTTTCAAAATATTCAACATCATGTTTATTAAATAGTAAAGACATACGACGTCAGATGAAAGATGGCTACTCTGGAAAGGTGAATTTCCATGTAATAATAACCTAAATAGATTTTTAATGTTGTGATGTAATAATAATAGATTGAAAAGGAATAGGTAATAGTCTATTGCACATGTACATGTATTTCTTGATATATCATATGTTTAGCATACAAGAACTAGGCAAAAACTGGAGTTTTCAATCATTTCGGTAAACTTACTATTTTAAAAATGTGACTGAAACTTTGCTGAATATATCATTTACAACAAACAGGATAAAATAAGATAGCTCCATTGATCTTGTAGATATTAACTAGTGGTGTTCAACTATCTAGTCATTAATTCTTAGCTTACACAATGCAGCTCCCTGTGCTAGGCAGGAACAGAGGTTCTGCTCAAATTGGTTCCAAAATAGTCGATGACTTACCTAAGTAATTGTCTGAACATTGAGTTCCTGAGACTTCTGGGATCAAAGTGATAATGTCTTGCAGTGCTTTGCATTATAGATGATTTTCTCGCTATTGTGGCAGAGTATTACACAATGAATGAATGTTTAATTCCTATCTGGGTGAAGGGTATCCCTAGTCATTACCTGTGTTTATATATTTACATCTGAATTGTGAGTCTGCTATTCAAGACCTTTTTCCATACTGCACTTTTATAGTTAAGCTATCTTCTTTTTATAAATCATTTTTCTGCAAATTGTTGCTCTTTTTGACAGCACCAACTTACAGCAGCAGCATTTTGAAAATATTTGAAACCTATTTCCATCAGCTTCTGTAGCCTAAAATGGTTAAAATCATTCAAGTATGCATAATCTGTACATCTGGAGCGCTCTGTTAATCTGACCTCATTTGAGCAACTGTTTGCTGCCTAAGACATCACAGTCCCTATTCCATAACATTTACCTATATAATGGAGGAATCCAGTTTTAGCTATATGCCCCGCCCATCATTAGCTAAGCTCAACCCAAGCTGCGCCTGTGTTGGGATCCATCGATCCCTAAACTCCCTGATTATCAATTTTCAGAAAACTATACACTATCAGGTAACCTGTTGAATATTTTGAAACTAATTTGACTGAGTGCTGTTGTTGCCAATGGCAGCAACGCGCCCAGTCAAATTAGTTTCAAAATATTCAACAGCATGTTTATTAAGTGGTAAAGACATACAATTTGTATAACAACGCTTTAGTCCGTCACCAATTATGCATTCGTGATGAACTTAGTTACGTCATTCATGATGTCATTGATTATGACATCCTCCTCAATGTCACGATGTTGATTATGATGTCATATGATGGATTGATAAATTGGAAAGCTCCATTGTACAACATTTTTTCAGGTTAAATCTGCTAACAAATTTCAGAAATCAATTAGCTCCCTCCCAGACAAATTGTTTTGAAACCAAGATGTAACATTTTGTTTGTAACAAGAGGTACATAGCGAGTAATTGTATAACACGCATGATAAAATGGGGTATGTACTACTGACTCGGTAGCATTTTATGCATATCTACTGATATCGTTGTACTGTGCTAACATACCCATACTCATTCAATGTCATGATTATGGTGAGCTGCAGCAGTATTCTACTTCAATATACTTGCCTACTGGACCACTTTATGATATGTTTCCTAGCATGTCTACCCTTCCAAATAAATCCCAATTTAAACAACACACGTCAGGGACCCGTACCGAGACGTGTCTGGAAACTCCCACGCCAATCACACTGACCAGTGCCGAGTCCAGACCTGCCATTCCATAAAATATTTGCATGAAACGTGCAGTGTTTTGTTTTGTCTACCAAAAATTCACAGTTTTAATATTATTCAGGCTTATTTCCCTGCAATTAGTCAAGGATGTCTGGTTCGGAGTTATCCCCGTCTGCAAAGGTGATATTGTTCCATAATTATGTTGTTTTGGACATAAATATTACCGTTGGATGTTTGTCAATCTGTTATATTTTTCAGATTGCCATTTTTAGCCATTTATTCACGAGGACTCGTTTGCTACTATTAGGACTCGTTTGATCCTTAGCGAGTACTCGTTGCTTCTGCGTCCGTAAATGACCACGATTCATCGTTCAAGATGGATGCCGGAGCGGAAATTGGTTTGTTTTGACAGCTGATTTGGGTAAATTTGTCATTTTTCACGCTGCCTTTTTGTGTTTTTATGACCTTACTTCATATTAATCGCTTTGGTTTGTATCTTCCGCGGCGGTAGGTGCTCTTATGTTCGATGGTATATATTTATTAGAGACATTTGGTGAGATTTAGGCTCATATCGCATTGGTACAAAATTTCTTGTGTTTATTTGAGTCTACTTCACAATAATCACGTTTTTTATGAACTGTAATAATAAATTGTTGAAGTCTGGAATAATTATTTTTTATTCATTGGACTGTCATTAAATGATTTTCACACGTAATCATGGGGCTCAATAAAACAATGAATTTTTGGAGGGTCCTATATTATTGTTCATGCCCAAAAACCAGATTGCTCTGCTTCTGGTGTGTTTGTTTTGTTCCATGCACCCCAGTATGGTAACATTTTCTTGTTATTGAGGTGTGGTTAAAAAACTAATACTTTTCTTCTTCCCCTTGTATTTTTCAGAAGAAGAATTCACGGTGCAGTAATGGGAAGTGCAATAAATACATGAGCTCAATCTTTGAGGGTCACGAGTGCGCTAAGTGTTCTGTCTGTGACAAGGATCAGAGGTGTGATGTGCACCTGGCCTGGTCAGAATCAACATATACACCTGTGCAAAAGTTAAGCACCAGCAAAAACAATAGAACGTAGAAACATGATGGTACAACTAGGCTGCCATACTTTTTGTCCCCGCGTTAGCTGACATAATTCCAAGTACGAAATGCACATGCATGCATGACTTCACGCCGCTTGATGTCCGTGCGTGGCGGGAAACAGCACACGTGCTCAGTTATGTAAAAGTCCAGTTTGAGGTGTAGAACATTACATACAGATTTAGGCAACAAGATTAGGAATTTTGTGTTCATGACCGTGGTTTATTTGTACAGAGAGAATTAGCTCTTGATTGTGAACCGCTATGGCAAGACGAAGGTTAAGTGATCGTGTGAAATGGCAAATCATAGGCATGCATACCACTGGTATGTCATGCAGAGAGATTGGCAGACAGCTGAACATTAACCATACTGTAATCAGTCGTTTGATTGCAAAACATGGGCAAACTAACGAGGTGAAGAACAGGCCTAGATCTGGAAGACCGAAGACGACTACTGCCCGTGATGATCGAGCCCTAGTACGCCTTGTTAGGAGATCTCCATTCACCAACAGCAGAGTGCTCAGCCAGCAATGGGAAATGCGCAATAGAGTGTCAATGTCTACCGTCAAAAGGAGACTGTATGCTGCTGGCATGAAAGCTAGGAGACCTGTCAGACGTCCTCTCCTCACTGCACACCACAAAGAGGAGCGTCTGAGGTGGTGCAACGAAAGAAGACACTGGAACATGAGATCCTGGAGACGGGTACACTGGTCCGATGAAAGTCGGTTCCTGCTTCATGCCACAGATGGTCGAACTCGTGTATGGAGGTCCAGACGCACGGCGTACGACCAACGTAACATCATGGAAGAAGTTCCATTTGGTGGAGGTTCCGTTATGATATGGGGGTGCATCTCATTTGATTGTAAGCTGGATCTGTTGACTGTACCTGGAACACTAAATGGACAAAGATATCAAGATTCCATACTGGATAGAGTTGTGGTCCCTCATTTTGTAAATCATGCACCTGGAACCCACCCTATATTCATGGATGACAACGCCCGACCACATCGTGCTAGAGCTGTGCATGCATACCTCCGCCAGAATGCCATCAAAACCCTACCATGGCCAGCAAGGAGCCCTGACATGAACCATATTGAGCATATCTGGGACATTCTGGGAAACATGGTGAGAAGGAGGGATCCTCCTGTGCAGAACCTACAGGAATTAACAGACGCACTCCATCTTGAATGGCAACGAATACCACAATGGCGTATCAGTCGGTTGGTGACCAGCATGAGACGTCGTGTCCAGGCCGTCATCCAGGCACAAGGTGGATATACCCGGTATTAATAATGACAGTCTCAAACTCGTGCACAGATGCTAAACTTCGTTTTCAGACACCATTAATGACAATCTAGCCACGTGTGTCAACTGTAGGGCAATAGTTGTCAGTTGTGTCAACGTAACCATATTCAGGCCTCGTTTTCAAGTTCAAACAAAAACATACAGTGTTTCCCCACCATCATAATCAGCATTCCTCTAGTTGCATTACTACCTCTTGCACTAAGATGGATGGGTACATAAATGTTTATGCTATTGCTTTCTTCATAGCACATGAATATACCCTCGCATGTGCGCAAAAATAGGGTGGTGCTTAACTTTTGCACAGGTGTATAGAAAGGCTTCCAGAGATCACGACATGAGCAGTCAGGTAAAGCGTCAGTGTCTAAGAAAGACCTGGACGCAGCATTAGCCTCTGTTAGGGCTGAGATGGCTGGGTCATTTCAGTCGATGCTAGATGAAACATTGGGACGGTTCATGAGTCAGATGGCATCGTCTTCAGTGGCTCCGCCTTGTGCACCAGCAGGGTATGGACCCGTCGCTTGGCACCCATCCGGCCATGGCTGGACCTAGTGGTATCCATAAAAGCGGCACCCATGAGGGTCCAGTAGTGGTTGGCTCTGCTCCGTTAGTGCCCTGTACTGGTTCTGCCAAGGCGGAACATTACGGGATCTGTGGCCAGGAGCAGGGTTCTCTCGTCCGCGGCATGATCTCCTCGGAGACAGGCCAGGTTATAGAGCACGATCTATCACCTGAGGAGGAGGACCAACTACTGCAGCAGTCCCAGTCGGGCCTCGTTGAGCGGATAGAGGTGAATGCCATGCGGCCTGAGGGGGCGGTATGGGGTCCATCCTCATCCGAACCAGCCCACACTGATTCAACGGGATCCAGTGCTGGAGCAGGCTGGGGTCAGTGACCAAGCCGCTTTTGCTACCATGGTGTCTGGTATTCCATCAGCACCGGTACCAGAGTTTCATGCCTGATTTGTGGAGTCCACCCTCTCCACAGATGGCTGGATCGGAGCATTTGGCTCCTGGTAGTGATACTGGGTCTGGTGCAGGTCCTGACCTGATGGTTGTCAAGGAGGCCATGACTTGGACGACTGACATGAAGGGGGCGGACCCCATCCTTCTTCCATGTGGTCCTTTGGCAACTGAGACTAAATGGATGGAGGCCACAGACTTCATAAGAAATTCTTATGATTTTGGGCCGGATCCAGAAGTCCAGGAGTCAGTTGCGCTCTCAGGTATTAGTGCTCAGAGACGCAAACTAATGGAGCTGCAGCAGTCGCTTATATCGTTTATTCCGTTGGATGTCGATACCACAGATATGGCGGTTGTCGCTTCTTCAGCGCTCATTAGCAGAAAACTGCCTAAGGTCCCTAGGCAGGTCCGTAAGTGTATCCGGGTACCATTAGATGACTTCCGGAGACATGTCTGCGCTGCAGTTGTCGCTTGATGAGAGAGCAACTCTGGGTATAGAGCGTCCTCCTTTGGGGAAGGATGGCAAACCGGTTACGGCCAAACCTGCTGTCCATCCCCTATGAGTGTATCCTTACGAGGAGGTCTCGTATGTGGAGGAAGCGACGAGAGCAGCAACAGTTTCACTCTCACACTCTAATGCTTTCCTGCAGGGTGTTTTTGATGCAGGATGGTAGTACTGTGCCAGCGTCAGTGATTAAGGCATTGATGGACAGTCAACGGCTATCCCAGGAATGTCTGGCTCGGGCTACTGCACGCTGTTTGCGTTTGAGGCATCGTATGGTCCTTGACTATGAGCAGCCAAATCGGGACATCGAACGTTCACTGCTTGGAGCGGACATGAGAGGTCTCGACCTCTTTGGGGGTGAAGCGTAGAGCGTAGGTTGACTTGGCTCTAAAACAGGTATACCCGAGGAAGGATGTTGTTAAGCCCAAGGTTAAACAGCAATCTAAGGGTGTATTTGTATTTGTGAGACCTGCTCCTACCTCCCACCCCAATCTGCGGTATGCTCAGCAGGCTAATTCCTCTGGTGAGGGGAAGAAGCGTGCCTGGGGTAAAGCGGGTTTCCAGGCTCAATCGGTGGCATCCAAGGATGCTAAGGTTGATGGCTATGGAAGAGGGGGTGGCAACGGTTCCAGGCCCAGCCAGCATGGTGGCCGGGGTGGAGCTGCTGGCTCAGCCAAGAGAGGCCGTGGATCCGGTAAGGGGTCTTACCGGGCCTGATACCCTCCTTTCGTTTCGAACCGCTCAGGTGTTTCCGGTAACAGTGGGTCATGTAGCGTTGATGTCCATTGGTCCTGTCTTAGAAAATGTCGAATGGACAGCGTGTCATCTTCTTCAGCCGCTCCAGTTAGGAGGCAGGCTACAGTTGTTTTCACATCAATGAGCAGACGTGGTACGAGATTCCGTGGTTATTCATTGGATAACCTATGGGTATTCTCCGGAATGGTCCCAAAGCGGGCTGTTTCCACATCTTGTTACAGATCCCATGTGGACTCCAGTACCAGTGGTGTCTGATCGGCTTTCAGTGATTCAAGAGGAGATAGATGCTCTTTGCGAAAAAGGCGCTGTGCAATCAGTGCAAGATCAGCACAGCCCAGGATTTTATTCGATCATGTTCCTGGTAGCCAAGCACACCGGTGGGTGGAGACCAGTGCTAAACCTGAAGCCATTGAATCAACTTGTCCAGTCTCCAAAATTCAAAATGGAAACAACAAGGACTGTAATGGCGGGGTTAGCGAAAGGTATGTGGACAGTGTCAATAGACCTGAAAGATGCCTACTTCCACATTCCAATAAAAGAGGAGTTTCGCAAATATCTACTGTTTGCGTTCCAGGACCGCATATAGCAATTCAAAGTCTTGCCTTTCGGTCTCACCACCGCTCCTCAGGTCTTCACGCGAGTTGTTCTTGCTATGACGACGCAACTCCGCAAGATGGGCGTGGCTCTTCATACGTACATAGACAATTGGTTGATCAAGGCCAATGTTCCGTGTGTTCTTCAAGGCAGCCTTCAAGTAGTAACAAACATGCTCAGCTGTCTGGGATGGGTGATCAATTTCAAAAAGTCAGATCTTGTTCCATCTCAGAGATTTGTATACCTGGGCATGTTCTTCGATCTTCAGTCAGGCATGGTTTATCCATCCGAAAGCCGGGTGGACTCCATGATGACATTGTTGAAGACGCTGAAAAGGAGCCAATGGATTCCAGCCAGGACATTCCTGAAATTGCTGGGCTTAATGGTGTCAATGGAGTATGTGGTACCTTACTCAGCATTAATGCGGAGACCACTCCAATTGTACCTGATGTTTATGTGGTCTCAGAGGAGGGACAGCCTTTTCAAGCCAATTCAGTTATTGGAGCCTTTCTGTCATCACCTTCAATGGTGGCTCAATCGACAGAATCTCTTGCTAGGAGTTCCGTTGTCTCCTCCATCTCCTCAGCTAACGAGTTTCAGTGGGGGGCTTGTCTGGACGATCAGACAGTGTCAGGGGTGTGGAATCGGTTGAATGTTTTGAAACATATCAATATTCTGGAGATGTTGGCAGTGCAGTTTGCACTAGAGCATTTTCTGGATCAGGTCGAGAACAAGATAGTGCTGATCAGATCGGACAATTCAACAGTGGTGTGTTATCTGAACCGCCAGGGCGGGACACTGTCCCCAGAATTGTGCATGATTACTTGGAAGTTCCTGTGTTGGTGCAAGGAGGTGAAAATCATCTTGAGAGTGGCGCACATTCTGGGAAGGTTGAACATCCTGGCAGACTCATTGAGTCGTCGATTGGTTTGTCGACCAACGGAATGCAGCTGAACCTTCCAGTAGCGGAGAAACTGTTCAGTCATTGGGAAAACCCAACATAGATCTGTTCGCAGCAAAAGAGAACACAAAGATGGTTACTTACGTGTCTCCGATTCCAGATCCGCAAGCCTTCGCAGTGGATGCATTGGCGTTGAGTTGGGCAGGGATGTATGCATACGCCTACCCTCCAACAATCCTGATTCCAAAGGTTCTGCAAAAAATCAAACAGGAGGAATGCCAAGTGCTTCTAATCGCTCCAGACTGGCCGAGCCGATCATGGTATTCGGATCTGCTGGACCTTCTGGTCTGCAGACCGATTCTCCTTCCGCAGTTACCGAATCTGATCTTCCAGAACTGAGGACGTCATTACCACGATCGTCCGGAAATGTTCCAATTGACTGCATGGCAGTTATCTCGGAATGTTCAGTTAAGGAAGGATTTTCTGAGCAGGCAGCGAAATTCATTGCCTCTGGCAGAAGGGGATCAACTTCCACGACTTATAATTATAGAATCAATAGATTCGCAGAATGGTGCTCGGAGCGAAATACAGATCCCATTCGAGCCTCTGTTCAAATAGTAGCAGACTTTCTCTGTGAGCTATTCCACTCACGCGGTTTAGCTCCGTCAATTTTAGCGGCTGTTATTCCTAGCATATCTGCTGGGGCTAAGACAACTGTTAGCACTCCCACCTTGGAGTTTTACCCTGGCCTTACAGGTGTTGGGAGCTCATCCTTTTGAACCAATCAGAAGTATTGATTTGAAGCGTTTCAATTGGAAGACGGTGTTCTTGGTTGCTGCTGCTTCTGCTAGACATAGGAGTGAGATTCACGAATTGTCAGCAGAGCATGACCACTTTGTAATTACTGGAGAAATTGCCTAGACAGAATTTTATGTCTAAAAACCAATCATTAAAGTTTCCAGGTAAGCCTATCATTTTACCTAGTCTAATCCGACATGATCCTTCCTCAGCGGAATGGTGTCCAGTTAGATCTCTTAGGATGTATATCGTTATGGTTATGCTATAAGAAACCATATGGTAGGGCATCTAGGGACACCATTTCAAGGTGGATTGTAGAAACTATTAAATGTACGCATAAAATAGCTGCAGGTATTCAGATTGATAGGGCTAGGGCTCATGATGTCAGAGGGCTTGCTGCTTCCACAGGCTTATACAATGGTGTTTGAGCCATTTAAATCTATGTTAAAAACTCACCTTTTCACAAGAGCATATTTTTTAATTTTGTAAAGCGCCTTTGAGTGGTTTAGTCCGGAATCGGCGCTATAGAAATTTACATACATACATACATACATTCATTGGAAGATGTAATGTCTGTTGCAAAATGGCATTGTGAGTCCTCCTTTACTGATTATTATATGCGTGATCTCTCGGGCACATCGAACCCACTTGCAATTGCTAACCTGGCTAATCGGTCATCCAGGTAAGGGCACATCACACCTCTGTCATCAATGGGCTGTCAGTTACACTGCGTGTTCTTTGGTGGTCTCATTGATAGATGTCCTGAGTTCTTGAGCTGTGACCATGGTTGCTTTGACTCTTCTAAGATGGTGAGTACTAGTATCTTGTTTGTAACTCACTGTCTCATTTATATTGTCTCATTCCTCGAATCAAAACTATTGGTAAGTTATATCCATATCGTTTTTGATTCCTGAATTCTAGAAAGTAGAAGCAGCTTTCTTACTATCTGAATATTCTAGACATGACTGAAGAATTGACACGGTGTAGATAGTAATTCTTTCCCTCTCTTTTTCTGATCCTTCTTTGGTGGTTAATTAGGTTCAGAAAAGGTGGTGGTCGGGGGGGGGGGGTTGCGGTTGTGCGACCAGTGGAATCACCCAGGTTAATCTTCTCCCTTGTGGAGTTAATCAGTTCTCATTGAGGGGAAATAGGCTCTTGGGCCTGACCTCAACCCATCCCACCAGTTTTATTTGGCTGTCAAATTCAGGTGTTTATCATAGAGTGGTCCAGTAGGTAATTATATTGAAGTAGAATCTATAATGCTTTCGCATTGGTTTCTACGAAATAGTATACTTACCTACTGGACCACGACCCAGCCTCAACCACCCCTCGTGGTTAGGTCAGCTGCACGTTAGCTATTTCACAAATATTTTGAGAATGGCTGGTCTGGACTCTGCACTGGTCAGTGTGACCGGCATGGGAGTTTCCAGACACATCTAGGTACGGGTCCCTGACGTGTGTTGTTTAAATTGGGATTTATTTGGAAGGGTAGACATGTTAGCAAACATATCATAGAGTGGTCCAGCAGGTAAGTATACTATTTCGTAGAAACCAATGCGGAAGCATTATAGATGCTAAATCCTGGACAGTAAACAAGCGATGCTTCAGTGAGCAGCCATCGTTATGCCAGTGAGTGAGTCAATACTGGAACCTAGAGAGAACACCAGCGGAAGCCCAGCTGTATTATAATGCTCTTATTACCAAAACAAATTTGACATTTTTATTAAATTTTTATCGTATATTGTAGTAACTTGGCATGTGTTAACTTGCACTTAAAAACATAAAGGCACATGGTACTCCTTCCCGACCTCTTCTGTTACTGAGCAACATCACCCGCATACACTACACTTACTTTCCTATTAGTCTATACACTCCTCCCAACAACTGCTTTAACAGATAATTTATCCGAATACCTCTTGTTCTAGATACCTGACCCGAGATGCAGGTTCGCTGAAGTCACTTCCCAGTGCCAACTTAATCCGCTTCACACAGAATCTGATCAACATTATAGACCTTTGTATGGATATACCTGAAACTATCACAGAGATGCCAGTCAACTCAGTATTGCCATGGATAATACTGTATAGGATCATTAAATAGTGAGTTTATTGCTGTACATACATCCGATGTGCTTGTTAACCCTTGAATTTGTTCAAGAAAATTTCAATTTTCTCATAGAAAATGTCCATTTGCAAATCAAGGGAAGACTATTTTTGAAAATTTACCACGAATGACTGGCTCGATTATCGAGCCAGTCATTCCAGTGGTAACTTTTCAAAAATTGTCTTCCCTTGGTCTGCAAATGGACATTTCTCAAGACCACTGCAGAAGCCATTTTTGGCTGATATGAGCGTTAAAGGGTTAACCCCTTGACCCATGAAATGCAAATGTCTTAATTTCAATATAAATATACAGGACACCTGTTGAACATATTGAAACTAATTTGCCTATGGCAGTAACAGCTCCCAGTCAATTAGTTTCAAAATATTCAACAGCTTACCTGTAGTTTTCTAGAAAATTGATGGTCAAGGAGTTCAGGGAACATAATATTCCTTTCATGTGAAAGATTTTGTGGTATCTGGTCTGTGAGGGTTATATGATATTGTTTGTGGAAGCATTGTCAGCGTAAACTGATTATCCAGGAATATAGTAACGGATGAATCCATTTCTAGCTACACCCCATCCATATATAGCCACGCTGCGCCCACGCTTTGGGTGTGTTGGGATCGATTTATATACTTCGAACCTGACTTCCCAGAATACCATTTTCAAGGTAACTATATAGGAAATCTGGGGAATATTTTGAAACTAATTTGACTGGGCACTGTTGCCATAGGCAGCAACAGCAAGTAGTCAAATTAGTTTCAACATATTCAACAGAATGTTTATTAAAGAACAAATCCATTAAGGACATACAATTCGTACACTTGACAAACTATACCAGCTTGATGATGGAGTATTATCTGTCAATTATGATTGTGACATCACCCTACATGTGATATAATTGATTATGACATCAATATTTGAGTGATTTGAGTGATTATACCCCGCCAAAAAATTTGATGGGTTATTATGTAATGGCGCCATCTTGAAAATTGATTTCCGGATGATAACTCTGTTACCATTTGTCGGATCGCATTGAAACTTCCTAGGGTGGTTGGACTAGCTCTGGGGAAGAAACCTATCGAAATCGACGATGATCCGAAATCCAAGATGAGCGCCAGCCACCGACGTCCATCTTGAAAATTGGTTTCTGAATGATAACTCCATTACCGTTTATTGGATCGCTTTGAAACTTCATGGAGTGGTTGGACTAGGTCTGAGGGAAAAAAGCTATCGAAATCGACAATGATCCGAAATCAAAGACGGCTGCAGCCATGGAATATGTCTGGTGAAGAAACTTATAAAGTTTACTATAATCCGAATACAATATGGCCGCCAGTCAGCAGCAGCCATCTTGAAAATTTATTTCCGGACGAAACCTCTTTGACCGTTTAACGGATCGCTTTAACACTTCATAAGGATGACTGGTCTGATGGGTCTGAGGAAGAAATAAATATTTTCTGATAGCTCTCATTCATTAGTTTGTCATCATGGCGGGGTATTATGCGCCGTTTGCGGAGCTCTTTGGGCTTTTTTACATTCATCTTGTCACAGTATGAGGTGTGTCAAAATGTGAAATCTGGACCCGACGTCTAGTATTGTTGAACTAGGATAGATGGTTATTGATGTCTGAATACCATAAAGATCTGTATAGCTCTAGAAAGCATTAAAATTCCCAGTTTTGGAGATATGGTCTGTTGTTATAAATCTCCTGTAACGTTCTGTTTCAGTGAGGAGGAGAAGGAACGATCCAGGTCTGAGGATCATGTTTGTGAAGCTCTGTCTCGGGCTATGAGCTCTTCCCTTATGCTCATCAATGTCGCACATGACTACCTGGGCAGGTAAATATAATACAGTTAAATATGCCAAGTAATCATCTTCCTTGTCGGTGCCAAAAATTGTTGTGCGCACAGACTTTGCTTTGAAGATCAACTGTGAAGCAGTGTCTTTTAAGTCGGACTATTACATTTGAATATTGACGCTATCATTAAGAATTTTGATTAAGAAATAAAATGTGACGGTAATAATAATTTGTGATGTCATAGCGTAATCTTAAGGAATCCTATTCTCATAAGGCATTGGCCAACGTCGACACAGCAGATGTTGCTCAGAAATGGTTAATGTGGTATCTGGCCAATAATTAGAGAATTCTTATTTTTAGCTCACCTGTCCTGAAAGGCCAAGTATGCTTATACCATGGCGACCATCCATCATCTATCTGTCCATCCGTCTGTTTGTTCAAATGAAGCTGATGGCCGATGGGTAGCTTGGATTTAGGCCGAATTTTAGAAACGGCTTTAAAAATCTCCGAAATCGCTTGGGGAATCCATTCAAAACTCATCAAAAGCATCTAGGGCAACAGCTTAACCAAGTTTGTTCAATGGATTGTCATTGGCCAAATGTTTTGGCAACCATCTTGGATGGCCTAATTTTCGTGAATCTGGCTGAAATTCTGTAGATATGATTAGGCACTAAGGGCCATTAAAGTTTGTTCAAGGGAAGTTCGAAAACCATGACTGTCATGGACTAATCAAAATGTCTCGTGATTGGTGGCCATATAGGATTTTTTTATTTGATGAATTTTGAAGCCGAAATTGTTCTTAAAAAATAGTTTTTTAAGTATGCTGATTTCAAATTTGCCTCTTGAAACTCAGATAAACGGTTTGGCGGCTATCTTGGATCTTTCCCACTAAAAACTCATACTCAGGCAATAGAAAATTTTAAATGACTAAAAACACTGGACCGATTTTAATACAATTTAGCAGGTGTGCAGTTCTTGTGCTTATGTTTCTACTTATATCCGGTGACCTTTTTAGTTGAAATGCCAGGTGAGCGATACAGGCCCCTTGCGCCTCTTGTTACAATGTTTTTACACACACCCTTTAACGCCAGATACAATAACTTTATGATGTGCAAAATATTATCTTTAATGTCTTGAAATTATTTTGTCTGGAGGCCATTGCTTCCTAAGCCAACAACAACTTGTTACTGTCAAATCTTTTTAAATATTCAACAGCTTCACTGTATGATTGTCTTGATATTGTGTTAAAGGGATTTCATCAGTGAAATGTTTAATATATATACTATCAAGCAGAAAACAACCACCTTATTATCTCTTCTCTCAGACGGGGCTGGTGTACCCACTCAGACGGGGCCCTACTCCTGTTCTTCATGGATATTATACAAAAAGAACAGGCATTGTTCACAGAGGAAAATGTGCATCCATTCAAAGAGGACTTGGATCAGGCATTTGAACAGTGTGTGTTCTGTCTGTACTGTCACCCAAATAAAAAGGGACGTACTAAGTACTTACAGGAGCACAATGCTAACCAGGTAGGTCTCACACATAGATTCATGCACACATCAAAGTCATTCTGCTGTTGTCTTGATAACTTAATTATAAAAGTTAGCTATCAGAAAACTGACAACGTATGTGTATGTGCATAGTCACCAATGTCTGTTTATGCTCCCCCCCACCCCCTATCTATTATGACCATAAGTCTATCTGTGTTTCCATTACTGCATGATAGCTTAAATTCTACTATAACTATCTTCAGCAAACTTGGCCTGGGTGCTGTTGGCTTCAGCCTCACTAAGAACCCTTTTGACATTTAGATCACAAGGTCGAGGTGGTCCTTTTCTTAAAATTCTGTTTCTGGATGATAACTCGAGGTTTACTACAGATATCTACACTAAAGTAGACCATCAGCTAACCCATGCTGCCCTGATAAATCTTATCTACTTTAGGATATATAAATCCAAGATCAAGGTTACCAAATTATTAGCTCAGCTGACCTGAAAGATAAATTTCCTAAACCATTTTGGCAACTCGTGTGAAAGTCAAGAAAGATTATCTAAGGCAATAATACCAAAAGCTGCGCCATTGTATCATTCCCACCATTTCTTGTTGAAATACTGATGTTTAAGTATAGAGGTACAGGCCCCTTCATACTCTTATTATTTTTTTAATATTCCATTTGTTTAGATAACGCTGACATGGGAGAGATGTGTGGTTGTATTTGATTACTTCAAGCCTATCTGTATGCCAGAGTTTGATGGTTATAAAACTAGCTACACAATCACGGCAGAGGTAATTAACCATCTGTATATATACATGCAGTAAAGAAGAAACTGTTATTAAAGGGATGCTAATGGCATCTTCTTCTTCTTTTCGTTCGCTGATCATACCGCCAGTCCTGTAAGTGACTATTGACATGATCATAAGCGTTAAGTGCGTGGATCCATGGTTTATTAGAGTGCGCCGTGCGGCCTGGAACCTCCGTCTTCAGCACTCGAGGTTTCTGTCAGGGTTACCTCACCCTTACCTCCTTTAGTCGCCTCTTACGACACGCAGAGGATACGGAAGGTGTATTCTAAGCCCCACCTACAGGGCACTAATGGCATCTCAAATGTTATATTGCACTGATAAATTAGTTTTTAGCTCACCTGGCCTGAAATGAGCTTATGCCGTGGTGACCGTCCATCGTCTGTCCGTCGTCCGTCCATCCGACATTTGTCAACTTTTCCTTTAAATGACTTCTTCTCAAGAACCACTGGGCCGATTTCAATTATATTTGGCAGGAAGTATCCTTAGGGCATAGGGATCCAAGTTTGTTCAAAGGAAGCCGATCGGTTAATTTGGCCGGTGGATTTTGGCCAATTTTTAGAAATGGCTTTAAAAATCTCCGAAACCATTTGAGGGATCGATTCAGAACTCACGAAATATGATCTAGGGGTAAGAGCTGAATGGAGTTTGTTCAAGGGAACTTGATTGACCAAATTGTTCGGCGGCCATCTTGGATGACTTAGTTTTCGCAAAAATGACTTCCCCAGAACCGCTGAAGCGATCGGGCTGAAATTTGTAATATATGATTAGGAAATGAAGGCCATTACAGTTTGTTGAAAAGAGGTTGATCCGTCAAAAAATATTGCCGTCTTGGGCCAATCAAAATATAGCGTGTTTGTCAGCCATCTTTATAATTTTCCAGCCGAAAGCTCCTATACTAAAGCAATAGGAAATTTAAAATGTCTTCTACTCGAGAACTACTGATTTCAAATATATTTGGCAGGAAGCATCCTTATGCCATAGAGATTAAAGTTTGTTCAAATGAAGTCGATCGGCCAATTTGGCCAGCGGCCATCTTGGATTTCGGCAGACTTAGAAATGTCTTTAAATATCTTCTTCTCTGGAACCGGTTGAGGGATTGATTCAGACCTCATGAAATATGATCTAGGGCAAGAGCTGAACCAAGTTTGTTCAAGGGAACATGATTGGCCAAATGGTTTGGTGGCCATCTTGGATAACCTATTTTTGCCAAAACAACTCCAGAACCACTGAACAGATTGGGCCGCAATTTGGAACATATGATTAGGCACTGAGTGCCATTAAAGGTCTTGTGAGGACTTGCGGTCGATAATGAGTTTTAATTAATTTTAAGGTCTACTACACTATTTAAACACAATAGCGTCACTTTGGAGTGAGAAAAATATGTTAGGCAGCCCAAATAACGAGATTAAATGACGCCTCAATTTGAATCAAATCACCACTCGCTGTGACGTTACACCGGGAACGGGGCTGTGAGCTGGGTCAATATTTTTCTGTCTGCAGTACAAAGGTAACATTTTAAAACGTGCGTTTAACAGGATAGACTTCACCTACCATAACATAAATTATGTCAGGTTGAAGCTAAGTCTTCAAGAAATAAAAAAAAATCATGATTTTTTAAAATCTATTATATTTACTCATTTTTAATGGTTTCGTGGATAGCTATATTCGCATAATAATAGGCCTATAACTACGATAAACCATGGGCAGTGCTGAAAATCGGCAATATTTCAATGCATGTGACAAATGCTCTGTAGTCTAGTAGGCCTAATTGTGGATCCATTACCATTCTTGAAAGGACTGGGTGTACTATGTACTGTCTGGGATGGATGGATGTGAGCGTGATGATCGAGGTGGGTGGGAGAGGTTGATGATGGCTATAATTGTACTATTATTCAAATCTAAATGTATAGGCTACAGAGTGCAGTTACAACTTTTTCTGAAGATTACGAATCTACAATAAGTGTGTCAGTGTGTCCTATGTGAAATTTCCCGTGATTAATGATTAGAATGTAATTGGTTACCTATAAGCTTTTGGCAATGTGTTTGTATAATAATAATGTAGATGCATGTACGGGTCAACACGTACGTTGGTGCGTGTGTGGGGGGGGGGGGGTCACGCCTGTGACAACCATATGGACTATATCGTTTTCAAACCAACTTCTTCCATGTATGGAAGTAGCATACACTCATATTTCAATGTTATGAAAAAGCAAAACTGTAGCGGATGAACAAATTTTAAATAGGTAGGTGAACTGACAGATGTTCAGAGGTCGCTAGCATATCATCTTTACTTACAGTGCAGCTCATAAATAAGTTTAAATGCTTCCAAAGCAAAAACACAGATATGGTAGTTAGAACCATATGAACATGATACAAGAAACGTTATGTTGAATATTTTGAAATCCAACCCAATTATGTTCAAAACATTCAACAGTATGTTATTTAAGTTGTACTATAAGCGTGCGGACGGCAGTGAAAGCATCACTACGCACCTCGACCACTGCCTAAATTGTAAACAAACTGTGTACTGTCAATGTAGATTAGATTAGATTTATATTTACCCGACATTTTAGTTAACTTTAAACACATAACTGGAGTAACTGCTATAGTGCAATCATAAATTTATTCATAAGCCTACACAATGGTAAATTGTGATCGTACGTGCACTGAGCGGTGTAGGCCTACTTAACTATATCATTTAAAAAGTTGTGTACATGCATGCCTATCATATATGCAAAATCTCTGCAGTCAATCCAGAAAGATAACATATATATGCATTTGTAGAATTGTATTCCAAGAAGTGTGTGTGTGTGGGTTTGATTAAATATAGCCTAATTCACGTACACGAAATCAGATGTTACTGTCACTTCTAACAGGCCTATACGTTAGAATTGTGATGTGAGGCACCGTGACCATGAGGTCTGTCCTTTAAATTTTAATCAACAAAAATATCATCAACTTCGATATTATTGAACCTTTGTGCATCTCGAACAATGTAGTGTCCCTGTGTGAACAATGAATTGTCAAAGAATAGGTGCATAGGTGCCTAATACGCGCAGCAGTAGAGAGCCTAGCTATGCTCCCCGAGATAATAATCTGGACTAATAGGAATTGGTGTCATCCCGGTGTGAAGTCACAACTCTAGCGCGATAGCTAAAAACGTTTAGTTGTCAAGGTGGTTGCTATTTGCTTATCTCAGCTTTGGCTGGGACGATTACAAAAATTTTAAAAGCATTTTGTTCTTCTAGTAAAGGAGAATCTGTAATATGATTGTCAAGTTAATCAGAGCGATCGGGTATCTAGTCCTCATAACATCTTTAAAGTTTGTTCAAGGGAAGGTGCTACGTCAGAAACATGGCCGCAGTGGACCAATCAAAATGTTGTGTGTTTGGCAGCAATATTTCACTTGCAAAAATGTACACAAACTCATTTAAAAGACTACTAAACCACTCACCAACAATTTTGACAAAAATGCATAGTGCTCCAGGTGAGCGACACAGGCCCCTTGGGACTCTTGTTATATATAGCAATCAGTATGTCCGTCCGTCCATCTGCCCGTCCATCCATCCGTCTGTCCCCGTCTTGTCAACGCAACTCCTAGAGGTCTCAATGGATTAGCTTAAAATTTTGTCCACTTCAGTATCATGTGCAGATGTGCATGTGCTTTTTTTTCATGGCCAAAAAATTCTTAATTACAGGGTTATCCCCCTTTAAATATCTTAAAGCCAATACATAAACTACATTGCCAATCATTTCTTGTCAACGCAACTCCTGCAGTTTAGCTGCAATTCTTTTGAAACTTTGTAAGTGTTATCATTATGAAGATGTGCATGTGCTATCCGGGTACTTGTACCTCCATCCGTCTGCGCTGAATGTTTTTTGTCCGTCGCTCTATCCTTGTCAACGCAACTCCTACAGTTTAGTTACAATTCTTTTGAAATGTGGTAAATCTAGTCATTACCATCTGAAGATGTGCATATGATTTTTTTTGCGACCAGAAAATTATTCATTACAGAGCTATCACCCTTTAAGTATCTTAAAGCCGATACATAAACTGCATTACCAATCATTTCTTGTCAACACAACTACAATTTAGCTGTGATTCTTTTGAAACTTGGCAAGGGTTCTCATTCCCACTTGAAGATGTGCATGTGCTATCTGTATGCCTGTACATCGATGCATCTGTATAGAATGTATTTATGTCAGTCTGTCAGTCCATCCATCTCTGACAATCATTTTAAGATGTCAACACAACTACAGTTTAGCTACGATTCCAGAAGTCTCTGTTTGATTGACATTAAGGGAGTCTATTCCATTCAGAAACCTTGACCAGAGTAGAGAGTTGTGATTCTTGCATTAGAAGGCATTAAATGCAAGATTAGAAATCTTTCTGGCGCTAAATGTAAGTAGATTTATTTAGCAAGTGGTGATTGAACGATAAGCATGTTAATGTGGTTAATAAAATGACAGACAAACCCTAAGGGGCTCTGTGGTCGTTATCTCCCCTGAAATACTTAAAATGTATCAAAATTGTCTTGTTCGTGCCAGATCTTGAAGAATTTTGAACCTATGCTCTCAATTCCTTTGTCACTGAATATATTACTTGAAGAAGCAGTGCTATGATTCCATTTTGAAGAAATTCATCTATATTTTCCTGCGTTAACTTAAAATTCACCAAAGTTCTCTTGTCCAGGCATGCGCGGAGGTTGGGGCTGGCATCTGCCGGACTGTCATCTGACTACCTGCCCAATAGGGGCACCTAACTTTTTTAATCTGAGTGTTTACTGAGTGAAAGTCGATATTTGGGAATATCAAAGAGTGTTAGGGAGGTAAGTATCAACTCTCTCGTGAAATAAACGAAATTTAGGATTTCTTTTTTCACGAGAGAGTTGATACTTACCTCCCTAATACTTTTGATATTGCTAAATATCGGCTTTCACTCAATAAACACTCAGATTAAAACAGTTAGGTGCCCCTACTGGGCAGGGAGTCAGAGCGTAGTCTGGCGGATGCCAGCCCCACCACCGCGCATGCGCAGACTAGCACTTCCTCTGACTAATTTATTGGCTGATACACATGCAACTATTAAGAGCCTGAAGACCGAGCCTCTGTGGGGTGGAGAGGCCGGGTCCGTATCTAGGGAGGTAAGTATCAACTCTCTCGTGAAAAAAGAAATCCTAGATTTCGTTTATTTCACATCAAGAGTATACTTACCTCCCTAATACTTTTGATATTGCCAGAATTCGACAGTGAATTCGGCGGGAGGGAGGCGAGGTCAAAAACTTCTGAAACTGTATGAAAAAACAGTCAGGATTTGACTAACCATCGGATAACACCACCGATGTATGAGAGATGACCGAATGTCATATGCGCTTCCCCCCCCCTCCTTCCTGGGAGGAAGAGTCGAATGACCTCAATGTCCTATACGCTCTCTACGTACAAGTGCCATGTACTACAGGACAGAGACGAAAAAACTCCATTTTCGTATACTCTCAACAATGAACCACATAAATACACAAAACCATCATCATATTAATAACGGGTAACGTGACAAGACAATCAACAATGGACAACTCATACACAAGACTGACCTTGTTGAAATGGCTGCTGACATCCTCTTCCCATTGGTGAAGAACGATGCAGTCCCAAAAAAGTGGTTGTTTCCATCAATTAATTGTGAAATATATAAGCAATGAGGAAACCCCATCAAAAATATAAGCCTAGTTATCTTTTCAAAATCGACAAGGCGAGAGGATTAGAGGTGTCACGGAGATAATGGTCTGTAAAACTTGACTCACAGTGCCACTGAGCCACTGACATAATATCATCCACAGGGACCCCATTAAATAGGGCAGTGGATGTCACTACGCCGCGGACACTGTGAGCCTTGGCCACGTCAACCTGCTTCCCGGTGGCGGATTTATGACAAAACTGAATGCATTCTACAATCCACCTGGAAATGGTGTCCTTAGAAGCCCTGCCATGGGGTTCAATATATGACAACCATAACGCCGACTGGTCGGTGCGCCACTCCGATGTACGTTGTTTGTACCGGAGAAGCGCCCGGACGGGACACCATGCTTTAGAATTAGGATCATATCTAGTTAAAGCAGGCAAAACAATAGGTTGACCTGGATATTTCAACGACTGATTCTTAGCCAAGAAATTAATCCTAGGTAGCAGCTTAAGGCCTTCCCCTGAAACCACAAAACGGTCATCCTCGGCTGATAAGGCATGAATTTCACTTCTACGCCTAGCCGAGGCCGCATCAATTAAAAACACAGTCTTCAGTGTTAATAGTTTCATAGAAATGGAACTAAGTGGTTCAAAAGGCGTATGACCTAGTACTTGAAGCACTAGCGATAAACTCCAAGACGGAATCACAGGGGGATTCCTTGGTCTTAGATTGCCCATGCCTTTAATTAATACATTTAATGTATTTACTTCATCACTTCCCCTCTTAGCCAAGCAAGGAATAACAGACATTAAAGCTGACTTATAACCAGCAATAGAGTTAGGCTTGAGGCTATAGGCATCATACAGGTGACAGAGGAAATCAGCTACTACCTGAATAGATGAATCCATTGGATCAATACATCTTTTTGAGCACCATTCTGCAAATCTGTTGATTTTATAATTATATGCTCTGGAGGTTGACCCCCTCCTGGCTTTGGCCATAAACATGGCTGCTTGCTCAGAAAAGCCCTCCTTAATTCTAGATTCCTTGACAACATCCACGCAGTCAATCTGAACATTGACGGATTGTTGTGAAGGGCCTTGCCCTGGAAGATAATATCGTCCATCAGAGGCAGAGGAACCGGATTGCAGACCAGAAGGTCCAGCAGATCCGTATACCATGATCGGCTTGGCCAATCCGGGGCGATCAGAAGCACTTGGCATTCCTCTTGTCTGATTTTCTGAAGAATTTTTGGAATCAGGATTGCTGGAGGGAATGCGTATGCATACATTCTCCCCCAGCTGATAGCTAACGCATCTGTTGCGAAAGCGCTTGGATCCGGAATCGGAGAGACGTACGGCGTCATCTTCGCATTCCTCTTCGTTGCGAACAAATCGATGTTGGGTTTCCCCCAATGGTCGAACAGACGATCCGCCACACATTGATTTAGTTGCCATTCCGTGGGTAAAACACTCATCCTTCGGCTCAATGAGTCTGCTAGCAGATTTAACCTTCCCGGAATATGAACTGCTTTCAAGGTAATCTGGTGATCCAGGCACCAACAAAGCAGTCTCCATGTCATCATACAGAGACTGGGCGACTTCGTTCCACCCTGGCGGTTTATGTAAGTCACAACTGTTGAGTTGTCTGAACGAATAAGAACAATCTTGCCCTGAACTTTCTGTAAGAAATGTTCCAGGCCCAGGACTACTGCTCTTAGCTCCAGTAGATTTATATGTTCCTTTGACTGTTCCGGATTCCAAAGCCCTGATATCGTGGATTCTTCCAGGCAAGCCCCCCAGCCCTCCATCGATGCATCTGTATACACAGTCACCTGAGGGTGGGGAGGGGTTAGCATAACCCCCACCAAGAGATTCTCTGTGTCCAACCACCATTGCAGGTGATGAATTAGAGGCGCCAACACTGACACGTTCGAGTCCAGCGAACCTGTACTCTGGGTCCATTGTGTCATGAGAAATAACTGGATCGGCCGCCTGCGTAAGGCGGCCTGAGGAATGACTGGTTCCAATGAAACCATCAACCCCAGCATTCTCAAGTAAACCCGTGCCAGGACATGACGACTGTCGCACACTGACTGAATTAATGAGATGAGTTTCTGAACTCTCTCCTGAGTAGGAAAAACATATCCTGTCTCTAGATCGAAGAACATCCCCAGGTAAACAAACTTCTGGGATGGAGTCAGCTCTGATTTTGGGAAATTGATCATCCAGCCCAAGTCTGTGAGAGTCTTCAAAACAATCTCCAGACTGGCCGATAAACTTTCCTGGGTGTGCGCTTTCAACAGCCAGTCGTCTATGTACGTGTGGACTGCTATGCTTCTCCTGCGGAGGTATGCGGTGATCGCAAGAACCACACGGGTGAAAACCCGAGGAGCCGTGGAAATTCCGAAGGGTAACACCCTGAATTCCCACTGTCTGCCCTGGAATGCAAATCTCAGGAAGCGACGGAAACTCCTGTGTATGGGGATGTGGAAATAAGCGTCCTTCAAATCGATCGACGCTGTCCACATTCCCCTCTCTAACCCCGCCAACACCGAGCGCACAGTCTCCATCTTGAAACTGGGCGTCTCTATGAACTTGTTCAATGGCTTGAGGTTGAGAATTGGTCTCCACCCTCCGGTGTTTTTTGTTACTAAGAACAGGGTTGAGTAGAAGCCCGGACACCTCTGTGCCAGCTGAATAGCTCCTTTTTGTATGAGGGAATTTATTTCCTCCTCGATACACAACCTTTGCTCTGGATCTCTCGGATTTGGAGTCCAGATCGGCACTAGAGACAGTCGCGATGGCGGGCCTGTCATCCCGACTGAAAGCCATCGCAAGACTAAACGGTCCTGAGTTAACCGTTCCCACTCTTGCATGTGGTCGGCTAGCCGGCCTCCCACCGGTCCACCTAGGGATAGAGGTGGACATAAGGAGTGCAAGAGTGGCACTGCCTCCTTTGCCAGAAACACCGGAGCGGTTCTCACCGCGGTAAGCGTCCCATCAGGAATGATTACCCCGCCCAGATCCTCGCGTGCCACGACCAGCACCGCGCGCACCTCGGTGCGCGGGCGGCTGCCTGGCTGACTGCGCCTGAGGAGCCTGCGCCCCCCTCGCTGCTGGCCGAATCGCACGCGGCTGAGGCCGACGCTGCGATGGTGGTTGGCCTCTGACCTGGCCACCACCACCTCGAGCCTGCAGGGGACGATACGCAGGGGGTGCGGCGCGAACGTTAGCACGACGAAGCTCCTCAAACTGCTCGCGCAGCGCCCTCTGGTTATTGACCAGAGTAACCGTCTCCTGGAGGTGCCTACATCCCTCACCTCCAAAGAGACCAGGACCTGTCATAGGTGTACGCAGTAGCCTATTGTACAGGTCCTGGGACGGGCACAGATTGTCCAAGGCAAATGTGCGCCTTGCCCGGACACTCCTGGTCACCGCCCGCGTCATACAGTCCAGAGCCAGGTTGATACCATCCTGGATGGCTCGCTGGACTGTGACCGGACTTGGCTGGCGCGATGCGGATGCTGTTACTACCCCTTGTAACAGCTGGGAGACGTGGGACAGAGCGGCAATCGAAGCCCTCCCACTCTCCTCTGCATCACGCAACGCGGTATTTGCTGAACGCAATGCGTTCGAACACAAGACTCCCGTGTCAGAACGGGAGCCTGGCCGCGCATCCTCACCCAAAGCCGCGCAGTCATCCACGCGCGGCTTAGGTACCACACCGTACCGCTGGTAATCCAGGGGCACGATGCGGCAACGCCTGGCCACCTCGCGCGGGTAGAGCGCGGGGCATATACCGCCCCACCACGGCCCCGGCCAGCACCATCGACACTCTCGGCAAGCCGAGGTATGCGGTAACGCTGGCCCTCAGCGCCCAGGGCCACAGTCTGAACCGTGGATTCTACCCCTGGGAGAGTAGAACCGTGGAATAAGTCGCCTGTATTCCCCGCGAGGGGTGCACAGGCGTCATAATCCATGGCCACGTCCTCAGACGGCGACCCCAACAGGTAATCCTCATCCTCCTGGCCAGACAGATTAGACTCCGGGTCAGCAAAGAGAGCTAACCCGGACTGGCCAGAGAAGGTGCCATACGAGGTACTGGCACCCGCGGCGTGCGGATACCCCTGGACTGATAAGCAGCCCGCGGGTTCCAGCGACAACCGTCCACGGTCCCTATTCGGCGCGGCACTAAGCCTGCTGCCAGGGTCGTGGAACGCCCCCTCTAATGGGGCCACCTCTGAATCTTCGAACAACGGAAGCGTACTAAGGAAAGGTGATTCAGAGGTGGGGATTACCTGCTCCGAAGCAGATGATGAGGCCAGCAAAGGATTTGGTCCAGGAAGCATGCCACGAAGCAACTCTGGAACCAAATCCTTTATTGTCCTCCTCATCTCTCCCAACATCTCGGTCCGGAAGGCCTCCATGTCCACCGCGGACGAGGCCTTCCTCTTACCCTTCTTACTCACAACCTCTCTTTTCTGCTTCTTCTTGTCCTCCTCCACCACCTTGTCCTTCGCCTGCAAGCACAAGAATTCGGACATTAGCTCGCCCCCCCCAGTGCTTACATATCTCGCAATTAAGCAAGGGACCACAGGGGCTACACTGATAACAGAGATGAGGCACAAACTTGTCCTTCAAAAACCGTCCACAGGACGCACAACCAGGTCTCTGAAACAGGGCAAAGGACGAGGAGTATGAGCAATCTAGTTAAGCTCAGAAACTCACCAACTCAAGAGAAGGAAATGATCATAAAGATCAATATTAATCAGAAAACCAGCTTCGGACAACTTTAATTGTTAATAAAGAGCAAGGCTGATTATGACGTCATTAATCCTATGACAGGAAAAAATCGATCCCCAACAAACATCCAAGTGCAAGGACGAATTGTATATCTAACCAGAACATGTGCAGAATGGACATTTCGACTACACAACCATCAGATATATACTGATAACAATGGCAAATACTGTTAATTATCTCCCTTTCCTCTAAATAATTAACATCACCTCATATCAATAATTAGATACCTGACATCTTGTATAGACAAACCATCCAACGTGATGAACTGGAGCACTCCACCAACTGAACGCCTCTTAACTCTCTCCACCTCTAGGGGAAGGAATTGGATCAAGAGGGCAAAGTGAGAAGACCTTTATACTAGGCCTCCGACTCACTGGACATAAAATTTTTGGTTAGATAACCTAACAGTATTAGTAGGAAATGGAACCATGGTGGAGAGAAACAAACCCTCTGCTGATGTGATGTCCATTACATGTCGTCACACAGACCTGTGGACATAAACACAAAGAGAGATTAGTATGATATAGCACCTAGTTGAAATAAACCAACTAAACAAGGCGCTTATCACGGTAAGCGCGAGTCCCGGAAACACATTACACCGGGGACAAAACTCGCTAATTTTACTAGAAGTCACCTGATTTAAAGGTCCTGGGCCCTCCTCTGGCGAAGTCATCCTTCCTGCCATCTTTATCAGGGATAAACACTTCCAAATTTTCACAAAAACACTAAGAATTGAGCGAAGAAAAGCACTAGCACAAAAACATGTGTAGACTCTCTGCCAATAAATTAGCAAAGAGGAAGTGCTAGTCTGCGCATGCGCGGTGGTGGGGCTGGCATCCGCCAGACTACGCTCTGACTCCCTGCCCAGTAGGGGCACCTAACTGTTTTAATCTGAGTGTTTATTGAGTGAAAGCCGATATTTAGCAATATCAAAAGTATTAGGGAGGTAAGTATACTCTTGATGTGAAAAAAGAAATCCTTGATTTCGTTTATTATTACTGATAAACATTGTTACAGGTTGGCATCTCTGGCTACGTTACAGCACACAGGTTAGTGTTAGCAGTTTCCATGCCCAATTTTCGTGACTACAATCACTGCAATGTTCATTCCAAGAGATGTAATGGGTTAAAATTTGTCCATCGCTAGCGATTTTTATGTATACAGACATGCAAAAACACACATGAAACCCTGTTGTGGAAAGTGATGTGTGTGTTTATGCAGGTGTGTTTATTAGTCCCCTACCGATAAAACCAGGGGGACTATAGGTTTGTACTCCGTCTGTCCATCTGTCCGTCCGTCTGTCTGTCCGTCTGTCGCAGTTGGTTTTCTACACTTTTTCGCAGTCCTTCAAGGTATTCACCTGAGAATTGGTATATTGCTTTGTTATGAGAAGTTGCAGAACAAGTTCGAGTTTCAGGCATATGCGTCAATTTTTGATGGAGTTATGCCCCCTTTCGACTTAAGAAATACGAAAAATATCAGCTTTCCACACTTTTTTCGCACTCCTTCAAGATGTTTAAAGTAAAATCGGTGCATCACTTTAGTATAAGGAGTTACAGAGCAAGTTCGAGTTTCAGACATTTTTGTCAATCTTTCATGGAGGTATGCCCCCTTTCGACTTATGAAATACGAAAAATATTAGTTTTCTGCACTTTTTTTGCAGTCTTTCAAGATATTATACTGAGAATTGCTACATTGCTTTGTTATGAGAAGTTACAGACCAAGTTCAAGTTTCAGGCATATGTGTCAATTTTTGATGGAGTTATGTCCCCTTTCGACTTATGAAATACAAACATATCAGCTTTCAAGACTTTTTGCTTCTCCTTTACCATATTAACTGAAACTTGGTGTATTGCTATGTTATGAGAAGCTACAGATCAAGTTCGAGTTTCAGCTGCTTCAGACAATTTTTAATGAAATTTTGACTGTCAATCTCTAAAGATTTATATCACCAGGTAGGGGACATGTATTGCAAAGCAATACGTACAGAATTAGTTGCTTTACTACCAGAGGTAGAGTGAGATTACCAATCAGCGTGATTGATGCCTATAGGATACATGCAATGTGATTGAGGAATCCAGAATTCTTCACGATCCTTGCGGAAAGCAGTTGCTTCCGTGCTGTCAGGCTCGTGACGTGGATTCATAATGGTTTCTGTGAATCCCGCTGGGTTGATGGAAGACATGCTTGCTGATTCCCTGCTGTTGATTCTTGGAAAGAATGACGCTAAACTTCTTTGAAATGATAAAATTCTTCAAAAACTTGTTGGCGCTTATTGTTCCTGACGCGAACTTGTGTGTAACAGTTTGGGCCTTCCTTTACTTTTCCCAATGCGGCTACATGAGGGGGGTGACTGGAATTGGTTTTCTAGCTGGAATAGACAATTTGTAGACGGAATACAGCTTTTGTGTAGCCGGGATGCTAAAGTTGTAGCCGGGATGCTAAAGTTGTAGCCGGGATGAGGTGTATCTGTAGCCGGATTTACTATATGTGTAGCCGGTGGCAAAGGCTAGTGTAGCCAGGAAAAGATAAAAACTGATTATGTAGCCGGTTTGCTTTATAGTGTAGCTGGCAAAGAGTTTGTTGTGCTTTGTGTAGCCGGAAGTGTGTAGCCGCTGAAAGAATGTCCTTCATATACTCAATGTATTCCTCTGATGAGTATAGCCAAACTTGGCACGAAACACCATGAGTCAGAATCACACTGGAATGAATATCAAATTTGACATTCAATGCCACTCTACATCCTTCTATGCTGTTTTAACCCACACAGTGATCGATTGTCCTCAGAAAAATGACAAAAAACACCTTTTTGCCATTTTCCACTGCCTAAATAGACATCCTGGCTACCCATTCACCAGCCATCATTAGTAGCACACCGGCTACACACAATCATTCTTTCACCGGCTACACACTTCCGGCTACACATAGCACAGCAAACTCTGCTGGCTACACTATAAAGCAAACCGGCTACACAATCACTTTTTATCTTTTCCTGGCTACACTAGCCTTTGTCACCGGCTACACATATACAAATACACCTCATCCCGGCTACAACTTTAGCATCCCGGCTACACAAAAGCTGTATTCCGGCTATAAATTGTCTATTCCGGCTATAAAAAACAATTCTGGTCACCCCCCCCTCATGTAGCCGCATTTGGAAAAGTATAAAAGGAAGGCCCAAACTGTTTTGCATCCAGACTCAAACTTACATACAAGTTCGCGTCAGGAACAATAAGCGCTACCAAGTTTTTGAAGAATTTCAACACTTACAGAATGCTTGTTTCTATGTACTTTCTGTACAGGTGGAGACTCTGTTCACTCGGATGTC
The DNA here is from genome assembly GCA_034401795.1 of Chaetoderma sp. LZ-2023a. NCBI lineage: Eukaryota > Metazoa > Mollusca > Caudofoveata > Chaetodermatida > Chaetodermatidae > Chaetoderma > Chaetoderma sp. LZ-2023a. The sequence continues at coordinate 134,954,310 of CM067370.1, read as the reverse complement.
ACTTCTAGTACCTGATCACATTAAGCCAGGTAAATGCTTACAGATACACTAGTAACCCTGTGAACACTACAAACCAGAGACATTATTCTTTGCAATATTATACTGAGTATTCCGAAATCAAGCCGAATGGAAGACATTGATGTTGGCTACTGTGCTGTACATATACTTTGCATATATACACCTGTGCAAAAGTTAAGCACCAGCAAAAACAATAGAACGTAGAAACATGATGGTACAACTAGGCTGCCATACTTTTTGTCCCCGCGTTATCTGACATAATTCCAAGTACGAAATGCACATGCATGCATGACTTCACGCCGCTTGATGTCCGTGCGTGGCGGGAAACAGCACACGTGTTCAGTTATGTAAAAGTCCAGTTTGAGGTATAGAACATTACATACAGATTTAGGCGACAAGATTAGGAATTTTGTGTTCATGACCGTGGTTTATTTGTACAGAGAGAATTAGCTCTTGATTGTGAACCGCTATGGCAAGACGAAGGTTAAGTGATCGTGTGAAATGGCAAATCATAGGCATGCATACCACTGGTATGTCATGCAGAGAGATTGGCAGACAGCTGAACATTAACCATACTGTAATCAGTCGTTTGATTGCAAAACATGGGCAAACTAACGAGGTGAAGGACAGGCCTAGATCTGGAAGACCGAAGAAGACTACTGCCCGTGATGATCGAGCCCTAGTAGGCCTTGTTAGGAGATCTCCATTCACCAACAGCAGAGTGCTCAGCCAGCAATGGGAAACGCGCAATAGAGTGTCAAGTTCCATTTGGTGGAGGTTCCGTTATGATATGGGGGTGCATCTCATTTGATTGTAAGCTGGATCTGTTGACTGTACCTGGAACACTAAATGGACAAAGATATCAAGATTCCATACTGGATAGAGTTGTGGTCCCTCATTTTGTAAATCATGAACCTGGAACCCACCCTATATTCATGGATGACAACGCCCGACCACATCGTGCTAGAGCTGTGCATGAATACCTCTGCCAGAATGCCATCGAAACCCTACCATTGCCAGCAAGGAGCCCTGACATGAACCCTATTGAGCATATCTGGGACATTCTGGGAAACATGGTGAGAAGGAGGGATCCTCCTGTGCAGAACCTACAGGAATTAACAGACGCACTCCATCTTGAATGGCAACGAATACCACAATGGCGTATCAGTCGGTTGGTGACCAGCATGAGACGTCGTGTCCAGGCCGTCATCCAGGCACAAGGTGGATATACCCGGTATTAATAATGACAGTCTCAAACTCGTGCACAGATGTTAAACTTCGTTTTCAGACACCATTAATGACAATCTAGCCACGTGTGTCAACTGTAGGGCAATAGTTGTCAGTTGTGTCAACGTAACCATATTCAGGCCTCGTTTTCAAGCTCAAACAAAAACATACAGTGTTTCCCCACCATCATAATCAGCATTCCTCTAGTTGCATTATTACCTCTTGCACTAAGATGGATGGGTACATAAATGTTTATGCTATTGCTTTCTTCATAGCACATGAATATACCCTCGCATGTGCGTAAAAATAGGGTGGTGCTTAACTTTTGCACAGGTGTATATATTCACATCCACGGTAGACAACCTGAACGCATGCTTGTTATGTGTGATAATGGCTGCTGTATGTGCTCACCATGCCTGTGCGTGCATGCATGCATGCGTGCGTGCGTGTGTGTGTGTGTGTGTACGTGAGTGTAAGATTGTGTCTTGTTATCTATCAGGATATATTTTACAGATTTTGTAAAATGATTTTTAGACAGATTATGAATGCATATGCAAACAGAGTACTAAATAGTTATTTTAAAAACTGGTGAAAATTAAATGATTTTAAGCAATGAATAAAAGTGACAGCATAGCATTTTGATAATATCCTGAAATAAAATAGCTTTGATCTATGCAGATATATTATGATAACTTCATCTATAACAGGTTATGTATCCTAAATCTAAATTCTGTTTCAGCACATCTTCGGGATTCACTAAATGATTATATAGAGGGTCACAGAGAGACCTTTCCTGATGTAACTGATGTCAAGAGGTATGCTGGAAATGCACATGGACCCTGCCCCCCCCCCCCACACGCACGCACGCACGCACGCACGCACGCACGCACGCACGCACGCACACACGCACACGTTTTGAAAAAACACTGAGTGGATATCACAATCGCTTCAATCCATCTCTCTGTCCATCCATCTGCCTATCTCCTCAGAAACCATATGGTGGAGGTGCAGAACAGCAAAGTTGACAGAATTCAACCAAATTTGCTATGCGAGTTACTTATGTGATTGTGGCTATGCATTCTATTTAATTGTATGTATTAACATGCATTGATGTTAGTAAATCTGGTAAGATCATGTCAGGTATAATCAATTTATTTGCTTAGTAAATGCAGCCCAACAGTAGACTATTCTAGAAAGGTTTCCCACTGGAATGACTGGCTTGATAACTGAGTCAGTCATTCCAGTGGTCAAATTTTAATAATGGTCTTTTGGACGGCTTGGCCATTGAAGGATTAATAAGTAGGCAGTATTTTAGAACAAATATGTTACTTTTATGATCTAATTCTCAGAAAATGGTTCCAATGAAAATAAATATGAAATCTGTTGACAATTTGACTATGTTTTTGCCATTTGGTGTCTGAGAAAAATTATTTTCAGAATAATCTTCAGTGTTTACATGTAGTAGATATTTAACTTTTGCATTTAGTTTGAAATCCGTTATTGCTGAGACCAGCTTGATGGTTAAGATTTTTGTAAAGGGAAGCTGTTGCTACCTAGTTTTAGGGGGTGACTACATTCTACTAAATACATACAATTTATGATAAATGATGAAGAAGAAATATGATTACTATTTTGAAATAATTTACTTTTTTACAGTCCTGTAGTGAGTGAGCTGTATTATCTGCTCGCTGATTATTACTTCAAAAACCAGGAACAGTTGTAAGTATGACTATATTAAATATCATGGAAGATGAGTGCACGTGCATGTAGGACTGCGCGGTTTGGCTTACAGCCATATCGGTTTCGATATGACTTTTCATATCGGTTTTAACCGAATATCGGTTTTATGGACATGAAACAAAAAATTTAAATGATAAAAATTAGCACGAAAACAGAACGTATTTTCATGCCCTGATACATTCGTAACGTTTTACGCCTTTAAAGCTTAACATACCTTATACTATCCATCATCGCGGGAGTGAAATTATTAATTAGACCGCCTAAATATTACACACAGTTAAATAAACATCGTTTATTTTGTCAAAATTAATCATAAATCAGCAAAACAGGTTGCGAAAAGACGTAAATCACGCGATTGTAATTAATTATGATGTAATTATACTCCCTTTCTTCTTTCATTTTCAATTCGACCCGAGAACGAAATCATGCCTTGAAGAAAATATTAACTGTAATATTGCGATCGCGAATTTCATAAGTTAATATGATATTGTGTATAGAAGATAACGTTTTAAAAAACGGTTTGAGTAATAATTTTATTTAAAATTATATCCTAATCAGCATTATAGTTATTGGAGAGATTTTGATGCAATCTGGCGATTTAGTGTTGGGACGACTTTGCATTATGTTAATTAGCCGGTGACGTAAATAAAATGGATGCCGTTGTTTAGAAAGCTTTTCCCCGATACAAATTTTAATGACAAATTCCCACATTAGTACTGTGTTTTATATTGCAAATTTATCTGAGACTACCAGAGAAAAGACGAGTGGATATTTATTTAATTAATTCGCTGCTTGATTTCTCTCGGCGTGCAGCGAGTTACATGGAGTTACACAATATGCGCAATTGGGGCCACATTCAATTATTAGTTGCCCCGAACATAGCTTAATGGAAAGTATGGCCATTATTATTCATTACGATTTTCATGCTCGTTAGTATCTTTTATTTTTAACAATCCTGATACGAAAAACCGAAAATATGTTCATATTCGGTTTTTCGATATTTATTTTTTATAATCGGTTATGAAACCGTCAGTGCAGGATATCGGTTTTAAATATGGTATCGGTATATCGCGCAGCTCTACGTGCATGTGTGTGTGTGTGAGTGATGGTGAAACTTTATTAACAATTTGGGATGTATGTCTGAGTACCTCAAATGGTTGCACTGCATGCATGCACGTGCGATATTTTCCACATCTCCCTGACAACCATGGAATTCTCACATATACAGTCTACTGATTTAAATACGACATTTAAAGGTGTCTTAATATCCACTCTATCCATAGTTTTTCTAAGTTAATGACCATAAGAATAACAACAACAGCAGCAACAATTAAAAAAATATTTGTTATTAATTGTTTATTTTTCAGGAAAGCTATCAAGTTTTATCTGTTGGACTTGTCATTGACTCCTTATAGACTTGACTCATGGGCAGGACTTGCTTTAGCAAGAATGAGTTGTATGGAACAAAAGCTCAATTCAGTAAGTGGTTTGTGTTTATTCTCGACTAGGCACCTTTGTTTGGGCATGTAGCTGGACATTTTATTGACTTATATATCCTGTAGAATAGTACACATCCCCAGAGCAGTGATGCTGTACTGTATTCTGTAGAATAGTACACATCCCCAGAGCTGAGTGGTGCTGTACTGTATCCTGTAGAATAGTACACATCCCCAGAGCTGAGTGGTGCTGTACTGTATCCTGTATAATAGTAGACATCCCCAGAGCTGAATGATGCTGTACTATATCCTGTATAATAAGTACACATCTCCAGAGCTGAGTGATGCTACAGTGTATCCTGTATAATAGTACACATCCCTACAGCTGAGTGATGCTGTACTGTATCCTGTATAATAGTACACATCCCCAGACCTGAGTGATGCTGTACTGCATCCTGTATAATAGTAGACATCCCCAGAGCTGAGTGATGCTGTACTGTATCCTGTATAATAGTACACATCCCCAGAGCTGAGTGATGCTGTACTGTATCCTGTATAATAGTACACATCCCCAGAGCTGAGTGATGCTGTACTGCATCCTGTATAATAGTAGACATCCCCAGAGCTGAGTGATGCTGTACTGTATTCTGTATAATAGTACACATCCCCAGAGCTGAGTGATGCTGTACTGTATCCTGTATAATAGTACATAGCCCCAGAGTTAATGTTTGTATTTAACTGGACAGGTTAAATTTTGTGTTTAGCTATGCTACGGCAAAAGTAAGACCATCGTCCATTTTGACGTTCAACCTAGACTCAGTGGGTGCAGAGCTCCCACAGGAGCTGTCCACCGCGAATGTGCTAACCTCTATAAAAGAATTTCCCAGGTGAACTGCCAGTTCCCTACCATAGGGACAGCGAATTCCTCGCCTATCTACCCAATGTCACCAAAACTAATATGGGTGCTTGAGTGCCGCTGAACAGAAGGGCGTGATGCAAGCAGCAGTTTGAAAGTGGGCTAACGACCAATCATAGTGGTGAGAAATACCTTGGGCCACAGGTTCCAGATGACCTCCTAACAACCATGGCGCAATGCAGTGTCGAGCCCTTGAGTTTTTCTGCATATCACACATGTGTGGCAGTGTCACAAAAGAAGGATTTCTTAAAATAGTATACCCCCTTGATAGATCAAATGTCTATTGAAAACTCTAACATTATTCTAATTTTTAAAAAGAAAACAAATCTCACAAATCCAAACCATGTAAAAGTATGGAAAAACTTTAAATTCATTTAAATTTTGCTGCAAACTGAATGCAATCATGATATAAACAAATCTGTAAAGCTTCATTGGGATTGGTTAAGCCCTTTCTAAATTAAAAACACATTGATACAAATAACAGTCTTCTAATTTCAAACCCCGTAAAAATGTGGAAAAAGTTAGAACATCTTATTTATTGTCATGTAGACTAAATGCACTGATGGTGTAAAACAAAACTGCAAAGGTTTAATGTCTTCTTCTTCTTTTCGATCGCTGGTATCACACTTGGAGAGCCGTTCTCAAGATGAAATCTGTGGTTTTCTGCAGTTCTTCCACAGGCCCATACAGCTTTTCAAGAATAGAGGTTGACAAAGGCCAGATCTCTTCTCTCAGCAGCTGATACGTACTGCAACATTGAAGTATGTGCTCTGTGGTCTGTTCTGCTTCTCCACAAGGACAAGCGGGCGATGTCGTAAGGTGGAACCGCCTGTACATGTGTTGGTTTAGTCTGTTGTGTCCAGTTCTGAGACGAAAAATGGTCACTTGCTCTGGCCTCGAGAGATGATGGTAGGCATCTTCTGATTGAGGTGTTCTATAGAGGGACTTAATGATAGTCTTCATCTCTGTATGGGTAACCATGTTTTCTGTCTGATTCTCTTCTGCACCCACCTTTGCCATCTTGTCTGCTTCCTCATTTCCTTGGACTCCACAGTGTGAGGGGATCCACTGCAGTGCTATCCGAAAGCATTTGATGGTTTGTAGTGCTTCTTCAAGTTGTGGCAGCTTACCTTTGGTGATAGCCTCAAGGACGGAGCGGGCATCAGATAAAGACAATCTGTGCAATAGGGTCTGCTGTTCTCCTGATGGTATTAGCTGCATGAACCAGTGCTTCGACTTCAGCTCTGTAGTTTGTGCAGTGTTTGCCTGTCGGTATTGCAGCTGACTCATGTTGTCCGTTTGGATACTGTATGTGCAGTCCGGCACCTCCGCTCCTAATTGCATCTTTGGCTGATCCATCTGTGTAGATCCTTATCCATGTCTCCTGAGGGTACATTTCTTCCAGCATGGCTAGGGTCAGGGCCTTCTTGCTCACATCACTGTGTTCATTTTTGGTTGTGAGATGAGGTACTGTGGTGCGAATAGCTATGCTCTCTAGTTTGTTTTCCCAGGGTGGAGGATCAAGGGTGTGGTTTGGATCTTCTATTTGTGCTGGCAACATCTCTTGGTGTTTCCTTTGAAGTGCTTTTGTCTCTTTCACAAAACTTGATCTTTTAAGTCTTCCTGATGACAGCTGTGCTTGGCTGATCTTCATCGGGTGGTTATTGAACGATTTGAACTTTGCAGCTTGGATCAGTGCTTTGCATTCCCTTCCTTTGCTAAGTGGGGGAATGCCTGCTGTCTGCTCCATTTTTTCTATTGGTGTTGATCTCATTCCACCAGTGATGATGCGCAGTGCCTGGTTTTGTACTCTGTCGAGGTTCTGTTGATGAGATTTAGCTGTTGTCATCCATGAGCTGGATCCATACTCAAGGTGTGGTTGTACGGCAGCTAGGTAGATGGTCTTGAGGATCCTTTCATTGGCACCCCACTTTGTTCCTGCCAGCTTCCTCATGATGTTTAGCTTTCTTCTGGCCTTTGCCTCTGCATTCTGGATGTGCTCCTTCCATGTTAATCCTCTGTCATATGTGACTCCCAGGTATGTCTGCTGGTCCTCGTATTCGAGTGGAGTACCGCCCAGTGTCAGATTGCCAACCTTGGTTTTGGTGGACAGTGTGAATAGCATGGCTGATGATTTTTCTTTGTTGATGGTAATACACCAGCGATTGGCCCAAGCTGTAATTCTGTCCAAGGCGAGCTGCATTCTGTACGTGGCAGTCGTTGTGTACTCCTCGGTGCACCAGATTACGAGGTCATCTGCATAGAGGGCTGCTTGGATCCCATTGGGCAGCTCTGCTACAATGTCATTGATGAAGAGTATGAACAGGGTAGGTGATAATACTCCACCTTGTGGCACCCCTTGTCTCAGCAATACATTCTGTCCAGATTGTCCATCCACCAGCACCCTAGCTCTGCGATTGTGTAGGTATGACTTGGTCCATCGGAACATGTTGCCACCGATGCCTGTGCGCCGGAGCTTCACGAGGAGGCCATCCTTCCACACCTTGTCAAATGCTTTCTGCAGATCGATAAAGGCAGCTAGCATCAACTTCTTGGCTTGAAAAGTGTCCTCTATGACCTGTGCAAGATGTGTTGTTTGATCTTCTGTGCTCCTGTACCTTCTGAATCCGGCCTGCTCTGAAACTATAATGTTCTCTGACTCCAGATACCACTGCAACCGCTGGTTGATGATGCGCTCCATGGTCTTGCATATGCAGCTTGTAAGACTGATAGGACGGTAGCTCAGCACTTTCGTCTTGTTCTTTCCTTTTTTCAGAATAGGAGTCATTCTGGCTTCTTTCCAGCACTGAGGAACCTCTCCATTGGTCCAACTGAGATTAAAGATGTCTAGCAACTTGCGAAGAGATGCATTACCAAGGTGTTGGATCATTTCATTCGTAATGCCATCTGGCCCGGGAGATTTCTTCTTTTTCAGTTGGCGGATAGCCTTCTTCAGTTCTGTTAAACTAATGTCAACTTTCATTGCATCGTGAGTGTTGGTGTCTGTTCTTTCCTTTTGCTCTTTTCTAACCTCCCTTTGACGCATTCGTGGTATACAAATGTTGCTTTCTTTTGCATATGCCTTCGCAAAGGCATCTGCTGCCATCTTTCCTGTCAGTGTTTGTCCATCTTCTTCAAGAGTAATCTTCTCTCCCCTGACACCCTCATCATTGAGTGCTTTAGTCAGTCTCCATAGTTTTGTGGTGTCTCTCTCTAAATTAAACCCTGCCGTCTTTTCCCTCCAGCTTCTTCTTTTGGCCTCCAGCTTGGTCTTTAGATACCTGGCTTTAGTTTGTTGTAGCGTGAAGTGGTTTTCATGACAGGGATTACCCTCTGCATCTTCTCTGGCCTTGTCTAGTTTATCATGTGCTGCTTGCAGTTCTGTTGTCCAGTAGGGGCGGTAGTTTTTCCTGAACCCTCGAGGAATCGCTTCATTGGCAGCCTTGAGGATACTTGAATTAAATTCCTTGACCACATTGTTGATGTTTCTCCCTTCTACTGCTATATTATGGGTAAGCTCATTGGAACGAATGCCGAACAGACTCCAATTTGCCTTTTTGTAGTTCCACCTTGGATGTTGAGGTGAACTGGTCGAAATACTTCCAGAAAGAGAGAGGAGGACTGGGCGGTGGTCGCTTCCTCCTAACTGCGATCCGACCACTCTACTGAGGTTTCTGTGAATGTCTTCTGTACAAAATGCCAAGTCCGGCGTTGTTGTCGAGTGCCATCGGCGCGAGTAGAAGGTAGGCTGATCTGTGGGATCGTTGACAAGTAAAAGGTGCTTTTCATCTTGCCATGCTTCAATGTCTTCTCCTCGTTTATCAAGTGTTCTGTATCCCCAGCTCTGGGACTGGCTATTAAAGTCTCCCGCAATGAGGAAGTGGCAGTCCGGGACCTGGATTGTGTCAAGTGAGAGATTCTTGTCATTAGGGCAGTAATAATTGACAATTTCAATCACAGAGTTGCTGGTTGTTACCTTGATCTTGATATATTCTGCCTCTTCCATAAAGGTTTTGATCTGGCTGGCGTTCACGCTGTTTCGGACCAAGGTCATCACCCCACCTTTCTTTCTTCCTCTTCGATCACACCGGAAAATCTGGTAACCTTTGATCTTAAATGGTTTTCCTTCTTGCAGGTGTGTCTCTTGAATGCAGCAGATATCAATGTTGTTTTCGTACAGGAACTGTTCGAGCTCTGATTTCTTGTTGGTAACCCCTTCTGCATTCCAGTGCATGATGTTGATACTGGGGTTCTCTTTGGGTTTGGTCTTCTCTTTCCGTTGACCAGTAGCTCTCCATCCTCGTCCCCTGGCTCCACAAGACGAGGTGATGGACCTCCAGTAGCTGAGGGTGGGCTCCTTCGAGGCATGGGGCCCGGCGCTGCACCTGCCTGGCGGATCCTCACAGGGCGACACCATTTCGATTGATTCGATCTCCAAGTGTAATTTCATTAGCGTTGTGCATAATGCTCTGGTTAGCCCCTCGAAATGTCTGGATTGACACCCAGTTTGTTACACCCCTGCGCCACGTTGAGGCCGAGCATATAGTCTTAAACAGGGGAAGGTTTAATGTAATTTGATGAGTCCTTGTTTGATCAAATGGCATCTGAAAAACCTAATGTTCTTCTATTTCTTGTCTTAAGCAGGACATATGTCACATAAAAATATTCTAAGTCCAAACCCCGGAAAAGTATGGCCAAAATATGAAAATCACAATCATTATGATGGAGACAGGATGCAATGATGGCATAGAACAAATTCCTAAAGTTTTATTGACATCGGATAAACCCTTGATGAATTAAATGTCCATTGAAAAACCTTAACATTTACCTAATTCTTGGTGCAAAATAAGCCAAGTCCAAATCCCGTAAAAATATGCAAAAACTTTGAAAACCATTTCACTTATGATGGAGACTAGATGCAGTGATGGTATAGATCAAATCTGTAAAGTTTTACTAAGATCGATAAGCCTTTGATGACTTGAATGCACATTGAAAAACATTTATCTGCACGGTCGCCATTTGGCTCTAATATGAACTAATATTTTCAAATATCTCGTGGCTTGATGCTGTAACTTTGTTTTGACAGAGCGAGTTGAAGATGGATACGTCTGTTGAAAAGCAGGCCTCAACAGTTTTACGGTGCTTCAGCTCTGCCTTGAGTCTGGATGTGACGAATTGTAAACTATGGATAGAATATGGTTCCATGGCCTACCAGCTTCACTCTCATGCGTCCAGGCAATTAAAAATGGTAAGCAATGATAATAATGATGATACAATGTTGATCAAGCTGGCTAAGCAGTTTGATTGCCATAACCTAGCTCCCATACCATAACCTAGCTCCCATTCTTCCATTTCACATCAAGAGTATACTTACCACCCGGGTACTCCCAAATATCGACTTAGCTTCAATAAGACTCAGAATTAAAAAGAAACTGCCCCCACTGGGCAGGTTAATCAACTGACAGTCCAGCGGATGTGCGGCTAAACTTGCGGGACTGTCTCTTTCTCATCTCAAATTATTGACTTGCCATTGCAAGACATTTTCTAGTTTTGCTTTTGCTTTTGAATCTTTTTGAAGCTTTAAGTTGTTCTGCAACTTGATTTTGACTTGCTATATTGTCTGACGCTGCCAAGTCGCCAGAGGATGCTCCTGGTACTTTAGTAAATTTATTGATAGAAAATTTGCCTATTGACTCGGATGGTATACCCGGGAGTCACACTAACTCATGGATACATCTATATTAGGCTAGCTCTTTTTGGGGGAAGCCTATATTTTAGCTACCACATGTTGTGCTTTGTATTTTCAGAGACATTTAGCTGATTTCTGACAGTATCCTTTATTTGGACAATAATTTATACTTGGTTTTCTGGGTCCATATAATTTATTATGAGTTTGCAGAGGGAATTATTACCATAAGAAGTAATTTTTCCGCATTCTCTCCCCACCACAGGGTTTGGATTCAGGATCAGGTATTCCTGTTGTTGTTCATCAGACTTCACGCGTTCTTCAGGAGTTGTCTTCTGAGGTTTAGTATGGAGAGAGCAAATTTTCAGTCATTTTATTTCTAAAAATATTTGATTTTATGACTAAGTGTTGTGTTATCTATCTCTCTTGATGGTTTGCATAGGTTCATTGTGTTTATAAAGTTCAACTACTACTGAATGTTTGTTTGAGTGTGGAGTCTAGCATTCGCCTCTCAAGTATTCAAGTTCAAATTCTAATTGTTCCTATGTAATTCATGTAGGAGAATAAGAAGTTTTTAGGATTTGTTTACTTTTAGTCAGGCCCATAGTCTTTTTCTATGGTCCTGACTTATAGTTTCATCTAGTGGTCTAAATTTTCCTTAAGGAATTTATTAGCCTTCCGCAATTGGTTTTTTGGTACGTTATAACTAAAAATTAAGTGTTTCCGTTTGTGTCGTTTCAGAGGGTCATTGAAAACAAATGCCCTTCCTGCCACCATTTTCTACTTCCGTCATGATCGCACTAGGTGCAGTACAGCCGTCCCTTACTAAATTGCCATGTGTGTGAGTCATGGCCGGTGGAGGTTTTCACTGATTTTATAAATCAGCAGGTAAAGGACCGCTACTTGACAAAGAGTCCTGTGGTAAGAAGAGGAAGACATCCATGCCAGACATGGAGGTCTTCCGTCTTGAGATGATGGGAAAAATGAAGAAGACTATCATGGGTCTTGTCCCGGAGTTGCTTCGCAGCTTGCTTCCCGGTTCAAGTTCATCATTGTCTTCCTCATTTGCTCCAGGACAGAGTGTTCCCATCTCTGGGTCTGGTTCTCTTAGGAAGCCAGTTTTTGTTATAAACCCAAAGATGACTCCTGCTGGTCCGGCGCTGAGGCTTTCCTCACCCGTGGACCCGGGAGCGAAAGCCATGGCCTCGGACATTCGCTTATCGAGTGTTCTAGAGCAGCCTAAGGCTAAGGGTATCAGCGCCTCACACGATGCCCCACCTGCCCAGGCCGAGTTTGATCCCTTTTCAAGTTTGACATCTGATCTTTCTGGGCAGGAAGAAGAGGACACTGTTATGGCCTACCGATGAGCCGATGGCCATGGAAATCCATCGACCCCCAGAGGGCCCATGGGTGACCTTTTCCATGGGACTACTTCTTCGGGAGTCGGTTTCACGGCTCAACGGCTAGGCCATCTAGGAGCTGATGGCCGTCCATACCATATCCCTCGGCTTGCCAAGAGTTACCGTGAAGAAGGCCCAGACTATGACGTCATGCATTTAGCCCCCCCCCCCCATGACGCTGTAGATCTGGCTCCTGGAGTAGCCATGACGCAAGCCATGTCGGCCCTTGCGGGTCTGTATGGCTTCCCTGGCTTTCCACTAGTATCCAGCTCCAGCTGTTACCCCACCAGTGAATGTTGTTGAGGACGACGAAGGCCCTAGGTTCGTCGAACATTCACAGGTGGCCACCGAAGAGGACTGGCTGGATGCTTGCCAATGACTGGCGAACATCAAGCCAGAACTCCAGGTGGATCCACTGGCTTCCCAGTGGGACCAGCACCCATGGTTGGAGAGAAACCGGTGACGAGCACCATGCCATCTCTGCCGTAGGTGGAGCATATCGTGGATATGTTCACTGTGGCAGAGACATCCATTCAGCTGAATGGACACCTTGCGAAGGTCCCTCGCGAGGTGGCATGGCGCTGCCGTATCAGTTCTGATTCGTATCAGAAGTATGGCGGCGTCCCAAAGCCTTGCATGGATGACTGTCCGGCTTTGGACGAAGACACGCGGCCTGGGTCCGCTTTTTTATGTGGAAAAATTACTGTACTGGCAAATTCTAATTTGAGGAAAGTACGAGAGGAGCCATCTTGTCCTTACCGCACATTTCCCAGCTGCTACAGGGGGTAGTAGCAGCATCCGTGGCCCGCCAAGCTTCTCTTACAATTCAGATCCAGCCAGGACAGCATTAACCTGGCTCTTGACTGTATGACAAGATCTGTGACCAGGACTTTACGGGCGAGGGCCCATGGGTGACCTTTTCTATGGAACTACTTCTTCGGGAATAGGTTTCACGGCTCAACAGCTAGGCCGGCTAGGAGCCAATGGCCATCCATACCGTATCCCTCAGCTTGCCGAGAGTTACCGTGAGGAAGGCCCGGACTATGATGTCATGCATTTAGTCCCCCATGACGCCGTAGATCCGGCTCCTGAAGTAGCCATGTCGCAAGCCATGTCGGCCCTTGCGGGTCTGTATGGCTTCCCTGGCTTTCCAGGGGTATCTCCAGCTCCAGCTGTTACCTCACCAGTGAATGTTGTTGACGATGACGAAGGCCCTAGGCTCGTTGAACATTCACAGGTGGCCACTGAGGAGGACTGGCTGGATGCTTGGCAAAGGCTGGTGAACATCAAGTCAGAACTCCAGGTGGATCCACTGGCTTCCCAGCGGGACCAGCGCCCATGGTTGGGAGGGAAACCGGTGACATGCACCATGCCATCTCTGCCGTAGGCGGAGCATATCGTGGATATGTTCGCTGCGGCAGAGACATCCATTCAGCCGAATGGACACCTTGCGAAGGCCCCTTGCGAGGTGGCACAGCGCTGCTGTATCAGTTCTGATTTGTATCACAAGCACAGCGGCTTCCCAAAGCCTTGCATGGATGACCATGCGGCTTTGGACGAAGACACACAGCCTGGGTCCGCATTTTTATGCAGAAAAATTACTGTACTGGCAAATTCCGCCCTGCGGGACACGGATGACAGTACGAAAGGAGCTATCTCGGCCGTATCGCACATTTCCCAGCTGCTACAGGGGGTAGTAGCAGCATCCGTGGCCCGCCAAACTTCTCTTACAGTTCAGAGAGCCATCCAGGACGGCATTAACCTGGCTCTGGACTGTATGACGAGATCCGTACCCAGGAGTTTACGGGCGAGGCTCACTTTTGCCATTGACAATTTGCCTCGCAGGACCTGTACACTCAGCTTCTTGGGACGCTGAATGCAGGTCCAGGGTTGTTTGTAGGTGAAGGATGCCTGCACCTCCAACAAACCAGAAACCTGGTGAATAACCAGAGGGCACTGCGAGAGCAGTTTGAAGTGCTCCGCAGGGAGCGCGTTCAAGCAGCACCCCCTGCCTTCCACCCTCAGCAGGCTAGAGGTGGTGGTGGCGGCCCTGTCAGTGGCGAACCACCTATGCAGCGTCGGCCACGGCCACGCCAGCATAAGCCAGCTGGGGGTGGGGGAGGGCAGACTCCTTCAGCGCAACCCGCGTACCAAGGCGCGTGGCGCTGGCAGAGTAGCACGGGGTTCTGGTCGTGGGAACCGAGCCTGATGGGCCAGCACCCACAAGGGTCACGCCAGTGCTGCTAGGACAGCCACCAGAGACAGGGCAACTCTTGCACTATTCGGGTCCACCTCAATCCTTAGGTGCACCCGTGGAAGTCTGGCCTACCACATACAAGAATGGGAGCGGATTACTCGGGACCGCTCGGTCTTGCGATGGCTTTCAGTCGGTTACCATCCTGACTGGGTATCAAGCCAACCATCGCGCCTGTCTCTGCTTCCGATCTGGACTCAATATCCACGAGATCCAGATCAGCGGTTGTGTAGAGAGGAAGAAATTCAATCCCTCATACAAAAACATGCAATTCAACCCGCACAACAAAAAGCACTGGAGTGTGGAGACCAATTCTCAACCTCAAACCTCTCAACAGGTTTATACTTACACCAAGTTTCAAAATGGAAACTGTAAGAACGGTGTTAGCAGGATCGAGGAAGGGAATGGGGACAGCATCAATAGATGTAAAAGATGTTTATTTTCACATTCCGATTGCGAGGAGCTTTCGTCGGTTCCTGAGATTTGCATTTCGGAGCCGCCAATGGAATTCAGGGTTCTTCCATCTGGTATATCGACGGCTCCTCGGGTCTTTCTTTACTCTAGCGGTCCAATCTATGACGGCATACCTCCGCAGGAGACAGACAACTGGCTGTATAAAGCACACAATCAGGAAAGTTTATTAGCAAATCTGGAGATAGTTTTGAAAACTCTTACAGATCTAGGCTGGATAATAAACTTTCAAAAATCAGAGCTTAGACCATCCCAGAAGTTTGTTTACCTGGGCATGTTCTTCGATCTAGAGATAGGATATGTTTACCCATCTCAGTAGGGAGTAGAAGTACTCATCTCAGTCATACAGTCAGTGTGCAACAGTCGTCATGTCCTGGCACGGGTCTACTTGAGAATGCTGGGGTTGATGGTTTCTTTGGAACCAGTCATTCCACAGGCAGCCTTACATCCGCGGCCTATCCAATTATTTCTCATGACACAGTGGATCCAGAGATGGGGATTCCTGGACTCAAAGGTGTCAGTGTTGGAACCTCTTATTCACCACCTTCAATGGTGGATGAAAGGAGAGAATCGCCTGGCGGGGGTGATGTTGTCACCTCCCCACCCTCAGTTAACGATGTACACAGATGCATCAATGGATGGATGGGGAGCTTGCCTGGAAGAAGACAAAGTATCACAGCTTTGGAATCTGGATTAATCAAAAGAACATATCAATCTGCTGGAAATGCGAGCAGTAGTGTTAGCCATGGAACACTTCCTAGAGAAGGTGAAGGGCAAGATTGTTCTGGTTCGATCAGACAATACAACAATAGTGACTTACATAAACCGCCAGGGCAGAACGAAGTCGACCAGTCTCTGTATGATGACATGGAAACTGCTTTACGGGTGCCTAGGTCATGGGATTCCCCTGAAAGCAGTTCATATTCCGGGAAGGCTAAATCTATTAGCAGACTCATTGAGCCGAAGAATGAGCATTTTTCCCATGGAATGGCAACTAAATCAATGTGTTCTGTTCAACCACTGGGGCAAGCCCAACATAGATTTATTCGCAACGAACAAGAATGCGAAGAGAGCGACATACGTCTCTCCGATTCCAGATCCGAGCGCCATTGCAATAGATGCATTAGCTATCAGCTGGGAGGGAATGTATGCATACGCATCACTGCCAGCAATCCTGATTCCAAAAGTTCTCCAGAAAATCAGGCAGCAGGAATGCCAAGTGCTTCTGATCGCCCCAAATTGGCCAAGCCGATCATGGTATACGGATCTGCTGTACCTTCTAGTCTGCAATCCTGTTCCTCTGCCTCTGATGGACAACATAATCTTCCAGGGCAAGGCCTTGCATAACAACCCATCAATGTTCCAACTGACTGCGTGGATGTTGTCAAGGAATCTGCAGTTAATGAGGGCTTTTCTGAGCAAGCTGCTATGTTCATGGCAAAAGGCAGAAGGGGGTCAACCTCCAGAGCATATAATTATAAAATCAACAGATTTTCTGATTGGTGCTCAAAAAGATGTATTAATCCAATGGATGCATCTATTCAGGTAGTAGCCGATTTCCCCTGTCACCTTTTTTATGCCTATAGCCTCAAGCCTAACTCTGTTGCTGGCTACAAGTCAGCTTTAATGTGAGTTATCCCTTGCTTGGCTAATAGGGGAAGTGATGACGTATGTAATCTAAATACTTTAGTCAACGGCATGGCCAATCTAAGACCAAGGAATCCGCCAGTGATTCCATCTTGGAGTTTATCGTTAGTACTTCAAGTATTAGCAGCTAAACCCTTTGAACCACTCAGCTCCATTTCCATGAAAATTTCCAGACTGTTTTGTGGTTACATGGGAGGGCCGTAGGCGTCTACCTAGAGTTAACTTTATGGCGAAAACCCAGTCTTTAAAATATCTTGGTCAGCCTATAGTTTTACCCACTTTGACTATGTTTGATCCTAATTCAAAGGCTTGGTTTCCTTTTCATGCATTAACACGTTATAAACAATGTACACAAGAATGGTGGATGGACCATAGTGCTTTATGGCTATCTTACATTGAACCCCATGGAAGAGCTTCTAAATGTACCATTTCTAGGTGGATTGTGGAATGCATCCAGCATTACCACAAAGCCGCCACAGGAAAACAAGTTGACATGGCCAAGGCTCTCAGTGTCCATGGCATTGTGACATCCACGGCTCTGTTTAACGGAGTGCCGGTGGATGACATTATGTTGGTAGTACAATGGCACTGTGAGTCTAGTTTTACAGATCATTACCTCCTTGACACATGAAATCCGTTTGCCTTATCGATTTTACATAAACATTAAATCTGTATATATTTGTAAATATTGTATATAAGGCCGTTGACTCACACACAGTGCAATTTAATGGGGGAATCCCCGCTTTTCCATACTGTACCTATCATCGCCAGAGGTGATTCAAGGGAATCTCGTCAAAATAGGTTAGTCATATATTTGGTGATGGTTATTTTTTGTCACAATTTTTACTTACTAAAATGGTGATGGTTTTGTGTTCTTTGTGGTTCCATCAGAGAGTAAGCGAAATGAAGCTTTCGTCCGATGTCTTATAGTACTTTAGCACGAGTACATAGAGAGCGTATAGGACACTGAGGTCATCGCTCCCTCTTTAAAAGAGGTGGGGGTGTGTGGTCCAAGTCATTTCCTGATTGATTATGTTTACATACGCAGTTTCTAGGGCTGTGCGGTTTTGGTAAGAACACAACCGGTGACGGTGTTGGCCATAAATCCGGTTTTAACTGGATATCCAGTTTATTGGCTGAAAATATTTTCAGTTTTCGTGGAAAAAAAAAAAATTCGCAATACCATGAAAATAGAACGTTTTTAATGGTAGACTTAAATCTGTAGCTACATGTATAGTATCCGATGCAATTTTAGAAGATATAGTGAAATCATTACTTAAATTGCTTTAAAACATTAGATTTTGCGCCTTTAAATTCATCGCGATATGTCATTTCGAGTTCTTGCACAATCTGTCATATATTAGATTCCTAGACAATTAGCAATTTGTATACCTCCCTCTAGGGTAACGCGTAGAGAGATACATTGCTCAATTTACTGTGGCTTTTAGTGGCCAATTCAAGCAGTTCATGGAGTAGAAAATATGTTTTTGGATGACTAAACTACAGTTAGAAAATCTGTAGAGCATTCGTTAAAGATACGACTCGATAGTTAGTCATTTCAGGTCTTGGAAACACTGAGCCGGTGATAAATTCTGAAAGATGGCAGACTTAATTAGACTGTTACACAGCCTCCATTTTGGAGACCAGTGAGATTCATGCGAAGCATTATGCAAATGTATATAATATAAAGACTAGTTCCCGATAGCCTACGCTTACACACGCTTATGTCGAATTTAGTTACAGACGTCATAATACTGCCACATGGTACAAATCTGCATATGCCTGAACATGCGTAGTAAATCAGATTTATTGATCTAATGAATCGGATACGTGTAATCAAACTCGGCCGTATTATACTATTTACTAGCATACAGTTTCTGCGAAAAATGAATTCATACGTATTTTAATATAGATCATAAGCACAATTTGGAAGGACTTGGTTTAAAACTGTATCAGTTGTAAGCTGTAAAAGTTGTTTTCCGGCACTAATAACGTGTATCGACCTGTGTCAAGTGTTAATTATATCGTCCAATGTACGTCGAGTCAGCTCCTGAACATTCACGAGAAATTACTCTTGATCGCCCGAGCGATTAGACAAATTTGATTTTAACTTACTTTGGCAGGTTAGATCATGTCCCGGGTTTAGAGTCCCGGATGCGCGTTCAGAATTCATAATAGACATAGATATCAGAAACACTAGATCGCTTATGATATGCTTTCAAGCGTGTATTATAGAATTTAATAAAACGCTAGCAGATTATAATTTCTGAACGTATGTAGCAATACGATCTAGCAATATTCTCCTGTTACGATACTGTGTAGGTATGGCTTTATTTCAGATTTTATTTCGCAAATAGATAAAATTAAAGCAAATTTATACAATCAATGTTATATATTATGATATATCCTTAAAAAATAATCATAAAACCGGATTTTTAAACATACACGGTTGTACGGTTGTCAGATTATGTCACCGGTTTTCGAACCGTCATGCTTAAAAATCCGGAGACCATTCAAAATCCGGATAACCGCACAGCCCTAGCAATTTCAGATGTTTTTTGTGCTCCAGAAGCAAAAGAGCTTGCTCTTCCAGGGATGAGCCGGTCTTCTGACCTTCGCCTCCCTCCCGCCGAATTCTCTTACGAATTCTGCCTATATCATAGAGTATCAGGGTGGTAAGTATACTCTTGATGTGAAATAAGCGCAATCACAGATTTCTTTTTTCACGAGAGTTGATACTTACCACCCTGATACGATCCCAGCCTCTCCGCCCCACAGTCTATCAGCGTTTTATGTTGCCATTATGTCAGCCAATAATTTGGAATAGAAATAGACGGCCCCGCGCATGCGCGAGTTTGGGCCGCACACCCGCTGGACTGTCAGTTGAGTAACCTGCCCAGTGGGGGGGGGGGAGTCTTTTTAATTCTGAGTCTTAATGAAGCTAGGTGGATATTTGGGAAATATCATAGAGTATCAGGGTGGTAAGTATCAACTCTCTCGAGAAAAAAGAAATCCATGGTTTCGTTTATCTCATCAATACATACTGCTCACTAATTCTACGATACATTGTCTTCAAAAGTCAGTCATTCCAGGGTCAATGGTCAACCTGACATAGGCAGCTGTTTCCCTTCATTATTAGCTCACCTGGCCTGAAAGGTGAGCTTATGGCATGGCGGCCGTCCAGCGTCTGTCTGTCCATTGTCCGTCATCCTTCCGTCAAATCGCTTCTTGTCCTTAACGGTTTGACTGATTTCAACCAAATTTGGCTGGGAGGATGCTACACTGGTACCCTCCAGACTTTTTTTCCCGAATTTTGATTGGTCAATTCTTTAGGATGAAAACCTTACATTTTATTAAAAATTTACCAGAAATGGTCATATTTCAACCAAATTTGGCTAGATGGGTTCTATGGTGCTAAGCTCTAGAGCTTCTATTCAGGATTTTGATTGATCAATTTTTTGGGGTGAAAATCTTAGATTTTATGAAAAAACTACTGGAAATGGTAAAAATGCTACTCCTCATTAGCTGCTTGACATATTTCAAACAAATTTGGCTAGATGGCTTCTATGGTGGTAAGCTCTATAACTTCTATTCAGAATTTTGATTGATCAATTTTTTGAGTGAAAATCTTAGATTTTATGAAAAATGTACCAGAAATTGTCAAATTGTTTCTTTTCCTTACCATTCTGAACGATTTCAACCAAATTTGGCTGAAAGAACCCTATTGTGGTAAGCTCCAGAATATCCATTCAGAATTTTGACATCAATTTTTGGGGTGAAGATCTTAGATTTTATTAAAAATGTACCAGAAATTGTCAAGTTGCGTCTTCTTACCATTCTGAGCGATTTCAACCAAATTTGGCTTTAAGGATCTTGTGGTGATGGGCTCCAGAATTTCCATTCAGAATTTTGACTCCTCAATTCTTTGGGTGAAAATGTTCGATTTTGTGAAGAATTTACCGGAAATGTTCAAAATGCTACTCCATAGCTGCTTGACATATTTCAACCAAATTTGGTTAGATGTATTCTATGGTGATAAGTTCAATGACTTCCATTCAGAATATTGATTGGTCAAATTTTGTGGTGGCCATCTTGTTATTTAAATGCAAATGGTTATGCTGATGGCCCAGGTGAGCGCCACAGGCCCTTGGGCCGCTTGTTTAAAATTTTCTCTTCTTTTTATCTTAGCTTTACGAAGTAAAATGAGCTATTTCATTACCATGCCATGGCGGTGTAGTAAGAAGCACTGTCATTACTGATGCTGCCAAAGAGGCTGGTGTGGTTATTGCGATTGGTGCCGTCTGTTTGTCTGTCTGTTTATTTGTTTGTTTGCTTGTCTGTTTATTCACAAGATATCCTCATCAGAGTCACCAAATTTGTAATATCAATTCATATTATTGATGACTAGACAAGAAATGAGTTTGATGCCAAATGGTCAAATTTCTAGGCCATTGGTTCACTAAGTGCATCCTGAAATACACATTTTAGCCATAAATCGGAAACGCAAGTAAGTGGCATCATCAAATTTGGCACATCCATTCGTATTATAGGTAGCTAAAGGTTCAGTAAGTTTCATGACAAAACATCTTGTGTCTAGGTCTCGGAGGTCACTAAGTGCATACCAGAATACACATTTTTGGCCTCAACTCTGGAGTGCAAGACGGCAGAATCACCAGATTCATATTATGACCTGTTATGATTGCTTTGAGGTTGAGGTCAATTGATCGACTATCTAGGTCATGGTGTTCACTAAGTCCTTTGTTAAGACAGAGTTCAAAGGCCTGAGTCAGCATCTCCTTCGAGTGCATTCTAGTCCAATTTGCATTTAGCTCAACATCGTGGTTCATATCTCATGTTTGGTTAATAACAGTGCACCTAAAGTTGGACAGATGCCATACTAGAAAGAGAGGGCATGGCACAATGACCTTGTGGTCAAATGATCAAAAGTTCAAGGTCATTGTGACCGTGATATATTTTTTTCAAAATTAACATTCTGCGCTTGGCTCAAAATAGCAGTTTTTATGTCATGTTTTGGGCCCAAATTTGGACAAATACTTCCTGATAAAGAGCTGGCATGAGACAGTCACTTCGGCATCAAACAGTTAAGGTCAGTGTGTTAATGATAGAACTATTTCCTTTAGCAATAACATTTTGCATTAAGCTCAATTTAGCAGCTTATCACCGGACAACATGGACTGGACACAATACTGATTACAAAGCCCCAAAAGGATCTAAGGCTACAACAGCTGTCTTCAACAAAATAGACTTCATACTATGCAAGACAGAAGCAAAACCCTTACTCCGGAACGCTTGTTCGTATGGAGGCACAGACCTCAATTCTAACAATAAACTAGTCATTACACGCCTTCAGATGAACAATCTCTACCTAATATATAAACGCCATACCAGGCAAGAGGGTAGAGTCACCTACAACCTACCAAAGCCCATCAGCGACACTGACACTCAAATGTCATACAAAAAAGCCCTCGGGAGAAGATAGCTAACATCGATGTCAGCTCCAATCCAAACGAAGCCCTAACCAAAATACTCAAGTCTATGGAATCATCCGCTACCAGCACCATAGGTGTTCTTAAAAACAACCAAACTAGTTATACTGACGACCCTTTAGTAGTAAAACTGCCAGCAGAGCAGAAAGCGTTACGGCTGCGCATCTATCAAAGTGGTCAAAGTGAAGACCGCACCAAACTACGCTGGGAACGCATTATTATTCTGCGCCACATTAGCAAATGCTTAAAAGATCTTGCTATTCAGCAGGCAGACTCCCTAGCAGATGAAATCACTGCCACGGATGACTGTCACAAAATGTTTCGGGCAGCCCGAGCCCTGAGAGTTACTGACTACACACCACCACTCACTGTACACAACACTGAAGGACACTTTATCAGGACTGACTAGGGAAAAGCCCAGGTGATCCGAGAATAGTTCAAGGATCAGTTCACTGACAACGATGCTGAGCCCTTGCACCTGTTCTCAGGAGACACCAGGCCATTACTAACACCAATTAAAACGGCAGAAGTTGAGAAGGCACTTAAAGCCCTGAAAAATGGACTTGCATCTGGACCTGATGGCATGAGCAATGACCTATTCAAATATGCATTATCTCAAAACCGATCACTCTCCTAAATCAATTCAGCTTTTATGCACCACCTTCCCATCGACGCTGTAGGCCAAGGCACCCTTATCGCCGCACTACCCAAGCCCAAGAAGCCACCTAGGCCCCCAGCCAGTCTGCGGCCCATTGTGCTCCTCAACAGCATACAGAAAATCCTATCCAATGTTACTTTATGCCGCATCCGAGACAAGATCGATAACTTCCCCGGATCATGTCAAAATGGCTTTAAACGTGGACGCAGCTGCGCATACATTGTATGGGCTCAATGCATGCTTGTGTCGGTAGTCATGTCCAAACACTGGGACTTCCACAAAATGGGCATTGACATGTCACGAGCCTTTGACACAATTAAATGCTCAAAGATCCTAGATGTACTACGCCAGGCCTGTTGCAATGAAGATGAGCTACGACTAGTGAGACTACTACTTGCAGACACCAAGCTGAGAGTACGAGTCAAGTCAGTGAAGTCTGTGGAGTTTGAGACATCAATCGGCTCCCCACAGGTAGATGGTCTATCTTCGGTGCTTTTCACCTGCTACCTTGCTGCCGCATTGAAATCTGCGGGAAAGTTCCACAAGACCAAACAATCCCCCCCCCCCCCCAGTGACAATACTGCATGCCGCTAGAGATGGATTATGCCGACGATGTGGACTTCATAGACGAGGAAAAGAAACCCCTTGACGAACTTCTCCCAATAGCTGCAAGCAAACTAAAAATTGAGAATCTCTATGAATGAATCCAACACAGAGTTCACCCAATATACCGACAAAGCATGAAACTAGGGTTGCACGATTATTCACTTTTCATAATCGCGATCATTTAAGAAAAATAATCGTGATCATACGATTAATCATGAACTATATTAACTACGGCAATGCTGCTTAGAGGACGTTATTATGCTACGGCAGATTGTAAGATTATGGGTTAGGCACATGGGTATACATACATGGACAGAATACCCCTGTTGCTGATTGCAAACAAAGGAGTGTATCAAGATTTTTCTAGACGAAAAACGGAAGGTACCGTACTTCGTTTAATTGTAGCCTATGCTCTAATAGAAGTCCACCCCCTAACTTTGACATATGAGCTCCAATGATTTCTTAGCAGTTTCAAAACGGCAAGACTCTGTGTTAGAAGCCCACCCCCTAACTCAGCAGATAATTTGTAAGAATAGCGTGTATAATAATAACAATCGTGTCACAGGGTGTGTCTACTTCAGACCGATCTCTGCCCTGATACATTTCCGGCCCCTCTAGAAGTCAATACAGACCTCGGATTTGTAAATCTCGACCACCTATTAGATTAATACTAATAGTAGGCCACGTATGTTCAAGATATAATAAAGTTTATTCCACACTTTTGTAGTTAAAATGCGCTTAAAACAGTCTTGGCGTGATTAAATAGCTTCCTTATAAATATATTTCAAGACCAAATTTATGTACCAAACAAGTACGGGAGAAAATGCGCATCAATTTTGTAACGCCGATCAACATTAAATGATCCAAATTGAATTATTACGAACGACAATATAGTTGGCTTCTTAAGTTGGCGAGCCAGCGGCTCTGTTGCGATGGGAGGCGGCGTGTTCTCGCGAGATATTATATGCTAACGGGAGTTTATCAAATGGGTACCCGTTATTCAGATCAGTATAATACTCAGTTCCTATCGCGCAATGATAATATATAGAAATTCCCGAGTTCCGAGTCCAGAATATTTATATCCGAGTACTCGCTCTAAAATAAACTGTTCAATTGGAGGCGAATCACGTGATTTGTATTTTTTTCGCGACGCCATTTTATATCAAATTGCAGATTAATTTTTATGTAATAAACGACCTTTATTAAAGGATACGCAATATTTAGGTGCTCAAATCAAATAATTTCACTTCCCCGGTGATGTTTTGAGGTATACATTAAACATAGGCGTAGGCGGTGAGAATTTTTACGTGAGAAAATGGGTTGAATTTCCGTGGTATCAGTTCTAGAACATTTTTGGGAAAACCGTTGGCGCATAACTATTCAGAGAATGGGGAACGCTGGATAAGCGTGTGTGATTACAACAACAATGACAAATAGCGACCAAGTGAACAATCTTTATTCATCTAAAACTAATCATGAGTCAATGCAAACAAATCAGTTATTTATTTAGTTTATTTAATCATTCACACATTCGGCTGATAGCCGGATGTTTGTTTCCATGCTTGGTAACGCGAGCAGAGTTTCACAAGCGTAAAAGTGTCTTGACAAAAATTTCAACATGGCGATTATACGATTATTTCATTTTATAATCGTCCACGATCATTTTGAATTATATAATCGCGATTAATCGAATAATCGAAAAATCGTGCAACCCTACATGAAACTATAGAAAATGACAACCCGCTTCGTGGCAGCGAACCATGGAGGAAAAGTAAAATCCTGGGCTCACTGCTTTGCAGTACTGCTGACATTTCTGCACGCTGCGTCATGGGGAACATAGCTTTCCAGTCCTTCTGGAAGCTATGGATTCGTAGATCAAAGATGCCCTTGATAAAGAGGCTATGTTTATACAATGCAACCTGCGTATCCTTGATGCTGTATAACTGTAACAGCTGGGCAGCTCCAAAGGCAGCTCTAGACAAATTCGATGCCTGCCACTGCAAACACCTATGCACCATCACCGGACACCGATGGCCAGACAGCATAATTTCCAGCGATGCCTCTGTCTGTAAAAGTCGCCCAGCAAAGATGGCCCATGTTTGGTCATGTGCTAAGGATGTCAGAAGAGACACGAGCACAGAGAGCCTTCGAATTCGCCCTACTCGAAGCCAGCAAATACAAAGCCAGGAGAGGACGTCATTGCATAAATATGCTAAGTGTGCTACGAGGTGACCTAAAAAAAGCAGGACTCGGTACACTCAAGTCAAGAGTGGAAATGAGAAAGCTAAGGATTTTGGCTGAGGACATGACACAATGGGCAAAAGCGAAGAAGGACTGATTGCAGCTGTAGGATGTTTCTACTACTACAGCCGCGGAATACAGTAATCATACATAGCAGTTTATATCTCATGTTAATAATGCTGTACAAAAACTTGTAATAAGAGAGGAGGACACAATGACATTGGGATCGAAATAACCCGTATTTACCCTTTGTCTATGCACATATAATTTGATGTA
The DNA here is from genome assembly GCA_034401795.1 of Chaetoderma sp. LZ-2023a. Classification (NCBI taxonomy): domain Eukaryota; kingdom Metazoa; phylum Mollusca; class Caudofoveata; order Chaetodermatida; family Chaetodermatidae; genus Chaetoderma; species Chaetoderma sp. LZ-2023a. The sequence continues at coordinate 134,928,227 of CM067370.1, read as the reverse complement.
ATATTTGAAGTCCAGCATAGTTCATTGCAATCTTGTAAAGGCTAGTTTCATGGTCTTTTTGCTTGACGCTATCATCAAACATGAACTGCTTATTACACTAGTTTTATGGCCCCCAACAAGTCTGTTATTTTGCAAGTCAAAAGGTCAGCCATTAATGACATTATGGGTTGACTGGACATTTGTGTTCAGCTGAACATGTGTACTGTTTGTAAATCTTATTAATATTCTGGTTCTTATGACATAAAGTTTCATGAATTATTGACTATGCTGTTTGAGTAACTTTTATAACCTTAGTATCGCAAATCTTCATTTCAAGTCATACAACTGTTGAATAATTTGAAACTAACTTAACTCATTGCTGATGCAATAAATTAGCTTCAAAACTGATTGTTGATGCAACAAATTAGTTTAAAAACATCCAACAGTTTACCTGTATGATTGCTTTGAAGTTACAATGTCGTGGTTATGTGCTTAAGAATTTAACAAAAACATTTTCAGCAACATTGGTTTCCTCTGGATGATGAGATGCAGAAATCGGCTAAGTTAAGCTATGATGAGATGCTCAAGCTGGCAGAGAAGTGTTACAAGACTGCATACGAGAGCGAAGAATACAGAGAAGAGGAGTGGCTGCTGCACTACATGCTTGGCAAGATTGCACAGAAAACAAAGCAGTCTCCACGAATATATCTAGAACATTATAAACAGGTGTGTATTATTGTTCGTTAGTATGTTTTTAGCTTGTAGAGGCCAGTTTAATGGAGAGGACATATGTTGCATCTGGTGTAGCTTTAATGGTCAAGCCAGCCAAAACCATCCTTTGCAATAGGCTTGAAAAACTTCAATTTCTGGGCCACGTGAAAAGCATATTTGACATTTTGCCACCGGAATAACTGGTTCAATAACAGAGCCAGTCCTACCAGTGAGAAATAAAAAAGCAACTCTACCAGCATACAAATGGCCATATCTGTTATGTTGGTGGTGTCACTCATCTGGTTTTATTGCTGCTGGTTGTAAAACTGTTTGTTGTTATGGTGATGGCTGGTGTGGTGGTGATTGTCCTGACATAGCTTGTAGTGGCAGTAGAATCGATCGTACTGTTGGTAGAGGCTAATCTTTACCTACCCTCACTTTACCCCTGTTGCAGGCAGCGTGGCACCTTCATCAGGACGGTGCGGTCTATCCTAAGAAGATTACATACGTGGTCAGCCCGCCTCCTCTCGCTGTAGAGGCTTTAGAGGTAAGAATGATGTTATAGGTAAATGTTTGTAGACAATGTTGATGTTCCGAAAATCTACTATGACGTCTTTCTAGTCATAATTTTACACCTAATATTACCATTTAACACTCAAGCCAGCCAAAAAGGGCTTCTGCAGTCATCTTGAGAAATTCTAATTTGCAGATGACAAGAAGACTTTTAAAAAATTTAACACTGGAATTACTGACTCGCTAACCAAGCCAGTCATTCCAGTGGTAAATTTTCAAAAATAATCTCGCAAATAGCCATTTTCTAGCAGAAAGTAGAAATTTTCATGAACAAATTCGAGGGCTAAAGGGTTAAATGGCAATAAACCATGTTTCACATGCAATACCCACGTAGCATCTTTATTGTTTTCAGATGTATTATCATTTACACGCCAGCATCTTTAGGCTGGTGATAGAAGATAAATCTCGCACTGACTATCTCTTGTTTGACCAGTACATGTCTGAAGCAGCTCTTGGACCTTTTTCCACAGCTAATGAGAAACGTTTTGACAAGAAAGATGGGTGAGAAACATTCTCATGTCTTTTTAATCCCTATCATTCTGGTAATATAGTGATGATGTTTACTGGAGTTTATTGTTCACTTTATACAAATTATTTGGAAAATAATTATTTATCTGATCTGCCAATCAAGCATTGTGTTTCGTTATTCAACTGACATAACAATCAGCAAAGCTAATCTGGATAACGACTTAAAGATAGTGGACAATAGCTTGATTTTAAATGTTTGTTTTCACATCATGAGAACATACTTACCTCCCTAACACTTTTGATATACTAGTATATCGGCTCTAAATTCAATAATATTCAGAATTATAAAAAGCTAGGTTCCCCTCCTGGGCAGGGGGATGTACACAGTCAGGCACATGACAGACCCCACCTACTGCGCATGCGCATACTGGTACTTCCGGTTTCTAATATATTGACTTCCATGCAACATTGGAAAACTTTCTATGCTCTTTTTAGAGAATTTTCTTACATATGTGTCATCCATTTCCATAAATGTCCTCACGATCCATTAAGCTGATATTGTTCCATATATTGGTTAAGACCTTTATGTTACCGGTTTTTGTTCATGGCCGACCTGGCGTTAGCACGTTTTTAGGCGCTGGGAATCCTTGTTAAATTCTCCCAGCGCCTAGGTCTACTAATCCCTTGTGTCTTTGTGTCCACAAGCTCATCTTATGAATGGTAAGAGCTCCTGTTCTTCACTCAGAGGTTGATCATGTCTCTTTTTCTGACTTATCATTATGATATGTCTAAGGGTCGGAGATATAAAGCAAAAAATATCTCGCTCCTTTTGTCCCATTCCCTTCATCAGACTCTACAGACTCGGCGGATGGATGGACGTGTTCTTCTGCACAAGAGGATGGTTTGCCTGTGCTCAGGATAAGGGAGTTTATTAGTTATGGCACCTAATTATTTGAAAATATTTATCAATTCTTGCTGCCATCTTTATTGCACTGTATTCTCTCTTGTGTATGCATGGGTTCTCGGATATATAATTTAATATTATATTCTTAAGTAGTGAATGTATGTAGTCCTTGGTATTTCTTACATTCATTTCTGATGTCTCTTCTCCTTGAAGGGGCTGTTGCGTTGAGGTTTGATGTCATAATCAGCCAGAGATTTTTCTTCTCTTCCTTGATGTCATAATCTTAGTTTAGAGAAACAAATTGATGTTATTATCATCCTATGTTATGAATGTGGAGGGATATCTAGATAGTCATAATCATATTTCTCTCGCCTTTCTAACATTCTTAATAGGGTTTCCCTAGTTGTTTTTGTTATTTTTTAACAAGAGAAGACATCAGTCCCTTCAGGGTTGTCAGTAATAAAAGTGGGTGTCCTCTCTCGATTTTGTTCTTGTATTTACTAAAAGAAATAACAAATTAGCAAACTAAAATACTCATTCTGTTCATATGCCTACCTTTCATCATGAAATCATCATGTCCATTATGTCAGAAGCATTTGAAGGCTAGTAGACTGTCTAACAAATGTGCTGGTTGTAAAGAGTGGGAGGGGGGATCTAACCTCTGAATTCTTCGGTTCACAGGCAAGAATGATGGGAGAGGATGGCAAGAGGGTGAAGAAGGAGGGTAAGAAGAAGGCCTCTGAGAAAGGTGTGCTCGAGGTCTTCAGGGTAGAGTTAGTGAATGAGATGCGCAGGACTTTGAAAGACCTGACGCCTGACATGCTTCGCGGCATGTTGCCGGGCACAGCTGTTTCAACTTCCTGCACATCGACCTCGGTGTAGGTAGTCCCTGGATCATGCCCTACTACAATCACTCGTGGAGTACCCTCGGGCATTCTCCTGGTCAGTCTGGGTTAGTGTTTCTTGCTAATCCAGAGTCTAACATTTCTGACCAGGAAGATGACGAAGACTACCTGCTCGGCCCATAGAATGATCATGAAGACATGGATGCGAGTGTTTACACTCCTCTCATGGGGAGCGCAGCCGCTCGCACCTATGGTTCTGTTCCCTCGAGAGCAGGTTTCATGATTCAACCTGTGGGCCGATTTGGAGCGGACGGCAACCCGTATAAGATACCACGCTTAGCCGTGGGATCTCATACGAATGACCAGACCGCACTAATGTGCATTATGCCCCTCACACGAGGGCGGCCTGCCCATGGAGAATGTCATGCCAGCCATCGCGGACCCGTATGCATTCCAAGGGCAGCCGAGTACGTCTGTATCTTCCTCCACGGCCCCACCTGCGAATGCCATTGAAGATGACGAGGGCCTGCCGCTCGTCGGCAATTCGCAGGTGACCATGGATGAAGACTGATCTGACGCATGCGTGTGGGTCCTCGCTGTCAGACCAGAGCTCTCCGTGGACGAATCAGCCGCCAGTAACCCGCGGGCGTGGTTACAGGCTAAGCCGTTAGCCACCTCGACTTAGATATATTCACTGTGGCAGAGGAGTCGATTAGACTGAAAGGTCGCGTCACAAATTTCCCCCCCACCCCCCCCCCCCCCCACACGAAGTTGCTAGGCGATGCCGAGTTACTGCCAATCAGTACACTCTGGGGGGAAGACACGCGCCAGGCTCTCGTGCTGACACGGGAGCACTGTGCTTGGACACTATGTGCTCAGCTAATGCCGCTTTGCGTGACACCGAGGAGAGCTCGTGAGCAGCAATTAGTGTGGTGTCTCACGTGTCTCAGCTGCTATCAGGGGTAGTAGCAGCCTCGGTGCACCAGCAGCCTAGTCCGGTGACAGTGCAACGAGCCATCCAGGATGGGATCAACCTGGCGCTGGATTGTTTGACTAGGTCGGTGACCAAGTCACTGAGGACAAGGCGCATATTTGCTTTGGACAGTTTGTGCCTGTTCCAGGAGCTCAATAAGCGCCGATGGTGGGTCCTGGTCTTTTTGGAGGTGAGGGTTGTCGGCACCTCCAGGAGATGGTGAACTTGGTAAACAATCAGAGGGCGCTGCGCGCACAATTTGAGGTGTTGCGCAGAGAACATGTGCATGTTCAGCCCTCGTCTGTTCGACAGCAGTACACTCGTGGCGGTGCTGGCAATGTCAGAGGCCAGCAGGCCAGCCGGGTTCAGAGACCGTGCTAGCAGCAGCGCGCTGCTGTACGTCAGCCAGCGTTTCAAGCGCAGCTGGCCAGGAAGAGCTCACGCCCCGAGGTGCACGTGGCGCTGGGCGAGGCACGCGAGGAGTGGCGCGTGGTAACCGGGCTTGATGGCCTAAAAGAGGTACCACTCTGGTGTTGTCACATGTACCAGAGACACACCCACTTCTAAAATTTATGGGCACCCCGTTATCCGTAGGTGCACCAGTGGGAGGTCATTTGACTCCCCATTCAGGAGTGGGAGCGGTTAATTCAGGACCGCTTAGTCTTGCAATGGCTTTCGCATGGATACAGTCCAGAGTGGATAATAGGTCCGCCATTGCATCCGTCTCTGGTACCTGTCTGGACTCAAATTCCAAGAGATCCAGACAAGCGTTTTTGCATAGAAGAGAATCTCTAATTCTAAAATAAGCAATTCAACCGGCGCAAAATTTGCCCGGGCTTCTATTCAACCACGTTTCTTGTGACAAAGAACACCGGAGGTTGGGAGGTGGGGATTGGTGGAGACCAATTCTCAACCTCAAACCTCTAAACAATTTTATAGGCACACCGAGTTTCAAAATGGAAGCAATAAAATTGGTGTTGTTGGGGTTAGAGAAGGGGATGTGGACCGCATCGATAGATTTGAAGGACGCTTATTTCCACATTCCCATTGCAAGGAGTTTTCGTCGGTTCCTGAGATTTGCTTTTCAGGGATGCCAATGGGAATAAGTTCTCCCATTCGGTATCTCGACAGCTCCGAGGGTCTTCACTCAATTAGTCCTTGCTATTACAGCATACTTCCGCAGGAGAAATATAACAGTACACACTTACATAGACGACTGGTTGCTAAAAGCACACAACCCAGAAAGCTTGACAGCAAATTTGGAGATAGTTTTAAAAACTCTCACAGAATTAGGTTGGATAATCAACTTTCAAGAATCAGAGCTGACTCCATGCCAGAGGTTTGTTTACCTGGGTATGTTCTTCGATCTGGAAATAGGATATGTTTATCCATCCCAGGAGAGAGTGGAGAATCTCCTCTCGTGCATTCAATTGGCTTGCAGCAGTCATTATATTCTAGCACGAGTCTATCTGAGAATGCTTGGTCTGATGGTTTCAATGGAACCAGTCATTCCTCAGGTGGCCTTGCGCAGGCAGCCGATTCAGGTGTTTCTCATGACTCAGTGGATGCAGAGTTCAGGATCACTGGATTCAAGTGTTGGATCCTCTCATTCATCACCTTCATTGGTGGATGGAGGGAGGGAATCTCCACCCTCAAGTAACGATGTTTACGGATGCATCGATGGAGGGATGGGGAGCTTGCCTGGACGAAGCCACAATATCAGGGCTTTGGAATCTGGATCAGTCAAAGGAGCATATCAACATGCTAGAATTACGGGCTGTAATTCTAGGCCTGGAACACTTCTTAAAAGAAGTGGAGGGAAAATTTGTGTTGATACGTTCAGACAACTCAACAGTAGTGTGTTACATAAACCTCCAGGGCAGAACGAAGTCACCCAGTCTCTGTATGATGACATGGAAACTGCTTTGCTGGTGCATTGATCATATGATCACCTTGAAAGCAGTTCATATTCCGGGAAGGCTGAATCTGTTAGCAGACTCATTGAGCCGAAGAATGAACATTCTGCCTACGGAATGGCAACTAAATGTGTGCGGATCATCTGTTCAATCATTGAACAGATCATCCCAACATAGATTTATTCGCAATGAAGAAAAATGCGAAGACGACGACGTATGTTTCTCTGATTCCAGATCCAAGCGCTGTCGCAATAGATGCACTAGCTATCAGTTGGAAGGGAATGTATGCATACGCATACCTTTCAACAATCCTGATTCCAAGGATTCTTCAGAAAATCAAGCAGGAAGAATGCCAAGTGCTTCTGATCGTCCCGAGTTGGCCAAGCCGATCATGGTTTACGGAGCTGCTGGACTGTCTGGTCTGCAATCCGGTTCCTCTGCCTCTGATGGACAATATTATCTTCCAGGGCAACACCCTTCACAACAATCCGTCAACGTTTCAATTGACTGCATGGATGTTGTCAAAAAATCTGCAATTAAGGAGGGCTTTTCATGGCTAGAGGCAGAAGGGGGTCAACCTCCAGAGCATATAATTATAAAATCAACGGATTGGCAGAATAGTGCTCAAAGAGATGTATCAATCCAATGGATTCATCTATTCAGGTAGTATCTGATTTTCTCTGTCACCTATATGATGCCTATAGCCTCAAGCCTAACTCTATTGCTGGTTATAAATCAGCATTAATGACTGTTATCCTTTGCTTGGCAAAGAGTGGAAGTGATGAAGTATGTGTTCTAAATACTCTTATCAAAGGTAGGGGCAATCTCAGACCGAGAAATCCTCTACTGACACCGTCATGGAGTCTTTCTCTGGTTCTTCAAGTTTTGAGTGATAAACCTTTTGATCCACTTAGTGCTATTTCTATAAAATTATTGACACTTAAAGCTGTATTTTTAGTTGCGGCAGCATCAGCCAGACGCAGAATTCATGCCTTGTCTGCTGAGCCTGACCGTTATGTAGTTACAGGTGAAGGCCTTAAGCTTCTACCAAGATTGAATTTCTTGGCTAAGAATCAATCTTTAAAATATCCATGTCAACCTATTATTTTACCTGCTTTAACCAGATATGGTCCTGGTGCTAAAGCATGGTGTCCTGTCCGTGCATTAAATAAGTACAAAAGAAGAACTCGGGTTTGGCGGACGGACCCGTGCTCCCTATGGTTGTCATATATTGAACCCCATGGTAGGGCGTCAAGAGACACTATTTCCAGATGGATAGTAGAATGCATTCAATTCTGTCATAAGACAGCCACTGGAAAACAAGTAGATAGAGCCAAGAGCTCAAAGTGTCCGTGGTGTGGTAACTTCCACGGGATTATTTAATGGTGTTTCTATTGAAGAAATTATGTCAGTAGCCCAGTGGCACTGTGAATCAAGTTTTACCGACCATTACCTTCGTGACACTTCTAACCCGCTCGCCGTCTCAGTCCTCAGAAAATAAAATAATGTAGAGGTTTATGTTTGTAAATAGTTTCCTCCTCTGCTATTTACAAATATCACATTTGTTGGTAGGGTATCCCTACTATTAGCTGGTACAATTCACTTCATCCAGTGGGGGAAGAGATGAGTGCCGCGTCCAAGACATCAGAGGCCAGTATTTATGGCCATTTTTGTTTTTTGTCTTGGTGATGGTGTCATTTTTTATTTAATATGGTGATGGTTAATGTCTCTTAATTGTGGTTCTTTCAGAGAGCTTTGAAATAGAAGCAATTCTTCTTTTTCCAATGTCTAGTAATACTTTTCATTAAGTATTAAAGAACGTGCTTGTCATTTAGAGCAGCGTTTTTTCCTAACCTTCCTCAGAAGGAGGGGGGAGAGCACATTTGGCTTTTGATCAATCTCTCTTCATAGGTCGATTATCCGATGCAAAATTCTATTCCTGGTTGTGTTTTCAGACACAATTTTAGATGTTTTAAATCTCTTGAAAATTCAAAGAGCTAAGTCTCTTCGAGGGTGAACTGGTTTTAGGACCTTATCTCCCTCCCGCCAAATTTAATTTCAAATTCTGACTTATCAAGAGTGTTAGAGAGGTAGGTATGTTCTCATGATGTGAAATAAGAAAATTTATCAAATTTCTTTTTCGCGAGTGAGATGACATACTTACCTCCCTAACAGGATCCCGGCCTCTCTACCCCACGGAGGCCTGGTCCTTTGATTATTTGAATAGTTGTTTCTATGTCAGCCAATGTTTAGTAATGGAAGTACCAGTATGCGCATGCGGAGTAGGGGGGGTCTGTCATGTGCATGACTGTGTACATCCCCCTGCCCAGTAGGGGCACCTAACTTTTTATAATTCTGAATATTATTGAATTTAGAGCCGATATACTAGTATATCAAGAGTGTTAGGGAGGTAAGTATGTCATCTCGCTCATGAAAAAGAAATTTTCTTAGTTCCACCTTCATTCAATATGCTATGTTACAGGCACCACAATGCACCATGGCACCACAATGCACCATTGCTAATGCATCGTGTGCCATTACCGGCACACAATACTCCATTACCGGCACACATATCTCCATTAATGGCACATAAGTACTCCATTACGAGTACACATTACTCCATTACCGGCACATAGTACTCCATTACCGACACATCGTATGCCATTACCGGCACATAGTACTCCATTACCGACACATTGTATGCCATTACCGGTACACAGTACTCCATTACCGGCACATAGTACTCCATTACCGACACATAGTACTCCATTACCAGCACACAGTACTCCATTAATGGCACATAGTACTCCATTACCTGCACATAGTACTCCATTAATGGCACATAGTACTCCATTAATGGCACACAGTACTCCATTAATGGCACACATATCTCCATTAATGACACATAGTACTCCATTACCGACACATTGTATGCCATTACCGGTACACAGTACTCCATTACCGGCACATAGTACTCCATTACCGACACATAGTACTCCATTACCAGCACACAGTACTCCATTAATGGCACATAGTACTCCATTACCTGCACATAGTACTCCATTAATGGCACATAGTACTCCATTAATGGCACACAGTACTCCATTAATGGCACACATATCTCCATTAATGACACATAGTACTCCATTACCGACACATTGTATGCCATTACCGGTACACAGTACTCCATTACCGGCACATAGTACTCCATTACCGACACATAGTACTCCATTACCAGCACACAGTACTCCATTAATGGCACATAGTACTCCATTACCGACACATAGTACTCCATTAATGGCACATAGTACTCCATTACCTGCACATAGTACTCCATTAATGGCACATAGTACTCCATTAATGGCACATAGTACTCCATTACCAGCACATAGTACTCCATTACCAGCACACAGTACTCCATTAATGGCACATAGTACTCCATTACCGGCACATAGTACTCCATTAATGGCACATAGTACTCCATTACCTGCACATAGTACTCCATTAATGGCACACAGCACTCCATTAATGGCACACAGCACTCCATTAATGGCACACAGTACTCCATTAATGGCACATAGTACTCCATTAATGGCACATAGTACTCCATTAATGGCACACAGTACTCCATTAATGGCACATAGTACTCCATTACCAGCACACAGTACTCCATTACCGGCACATAGTACTCCATTACCGACACATAGTACTCCATTACCAGCACACAGTACTCCATTACTGGCACATAGTACTCCATTACCGACACATAGTACTCCATTAATGGCACATAGTACTCCATTAATGGCACACAGTACTCCATTAATGGCACATAGTACTCCATTACCGACACATAGTACTCCATTAATGGCACACAGTACTCCATTACCGACACATAGTACTCCATTAATGGCACATAGTACTCCATAGTACTCCATTACCGACACATAGTACTCCATTAATGGCACACAGTACTCCATTACCGACACATAGTACTCCATTAATGGCACATAGTACTCCATTACCGGCACATAGTACTCAATTAATGGCACATAGTACTCCATTACCGACACATTGTATGCCATTACCGGTACACAGTACTCCATTACCGGCACATAGTACTCCATTACCGACACATAGTACTCCATTACCAGCACACAGTACTCCATTAATGGCACATAGTACTCCATTACCGGCACATAGTACTCCATTAATGGCACATAGTACTCCATTACCGGCACATAGTACTCCATTACCGGCACATAGTACTCCATTAGCGGCACATAGTACTCCATTACCGGCACATAGTACTCCATTAATGGCACATAGTACTCCATTACCGACACATAGTACTCCATTAATGGCACATAGTACTCCATTAATGGCACATAGTACTCCATTAATGGCACACAGTACTCCATTAATGGCACATAGTACTCCATTACCAGCACACAGTACTCCATTACCGGCACATAGTACTCCATTACCGACACATAGTACTCCATTACCAGCACACAGTACTCCATTACCGGCACATAGTACTCCATTACCGACACATAGTACTCCATTAATGGCACACAGTACTCCATTACCGACACATAGTACTCCATTAATGGCACATAGTACTCCATAGTACTCCATTACCGACACATAGTACTCCATTAATGGCACACAGTACTCCATTACCGACACATAGTGCTCCATTAATGGCACATAGTACTCCATTACCAGCACATAGTACTCCATTAATGGCACATAGTACTCCATTACCGGCACATAGTACTCCATTACCGGCACATAGTACTCCATTACCGGCACATAGTACTCCATTACCGGCACATAGTACTCCATTACCGGCACATAGTACTCCATTACCGGCACATAGTACTCCATTAATGGCACATAGTACTCCATTACCGACACATAGTACTCCATTAATGGCACATAGTACTCCATTAATGGCACATAGTACTCCATTAATGGCACATAGTACTCCATTAATGGCACACAGTACTCCATTAATGGCACATAGTACTCCATTACCGGCACACAGTACTCCATTACAAACACATAGTACTCCATTACCAGCACATAGTATGCCATTACCAGCACATAGTACGCCTTTACCGGCACACAGTACTCCATTACCGGCACACAGTACTCCATTACCGACACAGTACTCCATTACCAGCACATAGTACGCCATTACCAGCACACAGAACTCCATTACCGGCACACAGTACGCCAGTACCAGCACACAGTACTCCATTACCAGCACATAGTATGCCATTACCAGCACATAGTACGCCATTACCAGCACATAGTACGCCATTACCAGCACACAGTACTCCATTACCAGCACATAGTACTCCATTACCAGTACATAGTACGCCATTACTGGCACACACTACTCCATTACCAGCACATAGTACTCCATTACCAGCACATAGTACGCCATTACCAGCACGTAGTACGTCATTACCGGCACACAGTACTCCATTACCGGCACACAGTCCTCCATTACCGACACACAGTACTCCATTACCAGCACATAGTACGCCATTACCAGCACACAGAACTCCATTACCGGCACACAGTACGCCAGTACCAGCACACAGTACTCCATTACCAGCACACAGTACGCCATTACCAGCACACAGAACTCCATTACCGGCACACAGTACGCCAGTACCAGCACACAGTACTCCATTACCAGCACATAGTACGCCATTACCAGCACATAGTACGCCATTACCGGCACACAGTACTCCATTACCGGCACACAGTACTCCATTACCAGCACATAGTACTCCATTACAGACACACAGTACTCCATTACCGGCACACAGTACGCCATTACCGGCACACAGTACACCATTACCGGCACATAGTACTCCATTACCGGCACACAGTACTCCATTAATTACAAGAACATGGTGATCTATTACTGGGACATGGCACTCCATTACTGGGACATGGTGCTCCATTACAGGCACATGGTACTCCATTACTGGGACATGGTGCTCCATTACTGTGACATGGTACTCCATTACCGGGACATGGTACTCCATTATTGGGACATGGTACTCCATTACTGGGACATGTTACTCCATTACTGGGACATGGTGCTCTGGTATCGAGGCATGGTGAATGTCATTGTATGAGATTTGGAAACAAGTATTACAAGTTGAACAATGGCAGAAAAATATTGAAAGTATAAACCTTTTCTAAACATTATAGTCTTAACTATCGTAATAACTACTATTTTTATATGGAAACTGAATATCAGTTTTGGTAAATAACAAGTATTATGAGTTGTTGTTGTATTGATGAAAGCATGTATATGCGAGTACAATGCAGGGATCCAGTTCTATGTATCCCACACCCTGGTTTGCTCACATGTTGTAATTGATTTGAAACATGAATTGCCACAATATAAATTTCCAGCTAACTATATTAAATATTAAATTGTAACGTAGAATGCACAGTTGATGACACGCCATCGTAAATCCCTACGCTTTTACCAGCTTTGATGGTCTACACCCATCCACACACCCTCACCCTTGAGGTGGAGCCTAATATAATATTGCGTTGTCTCGAAAATCCGGAATCATATGGGTAACTCATAACAAATTTAGTTGAATTCGGCCAACTTTGACGTTCTGCCTGTCTTCTCACACCACCACCTCCCACCCCTCACTGCTCTCCCTACATCTCCACTCACTACATTATTTTACAGACAGCAATTAATCACTTGCAGAAGTTACAGTCAAATTGTTTTCAAAATAATTAGCACAGCTCCAACTATAACATACATGTATCATTGACATATATAAAATAGGTTATGTTATGGGCACCACATTTTCAGAGTATTTCTGTATTTAGAAGGGAAATTCCAGTGTTTTGCTTCCTATTTGATTAAGATGGGATCAAGGTATGGAAGTGCTGACAAGAACAGGTTATTGCAATTAGAATATTGTTCATTTAATCTTGGCAAGTGTCTTACTAAACATAATCCCAGGTTAGAAGGGCTAATATATTGTTTACTGTAATAAAAGAACAGATCTTTTATTATCTGCCGGTAAACTAAATCAGGTGAAGAGAACTTGCAGTTGTTATTGGCAGTTTAATGCTTTAGCATACCTACGGAAATTGTTGTAAATTTCATATTAAAAGTTATTGCTATAATTACCTCTCCAATTAAAATTATTTCTGTATATTTTGCTGAATCTAATGAAATATTCACAATTGAAAAATCTTCCATCTCCACTCATATGTTATCCTTAAAATTACAAATGCCATATAAGATATGCCTTCCTGGAGATTCAGAGTAGATTATAATGTTGCGGTGGATTATGGTCTGGGTCGAACTCTTCACTAATCACGGTTATGAGGTTATGATGGCTACAGTAAAAATTATGCCTGTAATCCTATTTCCAACTAAAATATGTCTTGAACAACTACCGGTAAATTCCAGTGATATTTTAGCCCATTTGGCAATATGTACGAAAATAATGTCCATTGAATTTTTTTCATTGACACTCCTATAGGTGCACATATGTAACGCAAGGGTCTTGTAATAAAGAAAAGAATACCCTCCTGCGGAGATGGAGATCATACCGTTTAGTGATGGTAGTATAGGCACAGCTTTTACGAGTGCTTATCAGTATGTCATTGTATGTGATTAGTGTGTTGATTCCCCTTCGTGTAATTGAGTAGGCTATATTTGATAATGGCAACAGGCTGGTACGGACAGTTTAATACACTGATGTGTACTGTACCTACATGAGGCGTACCTGAGGCGTACATGGTACGCATGAATAGTTAAATGTTTGCGTACATGGATGATTTCTATGCGTACTGTACGCTTGTACATGCCTTATCTGGAGCGCTGGACCTATATCACTTTGACTATGATGTCAGCCAACAAGTGATATATTGTGATTATGACAGCTCGATGATTGACAGACCAGATCCCTCCAAAAGGATCCCTTTAAAGGCATAATAATGCTATCTAAGCAGTATGTACTTAGATCATAAAAATTGATCCATGTATAAGAACGAATCGTATTGCTAGAAATAATTTGATAGAAAATGTTCCACATTTAGTTAGAACTAAGAGTATATATATGTATAATATATATGTATAATTTATTTTAGCCGTGAAGCTAGTTCACAGTTCTCCACATCAGACTCTGGTCAAGAAGGAGGAGCCAGTGACCATGCCATGTCAGCTGATCAGGTTCCTGTCAGACAAATGCATCAACATGCTGTCCCAGACAAAAGCAAAGGAGACAATGCCTTAGCAGGAGAAAGTGAAGTGGCTCATGTATCAAACTATGAGAACATTACTTCAGAAACAATGAAAAAGAATGAGTTGGTTCCTATCAATGCTGATGCAAAAAGTATAAGCATTGATATCATAAAGCCTGAAAGTGCTGTACCCTCAAATGATGAAGATATTAGTATGAGATCGCCGACTAATCTCTCCCCGCGATCGAAACCAACCTCATTTCTCGTAGCAGATATTTTGAGTCCAAGAACACCCACATCACGGGAGAGAATTTCTGATGGTGCAAGTACACCTGGTAGTTTGTCCGGGTCTTTGTCATCGCCTGATCAGAATGCATCAGCCAAAGATCAGTCACACCGCACAGAGAAACCTTCGACTATGCAACAACAACAACAACAACAACCACAACAAGAGCCAGCATCCAATAAAAGCACACCGCCTGTGTCGGCCAGCCCAGACACTGTGCGCAGAAAGACGCTCATTGCAAAATGTATGAAAGCATTCTATTTATGTTTGATGAGGTTTCCCCAACATTACAAGGCACTGTATAAATTATCGTACGCTTACTACAAGTCACCATATCACAAGGTAGGTTGAGTTTGATGTTACTGTTAAAACTGTGATAACCCTTTAATGGTAAAAATTGATCAAGAAAATCCAAATATTTTAACAATTAACATCTGATTATAATGTCAGTTGAAGTGATGTCAGTCAGATAATGAACCTTTCCATTTTTGCTATGCCCCACCCATCTCTAGCTAAGCTCAACCCACACCCACCCACTCCTTGCTCGTGTTGGGATCGATCGATCTCTGAACACCCTGACTATCAATTTAAAGAAAAAACTACACAGGTAAGCTGTTGAATATTTTGAAACTAATTTGACTGGGTGCTGTTGCTGCCTATCATCATACACACGCCGAGCTGATTATGAGATAATTGACAGATCAGACCCTGAAGTGGTGAAGGAAATGGCTTTTGTTACCACAAGATGCTGGCTCTAACCCGTTAATGGTCAAATTTGGTGAAGAAAATCTCAATGTTTTCCGAGAAAATACCCATTTAAGGATCAAAAGATTTTTTTTTTTAATTTACCACTAAAAATGACTGGCTCAGTTATCGGGCAAGCCATTCCAGTAGTAAATTATCAAAAATAGTAGTCGATCATGTCTATTGTTCTGCAAAAGAACAATTCTTAAGACTACTGCAGAAGCTGTGTTTAGGTGCTTTGATCACAAAAGGGTAAAGACGGGTTATGTTTTGATGAGGTCTGCCTATGTGACTGATGACTTTAT
This sequence comes from Chaetoderma sp. LZ-2023a, assembly GCA_034401795.1. Taxonomy (NCBI): domain Eukaryota; kingdom Metazoa; phylum Mollusca; class Caudofoveata; order Chaetodermatida; family Chaetodermatidae; genus Chaetoderma; species Chaetoderma sp. LZ-2023a. The sequence continues at coordinate 134,912,273 of CM067370.1, read as the reverse complement.
GGCATGAGGTGTGTCGAGGTATGATCCATGATTTTAGCATACGCACTCTTAAGAGGGATCGAAGCTTAGTGGAAAAACCTGAGAGGACATTATCAGAGGCAAACCTGTAAAGAACACATTCATCTGAGATCTTCTGATGACCTTAGTTTGTTTTACTGTCTTTTTCTGGACCGGTAACAATATTGTAGGAAGTTCTACTAAGTAGATCCTCACCGTGGTTATTGTTGCGCGATTCTGAATGTTACTTTTGTGAAAGACAACTCAAGTTCTACTGAGGAGGTCCTCTCTAATCTTGCGATTGTTGTTTCCATTTTTCCCTGAAGAACTCTATTGATTTTCTTATCAATGGTTAAATTGATGATGATATTAATTATTAATCTCATATGTTTTGAAAAAAAGCCTGTCAAGGGTATTGCAATATCCTCCAGTCATTTGTCCATTATGGTTAATAATTTATACTAGACTAAACCGATTTTAGCTTATTTCAAAATGTTATATCCGTGTTCCATTAATTAGGGGCTCTCACCTTCCACCCCGCACTGGATGGTCTGATACCGGTGGCAAAGCTGGTGTTCCTGCGCAGATCGTTGATGTGCCCACAGGATTTGCTGCTGATTGTGATGTGACATAATAAAAACAAAAGACTACACTCCCTAGACCGTTATATGTGTATGACTTCAGATTTAATGTCATTATTAACCATGATGGACTAATGAATGGAGGATATTGCAATATCCTTGACAGGCTTTTTAAAAAACTGCATGATCCCTATAGTAATCACCGTGTCTGTCCATCTGTCCATCCATATGTCCACAATATCTCGTAAACAGCATATCATGCAGAACTGCTTCAGATGTTTTAACGAAACTTGGTATATGCCTCAGTTATGATACGCAGATGTACCTTTTGCAGAATTCACCTTTATAGGTCCAATATTTTTGGTGAAAATGGCTTTTTTGCCAATTTCCTTTTCTTTTTTTTCCTTTTTTTAATAATATGAAGGCTTTGAATAAAATTGCTACCTATTCTATAGTGAAGCAAATTTTGAGTGATTGCTGGGCCCTCTGAGTCAAACTATTGCTTGATTAAATGTATCTTCACACTATGTTATTCTAATACAAGGTAAAGTTCTCATGATTTATAAGCTCGTTAAGTGATCATATACATGCAGGTCAACATGTTGGTTAAGCCACTATTAAGCCACAATTTAAGTTGCAATAAAGGAAGGCTTGCTTATTAGCTCACCTGGCCTGAAAGGCCAAGTGAGCTTATGCCATGGCGACCGTCCATCGTCTCCGTTCATCCATCGTCCATCTGTCAACTTTTCCTTTAAAAGACTTCTTCTCAAGAACCTCTAGGCCGATTTGAATTATATTTGGCAGGAAGCATCCTGAGGACATAGGGATCCAAGTTTGTTTAATTGAAGCCGATTGGCCAATTTGGCTGGTGGCCATCTTGGATTTTGACTGATTTTAGGAAACATCTTTAAAAATCTTCGAAACCATTTGTGGGATTGATGCAAACCTCATAAATATGATCTAGGGCAAGAGCTGAACCAGGTTTGTTCAAGGGAGCTTGATTGGTCAAATGGTTCGACGGCCATCTTGGTTAACCTAGTTTTAGCGAAAACGATTTCTTCTCCAGAACTGCTAAAGGGGTCGGGTTGAAATTTGGCAGGTATGATTAGGGACTAAGGGCACCTAAAGTTTGTTCAAGGGAAGTTGAACCGCAAAAAAACATGGCCGCTGTGGGCCAATCAAAATATAGCGTGTTTGGCGGCTATATTGTTTTTTTAGCTCACCTGGCCTGAAAGGCCAAATGAGCTTATGTCATGGCGTCCGTCGTGTGTCCGTCCGTCATCCGTCCGTCCGTCCATCAACTTTTACTTTAAAACGACTTCTTCTCAAGAACCACGGGGCCGATTTCAATTATGTTTGGCAGGAAGCATCCCTAGGGCATAGAGATTCAAGTTTGTTCAAATGAAGCCGATCGTCCAAAATCCAAGATGGCCGCCGGCCAAAATAGCTGCTTTTTAGAAACCCATTAAAAAATCTTCTCCGAAACCGCTGGAGGAATTGATTCAAAACTCCTAACACATCATCTATTGCAATGGTGGACCCAAGTTTGTTCAAGGCAACCTGATTGGCCTATTTGCCTGGCGGCTTTCTTGGATGACCTAGTTTTCGTGAAAATGACTTCTCCCGAACTGCGGAAGGGATAGGTCTGAATTTTGGTAAATATGCTTAGGGACCAAGGTCCATTCAAGTTTGTTCAGGGGAAGTTCGTACGTTAAAATGGCCGCCATCAACCAATCAAAATTTATCGTCTGTGGGTCATATTTGCTTTTTTGTATTTGGTGTATTTTGATGGCGAAAATTGCTTTATATATACTTATCAGTGTGGCGAGTTCAAATATGCCACTTTCGAGACTATCGGATAAACGGTTTGGCTGCCATCTTGGTTTGGTTTTCCCTCCAAAGGCTCCTATAGTAAAGCAATGGGCCCATAGTAAAGCAATGGGGAATTCTTTAAACGACTTCTTCTCAAGAACCACTGGGCCAATTTCAATTATATTTGGGAGGAAGCATTCATAGGGCATAGAGATCTAAGTTTGTTCAAATGAACCCGATCGGCCAATTTGTCCGATGGCCATCTTGGATTTAGGCCGATTTTGAGAAATGTCTTTGAAAATCTTCTCCGAAACCGCTCAGAGGATCGATTCAAAATTCATGGAAGATCATCTAGGCGTGTAACTGAACCAAGTTTGTTCAAGAGAACTTGATACTCCATATGGTCCGGCGACCATCTTGGATGACCTACTTTTCGCGAAAACGACTTCTCAAGAACCACTGAATGGATCGGGCCCAAATTTGGGAAATATTATTAGCTCACCTGGCCTGAAAGGCCAAGTGAGCTTATGTTGTGGTGACCATCCGTTGTGTGTCCGTCGTCCGTCTGTTCGTCAACTTTTCCTTTAAACGACTTCTCAAGAACCGCTGGGCCAATTTCAATTATATTTGGCAGGACGCATCCTTAGGGCATAGGGATCCAAGTTTGTTCAAATGAAGCCAATCAGCCAATTAGGCCGGTAGCCATCTTGGATTTTGGCCGATTTTTAGAAACGTCTTTAAAAATCTCAGAAACCGCTTGAGGGATTGAAGGAAACCAGATGAAATATGATCTAGGGCAAGAGCTCAACCAAATTTGTTCAAGGGAACTTAATTGGTCAAATAATTTGGTGGCCATCTTGGTTGACCTAGTTTTAGCAAAAATAACTTCTCCAGCACTGCTGAAGGGATCAGGCCGAAAAACATCGAAAAACATGGCTGCGGTGGACCAATCAAAATATAGTGTGTTTGGCAGCCACTTTGGAATTTTTTATTTGATGGATTTTGAGGCCGAAATTCGTTTTATATAGGTTTTTGGGTATTCTGATCTCATATTTGCAATTTTCGAAACTGTCGGATAAATGGCTTGGCAGCCATCTTGGATCATTTTCCCGCCAGAAGCTCATATTAAAGCAATGGGAAATTAAAATGTCTTCTTCTCGAGAACTACTGGGCCGATTTGAATTATATTTGGCAGGAAGCATCCTTATGGCATAGAAATTTAATTTTGTTCAAACGAAGCCGATCGGCCAGTTTGGCCGGTGGCCATCTTTGATTTTGGCTGATTTTTTGGAAATGTCTTTGAAAATCGTGTTCTCCGAAATGGCTTGGGGAATCGATTCAAAACTTATGAAACCTCATCTAGGCAAAGAGTAAGCCAAGTTTGTTCAAGACAACTTAATTGACCGAATGGTTCAGCAGCCATCTTGGATGACCTAGTTTTCCCGAAAACGACTTCTCCAGAACCGCTAAATGGATCAGGCCAAAATTTGGGAGATATGATTAGGGACTAAGGGCCATTAAAGTTTGTTCAAGGGAAGTTGCTCCGTCAAAAAACATGTCCGCCGTGGGCCAATAAAAATGTAGCGTGTTTGGCGGACATATTGGATTTTTTTATTTGATGGATTTTGAGGCCAAAATTGGTTCTATATATGTTTTTGGGTATTCTTGAGCTCAAATTTGCAATTTTCGATACTGTCAGATAAACGGTTTGGCGGCCATCTTGCATAATTTTCTCGTCAAAAGCTCCCATGCTTAGGCAATGGAAAATTTTAAATGCCTTCTTTTCGAGAACTACTGGGCTGATTTCAATTATATTTGGCAGGAAGCATCCTTAAGGCATAAAGATTCAAATTTGTTCAAACGAACCCGATCAGCCTATTTGGTCGATGGCCATCTTGGATTTCGGCCGATTTTTAGAAATGTCTTTAAAAATCTCCGAAGCAGCTTGAGGGATTGAAGGAAACCTCTTGAAATATGATCCAGGGCAAGAGCTCAACCAAGTTTGTACAGGGGAACTTGATTGGTCAAATGCTTCGGTGGCCATCTTGGATGACCTAGTTTTCCCGAAAACGATTTCTCCAGAACCGCTGAATAGATCAGGCCAAAATTTGGGAGATATGATTAGGGACTAAGGGCCATTAAAGTTTGTTCAAGGGAAGTTTCTCTGTCAAAAAACATGGCCGCTGTGGGCCAATCAAAATGTAGCGTGTTTGGCGGACATATTGGATTTTTTTATTTGATGGATTTTGAGACCAAAATTGGTTCTGTATATGTTTTTGGGTATTCTGGGCTCAAATTTACAATTTTCGAAACTGTTGGATAAACGGTTTGGTGGCCATCTTGGATAATTTTCTCGTCAAAATCGCCCATGCTAAAGCAATGGGAAATTTAAAATGTCTTCTCGAGAACTACCAGGCCGATTTCAATTATATTGGGCAGGAAGCATCCTTAGAGCATAAGGATCCAAGTTTGTTCAAATGAACCCGATCGGCCAATTTGCCTAGCGGCCATTTTGGATTTCGGCCGATTTCAGGAAATGTCTTTAAAAATCTCCGAAACCACTTGGGGAATCTTCGTCGAGGCCAAGAGGTAAGCCAAGTTTGTTCAAGAGGACTTGATTGACCAAATGGTTCGGCGACCATCTTGGATGACCTGGTTTTCACGAAAATGACTCCTCCAGAACCGCTTAAGGGATCAGCCCGAAATTTGGGCCATTAAAATTTGTTCATGGGAAGTTGATCCATCAAAAAAACATGGGCGCCGTGGGCCAATCAAAATGTAGTGTGTTTGGCGGCCATATTGCACTTGTAAAAATGTCCATAAACTCGTTTAAAAGACTGCTAAACCACCCACCAACAATTTTGACAAAAATTGATGGTGCTCCAGGTGAGCGACACAGGCCCCTTGGGCCTCTTGTTTTATTTTGATAGATTTTGAGGCCGAAATTGGTTTTATATGTGTTTTTTTGGTATTCTGATCTCAAATTTGCAATTTTCGAAATGCTCAAATAAGCAGTTTGCCGACCATCTTGGATCATTTTCCCACCAAAAGCTCCCATACTAAAGCAATGGGAAATTTAAAATGTCTTCTCGAGAACTACTAGACCAATTTCAATTATATTTGCTAGGAAGGATCCTTAGGGCCTAGAGATTCAAGTTTATTCAAATGAAGCCGATCGTCCAATTGGGATGGCAGCCTTATTGGATTTGGGCCAACTTTTATAAACGTCTTTAACAATCTCCGAAACCGCTTAGGGGATTGATGCATGTTGAACCAAGTTTTATTCAAGAGAACTTGATGGTTCAAATGGTTCAGTGGCCATCTTGGTTGACCTAGTTTTAGCGTAAACTACTTCTCCAGAACCGCTGAAGGGATCGGATCGAAATTTGCTGGATATGATTAGTGACTAAGGGCCATTAAAGTTTGTTCAAGGTAAGTTGATCCATCAAAAAACATGGCCGCCATGGGCCAATCAAAATATAGTGTGTTTGGCGGTCATATAGGATCTTTTTATTTTGATGGATTTTGAGACCGAAATTGGTTTTATATATGTTTTCTGAGCTCAAATTTGCCATTTTCGAAACTGTCGGATAAACGGTTTGGCGGCCATCTTGGATTATTTTCCCGCTAAAGGCTCCCATACTAAAGCAATGGTAAATTTAAAATGTCTTCTCGAGAACTACTAGGCCGATTTCAGTTATATGTGGCATATAAGTTTGTTCAAATGAACCAGATCGACCAATTTGGCCGATGGCCATCTTCGATTTCGGCCGATTTTATGAAACGTCTTTAAAAATCTCTGAAACCGCTTGGGGAGTCGATTCAAAACTCATGAAACTTCATCAAGGGCAAGAGATAAGCCAAGTTTCTTCAAGAAGACTTGATTGACCAAATGGTTCGGCGGCCATCTTGGATGACCTAATTTATAGTTTGTTCAAAGGAAGGTGATCCGTCAGAAAACATGGCCGCCATGGGCAAATCGAAATATAACATATTTGGTGGCCATATTGGATTTTTTGTTAGTTCCCTACCGGTATAACCGGGGGGACTATAGGTTTGCACTCTGTGTGTCCGTCCATCTGTCCATCCGTCCATCTATCGCAGTTTTTTTTCCACGCTTTTTTTCGCAGTGCTTCAAGGTATTCAACTGAGAATTGGTACATTGCTTTGTTGTGAGAAGTTACAGACCAAGTTCGAGTTTCAGGCATATGCGTCAATTTTTTAAGGAGTTATGTTCCCTTTCGACTTAAGAAATACAAAAAATATCAGCTTTCCGCACTTTTTTTCGCACTCCTTCAAGAGATCTAAGCAAAAATCGGTGCATCGCTTTAGTATAAGGAGTTACAGAGCAAGTTCGAGTTTCAGACATTGTTGTCAATTTTTCATGGAGTTATGCCCCCTTTCGACTTATGAAATACGAAAAATATTAGTTTTCCGCACTCTTTTTCGCAGTCTCAAAATATTATACTGAGAATTGGTACATTGCTTTGGTATGAGAAATTATAGACCAAGTTCGAGTTTCAGGCGTATGCGTAAATTTTTTGATGGAGTTATGTCCCCTTTTGACTATACAAATAATATTATTTTCCCACACTTTTTCTCGCAGTCTTTCAAGATATTCTACTGAGCATTGCTACAGTGCTTTGGTATGAGAAGTTATAGACCAAGTTCGAGTTTCAGGCGTATCCATAAATATTTGATGGAGTTACATCCCGCGTCGACGTATCAAATACAAACAATATTAGTTTTCCACACTTTTTCGCAGTCTTTCAAGATAGTCTACTGAGCATTGCTACATTGCTTTGGTAGGAGGAGTTATAGACCAAGTTCGAGTTTCAGGCATATGCATCAATTTTTTATGTAGTTCTACCCCCCTTTCTGCAATTTTTCCCGCTCCTTCAAGATATTTAAGGGGAAATCGGTTTCTAACTGTCAATCTCTAAAGATTTATTTCACCAGGTAGGGGACATGTATTGCAAAGCAATACTTACAAAATGCTTGTTTGATGGTTTTTGAGGCAGAAATTGGTTTTATATATGTTTGTGGGTATTCTGATTTCATATTTGCCATTTTTTAAATTTTGGTGGCCATCTTGGATCTTTTTCCTGCCAATAACTCCCATACTAAAGCAATAACTCCCATACTAAAACAATGGGAAATTTAAAATGTCTTCTTGAGAACCACTGGACCAATTTCAAGTATATTTGGCAGAAAGCGTTCTGAGGGCATAGAGGTCCATGTTTGTTTAAACAAAGCCGATCAGCCAATTTAGCTGGCGGTCATCTCAGATTTTGGCCGATTTTTAGAAATGTCTTTAAAAATCTTCTCCGAAACCGCTTGGGGGATAAAGTCAAAATGCATGAAATATCATCTAGGGCAAGAGCTGCACCAAGTTTGTTCACAGGAACTTGATTGGCCAAATGCTTTGGCGGTGATCTTGGATAACCTGTTTTTTGCCAAAACAACTCCAGAACCACTGAACGGATTGAGCCGAAATCTGGGAGATATTATTAGACTCTGAGTGCCATAAAAGTTTGTTCAAGGAAAGGAGCGACATCAAAAACATGGCCGCAGCGGACCAATCAGAATGTAGCATGTTTAGCGGCCATATTGAACTTGCAAAAATGTCCACAAACTCATTTAAAAGACTCCTAAACAACCCAGCAACAATTTTGACAACAAATTAGAGTGCTCCAGGAGTCCAGGTGAGCGATTCAGGCCCCTTGGGCCTCTTGTTTTGAAATTAATTTGACTGGAATCTGTTGCTGCCATGGGCAGCAACAGCTATGGCAGCAACAGTACTCGGTCAAATTGGTTTTGAAATGTACAACAGAGTATTCCTTACATCATAAAGAATTTGTCATTTCTGGTCTGTAGGGTTAAAGGCTTAAGCGATGATTAAATTTTAATAATGCTGTTCAACAACACATGATAATGCCATAAACACACAATTAGAAACATAATCTTGTCACTGATGTGGCTGTGGGGAGCTCAATAAGAGTGTTTTGGCATCAACGGGAAGATGAATTGACTAGGTGGGTGATCGGTTCTGAGATAATGTCTATTGTATATTTGAATAGTTCATTGCTCATGCCATCAGGTTAGGATGCATGTGCATTTTCTGTGCTATTTCAAAAGTCTGATACTGATGGCAAAGCTGGCGTTCCTGCGCAGATCGTTGATGTGCCCACAGGGTTTACTGCTGATTGTCGTGTGACATTATGACATAATAAAAACAAGACTACACTCCCTAGACAATAATATGTGTATGACTTCAGATTTAACGAGGCTATTGATTTATTTCTACTACATGCAGAATTTGGAGTATGCGCGAGACATGTTTCTCGGTCAGCCTAACTGGTCACAGCTTCATCACATGCCAGCACAGGGACTGTTTGGAGACCGCAGGAATAATGACTTCTTCAGGGTATGAAATATCTTAATATTAGCTAGCATCGATGAAATACCAGTATATCACCAGATTTCAATTCAACTCAAGCATGCAAGTAAACTGTTCAGAAATTTGAAAAATTTGACTGGAAGATGTTTCTGTCTAAAAATATGTATGTCTGAAAATGTTAAGGTACTGTTTGTTAACTCTTTAATGTCTGACTGATACAACCCACCAGACAGTAATAATGGACAATATCTCTAGACCTATTTGAATATTTTGAAAACAGTTTGACTGAATGTTGTTGGTGGCTTAGCGACCAACAACTTTCAGTTAAATTGTTTTCAAAATATTTGGCATATCTAGAGTTAAACATCGTGGAAAATGTAATCTGCAGAGATTCAGCATACAGACTGTTTGTTAATGGTGAATATGGATTCAGAAAATTTATATTTATGCTTAGCTTAGTATGTTCCATTGCAAACCAAGAGAAGACTATTTTTGAAAATATACCACTGGAATAACTGGCTCAGTTTGGGGAATCTTCGTCTAGGCCAAGAGGTAAGCCAAGTTTGTTCAAGAGGACTTGATTGACCAAAGGGTTCGGCGACCGTCTTGGATGACCTAGTTTTCATGAAATATAAAACTGACTGAATGATCAGTCATTCCAGTGATAAACGCTTAAAACATATTCTTCTGTGGTCCTGCAAATGGATATTCCTCACGACCATTACAGAGGCTGGTTAAGGGGTTAAAAGCATGGTTAGTCAGCATTGGTGCAGTTATATCTAACAATAAAATAGTGGTTTAGTGAAGGACTAGTTAAATCTTGCTGAATCGCATTAGTAATTGTTTTCAAAACCCTTTGACTGGACATCAATGCTGCCCATCAAACCCTTCACTTGACAGCGGAGCAAGTCATTCTGGTGGTAAATTAAAAAAAATAGCCTTGGCCTGTAAATGTACAATCAATAAGCAAGGATTTAGATTTTTGTGACCATTAAAGAGTTGATGTATCTTAGCATTGTAATTTTAGAATACGTTTACAGTCGCGCATGATAGAGCAGCTGATCTTGTGTGATCCACGCAGGCTAATCCGCAGAATGATTGGAATTTGTATCACACATACTGTGAACATTGTGTACATATCCACCTGATAAAACATTCAAATATTTCAGGATTTTTTGGTTGCCTTTAGCCTCCGTGTTGTCTGGCAGTGAAAATGGTGGTGTAGTAGGCATCGTCATTGTCCAATTTGTGTTTAGCTCAGCTTAGCAGATCATATCTCATGTTGGGTTAATCATACTGCACTCAAACTTGAACATCGCTTGCTATAATGAGACAACATGATACAATGACATTGGGTCAAAGGTCAAGGTCACTGTGACATTGACAAAATATTTGGTGGGTTTTCAGTATTAATATTTTGCGTTTAGCTCAGTTTGGCTGTTTGTATCTCATGTTTGGTTAATCATACTTCATCCAAACTTAGACAAATGCTTTGATTTAATGATAGTGGTGGCCTTCAGATAGAAAGGTGTATTTATAGGCCTTCTGTATTTTGCCTTCCTCTATGTCAGTAGAATTAGATTTAAAGTTACGCTTCATAGTTTACAACAACATAGTAAAGTCAAGCTTCAAACATCATATTTGTTCAAGGAAACATCAATTTTCTCATAGAAAATGCTCATTTGCAGACCAAGAAAAAATTTAATTTGAAAATGTATTACTGGAATGACTGGCTCGGGTCACGAGGCAGTCATTCCAGTGGTAAATTTTCAAAAATAATCTCTTGGTCTGCAAATGAACATATCTCAAGACCAGTGCAAAAGCAGTTTTTGACCTTCTTGAATGTGAAAGTGTTAATGGTCAAGCTAAATAAAACCAGCCTTTGCAGTGGTCCTGAAAAATCTCCATTTGCAGTCCAACACAAAATTATTTTAGAAATTTGACCGGTGGAATGACTAGGTTGATAACTGAGCCAGCTATTCCAGCAGTAAAATTTCAAAAACCATCTCTTGACCGGCAGATTGATATTCCCTAAGCCAAGTTTCAATTTTCTTAGCAAATTTTGGCCATTATATAGTTCACATATATTAAAATTATTTAATGTATTTGCCTTGCTATTAGAGTATATGGCGTATCCCTAGCGAGGAGATAGATCGCTCTGGTAACTTCTCATCTCATATGCTAAAAGCATTGCAGTTACTGGTGGACGTGTTGAAAGCTCAGAGAGACAATGTGACGCTGTTTATGGTACATCAGCAGATGTCCAGGCCGGCCGACGTGGGAAAGTATGTACAGTGTACATGTGCTTGTACTTTTGAGTAATGATAAATGTAGTTAGATACTGTTATTCCAGATCAAGTTCAAATCACAAACTATAGTTAACTAGACATCAATCAAACTTGAAATATTTAACTAGCTAGTTAATTATAGTCGATCAGCCACCTGACCTCAATCGCAGTGTTAATTAAAAAGTTGCCTAAAACTCAAAATGGCAACCAATCCTCGCTTGCCACGCTTGAACAATAAAAAAACATGTAAATATTCCCCAATTAATTAAATTTTGATAAAATTATGTTTTCCTACGTATGTCCGTGTTCCCAAGGTCCATTCCCTTCCAACTTTATCACCTATTGCCACTGTTTGACATTTTCGCATGCCAAAATATCAACAGCCAATTTTGTTACTAAGTAAGGATTGGCCGAGACTGGTACCCGGCTCTACCTTATCTGCATTGGTAATTTAATGGGGAATCGGGTACAAATTAACCGGAGTTAGCCATTTGTCGTTTGATTCATGGAGCCACTGCGCATGATCAGTAAAAACAAAGTAACTGACTAATGTAGCGAATTGAACCTGACCCTAGTCTGTTGGACTCACTTAAAAACACAATTTTTGTAAAGAGGTGGACTTGTACGTTATAATGGTAATTGTTAAGAAAAGGTTGGGTGTGTCAATTTACAGGCCATGAGGAGTATTTTTGAAAATTTACTGAACTAGTCATTCCAGAGGTAAATTTCCCCAAATCCTCTTCTCTTGGCCTGTAAATGTACATTCCTCAGGACCATTGCAGATGTTGTTTTTGGCTGACTTAACCAGTAAAGAGTTGATCTGACTCGAGAGAGGTTAACGTGTGATTTAACAATCTTTTTTTTTTCAGAAAATTTCTTCGCGATCCAGAGAGAATTCGTCTGGCACAATTAGCATTTGAATGCACCCTAGAAGTGATAGAGGTGCGTCTTGAAAAGCTGATCAAGGTTGATAGTGCAGAGAAGTTGACACGATTTTTGCTGGACGTTTATCGAGTTCATCAGCATGGACCACCAAAAGTCAATCAGATGGTCAATCGTTTTAATATGATCTTTGTCCGTGTGTATAAAGCACTTCTGATGTGTTTAAAAAAACAGGTAGATAGGAGATCTCAAATGATATTAATGGTTGTAATTTGTTTAAGAAAATATAAATATTTTGTTTAATAAATGTCCATTTGCAGGCAAAGAGAAGGCTATTTTTGAAAGTTTACCACTGGAATAACTACATCAGTTAGGGGTAAAATCTAAAATATAATCTCTTTGGCTGCAAATGGACATTCCCTAAGACAACTTCCATCACCGGCTCTGGCTGGCTTAACCATTAAAGGGTCAATATAAAAATCGTCAACCGTGTTTCCTAAATGTTATTTTGAATGTGTTTTACTGAATTCAAAAATGACATTTAATAAATAAGGTTGAAAATGTTTAACTCTTTCGCCAATGACTTCCCCATATCTCATTTTCAAGGCAAACATATAGGAAAACGGTTGAATGTTTTGAAATTAATTGGACTGGAAGCAAAGTCGAATTAATCTCAAAATATTCAACAGAATAAGTTTTATATTGTAAAGAATATACTTTTCTGTCTGTAAAATGGTTAAATGCGAGTGAGTTTTAGATTTATTTTGTGATATAAATCATGATCATATATTCCTATTAAAGTGGTGTACATATATCTATATATACACCTGTGCAAAAGTTAAGCACCAGCAAAAACAATAGAACGTAGAAACATGATGGTACAACTAGGCTGCCATACTTTTTGTCCCCGCGTTAGCTGACATAATTCCAAGTACGAAATGCACATGCATGCATGACTTCACGCCGCTTGATGTCCGTGCGTGGCGGGAAACAGCACACGTGTTCAGTTATGTAAAAGTCCAGTTTGAGGTGTAGAACATTACATACAGATTTAGGCGACAAGATTAGGAATTTTGTGTTCATGACCGTGGTTTATTTGTACAGAGAGAATTAGCTCTTGATTGTGAACCGCTATGGCAAGACGAAGGTTAAGTGATCGTGTGAAATGGCAAATCATAGGCATGCATACCACTGGTATGTCATGCAGAGAGATTGGCAGACAGCTGAACATTAACCATACTGTAATCAGTCGTTTGATTGCAAAATATGGGCAAACTAACGAGGTGAAGGACAGGCCTAGATCTGGAAGACCGAAGAAGACTACTGCCCGTGATGATCGAGCCCTAGTACGCCTTGTTAGGATATCTCCATTCACCAACAGCAGAGTGCTCAGCCAGCAATGGGAAACGCGCAATAGAGTGTCAATGTCTACCGTCAAAAGGAGACTGTATGCTGCTGGCATGAAAGCTAGGAGACCTGTCAGACGTCCTCTCCTCACTGCACACCACAAAGAGGAGCATCTGAGGTGGTGCAACGAAAGAAGACACTGGAACATGAGATCCTGGGGATGGGTACACTGGTCCGATGAAAGTCGGTTCCTGCTTCATGCCACAGATGGTCGAACTCGTGTATGGAGGTCCAGACGCACGGTGTACGACCAACGTAACATCATGGAAGAAGTTCCATTTGGTGGAGGTTCCGTTATGATATGGGGGTGCATCTCATTTGATTGTAAGCTGGATCTGTTGACTGTACCTGGAACACTAAATTGACAAAGATATCAAGATTCCATACTGGATAGAGTTGTGGTCCCTCATTTTGTAAATCATGCACCTGGAACCCACCCTATATTCATGGATGACAACGCCCGACCACATCGTGCTAGAGCTGTGCATGAATACCTCCGCCAGAATGCCATCGAAACCCTACCATGGCCAGCAAGGAGCCCTGACATGAACCCTATTGAGCATATCTGGGACATTCTGGGAAACATGGTGAGAAGGAGGGATCCTCCTGTGCAGAACCTACTGGAATTAACAGACGCACTCCATCTTGAATGGCAACGAATACCACAATGGCGTATCAGTCGGTTGGTGACCAGCATGAGACGTCGTGTCCAGGCCGTCATCCAGGCACAAGATGGATATACCCGGTATTAATAATGACAGTCTCAAACTCGTGCACAGATGTTAAACTTCGTTTTCAGACACCATTAATGACAATCTAGCCACGTGTGTCAACTGTAGGGCAATAGTTGTCAGTTGTGTCAACGTAACCATATTCAGGCCTCGTTTTCAAGTTCAAACAAAAACATAGTGTTTCCCCACCATCATAATCAGCATTCCTCTAGTTGCATTATTACCTCTTGCACTAAGATGGATGGGTACATAAATGTTTATGCTATTGCTTTCTTCATAGCACATGAATATACCCTCGCATGTGCGTAAAAATAGGGTGGTGCTTAACTTTTGCACAGGTGTATAGATTTATTGAGATATGTTGTGTTTTTTAAAATCGATCACTGGATTTGCTGGCTCAAATATTTTAGCCAGTCATTCCCATGTTAAATTTTGAAAAATATACATTCTTCAGGAACAGCGAAGAAAACTTTTTGGCCAGCTTGACTAAATTAGAAGGTTAAAACAAATATCTTAATTTCCAAATCTGCCCGTATTGTGTCAGCACAGTTGTGCATATTTTATCCATTTATTACTATTAGTACACGGTTACTTTAAGATTAAATAGAAAACTCACTAAGCACTCTGTATGTTGATCTTACAGCCCGGCTCGGAGACACCCATGTTGGAACAGGCGGTTAAATTCTGTCAGATACAACACACTGCTAATGCTGCGAAAGTTGCAGCTGCTGCTGCCGCTGCTAAGCCTGCACAGGTAACGCTTGTTATTGAACAATAAGTATATGACGTCAGAATCAATAGACCGTTCTGCTTTATCCACCCATCATTTGATGTCATAATCAACTACGTGACGTGTAGAATGACATAGTAATGAATGATGTCATTATGATATCATGAATGACAAAGATAAGTACGTCACGAACGTATATTTGAAGACGGATTATGCATTGTATAGATTTTGTCTTTACTATTTATTCTATTTTGAAACTAATTTGACTAGGCACTGTTGCTGCCTATGGCACTGTTGCTGCCATTGGCAGCAACAGCACTCAGTTAAGTTAGTTACAAAATATTCAACAGCTTACCTGTAAAGTTTTCAGGAAATTGATAGTTAGGACATTCGGGGATTGAGAAATCCCAACACGGCGAAGTGTGGATGGAGCTTAGCTAGAGGTGGGCGGGGCATAGCAAAAACTGGAAAGGTCCATTACCAGCAAGGAAGCAAATATCACAATCATAATTGACAGAAATACTCTGTTATGAACCTGGAATAGACTGTCAGTTGTACTAATTGTATGTCTTTACCATTTACTAAACATTCTGTTCATATTTTGAAACTAATTTAACTTGGTACTGTTGCTGCCATAGCTGTATAGTTAACATGAATTTGGGGTTCTGGGATTTCATGATTCAAAGTATATAAATTGATGCCAGCACGTGCAAAGAATGGTCAGAGCTTAACTACAGGTGGGCAGGCCATAGCGAAATGTGGATTTATATGTAATTGCATAGATAAGTAAGTCAGTAGAGTAGATACTGTGGATCTACATATATGCTGTCAGACAAAGTCACAGATCTTTTACACAGACAAAGGAGCAGATGAACAAACTAAGGTGATGGATGGATAAGTGGATGGACAGGCACACAGACAGACATGTTGTTTTCTTTCATGCCTGGTGTTAGGTCATAGAATGTTGTTGCTGATATACAGACCCATACATAGATCATTTATATGTGTCATAAGTGCAAACAGGCAGAAAACCTGTATAGTTATTATTATGTGTGTTATACTACTACCTTATAGCCATTTCTGTTTATTCTGAAGTCAAATTATTTTCAAAATATTTGCATGCTTTATATTTATTCCTCCCCTAAAACTGGGTTTTATGAATTCATGATCAAGATAGTCGAGCATTCATTTGCTTGTGCTAAGAAAGATGACTCATTTGGGCTATTAATAGTGAAAAGAAAGTAGCATTTGTCTAAGCTTCCCTAATATGACCAACTCTTTGGCACTGAAGGCGGCCAAAAACACTCTTCAGGGGTGCTGAGAAATGTCCATTTGCAGACCATGAGAAGAGTATTTTTTAATATTTATCACTGGAAAGACTGGCTTGATAACCGAGTTATTGAGCTAGTCAGTCCAGTGATAAATCTTCAAAAATAATCTCTTGGTTTACAATATCTACATATTATATGAGAAAATTTAAACTTTTTTGAACATTTGATGGTTAAAACGGCTGTAGCCATTAGATTTCTATGATTAGAGTTATCTTTCTTGATTGTACCAAGTGAGATAATTTATGCTCACATAAACCACCTATTTACATCGGTATGTGCAACCTCTAGTATGCATACTCTTTTGTCTGCAGGTGGAGTCTACTAAGCCTGACAACCTTGACTCGCCAAGATTTTCATCGCCAGCAGCACAAATTATTGACTTGACATCACCATTAGGATCACCTCATCTCTCAGCAAGTCCAAGCTTACACTCATCCTTTAACCGATCACCTTCAACTGTGAAGATGGGCTCACAGTCACCTTCAACTGTGAAGATGGGCTCACAGTCACCTTCAACTGTGAAGATGGGCTCACAGTCACCTTCAACTGTGAAGATGGGCTCACAGTCCGCCGTGCATAAAAACACTCCACCATCTGCTCATGGCCACTCAGCTAATGCACACCGTTCACCGAGTGTATCTAGTCCACAATATCATTACAAACCCAGTGGAGCATCACCCTCTACTGGTATAAAGGCAAGCTCTTCCGTCTCACAACAACATCGTCAACAACAACAACAGCGATCACATCCTGAATCACGTCGATCAACAAGTGGCACGAAACCCGGTTTCTTATCACCACCATCCAGTGCAGCAGCCTCAGCAGGTAATAATAATACTAATAATAATAATAATAATAATAATAGCAGAGATTGCAAACCATTGCCCTTCTGTTTTTCTCACATTGTGAAAAATATTTGTATGGTGCCCAAAGTTATGGAAGCCTTGCATACAGTCACACCATATCTTGTGTTGAAATTTTAATTTGAGCCAAATCAGACCAGTAGTTTCCAAGATATGCATAGATCCAGAATTTGATCCGATTTGTATCGAGTTGATTTTATCCGGATCACTGCTTAGTCTGAAAACCCCCGGGTGCAGTTCCTTTTATGCATTAAAATGTGAGCCAAATCACGTAACTGGTCGTTTTTATGCTGAGCTTATGCGATTGTCTGTTGTTGTCAACTTTTGCTTTAAAATGCTACTTCTCCCTAACCAATAGCCAGATTTTAACCAAATTTGGTTCAAAGGATCCTAGCAGGCTCGGCTCCAGAACGTCCTTTCAGAATTTTGAATCGGTTTTTTTTGTCAAAATCTTAGATTTTTATTACAAATTTACTGGAAATTGTCAAATTGCTTCTTACCATATCGAGCAATTTCAATCAGATTTGGCTGAAAGTATCGTAGATGATCATAGCCTCTAGAATGTCCTTAAGAATTTTGATTTGTTAATTTTTGGGTGAGAATCTTACATTTTATGAAAAAATTATTGGAAATCCATTCTTAGCATCTTGACCCATTTCCACCAATTTTGGTTGGAAAGATTCTATGGTGATAAACTCTAAATCTTCTATTCAGAATTTTGATTCGTCACTTTTTGTCAAATCGCTTCTCCCTAAGGGCTTGACCATTCTAGATGGATCAAATTTTCTTGCAGAATTTTAATTCATCAATTGTTTTGATGAAAAGCTTAGATTTTATGAAAAATTTACTGGAAATTGTCAACGCGCGACTTCCTAAACGCTTTGGATCCTATAGTGGTAGGCATTAGAACCTGTATACATAATTTTTTTTAATTTACTGGAAAGTCAAAACGAGAGCTGGGCGGTATTGATATTTACATGACGGTATCGGTACCATGAAAAAATACTGCAGTACCACGGTATACCGTCATCTGAGCTTCAGGCATGCCACGAAATTATAACAATTTTTTCCATTTCCTTTTCATTTCCATCTCCAATCAACGGTAAATATAGGTAAAATAAATAAATCGGCTTCCTGATTTAGAGAAGAAAAACATGGCTATTGCGACTGTTTAGTTTCACGATTTTATTAGGTCACTATTTTTATTGACGTAATATCATTCACGGGAATAACGGTCAAAGGGTGTGGTCGACTCGCTAACTATAACCCGCTGTTTGAGACATTGGGGTGCACTATTTTCAATCTGGATTGCAAACGGTAAATTTTATTTTGGCAGTCGAGCGCTTTGATAAACAGAGTCCAGACAAAATCTGTGAGTATTTAAACGGGGCGAGTGGTGTACTCTTTTATTTCTGTTGGAGTCGTATATTCTGTTACTCGCGAAAACAGGCCTATACACATACATATAACACGACATTGAATATAGCCGATTCCAAAGCCTCTGATAATTACCGAGTACCCGATGTGCAGACTCGTTACTCGCCATGCTTCACGTGAACAATGCGTGTAAAAAGCCATTTGTATGTTATTTTGTTATTCTAGCGTGTTTGTTTGGTGACAAAATGCTTGGAGTAATAAAATACAAATAATAGAAACGGGAATAGGGAATATATTATTGTGTAATTACCACCGGCGGACGGCCAGAGAATGAGTTTAGATGTTTTAAATAAAGCAATTTTACCATGAGACTTTCAAGACATACGTTTGACATACAATTCTGCCTGTCATTATTTTGTAATTGACGTCTTGATGTTTGTTTTTACAATGACACTTTCACCTCAATTCGGCTAATAGTTAGGGATGCCTGTATTTTTGGCGCTATTAACACCTATTTACCCTTGGTCAAGTCAGATTTTATGAATATATTTCTCAAATATTGCTCAAACATTATGGATGGTATTCAGGGTATTTGGAAATGTCAATGGTCACGGTATCGGTTCACGGTATACCGCAGTCCTCACGGTACTACCGTCAGACCGCCCAGCTCTAGTCAAAACCCATTTGTTTCTCAACCATTGGGTGTAACCAAATTTGGCTGAAAGGATCATTGGTGGTAGACTAGATATGTATTTACAATTTTGATTGGTCAATATAAAAAAAGCTGAGATTAGAAAATAAAATTTACTGGAAATTCTAACTATTCTCCTTAGTTGCTTGATAGATTTCAGCCAAATTTGGCTCGATAGACCATATCCTCATAGGCGCCAGAACTTTTCTTCAAAATTTTACTGGGTTAACCTTTTGTATGGAAATCTTAGATTTTATATATGATTTGCCGGAAATTGTCAAAGCGCATTTTCTCATTAACCACTTGGTGGATTTTAGCCAAATTTGGCTGCAGGTAGGAGTAGGCTCTAATATATCGTTTCAGAATTTTGATGGGTCCATTTTTTTGGCAACCATTTTGGATTTTCCGAAAATTGTCCAGAAATATTTAAAATGTAATGCTAATCCTCCTTTATGAATGACCCGATTTCAGTGAAACTTTGATGGAACGATCCTATGGTGGTAGGCGTCAACATATCAAACGAGAATTTTGATTGGTCAATTCCTTTTATGGCCATCTTGGATTTTCCGAAAATTATCAGTTATATTTATTTAAATGCAAATTGTTCAAATGCTAATCGTCAAGATTGAGCATCACAGGCCCGTGGGCCTTTTGTTTTAGATACAGCTCTAGACACACACATGCATGCGCACACACACACATGCACGCACGCACACACACACAGACATGCGCACGCATGCACAGGCAGGTGGATCTGAATGCAAGACCCTCTTCCCCTTATGGGGTGTTGTTAAAAAAAAAATTATAATATGCACACACACACACACACGCACGCACGCACGCACGCACACGCACAAGAGACCATGCATCCATCATACATATGCTGTGGTTAATTATGTAGTTTACTTACTACTGCTGCTTGCTGCTATTGTCATTATTACCAAGCCAGCAGACATTCTCATTAATTCTACCTTCCATATATCTTTTAAACAGGCATATCTATGAGCAAACTTGCGAAGGACATCAACGCATATGCTTCACAGCCATTCATAGCCAGTCAGCTTCTCAATGCATTTGTCTCGCAGAACTTACTAACACAGTTCTTATCACCGACTCATGCGGCAGTACTGCGTAACAGATTCCTTAATCCAAGCCTTACACGCTCACCCATTCCTTCACACAATCCACTTTACAATCCTGTTGGCCAGTTGTCTTACCAAGATGCATTTACAAAACAGTTGATCGCTGAACGACTACGACACGAACAGTTGAATTCTGTGTATCAGCCAAAAGCAAGCGGGAGTTTGTCCAGTAAATCATCTCCAGCATCGAAAACTAGCTCTACAACAACACCTTCCAAACCCAAGTCAACATATCATCATGCCTCGATGGCACTAGATCAGGCAGCAGCTATCAGACAGTCAAATAAGCTGGGAACATCACACCGGTCTCCTCAGTCATCAGCTTCTGCTGTCCATCACGCGAAACCAGCATCTGGAAACCCCTCCATCTCGGCACCTGTGAAGCCGTCAAATAAACTATTACAGGAACTCCAGGGACAAAGTTCTGGTTCTTCCGCAGCGAGACTGGCTCACTTGGCGGGACAGCGGCCAGAATCAGCACAGTCTTCTGTGAAGGAGCAGGTATGAATGGGGCAATCAGTCTTAAAATTGACTGTCTGAAATGAAAATTGAATAAGATTGCTTCAAAAGATGAAATATTTCTTAAGATGTTTCAAAATTTATGTTGCAGTAAGATGTTGATGTCATAGGCAGCAACAGCTTAACCATTCAATACTCAAACCGGCCAAAATGGCTTCTACAGTGGTGCTGAGAAATGTCCATTTGCAGACCAAGAGTAGACTATTTTTGAAAATTTACCACTTGAATGACTGGTTCTTTTGGTATGCAAATTGATATTTTCCATGAAAAATTGAAATTTTCTAGAGCAAATTTGAGAGTTAAAGGGTTAAAGCAACAGAATGATCAGAATGAAAACAAACTGTTAGGTAGATAACAATATCCTATACAGTTACAATGCGGCATGGATAACAAACAGCCTGGTGACACAGTACACCCACAGTGTCACAGTCCATATCTTTTCATCTTGTCTATAGTAAGGTAATAACAAAACATTTTAAAAGGGAAACAAGACATTTAATTCAACCCACTTGGAATCTGATCTTGGTGGGGCTTGTTAGCCTAGGGGCATGGCTAGTGTGTGATAAATCAGTTGGGAGTTCTAATCCATGTTATCTATTCAAGGATGGCTAAAGTTATTTGATTTCTGTTGCCTTGTGTTTGCTCTTCCAGCCTTCTGTTGTAACACCTTGATGTTTTCCACGCTAATGTAATGTATCTGCTCATCTGATATTAGAACTTCCACTGATTTTATTGCTCTCTTTCTCTCCCTCCCTCCCCCCGCTCACGTGGTCTCGGGCCTGAGATCAGCCTGGGCAAATTATTCAAAATTAAGTTTAACTGTTTAGCTTTGAGTCATTGTAAAATGTTGAGTTAAGTAGCGATATACATGTGTTTGCCTTATTTGAACTTGCCTGTAATAGTACCGTATAGAGTTTCTTAGTCTTTATGAGTGTGTTAGTAAATGTGTATGTTATGTGTTAATGCATGTTTGATTTACGCTGCTGCTATCAATGGAGGCTAGTTTTCAGTTCACCTGAGTGAGGTAAATAAAATGGTCATTTGTCTTAACCCTTCAAGCCTTAAATTAGTTCAAAAAAATTTCTATTTTCTCAAAGAAAATGTAAATTTGCAAACCAAAAGAAGACTATTTTTGAAAATTTACCACTTGAATGACTTGGTCATTCCAGTGGTAAATTTTCAAAAATCGTCTTCTCTTGGTCTGCAAATTTACAGTTCTCAAGACCACTGTAGAAGCCATTTTTGGCTGATATGAGTGTTAGAGTTAAAATAAAATGTACACAAAATCAGGAATTCTTGCACATTTGTTGATGGATTAAGACCAAACTTGGTAGTTAGGTTCCCTTCTGTAATATCTCCTTGAGAGCTGAATATTACATGGACATACATGGCTATGACCTCGCTTAACATCCGATTTAAATCACTCAATGTTCTTTGACACTGTGTTAAATAATGCAGAGGAAAACTTAACCTGATGATTTATTGGCTATTATGATAGGTAATCCATGTTCTTGGCATTCAATTCCATACTGAATTACCTGTCATTAATCTGGGTTTTTTAAGTTCTGAAACAATAAGTGCACTCAATCCTACCTCCAACTTAATCTGAAGGGCTAACGCAGTGCCGTGTTACTTCATAATTGATATTGCTCACTCAGATTAAGGTGGTAACAGTTTTGGCAGAAAAGATTTCAAGTAGATTTGAATTATTAAGGGATACAACTGACTTCATCAATAAACTAGAAACTTTCGGTAAATTACCGCAACACGCTATTCTAGTCACCATGGATGTTACATCACTATACACAAACATCCCACACAATGAGGGACTAAAAGCCGCCGCACAACATATCAGAGAATTTGGTTTTCACATCATGAGAACATACCTCCCTAACACTAGATATACATTACTAGTATATCGGCTCTAAATTCAATAATATTCAGAATTATAAAAAGTTAGGTGCCCCTAATGGGCAGGTGGAAGTACACAGTCATGCACATGACAGATACCACCCACTGCGCATGCGCATACCGGTACTTCTGTTTTCTAATATATTGGCTGGAAAGCAACTTGTGAAAATCTTCACAGGCTCTTTATCGCGAATTTTCTCTATCTAAATCATCCCTATCCATCATGGCTGATGCTAAAGTGTTGGAGGAGTCCTCCTCGTCATCCGCTAAGGTGATATTGTTCCATATATTTATCTAAGACTTGTAACTTTTATTTGTTACCGGTTTTTGTCGCAGCCGTTTCTGCGGTACCGCGTTTTCAGGTGCTGGGAATCCTTGTTAAATTTTTTCACAGTGCCTAGGGCTATTAATCTCTTGTGCTTTGTGCTTACAGGTTCGTCTTATGCTTGAATAAGGATTCCTGTTCTTCTCTCGAAGGTTGTTCACGTCTCTTTTTTTACTTTCTCCTTCCTTTTGTCCCATCCCCGCCTCATCAGTTGGTCTGGAAGAGGAGTCTCGGCGGATGGGTGGACGTGTTCTCCTGCACAAGAGGATGGTTGCCTGTGCTCAGGCTAAGGGAGTTTATTAATTATGGCACATAATTATTTGAAAATAATCACAATTTTCTGCTGCCTTTTGTTATTGCACTGTATTGTCTCTTGTGTGTGCATGGGTTCTCGAATATATATAATTTGATATTATATTATTCGGGAGGTATGAATGTCTTTAATATCTAAATACTTCTTGCATTCTTTTCTGACGTCCCCTCTCCTTGAAGGAGCTTTTGCATTCAGGTTTAATGTCATAATCAACCAGAGTTTTTCTCTTTCCTTGATGTCATAGTCTTAGTTTAGAGAAGTCTGTGATGTGTTTATCACCCTTTATTATGATGGTGGAGAGATATCTAGATAGTCATAATCTTTCTCTCTCTCTCTCTTTCTTAATTTGGGATCCTGGTTGTGATTGGTTTTTATTAACTAGAGAAGTCAGCTGTCCCGTCAGGGTTGTCTGTCATAAAAGTTGATGTCTTCTCTCGAGTTTGTTCTTGTTTTGTATTAATAGTCAATTAACAAGGCTTTGCAAACTATAATACTCATTGTCTTCGTATCCCTTCCCTTTCAGAAGTCATGTCCATCCTGTCTGAAGCCTATGAAGGCTAGATTCTTCCCCCACCCTTGTGTTCAGCTTGTAGGCTAACTAACAAATGTGTCATTTGTAAACAATGGCGTGGGGGGGGGGGATCTAACCTCTGAATTCTTCTGTTCCCAGGCTAAGCAGATGGCTGAGGAGGGCAAGAAGACTAAGAAGGAGGGTAAGAAGAAGGCCTCTGAGAAGGGTGAGCTCGAGGCCTTCAAGGTTGAGTTAGTGAGCGAGATGTGCAGGACTTTGAAAGACTTGATGCCTGACATGCTTCGGCGGCTTGTTGCCTGGCACAGGTGTCTCAACTTCCTGCGCGTTGACCTCAGTGCAGGTAGCCCCCCATCCCTGGATCATGCCCTACTAGCATGGGTTAGTTTTCCTTACTAATCCAGAGTCTAACTTTCCTGACCAGGAAGATGATGAAGACTACCTGCTCGGTCCACAGGATGAGCATGAAGACATGGATGCGAGTGTCTACACTCCTCTCATGGGGAGCGTGACCGCTCGCACCTATGCCGCTGTTCCCTCGGGAGCAGGTTTCATGATTCAGCCTGTGGGCCGGTTTGGAGCAGACGGCCGCCCATATAAGATTCCACGCTTCGACGTGGAATCTCATACAGACGTTCCGGGCCGCGCTGGTGTGCATGAACCCCCACACAAAAGCGTGGCCTTGGTGCCTGGTCAGCCTATGGAAAATGTTATGCCAGCCCTCGCGGGCCTGTATACATTCCCTGGGCAGCCAGGTTCGTCTATAGCCTCCTTGGCCTTACCTGCGATTGCCATTGAAGATGACGAGGGCCCGCAATTCGCAGGTAGCCACGGATGAAGACTGGTC
Source organism: Chaetoderma sp. LZ-2023a (assembly GCA_034401795.1). Lineage (NCBI taxonomy): Eukaryota > Metazoa > Mollusca > Caudofoveata > Chaetodermatida > Chaetodermatidae > Chaetoderma > Chaetoderma sp. LZ-2023a. The sequence continues at coordinate 134,887,597 of CM067370.1, read as the reverse complement.
AGAAGCGTGTGCGTGGCTCCTCGCTGTCAGACCAGAGCTCTCCGTGGACGAGACGGCCACCGGTAACCCTCGGGCATGGTTACAGGCAAAGCCGTTGGCCAGCACGACTCTGTCTCTGCCGTATGCTGAACATATCTTAGATATGTTCTCAGCAGCAGAGGAGTCGATCAGACCGAAAGGTCGCCTCACGAAGGCCCCCCTCGAGGTTGCTAGACGATGTCGAGTTACTGCTAGTCAGTATGCTCGATATGGGCTAGCGCCCAGACCGAGCGCGGACGACCACAGCGCTCTGGGGGAAGATACGCGGCCGGGTTCCCATGCTGACACGGGAGCATTGTGCACGGGCGCTATGCACTCGGCTAATGCCACTTTGCGCGACACCGAGGAGAGTTCATGAGCGGCGATGAGTGCGCTGTCGCAGGTCTCTCAGCTGCTATCTGGGGTAGTAGCAGCGTCGGTGCAGCAACAGCCTAGTCCTGTGACAGTCCAGCGAGCCATCCAGGATGGGATCAACCTGGCGTTGGACTGTCTGACTAGGTCAGTCACAAAGTCGATGAGAACGAGGCGCACTTTTGCGTTGGACAATTTGTGCCTGTCTCAGGAGCTCAAGTCGCGCTTATTGCAAGCGCCGATGGCGGGCCTTGGTCTTTTTGGAGGTGAAGGTTGTCGGCACCTCCACGAGACAGTGACTTTGGTGAACAACCAGAGGGTGCTGCGCGCACAGTTTGAAGTGCTGCGCCGAGAACACATGCATGTTCAGCCCTCGGCTGCTCGACAGAAGTATGCTCATGGCGGTGCTGGCATTGTCAGAGGCCAGCAGGCCGGCCAGGTTCAGAGACCGCATCGGCCGCACCAGCAGCAGCGTGCTGTTGTACATCAGCCAGGGCTTCAAGCGCAGCCAGCCAGTCAGCAGCCTGCGCACCGTGGTGCACGTGGCGCTGGTCGCGGCGCGCGAGGAGCGGCGCGTGGTAACCGGGCCTGATGGGCTACCACAAGTACCACTCGGGTCTTGTCACTCGTACCAGAGACACTCCCACTTCTAAAATTTATGGGCACCCCGTCAACCCTAGGTGCACCAGTGGGAGGTCGTTTGACTTGCCACATTCAGAAGTGGGAGCGGTTAATTCAAGACTGCTTAGTCTTGCAATGGCTTTTGCATGGATACAGTCCAGAATGGATGAGGTCCGCCGTTGCATCTGTCTCTGGTACCGGTCTGGACTCAAATTCCAAGAGATCCAGACAAGCGGTTGTGCATAGAAGAGGAGATAGAATCTCTAATTCTAAAGGAAGCAATTCAATCAGCGCAAGATTGCCAGAGCTTCTATTCAACTGTGTTTCTTGTGACAAAGAACACCGGTGGGTGGAGACCAATTCTCAACCTCAAGCCTCTAAACAAGTTTATAGACACACCGAGTTTCAAAATGGAAACAGTAAGATCAGTGTTGTTGGGGTTAGAGAAGGGGATGTGGACAGCATCTATAGATCTCAAGGATGCTTATTTCCACATTCCAATTGCAAGGAGTTTTCGTCGGTTCCTGAGATTTGCTTTTCAGGGACGCCAATGGGAATTCAAGGTTCTTCCATTCGGCATCTCGACGGCTCCAAGGGTCTTCACTCGAGTGGTACTTGCTATCACAACATACCTCCGCAGGAGAAATATAGCTGTTCACACTTACATAGACGACTGTTTGCTGAAAGCACACAACCCAGAAAGTTTGACAGCAAATCTGGAGATAGTTTTGAAAACTCTTACAGATTTAGGCTGGATAATCAACTTTCAGAAATCAGAGCTGATTCCATCCCAGAAGTTTGTTTACCTGGGTATGTTCTTCGATCTGGAGATAGGATATGTTTATCCATCCCAGGGGAGAGTGGAAAATCTCCTTTTGTGCATTCAGTTGGTTTGCAACAGTCGTTATATTCTAGCACGAGTCTATCTGAGAATGTTAGGTCTGATGGTTTCAATGGAACCAGTCATTCCTCAGGCGGCCTTACGCAGGCAGGCGATTCAATTGTTTCTCATGGCTCAGTGGACGCAGAGTTCAGGTTCACTGGACTCGCGCATTCAAGTGTTGGACCCTCTCATTCATCACCTTCATTGGTGGATGGAGAGAGGAAATCTCCTGACGGGCGTCATGCTGACCCCTCCCCACCCTCAAGTAATGATGTTTACGGATGCATCGATGGAGGGTTGGAGAGCTTGCCTGGAAGAAGCCACTATATCAGGGCTTTGGAATCTGGAACAGGCAAAGGAACATATCAACATGCTAGAATTACGGGCTGTAATTCTAGGCCTGGAACAGGAGGGAAAATTTGTGATGATACATTCAGACAACTCTACAGTAGTGAGTTACATAAACCGCCAGGGCGGAACGAAGTCGCCCAGTCTCTGTATGATGACATGGAAGCTGCTTTGCTGGTGCATGAATCATATGATCACCTTGAAAGCAGTTCATATTCCGGGAAGGCTGAATCTGTTAGCAGACTCATTGAGCCGACAATGTGTGGCGGATCACCTGTTCAATCATTGGGGAAAGCCCAACACAAATTTGTTCGCAATGAAGAAGAATGCGAAGATGACGACGTACGTTTCTCTGATTCCAGATCCAAGCGCTATCGCAATAGATGCGCTAGCTATCAGTTTGAAGGGAATGTATGCATACGTATACCCTCCAACAATCCTGATTCCAAGGATTCTTCAGAAGATCAAACAAGAGGAATGCCAAGTGCTTCTGATCGCCCCGAATTGGCCAAGCCGATCATGGTTTACGGATCTGCTGGACCTTCTGGTTTGCAATCCGGTTCCTCTGCCTCTGATGGACAATACTATCTTCCAGGGCAAGACCCTTCACAACAATCCGTCAATGTTTCAATTGACTGCATGGATGTTGTCAAAAAATCCACGATTAAGGAGGGCTTTTCTGAGCAAGCAGCCAATTTCATGGCCAGAGCCAGAAGGGGTCAACCTCCAGAGCTTATAATTATAAAATCAATAGATTTGCAGAATGGTGCTCAAAGAGATGTATCAATCCGATGGAAGCATCTATTCAGTTAGTAGCTGATTTTCTCTGTCACCTGTATGATGCCTATAGTCTTAAGCCTAATTCTATTGCTGGATACAAATCAGCATTAATGACTGTTATCCCTTGCTTGGCAAAGAGGGGAAGTGATGAAGTAGGTGTTTTAAATACTCTTATTAAAGGTATGGGCAATCTCAGACCAAGAAATCCTCCACTTACACCATCATGGAGTCTTTCTCTGGTTCTGCAGGTTTTGAGTGATAAACCTTTTGAACCACTTAGTGCTATATCTGTTAAATTATTGACACTTAAAACTGTATTTTTAGTTGCGGCAGCATCAGCCAGATGCAGGAGTGAAATTCATGCCTTGTCTGCTGAGCCTGACCATTATATAGTTACAGGTGATGGCCTTAAGCTTCTACCAAGATTGAATTTCTTGGCTAAGAATCAATCTTTAAAATATCCGGGTAAACTTATTATTTTACCTGCCTTAACCAGATATGATCCTGGTGCTAAAGTATGGTGTCCTGTCCGTGCTTTAAATAAGTACAAGAGAAGAACTCAGGTTTGGTGGACGGACCCATGTTCCCTATGGTTGTCATATATTGAACCCCATGGTAGGGCGTCAAGAGACACTATTTCCAGATGGAAAGTAGAATGTATTCAATTCTGTCATAAGACAGCCACTGGAATCCAAGTAGATAGAGCCAAGGCTCATAGTGTCCGTGGTGTGGTAACTTCCACAGCATTATTTAATGGTGTTTCTATTGAAGACATTATGTCAGTAGCCCAGTGGCACTGTGAATCAAGTTTTACCGACCATTACCTTCGTGACACTTCTAACCCGCTCGCCGTCTCAGTCCTCAGAAAATAAAATAATGTAGACGTTTATGTTTATGAATAGTTTCCTCCTCTGCTATTTACAAATATCACATTTGTTGGTAGGCTATCCCTACTATTAGCTGGTACAATTCTCTTCATCCAGTGGGGGAAGAGATTAGTGCCGCGTCCAAGACATCAGAGGTCAGTAATTATGGCCATTTTTGTTTTTTGTCTTGGTGATGGTGTCATTTTTTATTTAATATGGTGATGGTTAATGTCTCTTAATTGTGGTTCTTTCAGAGAGTTTTGAAATAGAAGCAATTCTTCTTTTTCCAATGTCTAGTAATACTTTTCATTAAGTATTAGAGAATGTGCTAGTCATTTAGAGCAACGTTTTTTCCTAACCTTCCTCAGAAAGAGGGGGGGGGGGGGGGGGGGGTAGCGCATTTGCCTTTTGATCAATCTCTCTTCATCGGTCGATTATCCGATGCAAAATTCTTTCCTGGTTGTGTTTCAGTCACAGTTTCCGATGTTTTAAATCTCTTGAAAATTTAAAGAGCCTAGTCTCTTCGAGGGTGTGCTGGTTTTCAGGATCTTGCTTCCTCCCACCAAATTTACTTTCAAATTCTGGTTTTTATCAAGGGTGTTAGAGAGGTAAGTATGTTCTCATGATGTGAAATAAGAAAATTTATCAAATTTCTGTTTCACGAGTGAGATGACATACTTACCTCCCTAACAGGATCCCGGCCTTGCCACCCCACGGAGGCCTGGTCCTTTGGTTACTTGAATAGTTGCTTCTATGTCAGCCATTATTTAGTAACGGAAGTACTGGTATGCGCATGCGCAGTGGGTGGTGTCTGTCATGTGCATGACTGTGTACTTCCACCTGCCCATTAGGGGCACCTAACTTTTAATAATTCTGAATATTATTGAATTTAGAGCCGATATACTAGTATATCTAGAGTGTTAGGGAGGTAAGTATGTCATCTCACTCGTGAAAAAGAAATTTGATACATTTTCTTAATGCCTGGCAACCTTACACCAAGGTCACTCATGGAACTGCTATATATTGTATTAAGATGTAATAATTTTGAATTTCATGACAAACAATACCTACAAATGGATGGGACAGCTATGGGCACAAAAGTAGCACCAACTTATGCTATCATCTTCATGGCCCAACTGGAGAAAAAGCTTCTGCTTCATTCTCCCCCTAGACCAGCCTTATACCTCCGATACATCAACGACATATTCATGATCTGGACATCTGGCCAATAAAAACTAGATGAATTCATCCACTATATGAATACATCTCATCATTCCATCAAATTCACAGCAGAGTAGTCCACAACTACGGTCAGCTTTCTGGACACATACATATACATTGATACTGATCCCTCACTATGCTTCGATTTATACTGTAAACCCACAGCTACCTACATTATCAATCAGCACACACGCAGTCCACAAAAAAATCCAGCCTGTATGGACAATTCCTTAGACTATGCAGAATCTGCAGCAAGGAAATAGATTTCCACAAACATGTCATGAATTCATTGGTTACTATCAAAGGGGAGACTGAATATCCTCTGGATCTTCTTCTAAACAGCTATCAGAAAGCATGCGCATGTTCAAGGCTTGATCTACTATTACCCAAAGTTAAAAACACAGCGATAAACACACGTATCCCATGCATAATGGACTTTCACACTCAGATAGTAGTCCCAAATGTAGAAGCACATTCCCAAACCCACCCATGTTTGACTACAGAAAGAATCCAACTTTCAAAGACACATTTGTCACTGCCAAATTTGAGTTTCCTGCCAAATTAGGCCTCCAAGGAAAAACTTTCCAAAATCCAATCCATCCATGCACAAGAAAAAATTGTTTCTTCTGCAAGAATATGGACAGTAAACGTGAATTCACTAGCACACACATCGTCTCGTCTCTTAGCCTGCGAATGGACAATCACTGAGAAAATGTTTTGAATTTTCTAGATCAATTTTGACAATTAACATGATGAAAAGGGTAATACGGTAATACCTTAAAGCGCCTGAGCTTGAAATTGTACATTATTCTCCCCCCCCCCCCCCCCCCCCCCTCCGATCTTGTTTTGGGTGGAAATTTTCATAAAACAAAACATTAAATTCGTCTGGCCAAAGGACAGAATAATGGGTACAGATGCCATATTCGTTACTATTCAGGTAACTAATTCAGGTGGGGAAAGGACAGGAATCTAGTTATTTTGCCCCCTTGCATGTAATTTATTTAGACGTTTGAGTATAGTTTTGTGTCATGTGTAAAGATGTTGTGTAGGTATATGTTATTCTACCTGTTGTGATGCTGTTCTGTTTTAGCATAGTGATTATCGTTGTTAATTTGACAGGACAAACCTTCATCACCAGCAGAGGGACTTAAAAAGAAAGAGACCACAGTCGCAAGGGCATCGGCATCATCACCATCAGTGTTGTCATCGTCAGTGTTATCGTCATTATCATCCTCACCTTCATTTACCTCATCACTCACTAACCCTGTTTTACAGTCTGTCACTCATGACCAGGTTTCTCTAGTAGAAGACTGGGCTGATATACCCGTATTAGTATCTGACATCATTGTGGCGCCTCCTCTTCTTCCTCTTGCTGTCTCACAAACTAACAACTGTGATAATTCATGTGGTGGTGGCACTGGTGGTCACACTAGTCTAGACAGTGGTTGTGCTCATCGAGACAGTGTTTGTGCTCGTCGAGACGGTGGTAGTCATGCCACCCAAAATGGAGGCCATACTAATGGTGTTAATTCAGATGTCTTTCACATTGATAAATCAGACAATGAGAATACTGATAACATACTACTTCATGCGGATTGTAGCTCAGAAGTTATGCTTAAGCCATGTTATGTTCAGTTGAGTCCATAAATCAGATATAAGTCAGATCTGATGCCATTAGCCAGGCTTAAAATCAAGGCCTAGCCACCATTTGACAGCTGCCTCATTCTGTCTCGATAGCGGGATCTTTCTAGCTATGCCCCGCCCATTCCTATGTAAGTTCCACCCACATTTTTGTGCGTGTTTGAATTGATTTGAAACTTTGAAACATGAATTCTCTGAATCTAAATTCCGAGGTAATCATACAGCTAAACTGTTGAATATTTTAACGCTATTTTGGATTAGATTACCTGTATGTTTACTTTGAAATTTAATTTCTGTGAGTTCAGCTTTTAAAGTTTCAAATCGTTTCCATCACGTGCAGAACAGTAGGTGGATCTTAGCTAGAAATATGTGGGTAATAGGTAGTAATGAATGCGTTTATTGAGAACTGAATAATATGGTACATGCTCATAAAGAATGTACTATAGAAGAGTTAAAGGTATCCCTTTAATAGTCATGCAGGCCAAAACCCGCCTCTGTTAAGGTATTTATAGGCCCAGCGAATAAAATATTTGAAAATTTACCACTGAAATGACTGGCTCGATAACCGAGCCAGTCATTCCAGTGATAAATTTTCAAAAATTGTATTCTCTTGGCCTGTAAATGGACATTCAATAGGCAGATGTTTGCCATGTAATAGATAGTAAATAATGATTATTTTGAGCACAATTTACTGATCACGAGTCCTGCTGGCTATTGGCTCATACAGATTAATCTCAAACATTGGATATGCAAAGCAATGGCATCTAGTTATGGAAATGGAAATTTGTATTTACTAGGGTTGTTCAGCTTAAAATAGTGTTGCTGTTCTAAACTGAAATATGGATATGTTTTGTAATGAAATTTGTTATCATTTAGTGCTAAAATTTGTGTGCATCCTTCTGTATGTCTGATATATAGAGGTTGGGATGGGTAGGGTGGGGAGGAGTCGGATGTGTGCTCGTACGTGTATTACACAGTGAAAGAAAGAATTTGATAATGCCCATGGCAACTTTCTTAATACATTGAATTTAGAATCTTCCATGAAAATTCTAAGTTCAGTTACTATTCATTTACATGTATGAATTTGATTTCTTGCAAACTTGTGGTGTCATGAACAAGGTTATGTTATGACGATTCATTCAACGTTTGTAAAACCACGGTTCCATCCACCATCTCCACCACTACTACCTATTGTCCACCACCTTTATGACCGCCACAATCACATCTTTCATCAGGTGATGGGTTTGCAAGTCTACAATCTCTCTCTTATCAGTACTAACCCTTTCATCGCTATGCTATAATCGTAGTATTGTAATCTTAGGCCAATCAGACCGGAAAACTGTTTAATATTTTGAAACCAGTTTGACTGAAACAGCAGCTTCTAGTCAAATTAATGTCAAAATATTAAACAGAATCAACTTTACATCGTACTGTTTGTATGCAATTTGTTGTATTTTGTCTGTGGTATTGAATGGGTAAATTTTTATCTCACTTCAATCAAATTAGACATGTGTAGAAACTGTTGTCAGGAAGATCAGTGTTCATTTTAAACACAGTGTTGCGGTCTTAGACAGCAACAGCTTACAGCAACGTTGTTTTCAAAATAACACCAATCTTTGTATAAATGTACAATCTGTCACCCAAATATATGACATCATAATCAATTACATCACATGTAGACTGATATCACAATCAAAATGTGTAATGAATAACGTAGCTAGGTCTGTCATGAACTTTTATGCCATAGGCAGCAACAACCCCAGCCAAATTAGTTTCAAAATATTCAACAGGTTAGCTGGATAGTTACCATGAAATTATGATTCTTGGAATTCAGGATAAAAGTATATAAATAGATGCGAGCATGGGGAAAGCATGGGCGGAGCTGAACTAGAGATGGTCGTGGGCAAAGCTAAAAGTGGATTCATCCATTGTAACTGAATGCTGTGATGTAACCATTCAGCATGATGAGATGTAGAGTTAAACCTGCCTATTGAGACCACCTGCCTTTTGGAGGCTGCACCATGGTAATGATTTAAGCCTTTCATCCTTCAAGTGCACAGTATCTCATTATCAAAACAATCATACAGGAAACCTGTAAATATTTTGAAACTAATTTGACTGGAAATTCTGTTAAATAAGGGTAACCAGAGATCGTCAACACATGCACTGTTTCATCTGTGTTAAAGTCTGCATCAAATCAGATTAATAGTTTATGTGAAATGGCAGGCAGTCAAACGGACAGTCAGATGAGTAAGCAGATCCAAATGCAATGCCCCCCCCCCTCCCCCCACCCGCCAGTTTATCCACCTATCATGAGGTCATATGTGTATGCTGACATCATAATCATGACATCATAAATGATTCAAAATAGTCTGTCTTTAACACTTAATAGTCCGACACGTTGTACGAATTGTATGTCTGCTATTTAATAAACATGTTGTTGAATATTTTGAAACCAATTTGACTTGGCGCTGTTGCCATAGGCAGCAACAGAACCCAGTCCAGTCGAATTAATTTCACAGCTTCTTCTTCTTTCTTCTTTTTGATCGCTGGTATCACACTTGGAGAGCCGTTCTCAAGATGAAATCTGTGGTTTTCTGCAGTTCTTCCACAGGCCCATACAGCTTTTCAAGAAAAGAGGTTGACAAAGGCCAGATCTCTGCTCTCAGCAGCTGATACGTACTGCAACATTGAAGTATGTGCTCTGTGGTCTGTTCTGCTTCTCCACAATGACAAGCTGGCGAAGTCGTAAGGTGGAACCGCCTGTACATGTGTTGGTTTAGTCTGTTGTGTCCAGTTCTGAGACGAAAAATGGTCACTTGCTCTGGCCTCGAGAGATGATGGTAGGCATCTTCTGATTGAGGTGTTCTATAGAGTGACTTGATGATAGTCTTCATCTCTGTATGGGTAACCATGTTTTCTGTCTGATTCTCTTCTGCACCCACCTTTGCCATCTTGTCTGCTTCCTCATTTCCTTGGACTCCACAGTGTGAGGGGATCCACTGCAGTGCTATCCGAAAGCATTTGATGGTTTGTAGTGCTTCTTCAAGTTGTGGCAGCTTACCTTTGGTGATAGCCTCAAGGACGGAGCGGGCATCAGATAAAAAAACAATCTGTGCAATAGGGTCTGCTGTTCTGCTGATGGTATTAGCTGCATGAACCAGTGCTTCGACTTCAGCTCTGTAGTTTGTGCAGTGTTTGCCTGTCGGTATTGCAGCTGACTCATGTTGTCCGTTTGGATACTGTATGTGCAATCTGGCACCTCCGCTCCTAATTGCATCTTTGGCTGATCCATCTGTGTAGATCCTTATCCATGTCTCCTGAGGGTACATTTCTTCCAGCATGGCTAGGGTCAGGGCCTTCTTGCTCACATCACTGTGTTCATCTTTGGTTGTGAGATGAGGTACTGTGGGGCGAATAGCTATGCTCTCTAGTTTGTTTTCCCAGGGTGGAGGATCAAGGGTGTGGTTTGGGTCTTCTATTTGTGCTGGCAACATTTCTTGGTGTTTCCTTTGAAGTGCTTTTGTCTCTTTCACAACACTTGATCTTTTAAGTCTTCCTGATGACAGATGTGCTTGCCTGATCTTAATCGGGTGGTTGTTGGAACGATTTGAACGTTGCAGCTTGGATCAGTGCTTTGCATTCCCTTCCTTTGCTAAGTGGGGGGATGCCTGCTGTCTGCTCCATTTTTTCTACTGGTGTTGATCTCATTCCACCAGTGATTATGCGCAGTGCCTGGTTTTGTACTCTGTCGAGGTTCTGTTGATGAGATTTAGCTGCTGTCATCCATGAGCTGGATCCATACTCATGGTGTGGTCGTACGGCACCTAGGTAGATGGTCTTGAGGATCCTTTCATTGGCACCCCACTTTGTTCCTGCCAGCTTCCTCATGATGTTTAGCTTTCTTCTGGCCTTTGCCTCTGCATTCTGGATGTTAATCTTCTGTCATATGTGACGCCCAGGTATGTCTGCTGGTCCTCATACTCGAGTGGAGTACTGCCCGGTGTCAGATTGCCAACCTTGGTTTTGGTGGACAGTGAGAATAGCATGGCTGATGATTTTTCTTTGTTGATGGTAATACACCAGCGATTGGCCCAAGCTGTAATTCTGTCCAAGGCGAGCTGCATTCTGTACGTGGCAGTCGTTGTGTACTCCTCGGTGCACCAGAGTACGAGGTCATCTGCATAGAGGGCTGCTTGGATCCCATTGGGCAGCTCTGTTACAATGTCATTAATGAAAAGTATGAACAGAGTTGGTGATAATACACCGCCTTGTGGCACCCCTTGTCTCAGCAATACATTCTGTCCAGATTGTCCATCCACCAGCACCCTAGCTCTGCGATTGTGTAGGTATGACTTGGTCCATCGGAACATGTTGCCACCGATGCCTGCGCGCCGGAGCTTCACGAGGAGGCCATCCTTCCACACCTTGTCAAATGCCTTCTGCAGATCAATAAAGGCAGCTAGCATAACCTTCTTGGCTTGAAAAGTGTCCTCTATGACCTGTGCAAGATGTGTTGTTTGATCTTCTGTGCTCCTGTATCTTCTCAAGCCGGCCTGCTCTGAAACTATAATGTTCTCAGACTCCAGGTACCACTGCAACCGCTGATTGATGATGCGCTCCATGGTCTTGCATATGCAGTTTGTAAGACTGATAGGATGGTAGCTCAGCACTTTCGTCTTGTTCTTCCCTTTTTTCAGAATAGGAGTCATTCTGGCTTCCTTCCAGCACTGAGGAACCTCTCCATTGGTCCAACTGAGATTAAAGATGTCTAGCAACTTGCGAAGAGATGCATTACCAAGGTGTTAGATCATTTCATTCGTAATGCCATCTGGCCCGGGAGATTTCTTCTTCTTCTTCAATTGGCGGATAGCCTTCTTCAGTTCTGCTAGACTAATGTCAACTTTCATTGCATCGTGAGTGTTGGTGTCTGTTCTTTCCTTTTGCCCTTTTCTAACCTCTTTTTGATGCATTCGTGGTATAGAAATGTTGCTTTCTTTTGCATATGCCTTCGCAAAGGCATCTGCAGCCATCTTTCCTGTCAGTGTTTGTCCATCTTCTTCAAGAGTAATCTTCTCTCCCCCGACGCCCTCATCATTCAGTGCTTTAGTCAGTCTCCATAGCTTTGTGGTGTCTCTCTCTAAATTAAACCCTGCCGTCTTTTCCCTCCAGCTTCTTCTTTTGGCCTCCAGCTTGGTCTTTAGATACCTGGCTTTAGTTTGTTGTAGCGTGAAGTGGTTTTCATGACAGGGATTACCCTCTGCATCCTCTCTTGCCATGTCTAGTTTATCATGTGCTGCTTGCAGTTCTGTTGTCCAGTAGGGGCGGTAGTTTTTCCTGAACCCTCGAGGAATCGCTTCGTTGGCAGCCTTGAGGATACTTGAATTAAATTCCTTGACCACATTGTTGATGTTTCTCCCTTCTACTGCTATATTTTGGGTAAGCTCATTGGAACGAATGCCGAACAGACTCCAATTTGCCTTTTTGTAGTTCCACCTTGGATGTTGAGGTGAACTTGTCGAGATACTTCCAGAAAGAGAGAGAGGACTGTGCGGTGGTCGCTTCCTCCTAACTGCGATCCGACCACTCTACTAAGGTTTCTGTGAATGTCTTGTGTACAAAATGCCACGTCCGGCGTTGTTGTCGAGTGCCATCGGCGCGAGTAGAAAGTAGGCTGATCTGTGGGATCGTTGACAAGTAAAAGATGCTTTTCATCTTGCCATGCTTCAATGTCTTCTCCTCGTTTATCAAGTGTTCTGTATCCCCAGGTCTGGGACTGGCTATTAAAGTCTCCCGCAATGAGGAAGTGGCAGTCCGGGACCTGGATTGTGTCATGTGAGAGATTCTTGTCATTAGGGCAGTAATAATTGACAATGTCAATCACAGAGTTGCTGGTTGTTACCTTGATCTTGATATATTCTGCCTCTTCCATAAAGGTTTTGATCTGGCTGGCGTTCACGCTGTTTCGGACCAAGGTGATCACCCCGCCTTTCTTTCTTCCACTTCGATCACACCGGAAGATCTGGTAACCTCTGATCTTAAATGGTTTTCCTTCTTGCAGGTGTCTCTTGGATGCAGCAGATATCAATGTTGTTTTCGTACAGGAACTGTCCGAGCTCTGATTTCTTGGTGGTAACCCCTTCTGCGTTCCAGTACATGATGTTGATACTGGGGTTCTCTTTGGGTTTGGTCTTCTCTTTCGGTTGGCCAGTAGCTCTCCATCCTCGTCCCCTGGCTCCACAAGACGCGTTGATGGGACCTCCAGTAGCTGAGGGTTGGCTCCTTCGAGGCGTGGAGCCCGGCGCTGCACCTGCCTGGTGGATCCTCACAGGGCGAGCACCATTCCGGTTGATTCGATCTCCAAGTGTCATTTCATTAGCGTTGTGCATAATGCTCTGGTTAGCCCCTCCAAACGTCTGGATTGACACCCAGTGGGTTACACCCCTGCGCCACGTTGAGGCCGAGCATATAGTCTTAAACAGGGGATTTCACAGCTTACCTGCTAAATTTTCTAGAAATTGATAGTTATGGAGTTCAGAGATCGATCGATCCCAACACGAACGAGGTATGGCTGGAGCTTAGATAGAGAGGGGCGGGGCATAACTAAAGCTGGAAAGGTCCATTAGTTTTCATATATTCAACAAAATATTTCTTGGATTGTAAAGGATTGTTTTGGTTTCTCATCTCTCATGTAAGATGAGTAGTGGACCTAAATAGTTAGCATTTTAATATCATCATATTTGAGCCCTGCAATATTACCTCCAATGACAACTTCCCTGTATTAAGACATCACCTGTCTTTAGTGACCATGTCTTCATGCTCTCTAACGTGGCTGTTGTTTCTTTGTATTTATTCAGCGTATTTAGTGCTTATTCCATGTGATTTAATCAGCTAAATCTTCTTAGAAACAAACTTTCATCTTTTCAAGTGATTAACAATTGAGGAAGAAATAGTTTAACTAAATAATTTAACCAGATCGATGTATCTATAATTTTAAAAGTTCAATTATTGTATTATAAATCTAAAATAGATTTTATATATCATAAAGATGTAATTTAAAAACTGAATACTTGAAATTTTGAAGAAAAATAAATATTTTCATTTGTTTCTTGCAAAAGTAATTTAATTCTGTTAATTCTTTTATATGTAGCGTCAACACTATCTTAAAGACCAACGTAAGATACACAAGTTATGGATCACTGGAGACAGATGGTTGCTTAACCCTTTAATGGTCAAGATTTGTCAGAAAATTAAAAATTTTGCTCAGTGAATATCCAATTTGCAGGTCAAGAGGTAATTTTAGAAAAATTATCAGCGGACTAACTGGCTCTTAGCGTGCAAATAGACATTCCTCAAGACAACTGCAGAGGCTGGCATGACCATTAAAGGGTTAATATAAGATAATTGTGTCCAAGAGCTTGTGATTCTATAACAGTTGAAATTCAAGTACCAGCATTTCAAGACACCTATATAGGAAAGCTGTTGATTATATTCAAACAGAGGCAACTGGAGCATACTAGGAAGCAACAGTTCCCAGTCAAATTAGTTTCAAAACATTCAACATAATGTTCCTTACATCATAAAAAAATTTTTTATTCCTGGTCTGTGAGGATTAACCCTCAAGCCGGCGAAAAATGGCTTCTGTAGCGGTCCTGAGAAATGTCCATTTGTAGGCCGAGAGGACTATTTCTTAAAATTTATCACTGGAATGACTGCCTCAATAAGCAAACCTGTCATTTTAGTAATACATTTTCAAAAATAATCTACTCTTGGTCTGCAAATGGGCATTTTCTATGAGATAGCGCCTGTATGAAAGATGCACTTCTCTGGTCTCAAATGTCAGGTGTTCTATGGAACACTGATGTAGTCTTATTTGAATTTACAAATTATGTTTTGTTCACACAGGTCCGACATGGCTACCAGTCCTAAGGGCACGCCAGGTCAGGCCGCACGTGATACCTCAAAGACAGTGGATGGACGACGTCCAGATACATAACGGGAAGGTGTAAAGCATTGCTAGAAATCATGTTGTATAATCATGAGTGCCCACCGCGTGGAATATCAGCACAAGTGCAGAACAGTGTGTATTTGTTATCATGGAATAAATTAATTATTAGACGCTAGATCAATGTCTGGGTTTTATTGTTTCTTGGTAAGAATACATTAGATATTTTACACATGTAATGGAGATATCTGATTTGTCACTCTAGTGTATGATGGACGCTGTAGCGCTAACTAATTTGACTGGCTGATGTTGCTGCCTATGGCAACAACAGCACCCAGTCAAATTAGTTGCACAATATTCAACAGAATGTTAATTAAATAGTAAAGATATACAATTCGCACACTTGACAGAATATTCAGTGTTCATGACAGAACTAGTAGATACGTCATTTATTATGCATTTTGATTTTGGCATCGGCTACATGTGACATAATTGATTATGATGTCATATACTTGAGCGACAGATCGGATACATACATTAGGAAACTCATAGCAGCGTTGATTATGGGTAGATGATGTGTGTGACACGGCACTTGAAGTCTGAGCGGTTAACAGTCAGGGACCATAAGTTTACCCAGTTTGACACATAAGAAATCACGTTTCATGAAGGGTGTTTAACCATTTAGTGCCTAAATTTGGTCAAGAAAATCTAAATATTTGAAATTGAATGTCCATTTTCGGGCCAAGAGGAGACTATTTTTTAGAATTTACCACTGGAATGACGGGCTTGGTTAACGAGCCAGTCATTTGAGTGGTAAATTTTCAAAAATTGTCTTCTTTTGGCCTGCAAATTGGCATTCCTCAAGACCACTACAGAGGCCGGTTTTCGCCAGTTTCGGCATGAAAGGGCTAACCCTTTCAAGCCTTAATATTCTTATGAAATGGCAGTCAGACTTTTTATGCAAATTATTAAAAATTAATTAAGTCTGTGGCTGCAATTTCATAAAAATATTCAGGCTTGAAAGGGTTAAATGAGCTCACATAAACCAGTGCAAAATGTCTGTGGCAGTAGTTACAGGCAGGCAATCCTGGACATTAACAATACATATGTTACTAATATGATCTATAGGATTTCCGAGATCCATATGTGACTATCAAGTAAATCTTTAAATCTATGTGACAAGCTGCTAATCTTAATATAGCTTCTAAGCTTATACTGATGATGTGTTACAACGCATAAATTAGTATGGATAATGCAAATGACTGGAGGGAAAGATTGTGTATAGTGGATCATATGACAATGGCCGGTATGGTTTGTATGTCAGCTGGTGTCGGTATGAAATGGTTAAGCACTTATAATTGTGTTGTAATATTTGAGGCGTTTATATGCTAGTTCCCAATGCACTTATAATTTGTTGTACTGTAATAATTCACTAAGCGAGAATTGAGTCCATGGATTATGGCTCACATATAGATATATTAGGGCATATAGGATTTGCTTGTACTGTCTCTTTGGCCATATCCCTGCCCAGGCTTTCATTTACATGTGATAACTCAAGTTCCACTAGAGCTATTATCAAGAAGCATCTGTAGTAGTGCCCTTGTGGTCTCGGAGCACTAGAGATTTTGGGGTTGAGTGGTCAACGGTCACGGTCCCAGGAACCCCATTAGCAGACCAGATAAAAAAAATTTTATCATTGAAATGATGGGCTAGGTTATCGAATCATTCATTCCAGTGGTAAATTTTCAAAAATAATTTCTCTTGGTTTGCTAACAGACATTCCTCAAGACCGCTGCAGAAGCTACTTTTGGCCAGCTTGAGTGCTAAGTGGTCCAGACATGTTCATCGTACTAATACATGATGAAGACTTGTCATAGCACAATCCTGGCTCCTGACTGATTAAGTGATGTTCTCTCCTGGTCCGATTTCACAGCCCAACCATAGTCCTTTGTCTCGGTTGCAATCTGTGCATACATGAAGAATTTTAGAAGAGTGACTGGAAACGGACTGATGTCACTGATGGCATCCTGACCTGTCAGTGTTCTGGGCTTGAGCAACTATAAGGTAGATGGCTGGGATCTGGCTCGACATATTTACTGTGAATTCTCCTGAAAGGAATAGAGCGATCCAATCTGTCACTCAAGGATCTGACATCATAAGCAAATATGTCACATGTTAGCTGATGTCTAATCAAAATGACGAACTACTGTCATGAAAATCGAAGTCTGTCCACGAATGTGTATGAATTGTGCCATTTGGTGAATTTACAATTTTAATAAGCATTCAGGTGAATAATTTGACTGAGTATGGTAGCAACAGGTCCCAGTCAAATTAAATTCAGAATTTCAACAGCTTACTTTATAGGTTACCTTGGAAGTTAGATTCTGGGAATTCAGCTTTTAAATCGATGCCACCACAATGGGGTGGAATTTAGCTAGAAATTGGCAAGGCGTAGCTCACAAGAGGCCCAAGGGCCTGTGACGCTTACCCGGACCATAAGCATTTGAACCATTGGCATTTACATGTAAATAGGCAAATTTTTGGAAAATTCAAGGTGGCTGCCAACAAAAATTGATAAATCAAAATTCTCATTTAATTTCTTGAAGGCAATCGTATTGTTCCACCCAAGTTTGGTTAAATCTGAGCAGTTGATTAATTAGTTGTAAGGATTTAAAGGTTTCCAGAAAATCATTAAAATTAACCAAAGTTCTGAAGCCTACCAGACTAGGGTTCTTCAAACCGAGTTTGGTTGAAACCTGCCAAACACTTAATGAGGAGTACAGGTAGCCTGTTAACTGATTTTCCACCATCTTTGGAAAATTCATGATGGCTGCCAAAAGAATTGACTAATCAACATTCTGTATACAAGTTCTGAGACCTAGCCCCAAATTAAAGTTCTCATATAGTGATAAAAAGCTATCCTAGCTAAATTTATAACTATTTGTTAGCTCACCTGGACGGAAAGGCCAAGTGAGCTTATGTCGTGGCGACCGTCCGTCATGTATCCGTCCGTCAACTTTTCCTTTAAAATGACTTCTTCTCAAGAACCACTGGGCCGATTTTAATTATATTTGGCAGGAAGCATCCATAAGGCATAGAGATCTAAGTTTGTTCAAATGAACCCGAGCGGCCATCTTGGATTTAGGCCGATTTTAGGAAACGTCTTTAAAAATCTCCGAAATGGCTTGGGGGATTGATGCAAACCTCATGAAATATGATTTATGGCAAGGGAACTTGATTGGTCAAATGGTTCGGCAGCCATCTTGGTTGACCTAGTTGTAGTGAAAATTACTTATTCTCCAGAAGCGCTGAAAGGATCGGACCGAAATTTGGCAGATATGATTAGGGCCTAAGGGCCATTAAAGTTTGTTCAAGAGAAGTTGATCCGTCAAAAAACATGGCCGCCGTGGGCCAATCAAAATATAGCATGTTTTGGTGGCCATATTGGATTTTTTTATTTGATGGATTTTGAGGCCGAAATTGTTTTTATGTGTTTTTGGGTATTCGGATCTCAAATTTGCAATTGTCGAAACTCGGATAAATGGTTTGCTGGCCATCTTGTTGATAAAGAGCATTCTAGTTGAAATGCCTATTGTCCAGGGGCCTCTTGTTACTTTATGGGCACTAACTAACTAGAACCATAGCTGCCATTTTAGATAGATATGTACTGGTGCCATTATTAGCTCACATGGCCTGAAAGGCCAAGTGAGATTATGTAGTGGCGACCTTACATTGTGTGTCCATCCGTCAACTTTTCCGTTATGACTTCTCAAGAACTGCTGGACCGATTTCAATTATATTTGGCAGGAAGCATCATTAGAGCATAGGGATCCAAGTTTGTTCAAACGAAGTCGGTCGGCCAATTTGTCCGGTGGCCATCTTGGATTTTGGCCGATTTTTAAAAACGTCTAAAAATCTCTGAAACCGTTTGAGGGATTGAAGCAGACGTCATGAAATATGATCTAGGGCAAGAGCTGAACCAAGTTTGTTCAAGGGAACTTAATTGGTCAAATGGTTCGGCGGCCATCTTGGTTGATCTAGTTTTAGCGAAAATGACCTCCAGAACCGCTGAAGGGATCAGGCTGAAATTTGGCAGATATGATTAGGGACTAAGGCCCATTAAAGTTTGTTCAAGAGAAGTTGATCCGTCGAAAAAGATGGCGCTGTGGGCCAATCAAAATATAGCGTGTTTGGTGGCTATATTGGATTTTTTTATTTGATGGATTTTGAGGCTGAAATTGGTTTTATATGTTTTTGGGTATTCTGATCTCAAATTTGCAATTTTTGAAACTATCGGATAAACGGTTTGGCGGCCATCTTGGATCATTTTCCCGCCAAAAGCGCCCATACTATAAAGCAATGGGAAATTAAAAATGTCTTCGAGAACTGCTGGGCCGATTTCAATTATATTTGGCAGGAAGCATTCTTACGGCATAGAGGTTCAAGTTTGTTCATTTGAAGCCGATCGGCCGGTTTGGCCAGTGGTCATCTTGGATTTTGGCCGACTTTTAGAAATATTTGTTTAAATCTCTGAAACTGCTAGGGGCATCGATTCAAAATTCATGAACTTTGATCTAGGGGAAGAGCTGAAACAAGTTTGTTCAAGGGAACTTGATTGGCCAAATAGGTCGGTGGCCGTTTTCGCAAAAACAACTTCTTCAGAACCCATTGACGGATCAGGCCAAAATTTGGCAGATAGGATTAGGGACTAAGGGCCATTAGTTTGTTCAAGGGAAGTTCATCGGTCAAAAAGCATGGCCGCCGTGGGCCAATCAAAATGTAGCATGTTTGGCGGCCATATTGGATTTTTTTATTTGATGGATTCTGAGGCGGAAATTGGGTTTATATATGTTTTTAGGTATTCAGATTTCAAATTTACCACTTAAAACTGTCGGATAAACAGTTTGTCGGCCATCTTGGATCGTTTTCCCACTAAAAGCTGCCATACTAAGACAATGGGAAATTTAAAATGTCTTCTCGAAAACCACTGGACCAATTTCAAGTATAATCAGCAAGAAGCATTCTTAAGGCATAGAGATCCATATTTGTTCAAACAAAGCTGATTGGCCAATGCCCATCTTGGATGTTGGCCGATGTTTATAAACATCTAAAAATCTTCTCCGAAACCGTTTGGGGGATTGATTTCAAACTCATGAAATATCAGTTCGGGTAAGAGCTGAACGAAGTTTGTCCAAGGGAACTTGATTGGCCGAATGTTTCGGCGGCCATCTTGGATGAGCTAGTTTTCATGTAAACGACTTCTCCAGAACCACTGAACAGGTCGGGACAAAATTTGGATGCTATGATTATGGAATAAAAATCATTAGAGTTTGTTCCATGGAGGTATGTCAAAACAACATGTCCGCCATAAATCAATCAAAATTTAGCTTTTTTGATCGGCATCTAGTATTTTCTGCAAATTTCTTAGAAAATCATAGACAACTGGATCAATTTTGGCTACTTGCCTAAACCTTATTCACAGAAATTTGATTGGTAAATTTTTCCAGTGGTGTTTTGTTCATTTGTGCCAGTGGCCAATAATTGTAGGGGCCTCTTGTTTCAGATACTATTGTCTTCACCGGTGCGCCCAGTGATTCTCGAGGACATTTTAATTTCCATTGGTTTAGTATCGGAGATTTGGCGGGAAAAATTATCAAAGATGGCCGCGAAACAGTTGAGTTTATCCAAGATGGCCAACAGCCTGTTTATCCGACAGATTCGAAAATTGTAAATTTGAGATCAGAATACCCGTAAACCTATATAAAACTAGTTTTGGCTTCAAAAACCATCAATTAGAAAAATGCAATATGGCCGCCAAACACGCTACATCTTTATGGGTCCATGGCGGCCATGTTTTTTTACGTATCGACTTCTCTTGAACAAACTTTGATGGTCTTTATAATGATATCTCCCAAATTTGGGCCCAATACGGTCAGTGGTTCTGGAGAAGTAATTTTCGTGAGAACTAGATCATACAAGATGGCCACCGAACGATTTCACCAATCAAGTTCCCTTGAACAAACTTTGTTCAGCTCTTGCCCTAGATCATATTTCATGAGCTGATTCGATCACTCGAATGATTTCTGAGATTTTTAACCCTTTAACACTCATATCAGCCAAAAATGGCTTCTAGTGGTCTTAGTTTGGCCCGATCCCTTTAGCGTTTCTGGAAAAGAAGTTGTTTTTTGGAAAACTAGGGTCATCCAAAATGCTGTTGACTTATATGGCCAATTAAGTTCACTTGAACAAATTTCGTTCAGCTCTTGCCCTAGATGATATTTCATGAGTTTTGATCCCCTAAGCGGTTTTGAAGATTTTAAAAACACATTTTAAAAAATCGGCCAAAATACAAGATGGCCACCGGCCAAATTGGCAGATCGGCATTGAGCAAACTTGGGTCTACATGCCCCAAGGATTCTTCCTGCTAAATATAATTGAAATCGGCCCAGTGGTTCTTGAGAAGTCATTTAAAGAAAAGGTTGCCGGATGTTGGCTGGATGGACAACGGACAGTCGCCACGGTATAAGCTCACTTGGCCTTTCAGGCCAGGTGAGCTAAAAATTGTTTTCATTCAGGTCAGAATTAGCTTTGACATTTAACTCATTATAAGGAAACATGTCTTCAATTTGAGTCCAGCATGATTACCGGTAACCAAACATGAATATATGTCATTCTTGCATCTTCAGTTTGTGATTGCATTATATTTCCTTACCAACGGAGCCCAATTTTCGATTCACTGCCCTGTTGGGTTTTGCAACGGTGAACTCCCCCCCCCCCCACCCCCACTGAAATCTTAAAATCACTACTCCGTTATTGATAAATGGATGTTGATCAAATTTAGACGATATGATTGTGGAGGCCAATTTTCAATTCAGCAGCTTGGTGGGTTTTAACCAATTGCACCCACCTGCCCCAATCTTAACCAGAAATGTGGTTGCAATGAACTATGAAGCTTTACTTCAAACATAAAATAAATATAGACAGCTTATCAATACCTTTATCAACAAGAGGCCCAAGGGCCTGTAACGCTCACCTGGGCCATTAGCATTTGAACAATGTTCATTTAAATACCAGTAGACATGGATTATTTTTTTTAACTCCAAGATGGCCACCTAGTAAATTGAGCAACCAAAATTCGTCATAGGATCATTTCACCCAAATTTCGTTGAAATCGGGCCACTAATTAAGGAGCGTTTTAAATGGTTCTGGAAAATTAAAAAAAACCCATATGGCCACCAAAGAAATTTACCATTCTGAATAGAAGTTCTAGAGCCTACCACTATAAAATCCTTCCAGCCAAATTTGGATTAAATCCTCCAAGTCGTTATCGAGGAGATGCATTTTGACAATTTCCGATAAATTTGTCATAAGGCTTTCATCAAAAATACCTGACCAATCCAAATTCAGTATACAAGTTCTGAAGCCTAGCCCTACAGGGTCCTTCCAGCCAAAGTAAGTTGAAATCCGCCAAATTTTTACCAAAAAACATGACCAATCAGAATTCTGTATACATGTTCTGAAGCATATTGACAATTTTCGGTAAATCTTTCATAAAATTTTAACCAAAATAATTGACCCATTAAAATTCTGAATAGATGTTCCGGAGCATATCCCGATAGGGTCGTTCCAGCCAAAGTAAGTTGAAATCTGCCAAGCGATTAATGAGGAGTAGCGTTTTGACAATTTCTGGTTAAAATTTTCATAAGATCAGATTTTTACACAGAAAATCAACCAATAAAAATACTGTATACAACTTCTGAAGCCAAAAGCATTAGGGTCCTTCCGGCCAAATTAAGTTGAAATCCGCCAAGTAATTAATGAGGAGTAACGTTTTTAAACAAAAGTTGACGTTTGGACGACGGCCGACAGATGGTCGGCATGCGTATCAGTGACCTTGAACTTTTGACTCCTACATCATTGTGTGATGCCATGTATTTATAAGGAGGCATGTGTCCAAGCTTGGGTCCAGTAACTTGAAAAGCCTAGGTTTTTACCAAGGTCACAGTCACTTTGACATTTTTACCCCAAGGTCTGTGTGATGCCGTGTCATTATAAGGAAGCTCCAGTATGATTAACCAAACACGAGATATAAACAGAAGAGTTGAGCTAAACGCAAATTGGACGCTGCCACTGCCACCACGGCCGTGCAGGGTATCGCATTAGCTTGTTTTACTTTGTAAAGTCGAGCTAAAAATTCTACTGTGCTGTTCATGAACGGATATAAAAAAAACTTGAGAGGAATACTCTAACTCTTGACATCATTACATAACTTAATTTTTTATTCACATACTGGTGTGTTTTGGAAGTGTGAAAACTTTATTTTTTAATCAAAAGGAACAACTCAGATTTTTGGAATCACCAATCCGCATGATTAATCCCTATGGGGTCCAACGTGTGTAGTTGGTGTATCCAGTACTTCTCTTGTTCTTTCCTGATATAAGTTTTATCGATGTCCTCAGGATCGTGAGGGAGAACATGTATAATTTTATAGGACACGTTTTGTCCAGTATGGTTGGGTAAATTAAAATGTTTTGCAACGGGGGTATCTTTGTGTTTTTTGATATCCCTTAAATGTTCTTTCACTCGTACGTGGAACTCACGTTTTGTTTCCCCCACATACTGTTTGTGACAGTGTGTGCATGTCAGTAGGTAAATAACATTGCGTGTATCGCAGTAAGTTTTGACCTTACATCTGTATTTTAGACCCGTGTGTGTGCTAGTGAATTCACGTTTGTTGTCCATATTCTTGCAGAAAAAACAATTTTTTCTTGTGCATGGATAAATTGGGTTTTTCCGTGGAGGCCTAATTTGGCAGGAAACTCAAATTTGGCGGTGACAAGTGTGTCTCTGAAAGTTGGATTCTTTCTGTAGCCAAACATCTGTGGAGTTGGGAATGTGCTTCTACATTTGGGACTACTATCTAGTAGTTCCCAGTTCTTTTTGATGATTTTGCTAGCTTTATGGCTTTGAGTGTGAAAGTCCATTATGCATGGGATACGAGTGTTTTTATCTCTGTGTTTTTGACTTTGGGTATTAGTAGATCAAGCCTTGAAAGTGTGCATGCTTTCTGATAGCTGTTTAGAAGAAGATCCGGGGGATAGTCTCTCCTTTGATAATAGCCAATGAGTTCATGGGCGTGTTTGTGGAAATCTAACTCCTTGCTGCAGATTCTGCGTAATCTAAGGAATTGTCCATATGGGCTGGAGTTTTTAGTGGACTGCAGGTGTGCTGATTGGTAATGTAGGTAGCCGTGTGTGTCTGTAGGTTTACAGTACAAATCAAAGCATAGTGAGCGATCAGTATCAAGATATACGTATGTGTCCAGGAAGCTAACCTTAGTTGTGGACTGTTCCGCTGTAAATTTGATAGAATGATGAGATATATTCATATAGTGGATGAATTCATTGAGTTTTTGTTGGCCAGATGTCCAGATCATGAATATATCGTCGATGTATCGGAGGTAAAGGGCCGGTCTATGGGGAGAATGTAGCAGCTTTTTCTCCAATTGGGCCATGAAGATGATAGCATAAGTTGGTGCTACTTTAGTGCCCATGGCTGTTCCACCCGTTTGTAGGTATTGTTTGTCATTAAATTCAAAGTTATTACATCTTAATACAATGGATAGTAGTTCCAGAAGTGACCTTGGTATAAGGTCGCCGGGCATACCAAATTCTTTGATATGTTGTGCGGCGGCTTTTAGTCCCTCATTGTGTGGGATGTTTGTATATAACGATGTAACGTCCATGGTGACTAGAATAGCGTGTTGCGGTATTTGACCGAACGTTTCTAGTTTATTGATGAAATCAGTCGTATCCCTGACATATGATGGAATGTCTTGGAGATGAACTTTGAGGTGCTCATCTATAAAGCTACTGATGTATTCAGTAGGACAACCATTGCCGCTAATAATTGGTCTGCCCGGTGTGGTATAATATTTTTGTGTATTTTTGGTAAGAGATAGAATCGCGCTGTGCGTGGGTTATCTACTCTAAGGCCATTAGCGGTGTCACGAGTTAGCTCCCCTCTCAAAACCTTTGCAGTGATGGCTGTCTCTACCCTTTCAGATTTTCTGTCACCAATTCATAGTAGCGTGTGTCTTTGAGTTGCTTTAGGGCTTCAGCATTATAGTCATAAGAGTTTAGTATGACTGTAGCCTGTCCTTTGTCGGCTTTCTTAATCACAATAGATTTGTCATTTGCTAAAGTTTGAGTAAGTTTCCTATCAGCCTGGGAGATGTTACATCTGTAATCTCGTCTGTGTTTAGATTTATTCAGATCATGTTTGACTTTTTTAATAAAAGTGTCTAAAACATGGTCATTGCCGGGTGGTGGTGTCCATTGGCTACGAGGTTTGAATTTTCTAATTAGGTTTTCTGTGAATGTGGAGACAGGTGGCGGTGTTTCCGTCACTGATACATTGCTTTCATCTATGCCCCATGCGAAGGGAGGGTGTTCGAAATGTTATTTACCTACTCACATGCACACACTGTCACAAACAGTATGTGGGGGAAACAAAACGTGAGTTCCACGTACGAGTGAAAGAACATTTAAGGGATATCAAAAAACACAAAGATACCCCCGTTGCAAAACATTTTAATTTACCCAACCATACTGGACAAAATGTGTCCTATAAAATTATACATGTTCTCCCTCACGATCCTGAGGACATCGATAAAACTTATATCAGGAAAGAACAAGAGAAGTACTGGATACACCAACTACACACGTTGGACCCCATAGGGATTAATCATGCAGATTGGTGATTCCAAAAATCTGAGTTGTTCCTTAAAACTAATTAGAATCACCAAACTCCATGCCATGGAAACCCTTCTATGACGTCGTAATAGATGTCTACCTCTAAACGTCACACTGACCATTACGTTCGCTCCTTTCCACGTTATAAACATAGAATCAGTTAGCCAACACTCATACTCACCTGTATGGACAAATTTCAGTGTAAAAAGTACAATGCACAATTTGCTCAACGCACCGGGCTAAGAAGGCACATAAGAGTCATACACGAACTGAGTGGCTTCTGGAGCTGCAGTTATTGAAGGATCAGCTTTACATGTTTAGAGCAAGCCAGAGGCCACTGTGTGAAAAAATTCATCTATTTTCAAAACACCAGATCAAAGAACTTGTTCGACAGGCAGCAACACTAGAGTGATCAAAATCAGAGATTACTCGAGTTTCAGGATACCTGTACCTCCACCAAGACCGACTACTCCAGCAACCAACGCCACTGTCACAGAATCTCTCTCTGGAGATAGACAGGCAACACAGTAAGTGAGCACACCCACCGCCGAACAACCAAACGAGGTAGACACGCCAGCCACAACACCCACAGAATCAACTGGGATCGAACATACCACCGACATTTCATCTGAGCCATCCTTTCACACACAGACAGAAGATAGTGGACCTCTTCCACAAATCACAGAGGAGGAGGCCGATCATATCCACACGCAGTACGTAATCCATATTCCTGAGGGTAGTATACCATGCACCAGTAACACAACAGACGATGAACTCTTCTCATTTCTCTTTGTCGAAACTGGTTTAACCGACACAGTGACATATCTTACTCCTGGACTAGAACCACGTCTAGTCACAGACCGGGGAACTGACCCGTAGAGAGGTAAGCTTAAACGCACTCAACACTTACTCTTTTAACCCTTCATACAGGATAAACTAATCTGACTTCTATTTTTCTCTGATGAGTATAACAACACAAAGTACGAAATGCCATAAATCCGAATCATTCCACTTAAGGTTATCCAACAAAATGGAAACCTGTGTCATCAAATGCTATTTATACCCCATAAATTCCCGCCACACTGGGATATCAAAGAAACACATTATACTCAGTCAAAGAGTCACTCTTGGCTACTGGGTAAAATGCTTATATAAAACTTTATTTTTCCGGTTACATCACTAGTTTTTTACGGTTACACGTAACCTAGAAAACAACTATTACAATTTTCCGGTTACACAACAAATGACTAACGGTTACACAATCTAGAAGTAAAAAATTTCCGGTTACCAACAAACAGACAATTGGTAAATTCCGGTTACAAGATGTTAAATCTGGTTACAAAATCAACATTTCCGGTTACAAGCATGAAATTCCGGTTACATGTACCCGGATTTTTACTCGTCCCGGTTACACCAAGGAGCAACTGTAACCGGCCCGAGAGTATAAAAGCAAGCGCAAAACACTGCACTGACATTTGGATTTCGATCCAACTGATCAGCATTAGAAAATCTTTTCATGACCAGTCAAAACCCACCTTTATTTTTTAATCACTGCTCCGTTATTGAGGAGGGTATCTCAACTTGCAGGGGTTATTCTATAGATAAATCCCAACATCATTAGGGAACTCAATTTTTTATTCACCCCCTGGTGGGCTTTGATGGTTGCCCCATGCTTAAATTTTAAAATCGCAACTCCATTATTGATGAACAGATGTCAACAAAACTTGAGTGGGATAATCTAGTGGCAGCTTTCACCATCTGATTTTCGAATCTGGTGCACCAGAAGCATAAGAGCACCCTCAACCCGTCACACCCCTAAATTTATAAACGTAAGTGATATTCTAGGGGTAACTCTTGATATTATAACGGTGCCCAATTTTTTATTCCCCCCTCTTACCTTTTTGAAAGACGGCCCCACCCATACATTTTTAAATCATGGAGTAATGGACCTTTCCAGTTTTAGCTATGCCCCACCCATCTCTATCTAAGCTCCACCCACACTTCGCCGTGTTGCGATTGATCGATCCTTGAATGACCTATCAATTTCCTGAAAACTATACGGGTAAGCTGTTGAATATTTTGACTTGGTGTTGTTGCTGCCTATGACACCAACAGCGCATCCTCAAATTAGTTTCAAAATATTCAACAGAATATTTATGAAATAGTAGACATACAATTCGTACAACAAAGTATAGTTCATCTTCAAATATGCAATCGTGATGTACTTATCGACGTCATTCATTATGATGTCATCCTACCCATCACGTAGTTGATTATGATGTCATAGGATGGATTGATAAAGTGGAACGGTCTATTATTGAGATCCTTCCATGTTCTGATTCTTATTCACCCCTTCATGGGTTTCAGAAGGGTGCCCCACCCATCCTGAAATTTTAAAATCATTACTCCTCTGTTACTGATGAATTGATCCTGATAAAACTGAGTATTCTAGGAGTAGCTGTTGACACCATAATGGAGTCTGATTTTCCATTCCATTCCATTCATAATGCCCCCAGGTTTAATCATTATAGTTTGCCAGGCTGACCTGTATATTGAGGATTGATTGAAAACAAACAAAACCTGATCTCGGCAACAGCAATGTGTTTATTTGCCATAGACATAATAATAATAATAAGGTGTAGTAATAAACCATTATCCATCAGTCAAAACATAAATAAGAACTTAATCTGCAGAAATAATTCTCTCTCAGACGATGACATAAAGCACTCTTGATTAGAACATATTCATGGCATTCTCGAAACTGTATTTCATTCAAAATGGCTGGTGAAGGAAATTAAATCATCACCACATGTGAGTGTTTTGAGGGATACAGAATATTTGTGCTAACATTTTTACTATAGTTATCGTTGCTTAAGTAGTATAAGTCTGTCTGTCTGTCTGTCGGCCTGTAAAGTTTTTGACATTTCTGACGAAGCTGCTTAAGTCGCAACTATAGCGTGTCACGTACTTGTTTAAACATACCAGGTATATGACTGGCCTGCTGATGAGGGCTGTGACAAGCCAGATATATCACTGATATGTTTGTAGGTATAGTTTTCTCTCTGTTCTCTCAGAAACAAGCTGACATTACAGTGGGTTTTTTCATAGAAAATGCTGATTTGCAAACCAAGAAAAATATTTTTTTTAATTCATGACCAGAATGACTGGCTCGATAATTGAGCCAGTCATTGAGTGGTAAATTTTCAAAAAACAGTTCTTGGTTTGCAAACCAGCATTTTCTGAGAAAATAGTTTGTTTTTCCAGGTAATAGATAGCTGATGATGTTAGCTATGGTAACCAGTTAATATCATCCACACAAACAGATAGATAGAAAGATACGTGTATTGTCTGATTGCATTATTACTGGCAATGTACAACAAAATCATCAGTGTGTGTGCGTGCGTGTGTGTGCGTGCGTGTGCATGAAACTGAAACCTATATAACTACTACCATACTGGTTTATACTATGATGATCGCACATGGGATAGCATTGATGATGAACAGGAAAACAAAGCAAGTGCGTAGTACAACTAATGCGGTTTAACATCTGTGTGCCTCTAGTACATCGCAGTTAGGATTCTATCTATTGATATGGTACACAAAACTATCAATTCCTGTCTAGCATAGATAGATTGGATCTGTACTGTGAATGTCTCTGATCCGTATACTATGGTGCATCATTCTAACAACATTCCACGATTTTCTGTTTAAGACAGAATATCATCCAGGCTAAATGTAGATTTTATCAAGACTCATGCTACACAGTTAAAGGGTTAATGTCCAACTTGACAATTAAATGGGTAGTACGACAGACCGTCTTGATAAAATACTCTTATATCAGCAAAAAACGACTTCTGCAGTGGTCTTGAGAAATGCCCATTAGAAGACCAAGACTAATTTTGAAAATCTACCACTAGAATGTCTGGCTCAATAACCAAGCCAGTCATTCCAGTGGTAAATTTTCAAAAAAAGTTCTTTTAGTCTCCAAATGGACATTTTCTATGAGATTTGAGGCTTAAATGGTTAAACAAGTGTGACACGCTATAGTTACGATGGCTTTGTCTGAAATGTAAGAATTAATGTTTTCCACATTATAAATGCATAGCCAAACAAGTTTGGAGGAGCATTGCCTATAAGCTGGTACCAGACTCTAATTGCTCATTATCACAGCCAGAGAATCGCCAGCAAGGGAATGAGGAGTCGGCTACCAGCCTATATTGCCTACACACGCGGCACATGCAATGACATGATATCAACATTTAAAATAAAATGACAATTCCTAAATATATGGATTGCGTTGAAAGCGGTGGCACACTTATTCCTACATGTTAAACAGCATTAGTGTACTTCGCAATGTAGAAAAGTAGCATGTATAGCAATTACTGATGCTAGTTTATCCTTAAGATAATCTAAGCCTTTAACTCTCAAATTTCAAGGAAATCTAAATGTCCAGTGATAGACCAAATTATTTTTGAAAATTTATCACTGTAATGACTGGCTCGGTTATCGAGCCAGGCATTCCAATGGTAAATTTTTTTAAATAGTTTCCTCTTGGTCTGCAAATTGACATTTTGCAAGCCCATCGGGGAAGTCACTTTAGGCTGGCTTGAAAATTAGTTATTCCTTAGACACCTTAAATGTCAGGTTTCTAGATTCAGGTCGCTTTCACAAGTTAACCGCAACAACAATGCTTCTATGATGTACACCCATCATTCTTCTACTGGTTTCTTAAAGAATAGAGTTTGACACCAGTATGATAAGGATTAACTAACCATTCACTGGTCACACAAGCCAAGGGGGATAACTCATCAGTAAAACATCAGCTATTGGAAAGATAATACATTCGTCGTTCACGAAAGATATTATTATAGCTAAGACATGCTCTTTAAAAGCCAGGTTAATCATTAGAAATCTTCCACGAAACTTTTCCTTGCCTGTAGAGTTATTGTTTCTTACCCAGAGTTGTATTCCTTCGCACATGTGACACAGAAAGGGGTACAAATAATTATCAGGCTGATGAATCCCAGTTAATAATAACACACAGCTCATAGGCTGGATTACAAATATGCACTACTGGTACATAGCAGAAATTAGACAGTCTAGTTCATTAATCAGAATAATCTCTCGGGGTGAGTCTTAGACTCGCATAATAATAATAATAATAATCATAAAAGACTGGAATCGAGAAGAGATTTGCTAAAATCACTCGTATATCAGGATACTGCTCTTGGACGTGCATATATCACAGCAACAGGAACATCTGTTATTGGAGAGCTGAAATTCGAGGAAAATAGGAATGATGAATTTAGATCTAACATAACACACTGACCTAATAATGTCTACACAAAAAACCCATTAATATCAAGGGATGTAATTAATTAATATAATATATTATGATTTCAAACCTATATACAAGTAAAAAGAGGACAATATTTCTAGCTTTGCCCCACCCATCTCTAGCTATCCTCCATCCTCTTTTTAAGTGGGTTGGAATCAATTTAGGGGGGTGGGGTGGGGTGGTGCTGCTTTGCTGCCAATGGCATCACCCAGTCAAATTAGTTTCAAAATATTCCACAGAATGTTTTAACTTGTAAATTCATCATAGTCATACAATTCGCACACATTAGTGATAGAGGATTTGATTTTCGTGACAAACTGTCATTTTAATTGCGAGGTCAGATAACTTGTCATGAAATTGATTATGACATCAGATGACAGATCAGATCTCTCCATTGTGTTCACATCTACTTTTAGCCATGCCCAGCCCATTCTTAACTAAACTCCACCCATGCTTTGACCGTGTTGGGATAAATCGAAACTTGAACCTCCTGAACTAAGAACTATACGGGTAAGCTGTTGACTATTTTGAAACTAATTTGACTGGGTGCAGCAACTAATCAAATTCATTTCAAAATATTCAAGTGTTTATTAAATAGTAGACATACAATTTGTACAACTTGAGAGACTATTAAGCGTTTATTACGTCAGCCTACATGTGACATAGTTGATCATGACATCATGTGATTGATCGATAGATTGGACTCATTAATTGATAGGTATTGAGATAAGGACGTGAAAGAGACTAAAATGTGTGCTCTTTGCACATGCCTTGTATGACAAGATGCCATATTGCTAGGGTTTACATTAAAAAAATGCCCCACATTTATATCAATGTATCAATCCTCTTTGCATATTGAGCCGTAAATAGCTGATTGCTCCAAACTTATGTTTTTCACATATATACACAAATACAGACTCTCAGACACATACTATACAGTCACCTGTTGCTGACAACATGCTTTCAGGTGTATCTCAGATCAATTTTCCCACATTTTTAGTAGTACTATGAGACATAAAAAAGTGATTCCATTGTAACTAGTTTACAAGGTAAATCAGTAAAGATAATGGAAGCGTCCTGAAATGTGTATTTAAAACAATAAATGTATTGTAGAGAAATTGATGTTGATCATAACTGCACTTTTATTTTATGCAAGTATAGTTTTATAACAAGTGTGAGAAATACATACTCATCCATACACATTCCCGTATATATCCAAAACTTTTGAAACTCCATACCAGAAAAGTTTTCTGTACTGTTCAGTGTTCAGTGAAGCATGAAAAGGAGGTCAGGTTGACCTACTATCATACACAACAGTCAAATATAATGCATACACCAAAAATGCTTGAAACTACAGGCGGACAAAAGATTTTCTCTGATGTTGATTGAACCATGAAAAGTAGCTAATGTTGACCTACTTTTCATACACAACATACCTTCAGAGTATAATGCATTCATACAACATGTTAAGTTCCCATATACATCAGATAACCCACGGAAAGCTGATTACACTGACCTTCTTTTCATACACAACACAACTTCAGAGTATAATACACCAAGTTTAGTTCATGTAGT
This sequence comes from Chaetoderma sp. LZ-2023a, assembly GCA_034401795.1. Taxonomy (NCBI): domain Eukaryota; kingdom Metazoa; phylum Mollusca; class Caudofoveata; order Chaetodermatida; family Chaetodermatidae; genus Chaetoderma; species Chaetoderma sp. LZ-2023a. The sequence goes on along the minus strand of CM067370.1, from coordinate 134,855,235 downwards.
ACAAAACTTTTGAAACTACAGCCTGAATACTTCATTGTATAATACATTCCTACACCAAGTTTAGTTCCTGTATAATGAACTCTTGAAACTACAGCCTGGACAAATACCAAGTTTGGTGAATATGTGAAAATGGCTTGAAACTCAGGGATGACGTTTCAAACTATGGCGCAGACACACTTCTAGGGGATGGATAAATGGATGAAAGGAAATTTTTATTGGGGGGAGGGGGGTGTTAGCCTAACAAAACGTTTAATGAAAACTTTAAAACAAATTTCCCAAGAAATAGCAGCTGGATCATATGGAATGGCACCCTACTGCATGTTACACAGGGACAGACCTACCTATTTGCCAATTCGCTTTGAGAATAATTTTCATTGTTGGCTAATAAAATGTCAAAATAGGCTAATTCACTGGCTAATGATTTTACATATATGTTGGTAGGTCAGTTCCTCTTAAACCATGATGTCACATCTAATTCTATCCAATATTTTATTTCTTACATGACCTGCTGGTCATCTCTTACTTGGTTATTATTAGCCTTAAGATCTAGCGGGATCATAAAGGATTAGATTGATAGATTATTGGTCAGGCTAAGAAAGTCCAGATTTGTCTAATGATATCCCAAAATAGGCTAATTCACTGGCTAATGATTTCAAATAGCTCCTTCACTATAAACAAACTATTGCACTATTCCTCTTACGGTCAGTAACTGTGTGTGCTTGCTCTATGCTCTGTGTTCTGATTGCCTGGAAACCTGGGGGTGGATTATTGTGATTATGTGTCGCCCAATTACTGTTGTTACCTGATAACACAAACAATACACAATGGATGAATCCTTGATTAGCTACGTCGCACCCATGTCTAGCTAACCTCCGCCCATGATTTACCCGTGTTTGGATCGATTTATATACATTGAATTCTGAATTCCCAGAAATGAAATCCCAATTTCATGGTAATTATACGGTAAGCTGTTGAATATTTTGAGACTAATTTGAATGGGGGCTGTTGCAGCTTATGCAACAGCGCCCAGTCAAATTAGTTTCAAAATATTCAACAGAATGTTTATTAAGTAGTAAATTCATCACAGATATACAATTCATACAACTGACGAACTATTCCAGCTCCTGACAGAGTATATCTGTCAATTAAGGTTGTGAATGTGACGTCCGCCTACATGTGATGTAATTGATTATGACATCATATACTTGCTCGACAAACCGGATTCATCCACTACTGTTGTTATCTGATAACACAAACATAACACCGTTACTGTGCTACATTAGCCGTTTAAGTCAGTCATTCCAGTCTAAGTTTTCAAATATAGTCTTCGTCTAGCCTGCAAATGGAGATTCACTAAACCAAATTTCAATTTTCCGTTCAAATGTTGACCATTAAATGCTTACTGAATGGTATTATCCGATCTTCTGACAACAAAAAGATAGTTTATAGTTGTATGCATTTCAAGACCAGAATGCGCAGTCGATGGCATGCCATCGCAAAGCCCCAAGCTTTCGCTAACTTTGACGTTCTGCACCTCACCACCCCACCCTGGGGGTGGACCCTAACATAAACTCTGTCTTTCAATCCGCAATCGCTAACATACCAAATTTGGTTGAATTCCGCCAACGCAGACTTTTTCTGTCCCACCCCACCCTGCCCTCTAACAGCACCCTGGGAGAGCAGCCTAATGAAAATGTCTTGCAGTCCCCAATCATATGGATAACTGACATAACACATTTGATTGAAATCTACCAAACAGTTTCGGAGGAGATAGCCAGAGAGATGGATGGATGGAGCGATTGCAATATTCCTTCCATTTTTTCCCAAGACTTTTTCGGATAATCATGTGTAAGGTGTAACCATCATAAAACACACATGTATATCTGTTGTATAAGAGAAATCTGACACACCTACCTATGAACTGTTGTGCAAAGGGAAGTCTGTGGTTTGGTGATGGACTGTCTGACTCAGTAAGCTGATGAAGGGATTTCATCCAATGTGGAGGACTCTCTGGTGCAAGTGGACCTGATTAACAATGGCAAAATTAAAAATATTATAATGATGAAAGTATAGGCTAATCAAAAGCTGGATAAGCATTCCACTAGCTCTATTTTAACAATTCCAATCATTACATCCCTGTGCGTCTACTTCTGTTGAATATTCTGAAATGAATTTGATTGGAAGCCTTCACTACCTTAAGTTACAGTATAACTAATTCCAATTTCTAGCCAATTTGTCGTTTTTATCGCTGTCCTACTTTTTTATATGGTCATACTTTTAATCTTGGCCGGTCATACTTTTAATCTTGGCCACGCTGCGAAGCCTGATTATCCAATGGATGGCAGCACATAGTTCTAAATGCTTGAATCGCAAACATTTGCCGACTCGACTACATCGTTTTATTATTTTTATATTCTACGTCAATCTCCCTATAAATTAATAATCATTTCAGATTATTGTGATATTGTTGAAATATTCCATAATGGTGCATACAATTTAAACCTGTAACCCCCCTCAAATTTGTTCAAGAAACTAAATTTTCTCATAGAAAATGTCCATTTGCAGACCAAGAGGTTATTTTGAGAATTTATCTCTGGTCTTAGTGGTTCGGTTATTGAGCCAGTTACTCCATTGGTAAATTTTCCAAAATAATCTCTTGATCTGCAAATGAACATTTGTCAATAACTGTAAAAGCCATTTTTGATTAGCTCGAGTGTCAACCCTTTAATGCTCAGGCCAACCAAAACAAGCCTTTGCAGTGGTCTGGAGAAGTCCATTTGCACGCCAAGAGAAGACTATTGAAATTAAAAAATTTTTAAATATAGTATTCTTTGGCCTACAAATGGACATTTGTCCAAGCAAAAATTTTTAATTCTGTGAAAATTGTGACAATTAAAGAGATAAATGCCATCTTGATTACAAATTCAGACTCCTAGAAGCAGTGTCTAAATGCATCAAAGAAGAGCCTTTAAATCTGACAGTCCAGAAGCAACAAATTCTTTTTGATATTTTCCTATCAACATGTTCCAGTAAAATTAGTTTCAAAATATTCAATAGCTAACCCATATAGTTGTCTTGTAATTAAACAGCTAACACATAATGGACCTTTCCAGCTTATCCATTCATCATATTACCTCATAATCAACTGTGACGTGTAGGATGACATCGTAATCAATGACATCATGAATGATGTAGATAAGTACGTCATGAATGCATAATTGGTGACGGACTATGCACTGCTGTACGAATTGTATGTAGGCAGCAACAGCACCCAGTCAAATTAGTTTCAACAGCTTACCTGTTTAGTTTTCTGGAAATTGATAGGGAGTTCTGCGATCGATCGCTCCCAACATGGGTGGTGTGAGTGGAGCGTAACTAGATGCGCGGGGCATAGCTAAAACTGGAAAGGTCCATTGTCTTGTAATTACGACACTGGAATTTCAGGGGTTAAAAGGTCAAATAAATTCATCCTTTTCCATTGTAGTAATTGGTTTTTACTAAATTAGAGTATACAATATCTTCTTTATGCGAATCTTAGCATGGTTTTTTTACTAAATTAGAGTATACAATATCTTCTTTATGCGAATCTTAGCATGGTTTTTACTAAATTAGAGTATACAATATCTTCTTTATGCGAATCTTAGCACACGTATCAATGATTTTGACCATGTAGTTTCTATTCACCGACCATTATGAGCTTCTGTATGTGAGCTGTTGATTGTGCTATTCAGGGTGTTGGTTGGAGGTGTTGTTGAATATGTCTGTTGCTGAGGTTGACCACTGAAACTGATATTGATGTTTGGTAGGAGTGCCCTCAAGCCATCCTGCCAGTCCTAGAATGATAAAACATCACACAGGTTTTGCATTACATAACTTACAATGATATAGACAGACAAAAACGGTTAGTAATTATCATATATGCCCCTTGATCCAGCTGATTTAATGTATTCCAGTGCAAATAATGTATTTACAAATTTTCTTTTTTTTAAAGTGAGAAAGTTTGACAAATATGTACACATTTCGATGAATTAAATCTGATGCATCTTCTTAGTTACACTGTATTCATATACCAAAGTGGAAACATATCTATGTAAGAATTCAAGAATTATGCTAAAAAAAACCTAATATTTAAACAAACTTTTATTATGGTGGAGTGTTGATAACTCAACTAAATATGGACTTCTTCCTAGAACCTGTGACAAGCAGATGCATTGAGTGAGATTCACTGTGAAAATCCTGACTAGCTTTATTACCTTTCGTACAAGAATCTCCACATAAACCAGAAAAGAACACAGAGAACTGTGCATGGGTATTAAACATTGCTCTCACTATGAACAAAATCAAAGGGCATTGATAACCACCACTATTCTGATATCACTGGTATAATATGTATAGAGGATCTGAAACCAGGTCACATTTTATACCACTATTATCAAGAGTAAAAGGTTATCACTTTAGTTAGTGCAATTTGATAATTTTCGATGAGGTTGATAATAGTGATATTAAATAGGACCTTGTTTGAGATTCTATTTATCATATAAACTGATATGTTGACAAACTTTCCAATAAAGTCGTTCCCTGAAATCGGTTTCAATGCACCATTTTGCCCTGTTCATTTTCGACACATCACTTGTTAAGTGATGACAAATGTGCCACAAAAATATAATGGCAGACAAAACATCGTTATTTCGGACTTCTATCATTCAAATTTACAAATGTATTTCATAACTAGTTACTATATATATATATACGGGGAATGTGGGATTATTACGTTATCTAACCAAATGATAATCTTTTGTTGAATATTACACGTGTTCATATCAACACATATTAAACAGGCTGAAAGCCATGTTTATATGATAAACCGTGTTGTCACATCAAATAACTAGATCATGTAATGTGATGACAGGTCCCCGTAAGTAGGGAGGAAATGATAGATATTGTCGCTAAGTAAACACTCTACCAACTTTTCCTTTCAATTTAATATTTTGAATTGTTTTCAAAATAAGTAGCAGAATCCTAACTACAGCGTGGACTCGTAACATATATTTGGAAAATTGTTCCGCCTAACTGTAAGAAAATCAGAGAATGTTTTTCAGGATACTAAAGGCTATCTTTCACCCAAGTTTGTTGAAGAACAGACATGCAAGCGCAGAACAATAGAGGGATCCCTTTCTAGCTATGCCCCGCCCATTTCTACCTAGGCTCCACTAATGTTTTGCGTATGTTGATAGTAATTTCTGAACACTGAATTCACAGAATCTCAATTTCAAGGTAGCTATATAGATATGTTGAATATTTTGAAACTAATGTCACTGGAGGCTGTAGCTGCCTATGGCAGCAATAGCTCTCAGTCAAATTAGTTTCAAAATATTCAACAAAATGTTTATTAAATTGTAAATTCATCAGACATAAAATTCGTACACTTGACAGACATTTCGAGCTTGATGACTGAGTTATCATACATCATAATCATTGTTATGTCAGCTTACATGTGATGTAATTGATTATAACGTCATATACTTGAGTGACAGATCGGATCTTTGTGGCAAGACCAAGTATCAACATACTTCTGTTAGCATTTGTTAGTGTTACCTGGGTCTGTATGCATGCACAAGTCTTACTTGTGAAATATTTCCTGTGTCTTTGCCCTGTTGCAGTGGATCTGATGTGAATTTGTTCTGTGGGGGCAGCGGCACTCTTGGAGGTAAATTCATGAAATTCATCATACGACTACCACCACCGCCACCATCTGAAAAGAAGATAATTAAACATTTCAGTTATACATGATCGCCTTTCACCCTGTCTCAAGATCTGAATTTCAAGGCAACGATACAGAAAAGCTGTTGAATATCTAGAAATTAATTTGTCTGGAAGCTGAACACTACTGTCTTGGGCAGCAACAGCTACAAGTTAAATAGTTTTCAGAACACAAATAGCATATTCCTTACTGCATAGCATTTGTCTATATGGTCCTCAGTAGGACCATCCAGGGTAGATAACTCTAACCATACCCACACTTTTGTCATTGTACCTACGATACATGTCAATATATCACAATCATTCTCTGCACTACATGCCATGTCATTGTCAATGGCTATATCGTGCACATTGCTAGGTTTGTAAGGGTTACATGTGGCAATCTACACATATATTTGAGGTCATTACAACAATGATTTTACAAGTAAGCATTAGAGCTGGGCGGTCTGACGGTAGTAACGCGAGTACCGCGGTATACCGTGAACTGATACCGTGAACATTGACATTTCCAAATACCGTGAATACCGTCCATAATGTTTGAGCAATATTTGAGAAATATATTCATAAAATCTGACGTGACCAAGGGTAAATAAGTGCTAAAAGTGCCAAAATTACATGCATCCCTAACTATTAGCCGAGTTGAGGTGAAAGGGTCGTTGTAAAAACAAACATCAAGACGTGAATTACAAAATAATGACAGGCAGAATTGTATGTCAAACGTACGTCTTGAAAGTCTCACGGTAAAATTGCTTTATTTAAAACATCTAAACTCATTCTCTGGCCGTCCGCCGGTAGTAATTACACTATAATATATTCCCTATTCCTGTTTCTATTATTTGTAATTTATTACTCCAAGCATTTTGTCACCGAACAAACACGCTAGAATAACAAAATAACATACAAACTGCGTGCTATTCAAACACAACAGCAATCTCGCAAAGACGTATCTGATTGGTTGTTCATGAACTAGACCGTGGGAAAACACATTACTATGCTGAACTTATCACTGAAAACTTACTAAAACGTAGTATTTGCTCGCGCCGCTTTGATCACGTGCTAATTTATTAACAAGCAGCGTTGAAGTCGTTATTTTATATTTTTCTGGCTTGTTTAAAGAAATTTCTTTAAGGATTAAATCCAGTTTAAGTAATGCTACCTAAAAATTATAGTGTTTTAGTTTTTGTAATTCATTTTTCAACTGGCTACACGTCGGAAGTTCGCAGAAATAGCTTTTTACACAAATTGTTCACGTGAAGCATGGCGAGTAACGAGTCTGCACATCGGGTACTCGGTAATTATCAGAAGCTTTGGAATCGGCTATATTCAATGTCGTGTTATATGTATGTGCATAGGCCTGTTTTGGCGAGTAACAGAATAGACGACTCCAACAGAAATAAAAGAGTACAACACTCGCCCCGTTTAAATACTCACGGATTTTGTCTGGACTCTGTTTATCAAAGGGCTCGATTGCCAAAATAAAATTTACCATTTGCCGGTCGCACGCATTAATAGCAAGAACAATCCAGATTGAAAATAGTGCACCCCAATGTCTCAAACAGCGGGTTATAGTTAGCGAGTCGACCACACCCTTTGACCGATATTACCGTGAATGATACTACGTCAATAAAAATAGTGACCTAATAAAATCGTGAAACTAAACAGTCGCAATAGCCATGTTTTTCTTCTCTAGATCAGGAAGCCGGTTTATTTATTTTACCTATGTTTACCTATATTTGGAGATGGAAGTGAAAAGGAAATGGAAAAAATTGTTCTAATTTCGTGGCATGCCTCAAGCTCAGATGACGGTCTACCGTGGTACTGCGGTATTTTTTCATGGTACGGATACTGTCATGTAAATATCAATACCGCCCAGCTCTAGTAAGCATTAGTTAACGCTTTCAATATGAAGATGGAGAAGAAATACATTCAGTCTTTAGGAAACTGGCATAATCTTTCCATGCAAGACTTTTGTCTTAATTTCGTGAAATTGTTCTCAGAATACTGAACAGAAAGGAAGCGACAGCAACTGTGTGCGTGCATGTCGCATGCATGCGTACATGTGTGTGAGTACATGTGTGAGTGAGCATATTAAGGTGCGTGTGTGGGTGCATGCGTGCCCAGATATGAAGACCATTTGTGACTTTGTTCTTACCAGGTCTTATAAACTGTTGTTGCTGATGCTGTTGCATTTGCTGTCTATACTGATTGAGAAAGTTTGGTGAGAAACCGGGTGGTATACTGGGCATGTTAGCACCACTAGCCATGGCCGCGGCCTGTTGAGCCATCTGTGCTGCGGCATGCGGTGGCAAAGACCGATCCATGCCACCAAACATATGTGGATGATGAAGACCATTGGGCATTCGAACTGGCATAGTGTGAACATTGTATGGGTTCTGTTGTATACAATTAGCATTGTTTTCTTTTTCTATCAGATCTGCTAAACCTTTAGAAGATTCATCCCAGGGGTCAAAACCTGCAATAAAATTTTAACAAATGTGACTGGCTCTAGTTGCAACATACTTGTAGGTGACTTTGTCAAAAATGTGGAGAATTTGACAGGCAAACAGATTTATACTAGTGGTGAGCTGCAACTAAAAGCTGTTTCAATTCTATCAACCAGATTTACCAAATTCTTAGAACATCTAGTTGAATACCGCGAAAATAATTTGACATGTAGTGATTGCTGCCATACAATTCCTGCATATGGCACCCAAGACTTCCAGTCAAATTAGTTGCTAACGATTCAACAGCTTAACCGGTATGATTGCTTTGAAACTGAGAAGTGAGACAAGGAAGGATTATTGCTGTCTTCTCAAAATCATTCATAAAAGCATCTTTTTAAATAAGAATTTCTATGTAAACACCTACCATGATATTACAAGAGGCCAAAGGGGCCGGTATCGCTCACCTGGACCATAGGCATCTCAACTAGAACGGTCATTAACAATAAGTACAACTCTAATGAGTTGAGGAGACTTGTAACAAGAAAACAGAGTCCATGATTCTTTATGTATCAACTTCCCTTGAACAAACTTTAATGGCCTTTAGTCATCAATATCATATCTCCCAAATTTTGGCCCAATCCGTTCAGCAGCTCTGGAGATGAAGTTGCTTTCATGAAAACCAGGCCACCAAGATGGCCGCCCAATCATTTGGCAAATCAAGTCCGCTTGAACAAACTTGGTTCAGCTTGTGCCCTAAATGATATTTTATGAGTTTTCAATCAATCGCTCAGTTTCGGTGAAAATCGACCAAAATCCATGATGGCCGATCAACTTCGTCTGAACAAACTTAAATCTCCATGGCCTAAGGATATTTCCTGCCAAATATAATTGAAATCGGCCCAGTAGTTCTCAAGAAGACATTTTAAATTTCCCATTGCTTTAGTATGGGAGCTTTTTGCAAGAAATTATCCAAGATGGCTGGCAACCCGTTTATCCGACAAATTTGAAAATTGCAAATTCGAGATCAGAATACCCAAAAATTTATATAAAACCAATTTCTGAATCCATCAAATAAAAAAATCCAATATGCCCACCGCCAAACATGCTATATTTTGATTGGCCCATGGTGGCCATGTTTTTTTTACAGATCAACTTCCCTTGAGCAAACTTTAATGGCCTTTATTCCATAATCTATTTGTCCCAAACTTCAGCCCGATCCCTTCAGCGGTTCTGGAGTTGTTTTTGGAAAAATTAGGCCACCAAACTGTTTGGTCAATCAAGTTCCCTTGAACAAATTTGGTTCAGTTCTTGTCCTAGATGATATTTCATGAGTTATGAAACGATCCCTCAAACGGTTTTGGAGATTTTTAGACATTTCTAAAAATCGGCCGAAATCCAAGATGGCTGCCGGGCCAGTTGGCTGATCGGCTTCATTTGAACAAACTTGGATCCATATGTCCTAAGGATGCTTCCTGCCAAATCGGCCCAGTAGTTCTCGAGAAGACATTTTAATGTTCCCATTGCGTTAGTATGGGCGCATTTGGCGGGAAAATAATTCAAGATGGCCGCCAAACCATTTATCTGACAGCTTCGAAAATGGCAAATTTGGGCTCAGAATAACCAAAAAATCAAATATGGCCACCAAACACTACATTTTGATTGGCCCACACCGGCCATGTTTTTTTTATGGATCAACTCCCCTTGAACAACCTTTAATGGCCCTTAGTCCCTAAGCATATCTCTTAAATTTCGGCCCGATCCCTTCAGCGGTTCTGGAGAAGTCGTCGTTTTCGGGAAAACTAGGTCATCCAAGATGGCCGCCAAACAATTCGGCCAATCAAGTCTTCTTGAACAAACCTGGCTTACGGCTTTCCCTAGATGAGGTTTCATGAGTTTTGAATCGAGTCCTCAAACAGTTTCGGAGAAGAGATTTAAAGACATTTCCTAAAATCGGCCGAAATCCCTGCCAAATATAATTGAAATCAGCCCAGTGATTCTTGAGAAGTCGCTTAAAGGAAAAGTCGACGGATGACGGACAGATGAACGCATGATGGCCGGTCGCCACGGCATAAGCTCACTTGGCCTTTCAGGCCAGGTGAGCTAATAATGCTGAGGACCATGTCTAATAAATTCTAGTCAGCCTCCTGATAAGGTATTATTTTAAAACTCGCGAAACTATATGTGTAAGTGATCAATGACTATACACTTAACCAGTTTTCAAAATAATCAATACATTGTCAACATTATATATATATATATATATATATATATATATATATATATATATATATATATATATATATAATCATAATGTGGGAGCAAAGACTTAAGACAGCGATTGGCAACGAAGATAGATAATAATGTCGGTGGCCATGTTGATGCTGCACGTCAAACGTCATTTGGATCGTTATCTCGTGATCCTCCGCTTCGCTATGGGCGCGACAATAAAAAATCTTTGGCTGGCTTTTCATCCATTGCTGTCACAATGAGTGTAGAATGTGCCAGCATAATATGAAATTCCCATCATCATATGTCAGAGTATATTAGCCAGTGTAATGTTTTCCTTGTCTTGTACAGGAGCATGTTTGGCTTTCAAAGATCAAGCATCAGGCAGACTAGTGTTCTTTGACAGTGATTTTTCATGGCATATCTCATATGAAACATAGTATTTCAAACGTGTTGCCATTCTGAAACAAATTTATCTCACTAGTATACCAAGACTACGTTGGACTGAGTTTCATGAGAGAACTTACTAAACATGTATGATAAATTAAGATATGAAATGGTAATGAGTTGGGATTTTATTCATCACATACCGATACATGTAGGCCATTATGTCAAATTTTCCTGCAGATTCTGGTCATTCGATTACAATTTTACATTAGGCATTTTATCACTGTAACGATTCAACAATATGCAACAAAATATAGGCACAAAATGCAACATCTTATTATTTGAAATTGGAAATTAATGATTCATTAAAATTTGTAGCAACTTCTGATCGATTAACCCTTTAATGGTCACAATTTTTCAAGAAAATTATTCTTTTTGCAGTCCAAGAGATTATTTTTTGTAAATTTGATACTGAAATTTACAAAAACATCTTCCTGTTGTCCTGCAAATGGACTTTTCTTCAAAACAGCCTACAGATGACGTTTTTGTCTGGGTTCACAAATGGATAATGGTAAAAAAATGATTTTGGTTAGTCAGTTTCCATTTGCAGCCCAAGAAAAGGCTATTTTTGAAAATTTACTACTGGAATGACTGGCTCGGTTACCGAGCCAGTCATTTCAGTGGTACATTTTCAAAAATACCTTTCTCTTGAGCTGCAAATGGACATTCCTCAATAGCCCTGCAGATTCAGTTTCTGGCCGGGTTGGCTAATAATTGGTTAAGCTGACACAAGAAGGGTTAATGAATGTTACATGATAGAATATAAGTTTGTGATAAATAGTCCTATAAAATAAAATAGCTTTACACTTTCAACACAGCAGATCAGATAAAACAAACTATGTTCTAAGAAATTGTTTGCTGAATATTTCAATTAATTTTAATCCTTTAATGGTCAAGAAAATAACTTGCTAATGTCAGTGTAAGGGAAGACACCTTTTGAAAATGTATCACTGAAATGACTGGTTCTATTATCGAGCATCGATCATTCCAGTGGTAACTGTTCATAAATAGTCTTCTCTTGGCCCCAAATGTACATTACTCCGGAACACTGCAAAGAGTGGCCTTGGTAGACTTGATCCCTTAAACGTTATTCAAAAGATGACTTGAAATTTCTAAAAATCCTACCTAGATCATCATCGAGGACATCTTTCTGTTGTGAACCAAAGCCGAAAGCTGCTTGCCAGTCTGTACTACTTGATACAGCTATGGTGTCTGGTATCTCAGTATTTGGTAATGGTTCTGCAATATATCCAATGTACACTAACGTCATGTAAACAATATTACATCAATGAAACTAGTATGCACTGGTAACTTTCATACACACTAGATTGAGCATATCAAATATAGTAACAATTTAACCAAAGACACACAAGGGGCATGTATTGCTCACCTGGAACATAGGCATTTCAACTAGAAAAGACTGCCTATAAATAGTACAATAAGGTTTGGCCAGAGCGACAACAAGATGGCCACTGAAGCATTTGGCCAATCACGTTCCTTCGAATAAACTTGGTCCAGCTTTTGCTGTCTCATGAGTTTTGAATCAATCCTCAAGCGGTTTCAGAAAAGTTTTAGCCATTTCTAAAAATCAGGTAAAATCGAAGATGGTAGCCGGCCAAATCGGCCGATTGGTTTCGCTTGAACAAGTTTGGATCTCTAGGACCAGTGGCACTTGAGAAGACATTTTAAATTTCATATTGCTTTAGCAAAGGACTTTGGTGGGAAAATGAACCAAGAGCCCACCAAACTATATAGCCGACAGTTTCAAAAGTAGCAAATCTGAAATGGGCATACCCAAAAACCTATATAGCCTAGTCATTGAGGGGTGTGAACCGTGACAAAATTCCCACCTAAGGTTTTGCGGTGTCATTCGAAGCACACATTAATCCTGAATCGCATTTAAAAAATTCCCACTGATCCCATTTGGGCGGAATCTTTTACATGGGTTTTAATTTGCGGACCATTTTTACATCATGTGTGAAATCTGATAAGTTGCCATGGTAGCGGAAAACAACGTCGTTTGTTATTTTCCAACAAAACACCACATTCAACAATCTGAAATAATACAAATGTGAAAAAATAAAATATATTCCTTGTCACTCAACTGCTGAGATGCACAAGTTTATCACTGAGGATAGTATAGAGATGCTCATTAACACACGCTTTGAGGTTAGGATGTTCCCTGCGATGACATGAGATTATAAGTCCAAACAACCATTTTCTTCATCAATAGTTACCAGATGGTCGAGGTTGCTGCAAATTTGACCTCGGCACCCTGCACATCCAATCACACATTTCAATCTGTTTTTGTTGCATAAACATTGCTTGACGCCACATGGATTCTTTGTTGTTACTTTGCAATTGCAACGAATGAAACCGAGTACCTTCGATGGAGCAGCTTCAAGATCTGTCATTATCGGGCATAAAGACACATTTTCCTCTTTCCATCCCCAACCATTGTGGTCCAGTTCAAGGTTGCTAAGAGTTAGCCATCTGACAACCTGGAGGTGAATGCAGAGGCTGTGGAAGTAAGCTGCACGCTCAGTTGGTGGCAGTCATTATGTCTATATCTTACTTCCCTTCACAACCATCTGCATATAGCGGGCATATTTCAGAAGTAAGCATGTCCTTCTCAGTGCCACCATACAGGCAATGGAACAGGCTAATTCCTGCACTGCCAACTTGTTCCTGTGATGTGTCACAACTCCCGATTATATTAGACAATTCCTGTACCTCTTTGGACTTAGAAATTACCTTCAGAAGATTCGTCTTACCATGGCCAAGCGTGACAGAAGTTGTATCGCATCCACTCCCGGCATGAATTATAAGAATACGCTTTCGCATCTTGGCTGGGACGGCATCAGCAGCTTCCTTGAGACTATAAGATTGCCGAGGTTTTGAGTGCTTCACTTCCTTCTATCGTCCCAGTGATACATTGTGAAGATGCCAGTGCCCTCAGCAACAACTATGACTGGCTGACCATCTCTAGCATAGTCAAGTGCCGTTGATACTATCAGTGTATCTGCATCTGCCGTACTTACCTTCGTGGCATGGCCGAGCGATTGGAGATGACTTGACAGAAGGCTGATTTACTTTTCATATGTCACGGGCCCCTTGGATTGAGCACTCAATGCTGTCTTTACATTTTCCATTTCTCCATCCAGTGTGACGAGTTCTTTGTAGTCAGCAAGCCCTTCTGGATTAATGCTACGGTCAAGAACACCATTCAGTAGCTTCTCAAGTTCTTTGACTCTTTCAGCTATTATATTAGTTGGCCTATCCTTATACATGCCTTCATCAGTACAGCTGGAACTTGGCTCACCAAAGAGAGGACATTTGATTCAAAATCTTTATCTTTCTCTCCACATTCCATTTTACTGTCGTTGGAATTCTGAGGGAGTAGAGAAGCTAGCAATGTTGTAGTTAGTGCTGCCTCTATTAGGTAGAGACCATGCAGAGCTCGAGCAATAGCTTTGCCACTCGGCATATTGGTCACTAGATTCTGACAATACACCACCTAATGCCTCTTCTATTCCAGATCCTTTCATTATATGAAAGATACTACTACATGCGCTCATTAGCAGATGGAACCCTCTGAGACGCAAGACTATTTTGTCCAGACCTTTGGCAACCTTTATCACAATTGCCTTAAGCCAGTGGTTGATCGAATGTTACACAGGCTGTTGACAAGTTGAGGCGGCTTGCCTGTTCTTGGATGTACAACAGCGTGGAGTGGATGCATGTCTCATCATTTGGATTCGGGTTGATCATTGGCAGAATTAGTACCTCTAACCTGTCCAGAGCCCCTCCATCAGGTGGTCTGAAGATATGTTGCACGAAGCCGGGCCAGTTTGGCGTCAGGTTATTTGATCTGCTTAGGAGCCATGCAGATTGCCACAACACATTTGAATAGTGCACTGCTCGTGGCAACATGTGTGGAAATTGCAAGGCGAGGAGCGGCTCCAATATAAATTTGAAAGGGCATGGGAAGACGGACCAATGTATACTGGAATGCCTTTGTCAACATTTTCTCTAGCTCGTCGCACAATACATTGTTCGATATTTGAGCTATCATTCTCTGCAGAATACATTGCCTCTATGACAACCCCCCCTTCCATGGAATTTACCTTCCCCAGTGAGTGTTCGAATGTTATGATCTACTTTGTCGCATGCCCACTGTGCAACCGTTTGGTCTCATGTTGCATAACTGACTGTTTGTATCGACTTACTTCATCATGAGATTGAAAATCCTAACTGATGAAGTTCATCAATAAGCCATCTCGATCCGAAAACATGGTCCTCCCTACTCCTAAACCGAACAATATTGGAGTGATCACAGTTCTCGGCTTCACAGCCTATAGAATTACTTGGCCTATACTGCTCTGTTTGACACTACATGAAGGTATCATTTTTCGACGAGGGTACGAAGACATGGTGTCAGAAATTCTATCCCCTTTTCCCTATCGCCAATTTCTTCAGTTGGGCGTGTAAGTTACTTCTCACACTTCTTCACGTATAATTCGTGCAGCAGCTGTTACAATTCGATTGGCCTCTTGTTCAGCGTTCTCATCCCTTTCGGTGTACCACTTTTCATTGATGATATTATCTGCCATATTACGAAAATAAACGTCCTTCCTACCCAATACTTCGGCGAAAAATACATGATCACCATAATGCTCGTTCAGCTTTCATTTCAGTGTCCTCAGACAAAGGACTGCCGCACCACCTGCTAACTCCATCATCGCATGACGATCAACAATTGTGTATAATTCTAATTCACAAACATTTTCTAGCCAATTGCACAAGACTTGAAACCAATATCCCATTTCGTCGTCACCAGGTCGCCCCACGTGGGGGTCAGCAATGTGCGCATGAACTTCCTGTAGCAAAAAAGATGATAAACTGCTTTTTCTGAAACCAATCTATACAACTCTCGAGGCGAGTGCAGATCTCAAGGGACCATGGATCGGACCTACTGTCACATTGTTCCTCTATACGTTTCCTTAGTTCTAATGTCTGCACAGACCTGATAACATCCCTCTCTGGATACTTTCTATCTATTATCGACTCATCCCCACATAAGAGGCAATCAGTGTTCCAGTCGAATGGATGTGGAGTGGAGGATAGTAATCTTTTGGGGGATGGCGCCACTTCATACAACCCGACTTTGGTGTTACTGGGGTCAGTCTATCGCGTTCTACAGCCAGCATGAGCAAGCACTTTTCCCATGGATGTAGCGTCACTCTTGTTAATCATATACCGATGCAGTTCTTCATAATTTCGAATATCACTGAAACGGATTAGTGTTTCAAGACCCTTTCTCCTCACAGGAATTGGAGGGTGGCATTTCTCAAATGGCTGCAAGCAGATCACGCAGTTTTCCTCGTGTATAACACACAAGGATGAGTGCTGTCACAGTCACTGCCACTATCAGTAGAATCAATTTCACTCATCGTATCAATGATACTGGTCTCGAGTGAATATGACCACAAAATTTGTATAATTGCTTAATTAATTAAACTGTATACACCAAAATCCCAGGACTCCCTACTTTAAATCAATAAGAAAAAATGGCAATATGCCACACTTTGAACTGTCTAATTAGTGGGATGGGTTTTTAGGGCATATAAAAACATGTGTATTTTATATTGTTTCAAGAAAAAGAATGAAGTCAAGTCATTATACATAGTCTATAATTATGACTTCGCAGAAATGACATTTGATTCACTTGATAACGAATTTAGCCTGGAACAAATATTATTAAAATTATAAACAACCAGATATTCAAATTCAAATTAAATCTATCATGAGACACCTTAATAATGTATTATTAAGGGTAATACGACAAATGAGATGTTAGATATGATTTTAAAGAAGATCGTTAGCATAGATTTAAGATATCTATATAAGAAGTTTGAGAAGAAAATAAAAACAAGCTCAAATTCAAACCCTTGGCAAAAATTCCCCCCAAAGGGATCGATTGGGATTTTTAGTATGTGATTCTGGGTGACCTTACAAATCGAATGACACAAAAAAGACGTAGGTTGCAATTTTGTCTAGGTTGACCCATCAAAACTGGCCCCTACATGTATGACTAGACTAATATTAAATTTCCACTTCAAAATCCATCAAATAAAAATCCAAAATGGATCTCTATGCCCTAATGATGCTTCCCATCACATATAATTGAAATCGGCCCAATGGATAGACAATGGATGACAGATCACCATGATAAACGATCACTTGGCCTTTCAGGCCAGGTGAGCTAATAAGGTTTGTGTACAAAAACTAGAGGTATGGGCCTGAAATCAATTCTTGTACCAAGTTTAACATGATCTCAAACATTGACCTTGATTAAGCTAAAGCAATCTTCC
Organism: Chaetoderma sp. LZ-2023a; assembly: GCA_034401795.1. Classification (NCBI taxonomy): domain Eukaryota; kingdom Metazoa; phylum Mollusca; class Caudofoveata; order Chaetodermatida; family Chaetodermatidae; genus Chaetoderma; species Chaetoderma sp. LZ-2023a. Next base: position 134,837,984 of record CM067370.1, on the reverse strand, counting down.
AATATGATAACATATCAATTTGCTAAATGCAGTTTTCTTGACCTTGACCGTTAACCTAGTAACTACAATGTCACAGTGTTATCTCCTATTAGTATGGGTAATCATGTGCTCAAGTTTTGTTTTATAAACTTCTAAGATGATTCATCAATCTTGAAATTTGAGCCAAGATGTTTTCCTAAGCGTAAAGACTTCAGTTTAGTACCATGGTCTTTGGTGACTTTACTGTCCGTTATCATGCCGTTTCACACCGTCATAGACAATTTCCGGTGTTTTATATAAATGATAGATACTTTGTGCATTTGTAAGCAGGTATCAAGAGATCAGCGACAGGACAGCTCAGAAATAATGTAACAAAATAAAACGTAGCTTAATACTTTGAACATAATTCGATTGGAATCCATTGCTGCGCAAGGTTCAAATGGCTCCCAATCAAATTACGTCCAAAATATTCTATAGAATGTTTTACACCGTGTTCAAAATTGTACTATCATGTTTCTGTTTTTGCTTTGGAAACATGTAAACTTATTTCTGAGCCGTACTGTAGTGATTAGTTGTTCATGTTCCACTATCATGCTTATAGACAGCAAAGTTGCTAAGACATATTTGCATAGATATACATCACATGATACAGTAATAATTTACTAAAAGACGACAGGGTTTAACAAATAAGAACATTATCTTAACCAGAGCTTCTACAGCCAAATAAGTAGACACGCCCCCAACAGGGCATCATTAGCCACATAAGCATAGTTTGTTTACCTGAATTGATCACATGTGACACTGGTTTAGGTTGCATTCTGTTAGTGAAACCATTGCCAGTTGTAAACAATGAAAGACTGTTATTATGCTGAGCGAGCATCAATGCACGCCTTTGGTTGCTTAGCCCAGGTGGGGCCGCTGGTCGTGATCCTGATAAAATCGGCTGTTCATAATTCGGCCGTGGAAAATGCACACTTGACAGCTGTTGTTGTTGTGGCTGGTGTGAGTGAGAATGGTTGGAGTCAGATGTAGTAGCGGGAGGAGGGGGAGGCAGGTTGGCTGGTGGCATAGCTACAGACGATGAATGTTGTCTATTCTGAAATGGGTTTGAGCTTTTAATATTGCCTAATGGTGGTGAGTGTTGTTGCATCTGTTCAGGAGGACTGTGTTGTGATGTCTGTTGTGTCTGTGATTGTGCTGGTATATGTGATGTGTCACAGTCTGAATTTGTCTTCACTCTGAAATCATATAAAAGACAAAATAATTAATAACAACCCCCAAAACATGATGAAACAAGAACAATTAAAGATTTGGGAAATCTAAGATCGCCAGCAAAAGTGTGCATTTAAATTTCAGTATAAACGCTCGGAAGCTTACCAACCTACGTATTCCAGCCAAGCTTGTTTGAAATCTGCCCAGAGGTTAATGTGGAGTAGTCTATTAAATGGTTTCCTGGTAATCGTTTAGAAATTCCAGATAGGCAACAAAAAATCGACCAATCAAATTTCTGTATTGAATTCTGAAGCGTACCACCTGAGGATTATTCCACCCATGTTTGTTTGGAATCGGCCAAAATGGATGACGGAGTCGCCATGGCATACGCTCACTTGGCTTTCAGGCCAGATCAGCTAAAACCCTAGATTATGCAATCAATTTTATTCATAAATCATCTGAAACTTAGGTCAAGTTCAACCATCTAACTGTAGTCAGTGTGCTGGTTTAGCGAACATGCACAGTTGCTATGCCAAGCCAAACGCTTGATAGTTAACTATAATTCATTGGTACCCGATTTCCCCATTGAATTACTATTGCAGAAAATTTGGAGTAGGGTACCAGTCACCATTGACACTATCTGTCGCCCGTTTTGATGGCCTACGAAAATGGGTTATTTTTGTCCGCTAAGATGCCAAAAAGGCGTCCATATGAAATAAAGTGGAAAGGAATAGTGCTTGGGAACATTGACATACAATGGGAAAGTATAATTTCATCAAACCTACGTTAATTTAATGAAATATTTACACTTTTATATGCATTTATTTGTGGCAAGCGGGGTGGGTGGGGTGGGGGTGGGGATAGTTAACTATTTCAAGTTCAACTGGGATCTAGTTAGCTATATAGCTAACTATGGTTAGCCAGTCGAACTTGACTTTAGCTGTTAAAATATTCTTTTTCAAGACTACATATTTCAGGACAGGTTGTATTTGAATCTTGACTTACATTCCAACTATTAAATCAATTTTTAACATCAGGGTGGTAAAGGTTAAAGGTACATGAAAGAGTATATGCAGACCTGAGCCACAACATTTTTTCATAGAACTTGTAGATGTACAACTAATTATTTATAATTTAAATAGTAAAATCTGCTTTAGAGATCAACTCTGTACAAAAACATCTCTATATAAAGTAAGAATGCTGAAGCGTACAATGTCTCGCCTGTAAAGGCATGGATAGTGTGGATTGCCAAAGCAAACTTGGATTGGTTCGTAATACACATATTCAGTAAGGCACCAACAAACCAGTGTAACGAATCAAATATGGACAAAACTGTTGATAGTCTGATCTTGAAACTAGTAATGATGCAGATAGTACCCCTGCATAGTATAACTCTGCTGCAAAATTGTCTTGATATCTGGTGAGCCATTGTTGAAAATCAGTGGTCCATAAAAAACCATCCCCCCCCCGAAAAAAACGAAAGAAGTTCAGTCTAAAACTGTGAAAAAAGTAGTACAGGATCCGGTCTGCCCAGGACTAAATATTCTGCGAACAAAGTTTCAAGTGCCATGCACATCCCTGACCATATGTGTAATCATACCGAAAGTTTCAAGTTTCTATGTGAAATGGTCTAGGAGGAGTTGCATTACAATCGATTGGTGCCCACTTTTGAACCCCCCACCCCCACTGCCACACCCAGTTTGAACCAAGATCAAAATAATTCCGTGTACTGTAGTCTACTCATCATTGGCTTGAAAATGATATGCGACATGACGACCTTTGGAAAAATTGTATTTTTTACCCTTCATTTCCCACACCCAGGGCCATACCCCTGGGCCATACCAAACTTCCAAGTGTCATGCACATCCCTGGCCATATGTGTGGTGCCCACTTTTGATCCCGCCCCCTACCCTCAGTTTGTAACCCAAGATCAAAATAATTCCTTGTACTGTAGTCTACTCATCATTGGCTTGAAAATGATATGTGACATGACTTTTGGAAAAATTAAATTTTTGACCCCACATTCCCCACCCCCAGGCCCCTCCTACCGCTGGGGCCATGGCAACATTCTAAGTGTCATGCATATCCCTGTCCATATGTGCAATCATCCCTAAAGTTTCAAGTTTCTATCTGAAATGGTCTAGGAGTTGCATTACAATCGATAATTACAGGCCAAAACAGCACTTGCAAAACACATTAAGAAGTCCAAACCTATGAAAAAACTAGTTAAAATGCCCCAAAATTAAATCTATTGTTATGTAGATCACATCCCTGTATAGTATAGATCATTTCTGTAAAGTTTCAATGAGATCGGATGAGCCAGTGTTGAAAAATAAGTTGATTAAAAAACCTTAACCAAAACTGCACAAATGACGGCCGCCGCCGTCAACGACGCCGACGTCGGCGGAATTAGTGATCCCTATGTCTCGCTTTCTGCTTCGCAGGCGAGACAAACCATGTTATTAGTCTTAAAAGTAATAGAACAACACACGTGACACTCCATAGGGAACCACTTGTCTATAAAGACCACTTTTGCCTGTACAGACAAGTTTCACTGTACGATTTGATATTTTGAAGTAATTTTACTTGAAGTTTCGAGTGAAATTAGTTTCAAAATATTCAACAGCTTACACTTAGGTTTACATTGAGTTGAGATAGAAATATGGGAATGAAGGAATTAAGTTAAAATAACAACTTACTGTATAAGAGCACTATTCTCTGAGATTGACCTAACTTTCTGATTCCCTGAGCCATTTTTACTGTGTCCAGGAACACCTAAGCTGTTACTCTCTGGTGAAGCATTATGACTACGACTGATAGGTGGAGATCTGTCTATTTCAATGCCAGCAGAGTTATTCCCCTTGCTGTTGTTATTACCGGTACCATTATTCAACGATGACCACAGTTCATTGGGTGGTGTGGATGACGGTGCTGTATGTTGTTGCTGTGGTTGTCTTTGGTTTGGCTGATTCTGATTTGACTGCTGTGTGGATTGTTTCTGGTGCTGATGGTGTTGCGACTGTTGTTGAGAAGAGGGCGGTTGTTGTTGTTGTAGTGTTAATGGTGATGTGTTTTTCTTCCTGTAATTCAACACAAAACATAGAAACAGTATTTAGCAGTTTTCTGTAACATAGCAGTTCAATAAACCAGGCATCCAACCAAAAAAATAGGGTAAACAGTCAGATCATAGTACAAGGCAGGTTTTTTGCTTTAAAAGAAACCCAGAATGTACAGAATATATGTCCTTCCCAATGCCCAGTCAACACCTCACCCCTATTCATCAGTAATTATTAGTAAATTCTACGAGTCAGAATAAGACCAGAGACACAATGCCGGCAATATAATCGTGTCTATTTCTACCAGTTGTTACATTGAGCGAATGAATTTGATGCATAGTTGAGCACTTATTTTTTTGCTTCAGGATCTGTCTAAACACTCTATAATTACATGCTATAGATAAATTTCAATGAAAATCTTCAGCAATTTCCTACATATTCTGCAGGTGTCTAGAATCGGATATACTAAACCAGTTTGTGAATGTTGCAATATACCGCTACAATCATCACTGTCACCTAAACACATTAACGACATTGCTTGATGTATGATCCCCTAGTACAGATAGTCCAATGTGATTTGTATCTAGTACTGACCTAGAATGTTTACTAGTGGAGTTCACATGAAGCTGGCTGCTACTAGCATTCTGACTATTCAAGAACTGCTCCAAAAGTTTCTGTTCATATTCCTGATGTTTCCTGAAAACAAGACAAGAGAACATTATACACAAATAGATTCTGGATCCATCAGTTTCTCACCTAGATCATAAAGAATTTATATTAACCATTTAATGGTCAAGCCAGCCACAACCGACAGATGCAGTCCACAGTTGTCATGGCAAATCTCCATTTGTAGGCCAAGACGCTTTTTGAAATATTATCACTGGAATGACTAGCTCAATAATTGAGGCAGTCATTCCAGTGATACATCTTAAAAAAAAAATTGTCTTCATTTTGCCTACAAATGGACACTGACTTAGCAATACTGTTGACTGTCTTGACCACTCTTGTCCATTAACCCTTTCAAGGTCAAGTCAATCAAAACTGGCTTCTGCAGTAGTCTTGAGGAATGTCCATCTGCAGGTCAGGAGTTTAATTTCTATAACTAAGCCAGTCATTCCAATGGTAAATTTGAAAAAGGTTATCTCCTCTTGGCCTGTAAATGGGCATTCAATAAGCAAATGTAGGGATTTTCTTGCCCAAATTTAGGCATTAAAGGGTTGAAGAGCTCAGATGGGCGTAGCTGTGAGAAACCTGTTCATCTTGAACAAGACTATGGGCTTTTTTAGTGCATGAGAAAATCTAAGATGACGAGTATCTTGTCCTTGTGAACAAGCATCTTGGCTTGACGGCAAGTAACAGTGCCAACATACAGCTACCCATCTAGAGAATATATATTTGTGCCTAACAATCTTGTCCTATAGAATCTGATTCATGCCTTGATGAATAGTAATATTCTATAGCCTATAAGAGATAGTGTTACTAATGTATCATGTATGTCTGGGTGTATTTGCTTTTGCCAGCCTGTCACATAGCAAAGTTAGGCACAGTGTATTTCCACATAGTGAATACATAACATCATGTAAATACTGAAGAAGTTGTTATTTTGAGGCCGATACGCTAGCGCAACCTAAATTAAAAAGCCGCCATGAATACAGATAAGCTGCTGAGCAGTTTAAACATAGCTTGACTAGATGTCAGTGCTGCCAGAATCAGGAATGGCTTAGTCAAATTAATTTCACACTATTCAGCAAAAGCACTTACAAAGCCCATCAAAATGATTTGGAGTACCTGCCCTGTAGGATTGAAAGGCTTAACCAGCGACAGACCTACCCACTCCATAATTAATTTTTTAGAATTATTTTCATGGTTGGCTAATAAAATCATAAAATTGGCTAATTTCCTGGCTAAGTGAGTTAAAGAAGAAGTAACCTATGTAACCATACAAGTAGGATGCTGAATATTTTGTAATTAATATGACTGGAATCTGTTACTGTTGTAGACAGGAAATGAATTATATGTATTTCATTTATTACAATCTATAAGTACAATAAAACATTTGAGACAAGATTAGTATCCCATTTGCTAATAAAATCCCAAAAATATGTTAATTTACTGGCTAAGGAGTTACTATTTGGCTAAGCAAATCCCAAAATAGGCTAATTTACTGGCTAATGATTTCAGATGGGTAAGTTAGTGCCCGGTTAAGAATGCTTGCACCCAATGATAGTCGGTCAAAACATGACAAACTTGCAGCTCCCGATGGTACAAACTATGACTGGTGACTGATCACAATATAAGTAACAATCTATTCGGAGTAAAAAAATCTTTTCCACGCTATTAATAAGCAGTAATGAATCATTCATATGGTAATTGTCCTATGGTTAGTTTCTTACCCCATTTGCATGTGTTCTTTAGTAAAACTAGCCGCCTCCTCACCTAGTTCATGTAAATACATGCAATCCTACAATAAAACAAGACAGCAGTACAGTAAGTAACAATCCCAAGGTGTATTATTAACCATTTAATTGTCAATATTGGTCATAAAAATCATCATCAGATTGCAGGCTAAGCGGACTATTTTTTTTAATTTACCACTGGAATAACTGGCTCGATAACGTTATCGGGCTCAATAACGTTATCGAGCCAGACATTTCAGTGATAGATTTTTTTTAATTGTCTTCCCTTGGCCTGCAGATAAATATTCCGTATGACCACTGTAGAGGCCAGTTTTGGATGCCTTGACCATTGAAGGGTTAAACTATTTTATTCTACATACAAACCTCTAGAGGTGCAAGTCCATGCAACTATACACTGATACATATTGTATTGTGGTTATCATCTACTCTCACAAATCCATGAAAAAATACATTCTTGCTGATTCATAGCATTTTCTGTTGAATATTTTTAAAGTTAATATGACTGGAAGATGTTGCTGCCTAATGCCGAAACAGCTTTCAGTCATATTAATTTCAAAATATTCAACAGCTTTACTATTCTTGTCTTGAAATTGAGATATTGGAAATTCATCGATGAAATAGGGCTGCGCGGTTTTGGAAAAAGTAAAACCTGTGATGGTGTTGATTATAAAACCAGTTTTAACTGGATATCCGGTTTATTGGATGGCTAATAGTAAAAAAACTTAATCTCATTCTCAGTACCACGAAAATAGACTGTTTATTTTGTGGTCGGCTCGAATCTGTAATCATACTATTTTTAGTGAAAGCTGGTTAATATTTAAATAAACCATTTATGCCGAATACTTTCTCTGTATCCTTAAATGATATTGACATATACTCTGGTATAAAACTCCTCGTGAAAAATATTCTTTCATTTTACCAGAAATACATACATGCAAATAGTCCTGCATATTTTAGTATATTTTAGAAATACCCGCGCACCGCATTCTGATTGGCTAAACCCGCTCACACCCTCGGAGTGTTTATAAAAGTGAACGCAGACATGCCTAAATATTTACAGTGGACTTGCCCATGTTACACATTAGAATGTTACGGGTTAAGTTTATTTATGATGCGAGGGGCGCTTAATATACAGACTAATTTTGCCAGCTGGAAGTCGCGCGAGTTGTTTTTATTAGCAGTCTCACTGTGAATCCAGCCGGACTTAACCAATTTTATCCTGAGACAAGATTAGGTCTACATCTATATAAATTAAACTAATATTAAAAGGCCAAAAGAAAACTATTTTACAGATTTACAAGTACCGCTGGAATGAATGGGTCAGTTATCGGGTCTCCTAAAAACATTGAAAATAGACTTTTGCCCGGCTTGATAATTAACAGGTTAACAAGAGTACTTACTGATTTTGGACACTGCGACCCCTTGAGGAAATGGCTACAGTACTTTGTTGTACCTAGCGATGTTTTGAGTGTTCGACCATCGATATGTTTGTTGTTCACAGCCAGAATAGCACGCAATGCATCGTCGGAACGAATATATGTTACATAGGCACTCGCGCTAGGACCCTGGAGGTAGATACATAAGTTTTAAAAATACTAATACTGGCAACGTGAATATTCAGAGAAATCTTACTTTAACACTTGCTTACAGACCAGAAATGAATAATTTTTTACCATATATAAAGAATATTCTGTTGAATATTTTGAAACTAATTTAACTGGGAGCTGTTGCTACTGGTGTCTATGCCAAACAGCTCTCCTGTTTATGTTACTCAAAGCACAGAAACTGGAATTTCAATGTTTAAAGGGTTGATGAAAACAAAGAATTGAGGGTAAATAAATTTCCCTTCTAACATACGTTCATGGCCAGCATAGCCGAAGACTGTTCTGAAAAGTCTGAAATACATTCATGAACCCAACATAATTGAGATAACTCTTATACATGTAACTTTGCATGGAAAGTAGGCCATAGTAAAGTACATATATATATATATATATGTATATAATTATTTATGTAGAATAGTTGAAATTTACAATCTGACCCCATTTGTCATGCTATAATACTTTACTTCAGGCGAGTCTGGGATCACTTTGTACAGCAGAATGCATAATTACACTAATGGCTCTCAAACAAAATTATTTTCACTAATACAGCAATGGTATTCTATGCAGATAAAATTATTTCCAAAATATTCAACAGCTTTCTTGCTCAGATAGAGCGTAATGAAGATAATTGGATTTCAGAGATGCCTAATTTAATTTTGAAATATTTCATCCGGTCTCCAGTATAAGTGTGACAAATATATGATTGTAAGAAAATTAAGAGATTACAGAATTATTTAAATTTAAAATTAGTACAACTTGCAGAAAAGACACACTATCCACAGTGAGTTTGCTCAAGATGAAAATACTTACCCTACCAACTTGTGATCCCGCATACGATGCACTTTGACTTATCACAACTTTATGAATTTTACCAAACTTTCCAAAATATTCCTGTTTTTTCAGCACTTCTGGATCTGACAGTCGCGGAGACAGACCAACTACGAATACTAAGTTCTTCTGTACTACTCTAAAAATAGAAAATATTACATATAAGAATCCTTACCCTACAATTGACCTTTTCAGGTTATCCATCCATCATATAATAAATGACTCGATTTAGTCTGTCTTAAATGCTTAATAGTCCGACACGTTGTACGAATTTTATGTCTTTGTTATTTAATAAACAGGCTGTTGAATATTTTGAAACTAATTTGACAGGGCGCAGTTGCTGTCATTGGCAGCAACAGCGTCCAGTCAAATTATTTTCAAAATTTTCAACAGCTTAACTGTATAGTAGTAATTGATAGCCAGGGAGTTCATGGATTGATCGATCTCAACACAAGCGAGGTGTGGGTGGAGCTGGGCTAGAGATGGGCAGGGGACAGTGATTCTCATAAGGGGCCTTTTGAGGGTATATACCACCAAAATCCAGTATGGGACCCGCAAAAATCTTGTATGATTGTTAAATACTAAGTAGTTTTATAGCCTTTTACATGTGAGTCCATGGTACACTTTAATTTTAGCATGGGTGAGGTAATACTGCTTGGGAACTCCAAATTTGAGTTTTGGGACCCCAAGATTTCAGCTGGGTACCCCCAGATTTCAGGGTGTGGAGTTCATGGGACCTCAAAAGTTTAGAGGCCATGAGAAACACTGGTGGCGTACAGCTATACCGGGAAAGGTCAATGGACTTTTCCAGTTTTAGCTATGCCCCGCCCATCTCTAGCTAAGCTCCACCAACACCTCGCTCGTGTGGGATCGACCGATCTCTGAACTACACATTAAGCTGTTGAATATTTTGAAACCAATTTGACTGGGCGCTGCTGCTGCTGCCTAGGGCAGCAACAGCGCCCAGTCAAATTCGTTTCAAAATAGTCAACAGCATGTTTATTAAATAGCAACCAATTACAAAGACATACAATTCATACAACGTGTCGGAGTATTTAAGATTTGGTGATATGGAACCCTTTGTGACATAATGATTGTGACATCATCATACATGCTCTGATCTGATTATGACATCATACGAGGTCAGATGATAGATGGATTCTCTGGAAAGGTGAATTCTCTTGAGAGATCACAGAAGTCCTTTGTGGGGTGTACAGGCTTGTATGACCTGTGTAAATGTACTATTGTCTTAGCCTACTGAATAAAATTCCTCGAAATCAACAAGGGGGAAATACATGTACATTGTACAAGCATGTCATCCTCGCAAAACACTTATATAGCAACAGATTGTAACAATATTGATCTGCAAACAATGTAGTTTTTGAGTTGGCTATATTGTCAAATTAGTCTTCTCTTGGCCTGCAAATGAAAACTGACTTAGAAAACGTCTCTTTTCTTGACAACGATTGACCATTCACTGGTTAAAACATGCACATTTAACCCTTTATGGGGAAAGTTGGCCAAAACCAGCCTCTACAGCAGTGTTGTGGAAAGTCTATTTGCATGCCACGAGAAGACTATTTTACAATTTACCACTATTTACCAATAGTATTTTTTGGCCTGAAAATGGGCATTTAATAAGCAACAATCTAAGTTCTTCTAACCAATCTTGACCATTCAAGGGTTAAACTATCCTACCTGACATTAGCAAGATGTTTTCTGTTCTCTGCCGCCTTCTGTTTTCTCTGTAGATCTTTCTGGCGTCGCTCTTTCTTAATACGCTGCAATCTATAAATAACAACATGCATATTATAATTAAGCTATTTCATTCTGCCTGTCATAAAGTCATAGATTTACTGCACTGTGACTTAAGTCATTAGGCTATGCACATCTTGATGCTTTGTTCACTCAGACGCAAAAATTAAGATACATTATAATATACCTAGCTGTATTCATAGGCCTGTAATGTGTAGTCCAGACAGATCAAACAGAAAAGTGAATGCATTACGAACTGTGGTATTCAAAAGATGAGGATAAACTTTTTTTCCCAAAAACAAGTCGCATGTGCATACATAATTATATCTGCACATGTCCCACAGGCTTATGAGACTTGTTTCCTAACACAGTCTACAAACAAGGACTTTAAATGAAATCACGGATTTCTTTTTTCACGAGAGTTGATACTTACCTCCCTAACACTCTTTGATATTCCCAAATATTGACTTTCACTCAATAAACACTCAGATTAAAAAAAGTTAGGTGCCCCTACTGGGCAGGTAGTCAGATGAGTCCGGCGGATGCCAGCCCCAACCTCGCGCATGCGCAGACTAGCACTTCCTCTGACTAATTTATTGGCTGACACAATGCAACTTAAGAAAGCCTGAAGACCGAGCCTCTGTGGGGCGGAGAGGCCGGGTCCGTGTTAGGGAGGTAAGTATCAACTCTCTTGTGAAAAAAGAAATCAGTGATTTCGTTTATTTCATTTCAAGAGTATACTTACCTCCCTAACACTCTGATATTGCCAAAATTCGTAAGAGAATTTGGCAGGAGGAAGCCGAGGTCGAAAGACCAGCTCTTCCCTATGCGCTTTTCTGCGCTTAAGGCACTTAAACGTCTGAAATTGTGTGAAAACACAACCAGGGAATGACTTGAACATTGGATAACACAACCGATGGCTATGAGAAGACAATATGTCATATGAGCACACACCCCAACCCCCCCCCCTTCCAGGGCCCCCCCACCCACTTTTCTTGGGAGGGAGACATAATGACCTTGATGTCCCACACGCTCTCTACCTACAAGTGCCATGTACTATAGGACATAAAACGAAAAGGCTCCATTTTAGTGTACTCTCAAAAATGAACCACATAAAACACGTACCATCACCATATTAGAACGAAGGGTTACGCGAACACTGTACGCCTTGGCAATGTCAACTTGTTTACTAACTTAGTGGTTCGAATGGCTTATCAGCTAATACCTGTAGCACTTGCGATAAACTCCAAGACGAAATCATAGGGGGATTCCTTGGTCTTAGATTGCCCATGCGTTTAATTAAAGTATTTAACATACCTACTTAATCACTTCACCTATTAGCCAAGCAAGGGGTAACTATCATTAAAGCTGACTTGTAGCCAGCACTTGTTAGGCTTGAGGCTATAGGCATCATACAGGTGAGAGGAAACCCGCTACTACCTGAATAGATGAATCCATTGGATTTATACAGCCCTTTTGAGCACCATTCTGCAAATCTGTTGATTTTATAGTTATACTCTGGAGGTTGAACCCCTTCTGCCTTTTGCCATAAACTTACTCAGAAAAGCCCTCCTTAATTCTTGATTCCTTGACAACATCCACGCTTTCAATCTGAACATTGATGGATTGTTGTGAAGGGCCTTGCCATGGAAGATAATATTGTCCATCAGAGGCAGAGGAACCGGATTGCAGACCAGAAGGTCCAGTAGATCCGTATACCATGATCAGCTTGGCCAATTTGGGGTGATCAGAAGCACTTGGCACTCCTGTCTGATTTTCTCAAGAATTTTTGGAATCAGGATTGCTGGAGGGAATGCATATGCATACATTCCCACCCAGCTGATAGTCAACGCATCTGTTGCGATAGCGCTCGGATCTGGAATCGGAGAGACGTACGTCATCATCTTCGCATTCTTCTTCGTTGCAAATAAATCTATGTTGGGTTTCCCCCAGTGGTTGAACAGACGATATGCCACACATTGATTTTGTTGTCATTCCGTAGGTAAAGCACTCCTCCTTCGGCTCAATGAGTCTGCTAGCAGATTTAACCTCCCTGGAATATGAACTACTTTCAAGGTGATCCTGTGATCCAGACACCAGCAAAACAATTTCCATGTCATCATACAGACTGGACGACTTCGTTCAACCATGGCGGTTTATGTAAGTCACTACTGTTGAAATGTCTGATCGAACCAGAACAATCTTGTCCTGAACTTTCATTAAGAAATGTTCCAGGCCCAGTACTAATGCTCGTAATTCCAGTAGAATGATATGTTCTTGTGACTGATCCAGATTCCAAAGCCCCGATACTGTGGCTTCTTCCAGGCAAGCTCCCCCATCCCTCTATTGATGCATCTGTATACATCGTTATCTGACGGTGGGGAGGGGTGAGCATCACCCTCGCCAGGCGATTCTGTTTCCATCCACCATTGTAGGTGGTGAATAAGAGGCCCCACTACTGGCAAATTTGAGTCCAGTGATCTTGTACTCTGGGTCCACTGTGTCATGAGAAACAACTGGATGGGCCGCCTGCGCAAGGCATGACTGGTTCCAATGAAACCATCAACCCCAGCATTCTCAAGTAAACCCGTGCCAGGACATGATGACTGTTGCACACTGCCTGTATTAATGAGATGAATACTTGTACCCTCTCCTGAGTAGGATAAACATATCCTATCTCTAGATCGAAGAACATTCCCAGGTAAACAAACTTCTGGGATGGAGTCAGCTCTGACTTTTGAAAGTTGATTATCCAGCCTACGTCTGTGAGATTTGTTGATAGACATTCCTGATTATGTGCTTTTAACAGCCAGGCATCTATGTACGTATGGACTGCTTTGCCTCTCCTGTGGCGGTATGTTGTCATCGCAAGGACCACCCTGGTGAAGACCCGAGGAGCTGTTGAAATTCCAAAGGGTAAAACCCTGAATTCACACTGACGGCTGTGTAATGCAAACCTCAGGTACCGGCGAAAACTTCTCGCCATTGGAATGTGGAAATATGCATCTTTCAAATCTATTGACGCCATCCACATTCCTTTCTCCAAACCTGCCAACACCGATTTCATTGTTTTCATTTTGAGACTCGGTGTGTCTATGAACTTGTTCAGTGGCGTGAGGTTGAGAATTGGCCTCCACCCTCCAGTGCTTTTTGTCACTAGGAACACGGTTGAATAGAAGCCCGGACAGTTTTGTGCTGGTTGAATTGCTCCTTTTTGTATGAGGGAATTTATTTCCTCCTCTATAAACAACAGTTGATCTGGATCGCTTGGATTTTGAGTCCAGATCGGAACCAGAGACAGCTGCGATGACAGACCTACAATCGAGTCGGGATGATACCCGACTGAAAGCCACTATAACACTAACCAGTCCTGGGTCAACCGCTCCCACTCATGCCTGTGGTGGGCCAGACGGCCCCGCCCACTGGTCCACCTAGGGAGAGAGGTGGACATGAGCAATGCAAGAGTGCCACTGTCTCTGGACCCAGAAGCACTGGAATGGGCCTTACTGTGGCAATGGCACGGTTACCACGACCAGATCCTTGCGCGCCACGGCCCGCGCCCTGGTGCGCGGGTGGCTGGCTGCGCTGGAGGAGTCTGCGCCCCCCTCGCTGTTGGCTGGCGCTGCGCTGGTGGCTGGCCTCTGACTTGGCCACGGTTTATACAACCGGGATAACGTGACTTTTTTCTAGAAAAAGTTAAAATAAATGATACAAAAATAGCATGAAATTAGAACACATTTTCATGCGACGAATTCTTACCATCCTACGTCTATGCTTAATGTATACCTTATATCCAGCATCGCAGGAGTGAAATTATTAATTGGGGCCTCCTAAATATTGAGTAGTTTAATAAACATTATTTATTTCATCAAAATTTGAGATAAAATATCGCCAAGAAAAAAATATAAATTACATGATGTATTTAGCTTCCGCTTATAGCCTCCCTTTGTAGGATGTGTTTAGGTCATTACCGGAGTAACGCGAAGACGCTAATATTAGTACCCGGAGAGATACTGCCAAATTCACATACATAGGACGGTAACTTTGAGTAGGTACGAGCGTAACGGCGTAAACTTGTGACGTCCTATAGTGCAGTTCATAGTTGCTTTCAGAATGTACGATTTACATTTAAGAGTAATCAACAGAATGCACAGTTAAAAATCAAACAATCTGGAATGCTGTTGCTTTATTTTCTTTAATTTGACATGACAACCGAATCAAAAATGAAAAATTATTACACCGCCTGAAATTGCTAACTCTAGAATTAATAAGAATTATATTCACTGATTGCCTAACACTCTGCAACTAACTATATACTTGGCATTCCACGACAGACTCAGGGTCTGCAGCGAAAGAAAGAAAATTATATGGCGATTCGACGCAGTAACTAGCTGGTTTTCTCAATGACAATGGTGTTACCTCACTATTGTTAGCATGTTTATTGTAGATCTTTGTGTTGTGATTAGTAATTATTCGATATGTAGCTCGCGGGGTAGTGTCGGGCCGTTCCGGTGTATCATGTCGACCCGCCATACCGCAAGTGCACGACGAACGCTGGTTAGCATCCGGTCTCGGGGTGCCAGATCCTGTACAAGACTGCCCTACGGGTAACAAAAACCGGGTCCTAAGGCCGGTGGAACTCAATCGTTTACAACTGTCTCATCCCAAGAATTTGTGCCACCAGTATGCCTGTCCATAGCAATTTCGTGATCTATGGACTAACAAGATTTGATTTGGTGACCTAAAAATATAAGTCTATACAATGATTTTACCTAAACAGACTATCGAGTATGCTAGATAAAACTAAATAAGAGCATACGAAAATACAAGACATAGAGACAGCCAGATGACCTTTTAAACATGGGGCTCCCGGAGGTACCACACAGACTCGTAGGTCCGCAGAGGTATCCCCGCAAGGGAGGCTCCCGTACACGAGACGTAACTAATTATCTTAATATAAGTTATTATACCTCTAAGCTGAAAGGAAGAAGATTATCTCGGACGAAAAGTCAGGTGCCTCATGCGGGCACTACTCCTAGTGCTAATTTGGGTGAGGAGTATTATCCTCACATGGACTGTCGTCGCTGAATCCTTGCGAGAGGCACTGCCTCTCGCAGGCCTCCGTCTCGGGAAGGTGTCGCCACTGCTTAAATCGGGAGAATAGTAGTAGGCAAAAATGGGCCCCCTCTAATATTTCAACCAAAAATGCTTGAAAAAGAAAAGACCATACCTAGTGAGATTATGACTATAGGGTTGCGTGCGGTTTTACGTGAAGATGGGACGAATGATTCCCAAAGGATTCCCACGTCACCGTCTTATGCGATTCTTAGTATGCTGAATTAGTAGTCGCCGCTTTATTTATGCGGGCCTTCTGCTTTGCTTATCTATCCTTTAATTTTTAGAGACAAGAACTATTTTAGGCCGCAAATGGCTGGTATCTACCTAGCTATTAGACACGCTGTCATTGAGAACGGATGCCCTAAGACATCAATACTGAAGACAGTGCTCATACATGTTACTTAGTAAGATCTCCGAACTGGATAAGAATCCGGACATCTCGCTCCGTAACCACATACAACGTTACAGGACACAGGTTACTTTTCACAAGAGCATTATTAGGCAATTGTTCTATCGTTATGGTGGGGGTAAGAGAGACGAATACCCACCGTAAATGTCCTTCCCGTGAGGGCGTGGCAGATCTAAATATCATGCCCAGACATTCTTATGGAATTCGGTGGGGATACGTATCTCGCCCATCACCGGGTCCTATGGGACTAACCATTTAACTGGCGTTAGGTTTATATAAAAGTTGCCCAGTTTTGCACTGCGGTGCGGGAGGATTGTTCAGCAAATAAAATAATAATTAAGATATGTTTTCGCAGTGCTTTCCAACATTGGCAAAAGTGCTAACTACTAAGTATCCGAAGATACGAGGGGAATCTATGTGACACCACACCCTGGCCATTACCGCTCGGAAACCCCAACAGCTTCCCAGGGTCAGATCAGCCCATGGTGCGGATAGGGACATCCAAACAATTAAGAAGCCACAAGGCTGAGTGGAGCATGAAGAGAGACAAAATCTTAGAGTTATGAGTCTTACCGGATTGCGGGGCTAGATTATCGCACTGCCGGAAGAGAAAAGTATACTACAGATTTCCTAACGAAGAAAGTGTCTCTAATCATATTAAACCTATCCTATCGAGCTGCCGGGCTAAACAAAGTTATAGCACGGACAGTGACCTCAGTAAAAAATTGTTGGTGGTGGGAGAAAGTGCTGCATATATAAGTGTTGCTGTATAGTGTTTACTATGTGCACTGCAGTCCTATATTTTCTATAATAAACAAAACATATGAACTGATGGCTACTGGCCATATATATATATATATATATATATATATATATATATATATATATATATATAAACTAAGTAGAACAATTAATACGGTATCAAATGATCAGAATTATATATCTTAGTACAGGTTTAACGAACCTACTGCGGTGCGCTTAGTGAAAACCTTACAGAAAATGAGAATAACTAGAAACACATATATAGAAATGATAACTAGCGGTCCTAAGACCGGTACGGTACCTTTTAGTCATCGGGACCGTTCTTACGGATACAATATAATTAGAAAAGTACATTTAGCGGAATAATTAAAATGTTAAGTATAATTACTTGAATACTCGGTAGCCATGTTTAAGTTAGTCCATCGTGTTACTGAAATTGATACGTCATCCTTTAGCTGACGCGAGTTGATGTATTCTCTGGAAGCTGGAAAGTTCCCGCAAACATGATTCCCGCAAGAAGCTCATGGCGGGAGTACATCGCTCAGGACTGTAAGCACAATGGAATGTCTAACGAGTAGTCAGTAAGAGGTACAATAGCATTACTGCTGTGAAGAAAGTTTCCGTACACCGATGGTACGGATGGAAGTTGACAACCCGATCACAAGCGGGGGTTGTTAGATGCAAATGAAGATACAAAACAAAGCTTAACGGTGCTGGGTACGTCAGCCAGCTCTGAAGACGCACCGGGCAAAGTTTACTTGCTGCAGTCGAAAGTTAAAGAACCTGCACGACATCAGTGCGGGGATGGTTGAAATACCACTTTTAGGCGTGGCCGGCAGATCCGGCGAGCCATCCACCAAAGAACATCTATGTCTCTACATCTGTAGAATCACAAATTCAGGCCGTAAAGGCCTCACCGCAAGTTCCTGTTCCGAAGTAGATATTGATACTTGTGAACGATAATTAGAAAGTTCCAAATTGCTCCCGCAAGTAGGGAGTTACAAAATTGTTTTAGTGCGGTGGGTTGGGTAACTGCTAGCTACAGGAAAAACCCCGACAGAAAGCGAAGTTATATGCATAATATCTGTCGTGCTGGTAGTAGCTGGTACAGGTCCCACCTATTCGGCCCCTGGCCGAGGATGCTCTCGATCTCTATACTCCCCGTGACGTCACAGGTGCAGGCTCCAACCAATCATCATTCGAGCAACAGCCAATCAGTGCGTAGCTGATAACGCTGTCGAACGTTCTAGAAGTTCTGCGTCCACGTGGTTATGACATCACAGCAATGTTTTGAAGATAATCAAGACGGGTTTTCCGTGGATAACTCAGCCATTTCTTAACCGATTTAGAAATGGTTTACAGATTTAAAAAGCCCGCCAAATTCTGGTCTTGATTAATGCCAGATTCAGCGGGAACAGGTAATCAAAAAGGATTACAGGGTACTATCTCGGTACACTAAAAGAGTCATCCTATCTTGGTCGTAAACTACATGCTCCATCAAAAACAGCATCTAAGCGTGCACATGCGTTCTATTAATGAACTTAGTCATTTTTATAACGCCATCTCTCCCATAGGCGCATACACGCTTATGGCTCTACCCAGGGGGGGGGGGGGCGTGTTCAGGGAACGAATCCAGGACGGGCGGCGCGTACCCAGCTTAGCTGGTACGGTCGGTACCCGACCGGTCGATACAACCTACAGATACGTGCATGGCACGGTGGGATATAAACACAATGAATACAGGCGTGAATCGATTATAATTGTACTCATGTACTGATAAAATGCGACGTAAAAGTACACACTTCAGTTTCTTAAAAAAAAATTTTTCATTTTTGACAATTTTTCGATTTTTCCTCAATTATATCGTAAAAATCGCGATTTTAAAAATAAATCGAACTTCACGATTAAATTGAAAAAAAGTGCGGAAAACTAATATTTTTCGTATTTCATAAACCGAAAGGGATCATAACTCCATGAAAAACTGACGAAAATGTCTGAAACTCGAACTTACTCTGTAACTCCTTATACTAAAGCGATGTACCAATTTTCCCTTAAATATCTTGAAGGAGTGCGAAAAAAATTGCAGAAAGCTGATATTTTTCATATTTCTTAAGTTGAAAGGGGGCATAACTCACATAAAAAATTGACGCATATGTCTGAAACTCCAACTTGTTCTGTAACTTCTCATAACAAAGCAATTCTCAGTATAATATCTTGAAAGACTGCTAAAAAGTGTGGAAAACCAACTGCGACAGATGGACAGACAGACAGAGTGCATACCTATAGTCCACACACACACACACACACACACACACACACACACACACACACACACACACACACCCCTCTTTTTACTGGCAGGGGACTAATAACATTAGAATACCTGCTTCTTTAGCATAGACATACTACCCGATCTCATGAACTGGATACTCCACCATTCTCTATGACCTCTTAAATCTCTCCACCATAAAGGGAAGGAAAATGGACCAAGAGGGCAGTGAGATATTCTTACGAGACCTCCAAATCACTGGGCATAGATTTTGTTCCTTACATGTTAGTGGGAAATGGAACCTTGGTGGAGAAAAACAAACCCTCTGAAGATGTACTGTCCTTTTCAATCATAGATAGATACCTGTGGACACAAACACAAAGAGAGATTAGAATTTCATAGCACCAGATGTAAATAAATCCGTTTTAGTGGCAACTATCACGTCGAATGACGTATCCCGGAAACACAATACACACAGGATTAAAATGCTAAATTAGACAAATTTGTAATTGCAATCAGCTGATAACTCAGTCCCGGTCCTTCCTCCGGCGATTTAGATTGAGAAGACAGCAATCTAGATGAATTTCAACCAAACAAGTGAAGAAACAGCAGAAACTTTAGAATATTGAAAATTTGCATGTGTCTCTTTTGCCAATAAATTGGAAAAGAGGAAGTGCTAGTCTGCGCATGCGCGAGGTTGGGGCTGGCATCCGCCGAACTGACATCTGACTACCTGCCCAGTAGGGGCACCTAACTTTTTTAATCTGAGTGTTTATTGAGTGAGTCGATATTTGGGAATATCAAAGAGTGTTAGGGCGGTAAGTATACTCTTGAAGTGAAAATATAAATACATCAATACATGGAACTGATAATCACATTAGGAATTATCTACTGCAAATGCCCTATTGACGATGCAATATGGATACTAAGCATAACATGTACATCGAAACCCAGACTTATTTTGACTGTCAGTTAGTAGTGCACTCTTTTCAAACATGACATACATACATGTAGGTAAATTGATCCCCCAAAATAATATGATTACTCTTATTCCCGGGGACAATCTATCCATCAGCATAATCCATGCATAAGCTACATGTAAGTCATGTTAGTCATCGAATGAATAAATAAATTTACATAAATAAGCATATGGTCAGCATGTGTGTATGTACGATTGCTGTATTATGCGGCTGTAGTAGTAGAAACATCCTACAGCTGCAATCAGTCCTTCTTCGCTTTTGCCCACTGTGTCTTGTCCTCAGCCGAAATCCTTAGCTTTCTCAGGTCCATTCTTGACTTGAGTTTACCGAGTCCTGCTTTCTTGAGGTCACCTCACAGCACGCGTAGCAGATTTATGCAATGACATCCTCTACTGGCTTTGTATTTGCTGACTCCGAGTACGGCTAATTCCAAAGTTCTCTCTGCTGTGTCTCTTCTGGCAGCCTGGCCAAACATGGACCATTTTTGCTGGGCGACTTTTACAGACAGCGGCGACGCATTATACATCTTGTATAGTGCAACTTGGAAATTATGCTGTCTGGCCATCGGTGTCCAGTGATGCTGCGTAGGTGTTTGCTGTGGCAGGCATCGAGTTTGTCTTTGGAGCTGTCCAGCTGTTACAGTTATACAGCATCAAGGATATGCTGGTTGCACTGTATAAACGTAGCCTTTTATCAAGGGAATCCTTGATCTACGAATCCATAGCTTTCAGAAGGACTGGAAAGATAGGTTCTCCATGACACAGCGTACAGCAATGTCAGCACTACTGCAAAGCAGTGAACCCAGGATTGTACTTTTCCTCCATGGTTCAACGCCACGAAGTGGATCGTCATTTTCTTTAGTTTCATGCTTTGTAGATAGGTATATGTCGATGAACTCTGTTTTGGATTCATTCATAGAGATTGTCAATTTTTTGTTTGCTTGCAGCATGTATGCAGGGCTAAAAATTAACCACTGATCTCGTAACCTGTACCTTTTATGCATACAGATCAGTAATTGGATCCCTGCTTTAGGACAGTAACTGATCCGGTTGGATCACTGTTTCAGCAGTAGTAGTTTTGACACAATTCAACCACAATTTACCGCTTACTTCATCAACCAGTTAGTGTAATCTGTGGTACTTTAACCCTTTAGTGGTCAAGCGGACGAAAAATAGTCTTTATATTGGTCTTGAGAAATGTCCATAAATGGGCACTATGTAAGAAAACATTAATTATCTTAATATTAAGGTGTAAATGGTGAATTCAGAACATTTGATTAATTTTATATTCTGCGCAGTACTACAGTTATGACAGTACAGATTTGCAGAAAATTATAGGATCTCTGAATTTTCTGATGTACTGATCCATATGGATTAGGATTAAAAAAGTGAATTTCTAGCCGTAGTATGTACAGACACATCATACATACAGACTTAAAGCTAACCAGCTTTTTCTCAGCCATATGATCAAACTATACATGAAGCATACTCCAAGTAGAAGTGAAGTTATCGAATGAAAAACAACACGTGTGATACACTATAATCGTGTCTTAGGCAGATGTATTAGAAACATGTCAAAAGTTTCACAAGCAAACACACTTTCTTAAAACTAGAACTTTGTGAGTGGTAAGTAAGAATCTGCACAGATACACACATGCATGGAAGATGGACGGATGAGGAAAACACATAAAATCCCCTCTTTTAACAAGACAGTGAATTATTATTCAGCATGTTTCCGGCTTATCTCCATTAACAGCATAAACCAGGTACAGTCAAATCTATCATTAACGCTTTGATTACATAAGTCTCAATATCTCAACATGATAGCCAATAAACCGGATAGAATATTTAGTGATTACTCATTGCAGAATGTCTTTAATATACTTATATTTACTTATATATATATATATATATATATATATATATATATATATATATATATATATATTTATATATTAGGGCTGTCCATAACTGGCTATGGAGATAATCGATTAACCTGATGTTCAATCGATCGATTAGTCGATCATTGATTGAAATGTCCATCACTTTATCCAGGCCATTCCAATGATAGATATAACCATAGGATATAATCATGCAAGCACACAGAGACGCAAACACTGAAACACACATTGCAAACTCATATATCTGCGTGTGAGCTCGATTGCGCGCGTGTGTGTGTATATGTGTGTGCATGCGTACGTAAGATTTACACACGGTACGCTACACACGTGGCAAATGCCTTTAACACAGGAAGCGCAAAATAAAGAAAAAAATTAGCGATCATCGATTATGGATTTCCGTAATGATCATCGATTCAATCAATCGCTGATCGATAGACAGCCCTAATATATATATATATATATATTAGTTAATTGTGTACTTACTCATCTTCAGTAAGTGGTTTGAATTCTGCAGGGTCCTCTGGATATTGCTGGGGGAAAAAAAAAAGCAACACTTTCAATACAGGTCTCTTGAAAATTAATAAATGACACAGACAGAGATTGCACACATGTAGACTGTTTATTATACACCTAACCAATCCACAATGTTTGGTGTAATGGAATCAATTGCTCCTGTCTTGGTTACGCAAAATTCGATCACACAGAAGAATGTTCCCATTAGCCAGAGGCACATCTTGTGCGAATTCTTCTGCTTTGTAAGAGATTGATGAGTGCAATATATATATATGTCTCTGAAACTAGGCTTGGCTTTTTTTGGCAATCTTTGCTTAAATGGCAAGTCTGACCATATGACTAAAGAAGTTGTACTGCCAACACCATACTGGTATTATAGCGAGCTATTCAAATACGGACTAGAATACTGATTGAGATCATATTCTGTATCAAATCATCACATTTTTAACTCAATAATCAAGGCACACAGTAGAAATTAAATATACTGTCTCAATGTGTGATTTATAACCAAGTAAGCTATGTGATCTTTTCAACCATTTAGTCCAATAAATCTATTTGAATTCAAAGGAATCAATTTCATATTTAACCCTTTAACACTCATATCAGCCAAAAATGGCTTCTGCAGTGGTCTTGGAAAATGTCCATTTGCAGACCAAGAGAAGACTATTTTTGAAATTGATAACCGATCCAGTCATTCCAGTGGTAAATTTTCAAAAATAGTCTTCTCTTGGTCAGCAAATGGACATTTTCTATGAAAAATAGAGATCTTGAATAAACTTGAGGGTTAAAGGGTTAATAGTTGGACATTGCAGGTTATGATCTAGGCTCATTTTGAACACATTTAAAAAAGGGCTTGGGTGTATGGTGTTTGGCACCAAAATAAGAGTTTTGCAATACTATTATGATAAACATGTAATAAAATAATGGCATGTATTCTGTCAAACTTCCATAGTATGCTGTTAAAATTCACCTAAAACACTAAAAAAGAATAAAATGGCACCTATTAATTGGGTATCCTACAGCTTTTGTGGGTCTCAGCATCCCTGTGGCTCCTGGCCTATAGTCGATGAAACCGTCCGAATTCTTATTCTAGATCTACCCCTGCACTGTGTAAAACATTCCATTGTGTAATTAAATAGAAAAGTCGATGTACTGTTCAAAATAGATTTAATTGTGACATGATTAGACCCTGAGTATGATAACAAACTGCAACAGGCTTAGGTGGCTTCTGCTAGGGAGATGAGTGGGGTTACTGCTTAGACCTGTTAAACCACCCGGTAGACAGAACTCACTAGACATGGCCGGCAATTTGCCTACGTGAAGGTGTCTGCAATCTGCCTAGAAGGAAAATTAAATTAAAACCCCACAGCCTTGCACGCCGAGTTCTTGGAAATCTACTCCCCATCTAAAAAATACAATCAGGGGATTCCTGATTAAACATACAGTCTATTTGAAAATATTAGCCCTTTAACGGTTAAGATAATTTAAATTTTGGCTTGATAGCCGGGCCCAGTCATTCCAGTGGTAAAATAAAGTAAGAGGCACAAGGGGCCTGTATCGCTCACCTAGGCATTTCAACTAGAAAGGCATTTGCCTGTAAATAGAACACTAACGTGTTCACCAGAAATGCAATGAGAACAGGGATGTACCCTAACAAATTAGGTTAAATTCGGTTCAATGGTTCTTGAGAACACATTTTAAATTTCCTATTGCTTTACTATGGCAGCTTTAAGTGGAAATAAAATTCCAAGATGGCCACCAACCCATTTACCTGAACAGTTCGAGTGGCAAATTTGAAATCAGCATACCAAAAGTCCTATATAAAACAAATTTTGGTCTCAAAATCCATCAAATAAAAAATGTCATTATGAGCACAATTCTGATTGGACAGACATGTTTTTTTAATGCACTAACTTCCCTTGAACAAACTCGAATGGCCGTAGTCCAATATCATACTGTACTTCCCAAATTTTGGCCCGATCCCTTCAGCAATTCGGGAGAAATTATTTTCATGACAATTAGATCATGCAAGATGACCACTGAGAAGATTAGACCAATCAGTTCCATCGAACAAACCTGTTTCAGCTGTTGACCTATGGTAGATGAAGTTTCATGACTTTCGAATCAGTCCCCTAAGTGGTTTCGGAGATTTTTAAAGAGGTGTCTAAAAATCTGCAAAAATCCATAATCAGCTTTATTTGAATAGACTTGGGCCCCTAAAGTCAAAAGGATGTTTCCGACCAAATTTGGTTGAAAACTTGGATCTCTTATGACCTAAAAACATGAAGGATGCTTCCTGTCAAATATAAATTGGCCCAGTGATTCTTGAGAAGTTGTTTAATCCTTTAGCACTCAAACCGACCAAAAACCGCTTCTGTAGTGGTCCTGAAAAATGTCTATTTGCACACCAAGAGATTAGTTTTGAAAATTTATCACTGCAATGGCTGGCGCGATAACCAAGCCAGTCATTCGTGATAAATTTTCAAAACTAATCTTCTCTTGGTCTGCAAATGGACATGTTCTATGATAAAATTGAAATTTCATGGAGAGAATTTACGGGTTTAAGAACAAGGACAGATTTGTCCAATACCAGCATCATTAATATATTTTTCAATTGGGCTGCCGTGATGTCAAGTGTCCATTTTTTTTTTAAAGCTGTTGCGTTTTAACTTCTGACTCCAGCATTGGCAGACATCTTCAGGACCCCCTGGGGAAACGTGCAGCTAAGCTTGGAGAAGGTCCTTCTAGTAGACCCGACGTTATTGAAAAACAACCATTTTGAAAATAATGTTGCTGAAAGCTGTTGCATATTAGATTTTGACCACAAAATTTGCATGTCTTTGGGACCCCATAGGCAAGATTCCACCAGATTTGGAGCAGATCTCTCCAGTAGAAGCAGAGTTCTACAAGTTCAACAACAACCAGCACTCCATGTTTGCATTAAGCCTGGTGTCTAGTGATGCGGGTTGATGTCTGGATGCTGGATGGAATCGCCATGGCATAAACTCATTGGGATGATGCGAGATAAACCACTGGCTCAAGGGCTTGTGACGCTCACCTGGACCATTAGCATTTGAACCATTTGCATGTAAATGGACATGATGGATAATTTTCGGACAATCCAAGATGGCCACCAAAACAAGCAGCTAAGCAGGAGATGCATTTTAACAATTTCCTGTAAATTTGTCATAAAATCTCGGATTTTCACCAAGAAATCAACCAATCAAAGTTCAAAACAGAAGCTGTAGAGCTTACTACCATAGAATTCTTGAATAATGAATTGATTATAGGTTGTGGCGGAATGAATGGTTATATTCACATAGAAAATATTTGAGGCATAAAAATCTGCATTAATCGGAAATACTTATTGCAGTAAACAAGCTCGGTACAAAAATTATGATGTAAAAAATCCAACATGGTTTTGTTACTGTTGAAAGTGAAACTTTGTCGTCCCATTGTATCTGAACACTCTTTCGAATAGCGAGTGCATATAGTAACCTAATAATAGCAAGAATGACACACAATCGATCAACTTAGCAGGGAATTCTGACATATATTGTTTGATTCGCCAATGAAATTGATCGTATGACATGGACATATTCATGAAATAGCTTGCATGAAATGCAGTAAATAAAAAAGCAACCCCAACTTCCTTGTATGAAATTCTTCTTCTTTTCGTTCGCCGATCATACCGCCAGTCCTGTGACTATCGACATGATCATATGCGTTAAGTGCGTGGATCCATGGTTTATTAGAGTGCGCCGTGCGGCCTGAAACCTCCGTCTTCAGCACATGAAATAGCTTGCATGAATTACAGTAAATAAAAAAGCAACCCCAACTTTCTTGTATGAAATGAATCCCACTGTATTGAATCCGGGGCCAGCCACGGTTGTTTGGTCATACGCATACTTCCGGTTTAAAATGAGGATACACATTTAGTATATCACACAACTATAATTTGGGCTATATATTATATAGGCATCACATTTATATCACACCAGTGATAACATTTACTAGCTCATAAAATCCACAAGTATGTTATAAATAATACGGTATGTTCTTTATAACTACTGCCCAAACCGGGGCTAGCTGCATACCAAAACGGACACACTGAATACACATAGATCATCATTACCAAACTGACCACCTGGGTGAATTGCTTATCATCTTACATGACTGTCCAAACAGGCAATAATCTTTAAAGATATCTTAAAATACAGATAACTTGTCTGAAACATATATATATATCACTTGTATTTACCTTTCGGCATGCAGGACATAAACCATTCTCATTGGTTCTTATCCTATGCCAGCAAAATCTGCATATCTGAAAAACAAGCATATGATATATATGAGATGAGCTGACAGTTTATGTTGTTATCAAGTCACATCTAGAGCACATATTCTTGATTATTAAGCTGTGCAGAGCACTTCCTGTGGTGATGATAGTACATACATGTAAGCTTACTCTGAAGATATCTTAAACAGTTAACAACTTGCTATATGGACTGGTTGTACTGATATTGTACAATCTACACTACAGGGGAACAGGCACCAAATGTAATTTGTTGTGTAGTTCGAGCAATCGGCAAATCAAGCATATGAATATGATTTCTGTAGTCACATTAAATAAGATTTTCTCTACAAATTTGTTGCATTGTGCATCTTAAACAAGAGGCCCAAGAGCCTGTGGCGCTCACCTGGACCATTGGCATTTAAACCATTTGCATTTAAATAGACATGGATGATTTTCGGAAAATCCAATATGGACACCAAAGAATTGACCAATCAAGACTATGGTTTAATATGTTGAAGCCTACCGTCATAGGATCATTCCAACCAAGTTTTGTTGAAATCGGGGTTATTGATTGAAGGAGTACCCTATTTAAATGGCTCCGGAAAACTTTCAGAAAATCAGATTGCTGCCAAAACATTAACCTATCGAAATTCTGAATAGAATTTCTAGAGGCTACGACAATAGGATCCTTCCAGCCAAAATTGGTACCAAACATAAGGTTTTACAAAGATGGTCAAGTCACATCAGTTTGAAGGCCATGACAGATTATATCTGTGTCCGCCAGTAACATAGCATTTAATACCCAAAGCGACTTCTGCAGTGGTCTTGAGAAATGTCTGTTTACAGACCATGATAAGACAAGGGAATACAGAATGAAATAAGTTGAACATCATTGGATTTGGATACAAGAGAAAATTTACAAAGATCACATTTGACAGTATGATAAAAAGGTCAATTGTCATTTGTCATGGGTATTCAAACAACATATTAATTAAACATGAAGTTTATCAGATCTTTACTTTGTACATTCACAGAGCAAGAGATTATTTTTGAAAATTTACCACTGGGATGACTGGCTCGGTTATCGAGCTAATCATTCCAGTTCTAAATTAGAAACAAATAGTCTTCTCTTGGCATGCTTGGTCTGTAAACAGACATTTCTCAAGACCACTGCAGCAGCAGTTTTTGGGTATTAAATGCTAAGGTTAAAAGGTATGTTACTGGCGGACACAGATATAATCTGTATCAATACACTATTAATGGTTTCACTAAGAGCCTGGTATCAGCGCCTATCGGAACATTGGATTCGGTCACTTTTACAGCATTGATACTGGACCGGCTGGTAAGACCTATCAATGGATACGGTATCGGAGATACGAATCGGTCGACCCTGGTTTTAACAGGTGATCTGATCACACATTCTCATCAGCATTATGTAAAACATATAGATGTAAGATAATAACCGCATTTTAAATCTTAGTCAACTGGTAAGCATGCTAAAGCACATCAAATCAATAAACGACACTGAATGTCTTACCTGATATCCACATGTGCAAGGGAAGAAGTTGATATCATCAATCTCCAGAGGCTCCATACACAATGGGCACTAGTAGTAACAATAATAAAAGATCAATAATTAGCATTTAGTTATTAACAAGTTCATGAAGATTCAGCCAAAACCGGCCTCTGCAGTAGTCTTGAGGATGTCCTTCCGCAGGTAGAGTATTTTTGAAAATTTACTAATTGAATGGCTGGCTCGATAATCGAGCCAGTCATTTCAATGGTAATTTTTCTAAAACACTCCTCATTACCTGCAGATGGACATTCACTAAGGAAATATTTTGGATTTTCTTGACCAAATTCTACCAGTTTTTTAAAAGCTTTAAAGTAGTAGTAATAGTAGGAGGTACATGCATATGTATTTTCTCCTAGATGTTACAAGCTAGACATATATAATACATCATACACCACTTGTAGATCTTACCTCAATTGGTTCTTCTATAGACATGATGATCAGGCTATCTGGTAATCAGTCACTT
This sequence comes from Chaetoderma sp. LZ-2023a, assembly GCA_034401795.1. Taxonomy (NCBI): domain Eukaryota; kingdom Metazoa; phylum Mollusca; class Caudofoveata; order Chaetodermatida; family Chaetodermatidae; genus Chaetoderma; species Chaetoderma sp. LZ-2023a. Next base: position 134,808,846 of record CM067370.1, on the reverse strand, counting down.
TCCTGAAATTCGGGGGAAAAAAATAATATACTAGAAATTTGTTTATAAAAGATGAATCGAAATGGTAAGGATACTTACAGAAAAAGTATTTTGCTTATTATTTTGGAAACAAAACTTTGACGAAACTTGTTGCATATGGTAGCAATTCCCCGGTGGCGAAAATATTGGGCAGGAAATACAGGCAAATACTGCCCCGACCCCGGGAAATACTTAAGAGTTTTAAACTCATCATATGCACGCAGGCATACTTGGTTGAGGAATGCTAAATGTGAACAGTATGTCTTTGATAATGCCCTAAGGGGAGGGGGGGGGCTACTTCTATTAGGCACACATTTGGAATTCACGGCAAAGATATCACTAAAAAATCTTGAAAGTTTTCAAAGCTGCATTCATTGATCATTACATTTACAAGACAATTTTGATGAATTTTAATCTTTCAAGGGCGATAATTCTGGCGAATATACGCGGATTTTCCCGAAACTAAATCATGACACTTCGCCTATCCCTAAACATCTGCTGAACAAATAATTGTGAGTGTAGGTTCAAAACCATTCGAGATCTGGACAGGACAATAAGATTTTGAAGAATTTTAGCTTTTCGAGGGTGATAACTCTGGTGAATATGGGCAGATTTTGCCGAAATGAAATCATGACACTTCGTCCATCCCTAATACATCCGCTGGAAAAAAAATGTGTGATTTTAGGTTCAAAACCCTTCGAGATATGGCTCGGACATGAAAATTTTGACAAATTTGAGCTTTTCAGGGCCGATAACTCGGGAAAATATGAGCAGATTCTGCCGAAACGAAATCAATGCACTTCGACAATCCCTAACACATCAGCTGAAAGAAAATTTTTAGTGTAGGTTCAAAACTCTTCGAAATCTGGTCTGGACAAGAAATCAGACGGACAGACGCACGACGAGCGCCATCAAATAATACGACCACGCATACACGGGCGTATAAAAAGCAGGAAATACGCCAATAGGTGGGTAAGTCATTAGAAATGGTAAACTTTAAACTAATATCCTAGACATATTAATCACAAGGCCTACTATACAGAAGCCCATACATAATGTACTTTTGACAATTGAGATCAAATTTGCAACATGGGCACATCATAGCATATCTATAACCCATTCAACTCGACATGTACCAATCAGTACAAGACATACTCTTTATTGTAAAATTTGAATTTATTAAAACCTTTTTCACCAGAGGTTGCAACAATTGTGACATCAAATACAACTAGATTGATCGGTTGATGAAGTCATCGCAAATCCCCACGTTCACCGCTTTGAACATTTGACTCGCCCCACAACCCACACCATCGGGAGGAGACAATTGTAAATGTCCTTTTGCACTCCACAATAATATGGGTAACTCACATACCAAATTTTATTGCATTTCGTCCAGTTGCACCACAATAAATTGTTGACCTTTTGACACCCAATACCACCCACCCCTGGGGCGTGGGGCCAGATGTAAATGAGCTCATCCACTCTACATTGATATTGGTAACTTACATACCAAATTTGGTTGAATTCTGTTCAATAGTTTCCCGAGATGCGTTATATTCAGTTTCCGCAGATTAAAATTTGCCATTTTGTCCCCTACCCGACTCCCTGTGGGCGGAGCCTAATCTAAAAGGCCTCATCTAACGGTTTCAGAAGGTGTGTTACAAGCGATTTGACCTTTTGACCCCTGCCACGATATTTACATTGGGCTTGGCCCCACCTAGGGGCGGAGCCAAATGTAAACATCGTCTTGCAAAGCGGAATCATATAGGTAACTCACATACTAGATTTGGTTGAATTCCATCCAACGGTTTGGGAGGAGATAGCGTGATAGACGAAGGAGATTACAATATCCCCGACGTTTTCTTAATGACTGAATAAATGAATCTATTTACACTCAGACATCTTTACAAGGTATATGTGGAATCCCTAATTACATATCCATTATATATGCTTTGGATTCTCAGCATATAAGAATATTGATTTACAAGTTTGCTCAGTTAAGTCAAGATTTCTATGTACATCAATGCTCTGAGCTATAGGCTGTCTGCCACACTCAGGTCTTATACTGGTGTGGTATTTAATTTATCCTACAATGGAAAGATAGGAAAATGCGTAAGTGGGGATTAAATGATTGAGATGACAACACATTTCATTCTATTAAATATACGACTATCTACTAATATTACGTAATATTTACACTATTACATCCTACAATAGGACTGACAGAAAACAATAACTTTCAAAATCATTTTCAAAAAATTCTGTAGATTTCAGTTTTAAATACACAATTTTTTTACACTTGTCAATCCCTTAATCATATTTAACAACTTTCGCAATCCTTTCAGCAGTTCGGGAGCAGCAGTTTTCATGAAAACTAGGTAATCCAAGATGGTCATCAGACAAAATGATCAAGCAGGTTTTCTTGAACAAATTTGGTTATGCTCTTGCCCTAGATGACAATTTATGAGTTTTGAATTAATCTCCCAAATGGTTTTGGAGATTTTGAAGACATTTCTAAAAATCATCCAAAATCCTAGACGGATATCAGCAAAATTGGCCGATTAGTTTCTTTTGAACAAACTCAGAAATCCATATCCTAAAGATGATTCCTGTCAAATATAATTGAAATCGGGCCAGTGGGTCACGAGAAAACATTTTACATTTCCTATTGAGTTAATATACATTGAGTTATTTGCGGGAAATGATCTAAAATGGCCAAACTATTTATCCGACAGTTTCAAAGTGAAATGAAGGAAATTTCAATTTCCCTTTCTCTGAGATCTAACAATACATACCATTACATTACTTATTGATAACAGCCAGATTGGCGCTGTGACCGAAGAGTCTTCTAGACAGAGCTCTAGCCGGTTCCTGCAACCGGGTACCCGTAACCATGACCCGGCCACTAGTTTGCATACCCTTAGCAAAAAAGTGACCGACACATGGCTTGCCTTCATGGGTCAGGGAGGCAGGGTTCGTAATGTAATGGTAAATATTGTTAGAACTCAGAGAAAGGGAAATTTCTTTCATTCTTCGATCAATACTTACCATTACATTACTTATTGGTAACACCAGATTTGATCAGTAACCCGGTGGGAAGGGGCAAGCCATGCAAAACTTCAGTGCCACTAGAGAAAAGATTGAGATTAAACTTCTCACAAGGAACTTCTCCAAGAGAACCGACAAGCTTAAGACCGACTGACATTTGCATAACCGCCAACCCCTCCTCCTCTTTCTCCAAAGAAAGGGAAGAGAACTAACGTACATGCATCTCGCCTGAAACACAAATATGCCAAGAGATTTAACAGCTCTTGACACACTATAGCCTGGGAATGAGCATGAATATATAGGATGAATGAACATGATATATATATATAATACAAAATATAATCAAACTTGGATTACCTAATGACTTTTGTATTTCAGACACCACGTCGCAACCGTCACACGATGGCCTATCATGACATTTATTGGTTGGTATCCTCTCGCTGACCATGTCTGTCAATCTCTAATTAATTAGCATTATGCTATCACAGGATATCAGTGGGGTCCACTATCTAGCGTTCAATACTGCTAAGGCGAGTGGATTAGCCGAGTCTGACATATCCCTCATAAAGTAGTCTGTGAATGAGAACTTACAGTGCCATTGTGCAACGGCCATGATGTCCTCTAACGAGACACCATTGTACAGAACAGTCGAGGCGGCTATTCCTCTGGCGTCATGAGCCCTGGCACATTGCAGCTGGTGACCGGTTGCAATTTCTTGGGTAGTCTGAATGCATTCGACTACCCAACGCGATATGGTATCCATGGATGCTGCAACCACAAGGCGTTTTATGGGAGATCCACAGATGCCCATCATCTGACCATAGAGAGTCTGTCCGTTTCTTGTACTTAATCAAAGCACGGAGTGGACACCCAGCACTGGCATCATGATCATACGCAGTTAATTTCGGTAAAAAGATCGGTTTGCTAGATATTTCAGATTGGTTCTTTGACAGAAATTCTACTCTTGGAAGCAGTCGCAGACGTTCTCCAGAGACAATAAATTGGTCTTTCTCTGCTGAAAGTGCATGGATCTCACTGCGCCTTCTTGCTGAGGAAGCTGCCAATAGAAAGACCACCGTAAGAGTCAAATGCATTAGATTAACTGAACCCATAGGTTCGACTGTTAGAAAGGGTGCTTGGTTGGCACATTAAGCAGTAAAGATAGACTCCAGGTTAGAATAACTACTGGTTGTCTCGGTCAGAGATTGCTCATTCCCTTCACCATCACGTTTAACTGGGCCACCTTTGGTCTATCCCTGTTGGCTAGATAAGGGATAACTGATGCCAAAGCTGACTTGTATCCAGCAATTGTAACAGGAGCTAATCCACTAAAGAACAGCTCACAGAGTCTGCTATTTGCTGAACAGTGGATTAAAAGGGATCAAGATCCTTTCCTTTACACCATTCTGCAAATTTGTTAACCTTGTTGTTATATGACTTGAAGGTTGACCTCCTTCTCGCGGCTGCTATGAAACTTGTAGCCTGCTGAGAAAAGCTTTCCGATGTGAAATGATGTTTGATAACATCCACACAGTGAATTTGAATATTTCAGGCCGCTCATATAGGAAGTGGCACTTGGCTGGGAGATCATGTATGGAATCTTGGGCAGGTGCACTGGAATGTCCACCAACAGATCCAGCAAATCCGTGAACCACACCATGCTGGGCCAAAATGGTGCTATCAGCAGGACCAGGTATGATTCCTCTTGAATTTTCACCAACAACTTCGGGAGAAGGATGGTGGGTGGGTATGCGTGTATCCCTTTCCAGCTTATCGCCAGAGCATCTGGATCTGGAATCGGCGAGACATAAGTCATGATTTTCAAAGAGCATTTTCCTTTGAGGCGAACAAGTCCACGTTGGGCTTGCCACAATGAACGAACATCCTTTGTAGAACAGGAGGCAGAATTCTCTGTCTGCGAGCCAAAAATCTGCCAGAATGTTCAATCACCCAGCTGCTTTCAAGACAACCGAGTAATTCCTTTCTCCATAGAATTAAGTTCCACAGTTTCATACACAGTGTGGGAGACCTGCTCCAGCCGTGGCGATTTATGTATGGTACCACTGTCGAATTGTCCGACCGTATCAATATCAACTTGCCCCTGACTCCAGTGCCAGTTCCACCGCTCCTTTCTCCGTTTCCACAGAGACATCAAATACAACTGGATAGGTCTTCACATTGGAGCAGGGTATGGGATTACCTGCTCAATGGAGACCCATCATGCACAGCATGCCATCTGAAGAAACCTTGCCTGAGTATGCTTTCCCACTCGAAAATTCTGGAGAATGGTGTGCAAAGAGACGAGCGACGGCTCTGATGGATAAACCATGCCATTCTCCAGATCGAATCGCATCCCCAGATAGACTAAGTGTTGAGTTGGTGTCAAATCAGCTTTCTCCATGTTGACTATCCACCCTAGATCTGAAAGCAATTTCAGAGTCAGAGCAGTATCCATCTCCAACCTGGCTGGCGTGTCCACCTTGATAAGCCAATCGTTTATGTAGGTGTGAAGTGCCACGTTCACTCTTTTGAGAAACCCTGTCTCTGCTAGGACCACTCTGGTGAAAGCTCTTGGAGGCATCAGCCAGCCGACTGGGTGCACCACAAACTCCGGACCACGATTCTGAAATGCGAATCGCAGAAACCTGTGACAGCCCTTGTTCACTGGAATGTGGAAATGTGCGTCTTTCAGATCGATTGATACACACCACATTCCTTTCCTCAATCCCGCCATTACCGTTCTCGGTCCAGAGGGTTCCAGAGGGCACATACCACACACATGTCGGGTGCCCTCACAACCACTCTTAAGCGGTCACCGCTCACAAAAGCGGTGTCCTCTCATTTTTAAAAGCGTACCGCACACATGCATGAACGGTGCCCCTGGGCACCTCACAAAATGTGTGGTGGACCCAGCGGTGCCCTGGAACCACGCCAAGGGGCACTGCTAATGCTAGCGGTGCCCAGGCCAGAGAGTATAAAAGGAGAGAGCAAATGAGCTCCCAACAATTCAGACTTTTGAGTACAAACAAACTCAGCGTAAGGTCACAAGGAATTATTTCAAAGAGATAATACGTCTTTATCACACTTCTTCAACAAAGCCTACTCCACATACCTGTAGCCATGTCGGATCTGCATCCAGACAGAGAAGCATCCGCCGCACCCCCTTTCTAAGATTGAAGGAACTTTCAATTTCCCTTTCTCTGAGATCTTACAATACTCACCATTCTATTACTTCTGATACAAGCTATCCTGGATAGCTGGGCCCTATGACTATAGACGTAGTAAGCTTTACTGGCTCTTGGAACCGGGTACTCGGCTCCCAACTGCCCAGTACCCGTTTGCCATGAAGCTCATATTGTTTGCATAGCCACCAAACAAGAGATACCAATGGCTTGCCTCTGTGGGGCTGGGAGGCAGGGTCCGTAATAGAATGGTGAGTATTGTTAGATCTCGGAGAAAGGGAAATTTAAATTTCCTTCATTCTTCTTCGATCAATACTCACCATTCTATTACTCCTGATATAGACCCGATTTAGACAGTAACCTGGTGGGAAGGGGCAAGCCATCAATTGCTACTTTTGCCCCTTGGAGAAAGAGCTTAGACTTAAACTTGACAAATGGAGACCTATAAGGACCATCAAGTTAAAGGGACCGAACAACATTCGCATCACTGCCCCCTGCCCCCTTTTTTCTCCTAAGGAAGGGGAGAGAACTCACGAACATGCATCTCGCCTGAAACACAAATATGCCAAGAGGGTTAACTGCTCTTTGCATATATCAGCCTGGGAATGAGCATGAATATATAAGATGAATGAACATGATATATAGACATCATACAAAAAACTCTCAATCTTGAATTACCTCATGATATTTGGATTCCAGACGTGGAGCCTCCAACCATTCACTTGTCCGGCCATCAGTGACACAACTGGTTGACATCCGCTCTCTTGACCATGTCTGCTTCTTAATTCTTTCTTACAAATGCCAAAAAAGGAAGAAGAGCAGTGTGGTCGTTTAACTATCGTTTCAAAACAGCTAAAGCGAGTTGATTGGCGGAGTCTGACACATCCCTCATAAAAGTAATCCGTGAAAGAGGACTCACAGTGCCATTGTGCAACAGCCATGATGTCCTCTAACGGAACACCATTGTAAAGGGCAGTCAAGGCGGCTATTCCTCTAACATCGTGTGCCCTTGCGCATTGCACCTGGTGCCCAGTCGCAATCTCATGGGTAGTCTGAATGCATTTGACTACCCAATGAGAGATCAAATCCATGGATGCGGCGCCATATGGCTTCTTATGGCAGATCCACAGATGTCTATCATTCGACCGTAACGAGTCTGTCCATTTTTTGTACTTAGTCAAAGCACGGACTGGGCACAAGACACTGGCATCACGATCAAACCTAGTTAGTTTCGGTATAATGATCGGATTGCCGGGATATTTCAAAGATTGATTCTTTGACATAAACTCTGCTCTTGGCAGTAGACGCAGACCCTCTCCGGAGACAATAAATCGATCCCTCTCTGCTGAAAGTGCATGGATCTCACTGTGCCTTCTAGCTGAGGAAGCTCCCAATAGAAAGACCGCCTTTAGAGTCAAATGCTTTAGACTAGCGGTACGAAAGGGTGCTTGGCAAGTACATTAAGCACTAAAGATAGACTCCAGGCTGGAATGACTACCGGTTGTCTCGGTCGGAGATTGCTCATTCCCTTCACCATCACATTTAACTGGGCCACCTCTGGACTATCCCTGTTGGCTAGACAAGGGATAACTGATGCCAAAGCTGACTTGTATCCAGCAATTGTTACAAGAGCTAGTCCTGAAAAGCACAGCTCACAGACAAAGTCTGCTATTTGCTGAATAGTGGATTGAAAGGTATCAATACCCTTTCCTTCACACCAGTCTGCAAATCTGTTAACCTTGTTGTTATATGACTTGAAGGTTGACCTCCTTCTCGCAGCCGCGATGAATTTGGCAGCTTGTCGAGAAAAACCTTCCGACGTGGAACGTTGTTTGATAACATCCACGCAGTCAATTTGAACATTTCGGGACGCTCGTGTAGGAAGCATCCCTTGGCCTGGGAAATTATGTACGGAATCTCGGGTAACTGCACTGGATTTTCCACCCGCAGATCTAAGAGGTCCTTGAACCACGCCCTGCTGGTTCCTCCCTGATCTTCACCAATATCTTCGGTAGAAGAATGGTGGGTGGGTACGCGTAAGCGTGCATCCCTCTCCAGCTTAACCCCCAACAGACCCCCCTTTAGCGGGTTGGTCTGTCGTTTTATTAACCACTATAAAAAAAACCTTACCGTTCAATCACTACTTGCTAAATCAAATATCTGCATTTAGCTATCAGAATAAAATTTTGTATGCTCACTTACATACTCCCTAATGCCAATACCATAACCATGTAGACCCTCAACCAGGCTTCTGGTAGAGTGAGCCCCTGCATTAGCCTTACAACAGACTGGCACCAGTCTGTACACACTCCTTGGTGACGCCCGTCACTACGCACGCTCGCGCATGCGCAGTAGATCCCAAATGTGAAAACTGATTCACTTTTCTAAATTTAAGTGCCATATATCCAGAATAGATTCTCAAATCAATACCCAGCGGGGTGGCTGAGGCCGGGTCGTAGTGATTGAACGGTAAGTATGTTTTTACAGTGGTTAATAAAACTAGACCAACCCACTAAAGTGGTGGGGGGGGGGGGGGTCTGTTGGGGGTTGTCATTACACCACAAAAACATCCATTACCGTTCAATCACTACTTGCTAAACCCGTAGATTGCAGGAAATGTCAATTTCCCTTTCTCCGAGATCTAACAATACTCACCATTCTGTTACTTCTGATATACAGCTGGCCCTGACAGCGGCTCTAGGATTATAGACTTAGAAAGCTTTACCGACTCCTGGGAACCGGGTACTCGGCTCCCAACTGCCGAGTACCCGTTTACCATAGAGCTCATATTGTTTGCATAGCCACCAAACAAGAGAAAACTATGGCTTGCCTCCGTGGGGCTGGGAGGCTGGGTCCGTAACAGAATGGTGAGTATTGTTAGATCTCGGAGAAAGGGAAATTGACATTTCCTGCATTCTCCTTCGATCAATACTCACCATTCTGTTACTTCTGATATACACCAGATTTGATCAGTAACCTGGTGGGAAGGGGCAAGCCATAAATGCTAATTTTGCCCCTTGGAGAAAGATTTTAGACTTCAAACTTGACTAACGGAGACCTAAAAGGACCGTCAAGTTCACGGAACCGAATCACATTCGCGTCACAGCCCACCCCCCTTTTTCCTCCTAAGAAAAGGGAAGGAACTAACGAACATGTATCTCGCCTGAAAACACAAATATGCCAAGAGGGTTAACTACTCCCTGCATATTCCATGTATTAGCCTGGGAATGAGCATGAATATATAAGATGAATGAACAGGATACATATACATAATACAAAAAAACTCTCACTTATTGAATTACCTTATGATAATTGGACTTCAGACGTACCGCCTCCAACCATTCACCGGTTCGGCCATCGGTGACACAATCTGGTTGACATCCTCTCGCCTGACCATGCCTGCTTTAGGTTCTTTTCTTACCAAAGTGAGAAAAGGGTGAAAAGCAGTGTGGTCACTAACTATCGTTTCAAAACAGCTAAAGCGAGTGGATTGGCTGAGTCTGACACATCCCTCATATAGTAATCCGTGAATGAGGACTCACAGTGCCATTGTGCAACGGCCATGATGTCCTATAACGGAACACCATTGTAAAGGGCGGTCGAGGCGGCTATTCCTGACATTGTGTGCGCTTACGCCTTGCACCTGGTGCCCAGTCGCCATCTCGTGAGTAGTCTGAATGCATTCGACCACCCAACGAGAGATAGTATCCATGGATGCGGCGCCATAAGGCTTTTTATGGCAGATCCACAGATGTCTATTGTTCGACCGTAACGAGTCAGTCCGTTTCTTGTACTTAGTCAAAGCACGGACCGGGCACCAGACACTGGCATCACGATCAAACCTAGTTAACTTCGGTATAATGATCGGTTTGCCGGGATATCTCAAAGATTGGTTCTTTGACATAAACTCTGCTCTTGGCAGAAGCCGCAGACCTTCTCCAGAAACAATAAATCGGTTCCTCTCTGCCGAAAGCGCATGGATCTCACTGCGCCTTCTAGCTGAGGAAGCTGCCAATAGAAAGACCGCCTTTAGAGTCAAATGCTTTAGACTAGCCGAACGCAACGGTTCGAAAGGGTGCTTGGCCAGTACATTAAGCACTAAAGATAGACTCCAGGCTGGAATGACTACCGGTTGTCTCGGGCGGAGATTGCTCATTCCCTTCAACATCACATTTAACTGGACCACCTCTGGACTATCCCTGTTGGCTAGACAAGGGATAACTGATGCCAAAGCTGACTTGTATCCAGCAACTGTGACGGGAGCTAGTCCTGCAAAGAACAGCTCACAGAGAAAGTCTGCTATTTGCTGAATAGTGGATTGAAAGGTATCAATACCCTTTTCTTCACACCAGTCTGCAAATCTGTTAACCTTGTTGTTATATGACTTGAAGGTTGACCTCCTCGCAGCCGCGATGAAATCAGCAGCCTGTCGAGAAAAGCCTTCCGACGTGGAACATTGTTTGACAACATCCACGCAGTCAATTTGAACATTTCGGGACGCTCGTGTAGGAAGCGTCCCTTGGCCTGGGAGATTATGTTCGGAATCTCGGGCAACTGCACAGGATTTTCCACCAGCAGATCTAGAAGATCCGTGAACCACGCCCTGCTCGGCCAATACGGCGCTATTAGCAGGACCAGACACGGCTCCTCCCTGACCTTCACCAATACCTTCGGTAGAAGAATGGTGGGTGGGTACGCGTAAGCGTGCATCCCTCTCCAGCTTATCGCCAGAGCGTCTGTATCGACGGCATTTGGATCTGGAATCGCCGAGACATATGTCATGATTTGAGCATTTTCCTTTGTGGCGAACAAGTCCACGTTGGGTTTGCCCCAATGCTCGAAGATCCGTCGCAGAACCGGAGGGTTGAGGGACCACTCTGTTGGCAAGATTCTGTCTGCGAGACAAAGCATCCGCCAGAATGTTCAATTGGCCAGGAATATGAGCAGCTTTCAAAACAACCGAGCAATTCCTGCACCATTGAATCAAGTGCCACACCCTGATGCACAGAGTGGGCGACCTGGTCCCGCCTTGGCGATTTATATATGATACTACTGTCGAATTGTCCGACCGTATCAATATCACCTTGGCCCTGATCATCGGAAGGAACTCTTCCAACGCCAGTTCCACTGCCATCATTTCCAACAGATTGATATGCAGCTGACTCTCCGGGAGAGTCCATGTGCCCGAGACCTGGTGTTCTCCCAGGCAGGCACCCCACCCATCCAGCGATGCATCCGTGTAAACGGACAGCTGGGGGTGGGGTAGGTGCAGCGAAACCCCTATTAGGAGATTCTGACGCTGTTTCCACCATAGAAGATCGATATTATCGGCTCCAAAACTGGCACCAGTTTTGACAGGGGTTCTGTTCTCTGTTTCCACAGAGACATCAGATACAACTGGATAGGTCTTCGCATTAGAGCAGCGTACGGGATAACCTGCTCCATGGAGACCATCATGCCCAGCATCTGAAGGAACCGCCTCGCCTGAATGTGGTTTCCCACTCGAAAACTCCGAGGATGGCTAACAGAGACACCACTCTGGGCTCTGATGGGTAAACCCTGCCCTCCTCGAGGTCGAATCGCATCCCCAAATAAACGAAATGTTGAGTGGGCGTCAACTCGGATTTCTCCTTGTTGACTATCCAGCCTAGATCTGAAAGTAACTTCAGAGTCAGAGCAGTATCCACGTTCAACCTGGCTGCCGAGTCTGCCTTGAGCAGCCAGTCGTCTATGTAGGTGTGTAGCGCCACGTTCTCTTTTCTGAGAAACGCTGTCACCGCAAGGACCACTCTTGTGAAAACCCTCGGAGCTGTCGACAGGCCAAACGGGAGAACTGTAAACTCCCATACTTGATTCTGAAACGCAAATCTCAGAAACCTGTGCCAACTCCGATTCATCGGAATGTGGAAATATGCATATTTCAGATCGATCGATACACACCACATTCCTTTCCTCAATCCCGCCATTACCGACCTCGGCGTTTCCATCTGGAACCGAGGCGTATGGATAAACCAATTTAATGGCCTGAGATTGAGTATGGGTCTCCATCCCCCTGTGCTCTTGGGGACAAGGAACATGTTTGATTAGAAGCCTGGAGTGTTCCGGTTTGCTGGTTTTATTGCTCCCTTCAGAAGCAAACCCGACACTTCCTTTTGAACGGCTTCTAACTTGTCTGGCTCCCTTGGTACGGGTGTCCAGACAGGTGCCAAAGACAGATTTTGTGGTGGAAAGTCCCACCACTCCGGCATGTAACCCTGGGATAACCATCCCAGGACCACACTGTCTGACGTCACACCTCGCCAGGCCTCGACGAAACGCATGAGCCTTCCACCCACCATAGACGCCTCGACGTCTAACGGGGTTGTCCGGCTCGCAGTCCGCCCCCCCCCCCTCTTTCTTAACGAGAGAGAGTGAGAACCATTTCGTTCTAGGCACGACGGGTATAACTGGCACCGCTGTTCCTGTCGCACAGGCGCGGTCAGGCGGAAGGGAGCTTGCGTACCCTCAGGTACACTTCGGCCCCTTCTGTCCGCCCTTTGAGGCCTTACCCTTACCCTTCCCCTTGCCCTTCCCGCCTCTAGGGCGGTCAGGAGCAACATTGGGGAGGGTAGGCGCCTCTACAACCTTCCTGGGCTTCTTCGCCGGCGGCGGCTCCGAGAACCCAGCTGAAGCAGAAGTCGCAACAGGCCTGGCTTTCGCCTTGCTCTTATGCTTCTTCTGCTTCTTTGAAGGCTGTCCCGAAGGGCGGTTTGCCCACAGCCCCTAGTGCGTGCGCTTGCCGCACTAGCTCTAGCTGTAGATTTACCGCTAAAAGATTCTGCGCGATACTGGCGGTGTCCTCTAAGATGGCCCGCGCTTGGCCACCAAAGATGCTAGGCCCTGTCAGGGGCGTCCCAAGAAGACGCTCCCTGACTGCCGTAGCCGGACGCATATGGTCAATGACCATTTGCCTCCTGGACTTCGTCACTCGCGCTTGCACCCTTGCCAATGCGTCCATTGACAGCACCAAGCCGTCATTAACACATGAAAGCGCCACAGGTGACTGACTGAAGGAGACGATAAGAGTGATTGACAGCGCTCATCGCTGCCCTCACACCCTCATCGCATAGGGACAGGACTTCTTCCTGGTGTACCTGGGACATATCCACTAGTGCCGGACCGGGGCCACCCGACCCGGCACTCTGGACTCCCAGTACCCATCGGTCATCCTCCGTGACCAACGGGCCTACACCATACCTGTCGTATTCACCCCGCGGAATACGACATCTTGCCCGCACCTCCCTGGAGGCCGCAGGGAGCTGACCCTTGGTCATTAGTTGTTTGCTATAAATAGCATCCAACAAATCTATGAACCGTGGATCCAGTTCCACTGACTGGATCCGGGCCGCGGGCAAAATCCCCGTCCTAATCGACGCAACCGACGGACGGGGCGCATCTTCATCGGCCGTGGCCGAAACCACAGACGGGTCAACCATGGCTAGCCACGCCAGAGCATCTGACCAATCTACCTCCGATGAAGACACCCCCGCAAACACGTCACCCGTTGACGTGCTCACGGGTCTGCCAGCTACGACCTCCCGGCAAGGAGCCACGGCTGACACGCCAGGCACTCCGCTACCACACGGTTCCGCCGCCACCCCATGAAACACTCCGGTCCATGGGGTAGGTCCGCACGGAAAACCGTATGGACCCGTAACAGTCGCGGAACCATAGCCGGACACGGGCGCCAACGGCACCCCACGTCCGGCTGCCGGACCAGGCGAGATAGGTGAGTACCACGCCTGGCCCGGCACACCCGTTCCCATGACGGCTGGTGACAAACCAAGCCGCGCGGAACCGGTGCAAGGTAACGGATTGGCCTCAGCCGCAGGCGGAGCCGCTGACCTGGCTTGCGCCAAACCAGACAAATGGAGGCCGGTTCCGTCCAGGACGGAATCAACCTCCATATTCTCCACCTGCGGCTTCACGGGCCGCAGCAACCTCTCCTCCTCGTCTTCAGACTCCGAAGAGCCGTCACTAGACGAGTCAACCGTGGAGCCGTCCTGGTGGACGGCTCCCACACCTGACGGACCGGCCACCGCTACTGGACCACCCGGAGGTGGCCGCAGAGAGACAGAACCCGTCTCACCGAAGCCAGACGTGCCTGCCAGGGGGCCGTACGAGACGGCCCCCTCGGTAACCAGTCCAGAATCCTGTCCAAGGACAGGATCCGTACCAGGCATGGGGAGAAACTGCCCCCCAACCTTTGGTAGCAGGGACGACACCAGCGTGGGCAGAACGCTATGCAGAAAACCCTGCATAGCCGGACCAAACCACGCCGGCGGTGCCATCTCTGCCACCTCCAGCTGGGGACGTGGAGCACCCCCACCGGCCGAACCGGGCGCTCCACGATTTCCTCTCGGACCGCCTGACCCCGCGTCAGACCCAGCCAAGTCCTTCTGGGCAAGGAACTTAACCATCATTTCGACGGACCACACTGCACAAACATTACACCTATGATCTATATTACACAGGGAACACCTAAAACAGACATGGTCCTTGAACATTACACGGACAAACTTATGGCAGTCGTCACATGATGGCGGGGCTGGCTTGGCCTATAAAATAAGCACAAACCTACAATAAACAAGCGGAACGAGACCCGGATGGAAAGCAGACAATTAATTTTCAAATAATTTTGACTCATAAATTAACCGTAACCTCCCCGCACCCCACCCCGCCATGTTACAACAACGATCGCATTGATTATGACGACAAGCACGCGGCGGGCACAAACACACCCATAAAAGATCCTCCAGGATGTGTAACGGCTCCAGGAATCATATCGCATAGCATTCAGGGTATATTTACTAATCAATATAAATTATACTCCTAACGAAAGCAGCACGATATGTGAAGAAAACAACAAAATGTATAACAAACTGCTGTCTCACACGGTAAAACCGCAGACCACGCATCTACTCAAGAATTTTGAAACCACCGATCATTGCAAACCGATCGTGATCGCACGTAAACTTGATCATTCTAAAGTTTACGGTACCATTTTTAGTACGCAGCACCCAGAATAAGATGCGCGAATTAATGAAAAAATTTTTCTTCACATAAACATCCGAGCGACCGGGTGTGACGTCACCCGCTCGGATTCTACGGAGAACGACGTCAGCCGATATTCGTGTTAGAAATAACGTAGCAAACACCTATTTTCATATCTGCCGATCGCCTGTTGGGGGTTAAAGAAGGCGATCGTCTGGCATATATCGTTGTTAGCACACGTCCCAGATTCTATGGGGTCAGAAATTGGAACATGCGACACAACGAAATTTAGAGACCTAAGTCTTTTAACTATGGATAATAAAGAACAATACAACCTGGTTGTCTTGGGCGGTATTCTCCATAGTCCTTAGTTAATCCTTTCAGAACACACAAACTATCGCCGATTAAAGACTTAGATTATTTAAAACACTAAAATGCTCTTGTTGCTATGCAAACAAGAATGAGCTCTATGGTAAACGGGTACTTGGCAGTTGGGAGCGGAGTACCCGGTTCCCAGGAGTCGGTAAAGCTTTCTAAGTCTATAATCCTAGAGCCGCTGTCAGGGCCAGCTGTATATCAGAAGTAACAGAATGGTGAGTATTGATCGAAGGAGAATTGGTCAGTGTCCCACTACGAAACTTTGGTGGGAGGAGATTTGAGAATCCATAAGCCAAGAATATCTGGCCCTTTTGATAAGGGCCACCCTTAAAGATGTGGCAAACTTACTATATGCTAAAGAGGACTGCTCATAGAAAACACATAGATTACATATGCCATGATGCTCCAACCAAAATCCTGGGCTATATCCCTATTGCTTAGCCCTCACTAAAGAGGTAACTCACGTTTATTATGGATATTTTAATAATACCGCTTACTCTGAATGGAAACAAGTCTCATATCAGCATAGCCTAACTTATTTAAAAATCGTATAATAATGGAGCAGATTTAATTTAGAAATTGTTATTGAATACATCAACGGTTGCCTAGCCGCTCGGGCTTGTCATCTTGTCAAATAATACTTGATCTACGCAAGTATTTCTTACATAGTGTTAATGTATGGAATCCTTTACCAACAGAAGCAATTAACGCTCCAACATAAAACACATTAAAAAACAACTTAGACTCATTCTTCAAGTCACAGGGTTTTATATATATAGACCTAAGGTCGACTAACTCCCAAGATTGCACTCACTTCTTCTACACTGAAGTATTAGACTGCAATCACGGAAAATCATCAGCCTGAATGTGCATGACACAGGATCCTATAATGATTGCAAAACTGTGTCCCATATTTAAATCAACGACATAGGAAAACAAGCCAGCTTCAAGACTTGGCTTAGGTATACTGAACAATTTGATATCCTAAACCATTCGATATTTATGCCAAGAGGCAGAAAACTTAAAAGATTTTTTATATATTTATTGATTCTTATAGTTATAGACTTAGAATCAATAATTTCATCTTTGTAATAACAAATGACATTGTGTTAGAAATCCCAATAAAAGGAAAGATTGAACACTGATACTTGATATTAACGGTCTGGATACTGAATTTTGCAGACAACATATTACAACTGTAATATCTCTGGACCTGCAAAATATTTTGAAAACATTTTGACAGAAAATTGTTGGTGGTTGCTTAAATCCAAAGATTCTCGGCTGTTCTTCCACCCCTCCAGCGCAACCCCCACCCCACTCCAACCGGCCCGCCGCCAGTCCCCAGACAACTTCAACGCGCAAAAACTCAAGACCCACCAAACAGTCCGGGAACAATCCGACCGAAAGTTGCCAGTGGCTTCACCGGTATCCAGTCAACTCGGCCCAAATACACCCCGACCCACCCTCAACTCGGCCTAGTTCCAACTCAGCCCAGGTCAACTCGACCTACGTTTATGCCTATCATGTGCGACTATACCCTTGGGTCAAGCTGACCCTACAGTACCACCCATAGCCACATACGAATGCACATATGCGCACACATGTATATGCCCATAGGTGCACTATTAGGCGGAACCGACACTGCGCATTTAAATGTACATATGAACATAGCTATAGCAATATTATTGGGCTAACCAGCACGCTTAAATAGGATAAAGATTTTAGAGTGTAGCAGGCCTACCTAGACTTCTATGGTAGCTACTACACACGATAATCCGTATACCATGACACACACGGAAATCTCGGTAATATTTTAAGATCACCATCGTCTTAAAAAGATAGTGCTTTTAGGATAAAGATTGTCTATGTCTATGTATAATAGTTGCGCATTAGTGAAAATAATAGACAATAATAATTCCGACTGTCTTTTAATAAAGAGACGTAAATGCCAGTAAATATTATTAGTTACACCAACAGACGACTAATGCTGGTACAATACGACTGGTACAAGAGGGATCTCATATATCCATATTATCAATTTTTGAAGAAAAGTTCCGAAATCAAGGATATAGAAATATGAGATTCCCAATTATTCCATGCTTCCAGCCAGGTGAAAACACTTCATCTTGAGAACGGCTCTCCAAGTGTGATACCAGCCATCATAAAGAAGAAAGAAGCCAGGTGAATGCATTCCTACGCCTATTTGACTTTTATTAAATTGGGCCGACATGACTTTTTATCCTAGGCTGAGCTGACTAACTTAAGTATGCCGGGTTGGCAATTGGGACAACTCGACTGGAATTCGCTTCACCAACAACCCTCAGCCAAAACACCCCCAAAAGACCCAGCAAATCCCGAGTCCCCGCCCACCGAAAACCACCGTCCTGAGGCCTGCAGCAAACCAGTCAAAATAGAGCAAAAAATTACGCTAGAAAAGGGAAAACAACCAAAATTCTGGGGAAAAATAAGCGAACTCACCGAAACTATGTCAACGCAGAAGAAGAATTTGGCTTATATTCCTTCTTCCTGCCCCCTTATCCGCTTGATTATCTTTTCTAAGCGACTACTGTTCTTGTAGACATTAATCTTGTAGTCATACTGATATCTATGAAACCTTTACTGAATCAAATTCTTTTCAGCGACTGACAAAATTAGACTACGATTTACCCAAGAATCAGGGTTTTTCCCTCTACAAATTCACTCCCTTTGGTTAAAATAAATATGTCAACCTGCCGACATGAGGTAAAAGGAGCGCAAAGAAAGGCTGAATGGCCCGAAGACAACTGGCCATCTAAAGTTGGATTTAAGTAAAAATCGTATCTCGAGATAATGCGTAGAATACAGACTGACTTATCGGCTGATGATATGCGCATATGAAATAATCTGCAACAGAAAAACCCATACGGCAACCAGTCAGAAGTCTTTAATTACGTTGAAAATTGTCACTGATAAACGAATAAAGGTCTGAATAGACTACAATTCCAAGAGAGACTACAAGACTGGCAATGACTCGGTATGAATATTTTCAGCCATTAAACATTTCCAATATTAAACAAATACGGAAATAAGACTAAATCTTAGGCAAGAAGATGCCAAGATACTAGGAAAGCGAACATGTAAACCGGACTTGAAGAACAAAACTGGAACCCCAGGAAGTTCTCTATCACCTGAAATCCAAAACAGGAAGACAGACCCGGAAGATAATCCTAGAACACCAGAAAGATCCATGAAAACCGGAAATGACCTTATCCCCGCCGGTACGAAATCCGGATGCAGAAAAATAGTAAACGGAAATGTGTAAACCGGAAGTAGACTACCGGAAACTGATCAAGATCCTACAACCCGGATGTACAGAATTACCGGAAGAGGAAGCTGAAAAAACTGGAAACGGATATAGCTGAATGATGCAATTCTAAGTCCAACAGACCCAGATAAGCATTCTTCCTAGCGGAAGTAGCAACACTACTACCGGAAGAGGAAGCTGAAAAACTGGAAACAGAAATAGATGAATGATGCAATGCCAGGTCCAACAGACCCAGATAAGCATTCTTCCTACCGGAAGTAGCAACACTACTACCGGAAGAGGAAGCTGAAAAACTGGAAACGGAAATAGATGAATGATGCAATGCCAGGTCCAACAGACCCAGAAAGCATTCTTCCTACCAGAAGTAGCAACACTACTACCGGAAGAGGAAGCTGGAAAACCGGAAACGGAAATAGATGAATGATGCAATGCCAGGTCCAACAGACCCGGATATGCATTCTTCCTACCGGAAACAGCAACACTACTGCCGGAAACGGAAAAACCGGAAGTGGACGGAAAAGCCAGAAAATCATGAGACACCGGATGTTCAGCCAAGCCAGACAATCACAGTGCTCATATCCGGATGCCCGGTAAAACCAGAAGACAAACCGGAATGCAAACCCGCTTGCCCGGACAAGCCAGGAGCAGAGACGATGGAAGATCTCTTTTCTGGCAATAAGAATTACGGGAAAGATGAACTTATGCATGAGATGAAGGATCGGAAGCTTCCGCCACCGATGCCATCGCATGAGGGTTATGCAGACCCTCAAGACTTATATGGTCTTTTGTCTGGCTCCTAGCTGAGGATGAATAACCAGACTTATTCTTTGAATCACCAGACTTTTACTTCAGAGATTTCATCTCTTGTCTGGAAGTGCGTGAAATCTGACTGAAGACTAGAATCACAGTGATTCCTGATTAAAATGTTTGAAAGCACTATAAAGGGTCTACGTAATAAGAGTGGTACTTGGCTATTTTATAACATGGTAATTTGATGGTATATAATAGGCATGGTTTCTCAAACCTCGAAAACGGGAGTACTGACACGAAAACTGGTAACTCAAAACTAAAGTTACAAAAACCCTCTAAAACACCATGCCATGAATGTTAAAGATAACATAGGCAAGATAGATTTCATGGTAGGCATGTTTTCTTGAGTCAGAGAATTAAATGTAACTGAACTTTTCAGTGCAAAGCTAAACTTTTATCCATATGATAGCAGGCGAACTGATCTGCCAGCAGAATATTTGAAAAGTGAATCAGTTTTCACATTTGGGACCTACTGCGCATGTGCGAGCGTGCTTAGTGACAGGCGTCACCAAGGAGGGTGTACAGACTGGTGCCAGTCTATTGTAAGGCTAATGCAGGGGGTCCCTCTACCAGAAGCCTGGTTGAGGGTCTACATGGTTATGGTATTGGCATTAGGGAGTATGTAGGCGAGCATAAAATTTTTTATTCTGATAGCTAAATGCAGATATTTGATTTAGCAAGTAGTGATTGAACGGTAATGGATGTTTTGTGGTGTAATAACAACGCCAGAGCGTCTGTATCGACGGCATTATGATCTGTAATCAGCGAGACATAATTCATGATTTGAGCATTTTCCCTTGTGGTGAACAAGTCCACGTTGGGTTTGCCCCAATGCTCGAAGATCCTGTGAAGAACTGGAGGGTTGAGAGACCATTCTGTTGGCAGAATTCTCTGTCTGCGAGACAAAGCATCCGCCAGAATGTTCAATCGCCCAGGAATATGAGCTGCTTTCAAAGCAACCGAGTAATTCCTGCACCATTGAATGAAGTGCCACACTTAGACACATAGTGTGGGTGACTTGGTCCCGCCTTGGCGATTTATGTATGATACTACTGTCGAGTTGTCCGACCGTATCAATATCGCCTTGCCCCTGACTTTAGGAAGAAACTTTTCCAATGCCAGTTCCACTGCCATCATTTCCAACAGATTGATATGCAGCTGGCTCTCCTGCAGAGTCCATGTGCCCGAGACCTGGTGTTCTCCCAGGCAGGCCCACCCCCACCCCTCTAGCGATGCATCCATGTACAGCTGGGTGTGGGGTAGGTGCAGCGAAACCCCTACTAGGAGATTCTGACGCTTTTTCCACCATACAAGATGCAACATTATTGGCTCCAAAACTGGCACCAGTTTTGACAGGGGTTCTGTTCTCTGTTTCCACAGAGACATCAGATACAACTGGATAGGTCTTCGCATTAGAGCAGCATACGGGATCACCTGCTCCATGGAGACCATCATGCCCAGCAACTGAAGAAACCGCCTCGCCTGAATGTGGTTTCCCAATCGAAAACTCTTGTTGATGGCTAACACAGACACCACTCTGGGCTCTGACGGGTAAACCCTTAAATCCTCGAGATCAAATCGCATCCTTAAATAAACGAAATGTTGAGTGGGCATCAACTCGGATTTCTCCTCGTTGACTATCCAGCCTAGATCTGAAAGTAACTTCAGAGTCAGAGCAGTATCCACCTCTAACCTGGCTGCCGTGTCTGCCTTGTTCAGCCAATCGTCTATGTAGGTGTGTAGCGCCACGTTCTCTTTTCTGAGAAACGCTGTCACCGCAAGGACCACTCTTGTGAAAACCCTTGGAGCTGTCGACAGGCCAAATGGGAGGACAATAAACTCCCATACTTGATTCTGAAACGCAAATCTCAGAAACCTGTGACAACTCCTGTTCATTGGAATGTGGAAATATGCATCTTTCAGATCGATCGACACGCACCACATTCCCTTCCTCAATCCTGCCATTACCGACCTCGGTGTTTCCATCTGGAACCGAGGCGTATGGATAAACCAATTTAATGGCCTGAGATTGAGTACGGGTCTCCATCCCCCTGTGCCCTTGGGAACAAGGAACATATTTGAATAGCAGCCTGGAGTGTTCTGGTTTGCTGATTTTATTGCTCCCTTCAGAAGCAAACCTGACACTTCGTTTTGAATGGCTTCTAACTTGTCTGGTTCCCTTGGTATGGGAGTCCAGACAGGTGCCAAAGACAGATTCTGTGGTGGAAAGTCCCACCACTCCGGCATGTATCCCTGGGATAACCATCCCAGGACCAGACTGTCTGACGTCACACCTCGCCAAGCCTTGACGAAACGCATGAGCCTTCCACCCACTATAGACGCCTCGACGCCTAACGAGGTTGTCCGGCTCGCGGTCCGCTCCCTCCTCTCTTAACGAGAGAGAGAACCATTTCGGTCTTGGCTCGGCTGGTCTAACTGGCACCGCTGTTCCTGTCGCACAGGTGCAGTCCAGGCGGATACGAAGGGAGCTCTCGTACCCTCAGGTACGATCCGCTCCCTTTTTTCCCGAGGACTTACCCTTCCCCTTCCCACCTCTAGGGCGATCAGGAGCAACATTGGGGAGGGTAGGGGCCTCCACAACCTTCCTGGCTTTCTTCGCCGGTGGCGGCTGAGAAAAGCCAGATGAAGCAGCAGCCGCACTAGGCTTAGCTTTCGCCTTGCCTTTATGCTTCTTGGAAGGTTGCACGGTCAGCGGCTTCCCTACAGCCCCTAGTGCGTGCGCTTGCCGCACCAGCTCTAGGTTCACCGCCAACCGATTCTGCGCAATGCTAGCCGTGTCCTCTAAGATGGCCCGCGCCTGGCCACCGAAGATGCTAGGACCTGTCAGGGGCGTCCCAAGAAGACGCTCCCTGATGGCCGTAGCCGGACGCATATGGTCAAGAACCATTTGCCTCCTGGACTTCGTAACACGTGCCTGCACCCTTGCCAGTGCATCCATAGACAGTACCAGGCCGTCATTGACGCACGACAGCGCCACAGGTGGCACATGGTGGCCTGCCCCCGCTTCAGCCCACACCGACTGAAGAAGGCGATAAGAATGGTTGACAGCCCTCATGGCTGCCCTCACACCCTCATCGCAAAGTGACAGGACTTCCTCGTGGTGTCCCTGGGATTTGTCCACCAGTGCTGGGGCGGGGCTACCCGCTCCAGCACTCTGGACACCCAGAACCCATCCTCGGTAAGCGACGGTACAACACCATACCTGTCGTATTCCCCCCATGGAATACGACCCCTCGCCCGCACCTCCCTGGAGGCTGCAGGGAGCTGGCCCTTGGTCATGAGTTGCTTACTATAAATAGCCTCTAGCAACTCAATAAACCGTGGATCCAGTCCAACGGACTGGATCCAGGCTGCGGGCAAGAACCCTGTCCTGATCGATGCCACCAATGGACGGGGCGCATCCTCCTCGGCCGTGGTCGAAACCAGATGGGTCTACCCTGGCTAGCCAAGCCAGAGCCTCAGACCAGTCTATTTCCGAGGAGGACACACCCGTGAACACGTCACCAGTTGACATGTTCACGGACCAACCAGTCACGGCCTCCCGGCTAGGAGCCGTGGCTGACACGCCAGGAACTCCGGTACCATACGGTTCCGCCACCACCCCATGGAACACACCAGTCCATGGAGTAGGCCCGCACAGAAAACCATACAGACCCAGAACCGTGGCCAGCCACGGGCGCCAACGGCACCCCGTGTCTGACCGCCGGACCAGGCGAGAAAGGTGAGTACCACGCCTGGCCCGGCACACCCGTCACCGTGTCGGTTCGCGTCAAACCAACCATCACGGGACCGGTGCCTGGTACCAGATTGGTCTCAACCATGGGCGGAGCCGCCGCCCTGGCTTGCGCCAAGCCAGACGGAGGACGGTTCCGTCCAGGATGGAATCGACCTCCATATTCTCCACCCGTGGCATCACAGGCCGCAGCAACCTCTGCTCCTCATCTTCAGACCCCGAAGAGTCGTCACTAGACGAGGAAACTGTGGAGCCGTCCTGGCGGACAGCTCCCATGCCTAACGGACCGGCCACCGCTACTGGACCACCCGGAGGTGGCCGCAGAGAGACAGAACCCGTCAGACCGGAGACCGGCGGGACTGCCAGGGGGCCGTACGAGACGGCTCCCTCGGCGAGCAGTCCAGTACCCCGTCCAAGGACAGGGTCCGAACCAAGCATGGGGAGACTGCCCAACAACTTTCGGCAGCAGGGACGACATGAGTGTTGGCAGAATGCTATGCAGAAAGCCCTGCATAGCCGGACCAAACCACGCCGGCGGTGCCATCTCCGCCACCTCCAGCTGAAGACATGGAGCGCACCCAAGGGCCGAAACGGACGCTCCATGATTTAATTTTGGTCCGCCTGACCCCGCGTCAGACCCAGCCAAGTCCTTCTGGGCAAGGAACTTCATCATCATATCAACGGACCACACAGCACATATATTACACCTATTGTCACGGTTACATAACATACACCGAAAGCAGACATGGTCCTTAAGCAGGACCTGGACGAACTTGTGGCCGGAACGAGACAAAGATGGAAGGCAGACAATTAATTCTCAAATATATTGACCATAAATTAACTGTAACCGTCCCGCACCCCACAACGTTACAGCAAAGATCGCATTGATTATGACAACAAGAACGAAGCGGGCCTAAATACACCCATAACCTGATCCTCAAGGATGTATCACGGAACCAGGAATCATATCGCATAGCATTCGGGGTATTTTTACCAATAAATATAAATTATACTCCTAACGAAAGCCAAAACGATATGTGAAGAAACAACAAAATGAAACAAACTGCTGTAGCACACGGTAAAACTGCAGACCACACATCTTAATCAAGAATTTTGAAACCACCGATCATTGCAAACACATCGTGATAACACGCAAAACTTGAAATTCCAAAGTTTTCTGGTACCATTTTAGTACGCAGCACCTAGAATAAGATGCACAAATTAATGAAAAATGTTCTTCACATAAACATCCAAGCAACACGGGTGTGACGTCACCCGCTTGGATCTTACGGAGAACGACGTCAGCCGATATTCGTGTTAAAAATACTGTAGCAAACACCTATTTTCATATCTGCCGATCGCCTGTTGGGGTTTAAAGAAGGCGATCATCCGGCATATTTCGTTGTTAACACATGTCCCATCTTCTTAGGGGTTAGAAATAGGAACATGCGACACAGACAAAATTTTAGAGACCTAAGTCTTTTAACTATGGAATAATAAGGAAATATACAACCTGGTTATCATCGGCGGTATCCATATTAATCCAAATATCCTTGTAGAAACGCACTAGCTATCACAATAAATCACAGACAAAAAGACTTAGATTTAATTTCTCAAGATCTTTCCAACTGCAAAAGCATGTATTCCTCTTGTTGCTATGCAAACAAGAATGAGCTCTATGGTAGACGGGTACTCGGCAGTTGGGAGCCGAGTACCCGGTTCCAAGGAGTCGGTAAAGCTTTCTAAGTCTATAGTCCTAGGGCCAGCTGTATATCAGAAGTAACAGAATGGTGAGTATTGATCGAAGGAGAATCAGAGATCCTACCGGACGGACACTGCACACCCACACGTGCTTAAGCCATAGGCCCAACACCCACAGCAGGGATAGGGGCACCTCCAACAGGATCCAAAATCCACTAAATGGAGATGACTAAAGGAATGCCACTGGATCCACCAGATACACTGTATGGATCCATAAGGCATCAACAATGCGGGTTAGGAGCGCATTTGATGGACGCACACTGTGAGCCAGAGCAAAAAAGCACCAGTTCCAGATACGCGCCCATGACGTAGTTATTATCCCAGAATGTTAACGACCAACCATACACACCTAAATTGATCCTTCCGGATGTATAAACGAGCCAAGGAAGACATTCGTGGTAAATTTCAGAATCATTTCAAAAATATACTTCCAAGACGAATGACGTAAAGACACCAAAGCTGACTAGAAATCAACACGAGAAAACAACAGAAATGAATTAACCCTTACTGCTGTAGAACACGGTAGAGCCGCAGTATCACACATATAATCAAGAATTTTTTTAATAACCGTTCTCCGCAAGCAGGACAGCAATTATACGCAAAACTTGATGAATAATTTATAGGTTTCTGGTACCGACACCCATGCAGCCACCCAGAATAAGATCTGTGACAAGAGAAACATTTTTCCCAACGAAATAAGCTGCGCTTAAAGGGTGTGACGTCACCCGCCCAGACCATCACAATGTACAACGTAAGCAGGTTTAGTGTTAGAAACCGTGTATTTCACCAGTAAACAACGCTGAAAAAACATTTCATACTGCCAGATCACCGTTGCGGTTAAAGGAGGCGATCATAAAAGC
Source organism: Chaetoderma sp. LZ-2023a (assembly GCA_034401795.1). Lineage (NCBI taxonomy): Eukaryota > Metazoa > Mollusca > Caudofoveata > Chaetodermatida > Chaetodermatidae > Chaetoderma > Chaetoderma sp. LZ-2023a. Next base: position 134,782,698 of record CM067370.1, on the reverse strand, counting down.
TATTTTCCGCTTTCTCATACGTCCCAGTTCCGATAAAATGGAACATATGATACACACAACAATAGGAGACAGTCTACACTATAACTAGATTACTTTTAAAGAGATATACGACCTGATTATCAGCAGCGTTCTCCATAGCAATCCAAGTAAATCTAATAGAAGAACTAGGCATTAGGTTTGCGCGATTTTTCGATTTAATTGTGAAGTTCGGAAAATCGGCAAAAATTTCAGATTTTTTTTTAATCTGAAGTGAGTACTTTTCTGTCTCATATGATCAGTACATGAGTACAATCTTCTTCTTCTGTTCGTTCGCTGATCATACCGCCAGTCCTGTAAGTGACTATCGACATGATCATAAGCACTAAGTGCATGGATCCATGGTTTATTAGAGTGCGCCGTGCGGCCTGGAACCTCTGTCTTCAGCACTCGAGGTTTCTGTCAGGGTTACCTCACCCGTACTTCCTTTAGTCGCCTCTTACGACATGCAGAGGATACGGAAGGTGTATTCTAAGCCCCACCTACAGTACAATTATAATCGATTCACGCCTGTGTTCCTTGTTTATATCCCGCTGGGCCATGCACATATCGAATAATTACTAAGCACAACGCAGAGCTACAATAAACAAGCTAACAATAGCGAGGTAACACCTTTGTCATTGAGAAAACAAGCTAGTTACTCTGTCGAATCGCCATATAATTTTCTCTCTTTCGCTGCAGACCCTGAGTCTGTTGTGAAATGCCAAGTATATACTTAGTTGCAGAGTGTTAGGCAATCAGTGAACATAATTCTTTTTAATTATAGAGCTAGCAATTTCAGGCGGTGTAATACTTTTTCCTTTTTGATTCGGTTGTCATGTCAAATTAAAGAAAACAAAGCAACAGCATTCCAGATTGTTTGATTTTGAACTGTGCGTTCTGTTGATTACTCTTAAATGTAAATCGTACATTCTGAAAGCAACTAAAAACTGCACCATAGGACAAGTTTACGCCATTATACTCGTACCTACTCAAAGCTATCGTCCTATGTTAAATTTTTTCCCGGCGACATTTTATCTCAAATTTTAATGAAATAAATGTTTATTAAACTATACACAATATTTAGGCAGTCCCAATTAAAATTTCACTCCTGCGATGATGTATATAAGGTATACATTAAACATAGACGTAGGATGGTAAGAATTCGTCGCCTGAAAATGTGTTCTAACTTCGGGCTATTTTTGTATCATTTATTTCAACCTTTTCTAGAAACAAGTCACGTTACCCCGGTTTATACTTTTGGGAATTTGTACCTACGATTTAATCAAAAATCATGATTTTTAAAAATAAAATCAATGGCGATGTTTCAAAGCAAAAATCTTGCAATCCTACTAGGCACAGAATTCTCAGAAAAAACGCAAGTAAAGCGTAAGAGATTTTTCACAGAACAAAATGGCAGTCACTCTTGTTGGCTATGCAAACAAAAGTGGCTGGTTCATGGTTAGCTGTACCCGGTTGTTGGGGTGGGTACCCGGTTCTAGGAACCGGCTAGAGTTGTGTAAAAGTCAGAAGACTCTTAGGTCACAGCCCCAATGTGGCTGTTATCAATAAGTAATGTAATGGTAAGTATTGATCGGAGAACTTTGAAATTAGCATACCCAAAAATCTGTATAAAACAAATTTTGGTTGCAAAATCCAACAAATAAAACAAGAGCTCCGCAAACGGCACATGATACCCCGGTCATGATGATAAGCCAATGCATGAGTTTTCAGAAAACAGGGATTTCACAGCCCAGTCACAAGGCATAATTTAAGATTTAAAATGTGCATAGCATGTATTGCTAGTCTATGCAAATTATAAACTGTATAGTTCATCAGCAAAATTGTATAGCAATTAATTCTACAAAGTAAAGAAAATCAATGATTAATTGCAATCGCGTGTTGCAGAATGTATAGCAAATGCCATCAAGTTTCAAAGCGATCAACGATCATGGAATTATAGTTTGGAAACCAATTTTCAAGATGGCCAGCTACTGGTGGCCATATTGGATTTCGGATCAACTTCAATTTCTAGACGTTTGTCGGCACATCAAACTGTCATCGCAGAGGTTATTGCGCTAGACCACAGCACTGTAAAGTTTATGTTATTCGCAGAGACAAACAATAAAACGATTTGGCATTCTATGTTATCATGATCATGCAAGGAGTTTATGAGAAGTGACAGTACCCTCTATTGTTCTTAAGGATGGAAACTGGCCCTTGACTAAATAAAATATACGATAGGGGTATAACAAAACCCAAAAACTTTGTACGTCTGCATTCAAATACATTAAGACATAACATTGATACTACATGTTCATATGTACAAATCTGTATTGCATCTACCGATTACTGTATTCCGCGGCTGTAGGCTGCAATCAGCCCTTCTTCACTTTTGACGACTGCGTCTTGTCTTCAGCCAAAATCTTGAGCTTCCTCAGGTTCATTCTTGATTTGAATTTAAGTTTTTGTAACAAGTTCTGCTTTCTGGAGGTAACCTTGCAGCACATTTAGCAGATTTATACAATGACTTTATATTTGCTGGCTCAAAGTATGGCAAATTCCAGGGCTCTCTGTGCGGCTGTGTCTTACACAGCTTGTACAGTGTATTGTTGGAAATTATGCTGCTTGGCCATCAGTGTCCAGAGGTGTTTGCGGTGGCAGACATCAAGTTTGTCTAGCGCTGCCTTTGGATCTGCTCAGCTGCTACAGTTATACAGCATCAAGGATACACAGGTTGCATTATATAAATGTATTTATACTTTTACATATGTACATAGCTTCCAGGAGGACTATGTTCCTCATGCAGCAGCGTGCAGCAATGTCAGCAGCACAACAAAGCAATGAGCCCAGGATTTTACTTTTCATCCATGGTTAGCCGCCCCGAAGTGGATAGTCATTTTCTTTAGTTTCATTTTTTTGTAAATAGGTATGTGTGGATGAACTCTGTTTTGGATTCATTCAGAAATAGATTAGAACTATAACTCTCTACTGGTCTTTCAATATTATTTCACGGAAACTCTTTGCGTAGAACATTGCAAATGTTCATCTATATTATATTTGTAACATTTGCAACCTTCTATGAACAATTTTTCCATGAAAAATATTGAGTAGAGTTACATGGCTACGGATTGAGAAACATGCAACACAACTACAGTAAAGATAATAAACATAAATTGCTCATAAACATTAATAATTTAAATTAAAATGTTCACATTGAAATGGCATATTTTGCCTAGTGATGCTCACTGCAGAAGTTCAAATGTACCCATTCAATGAGTAGGTGGTCAAAAATGGGATTCAGTTTATTTAGATGTGAATTTTCAAGGATTTCAATTTGCATTTGAAGATTTTAAATCAAACGTATTTGCAAATATTTTAGAAAACTAAATTTGAATCGATGCTTTTCAAATAGTTTTAATATACACCTAGGCATGAGTTTCTCTGATTAACAGCCACAATATTATAAGTGTGCAATCTCAATCAACGCAACAAAATGACTGTTATTTAAGAATAATTGTTCCAGTGTGTTAGAATCTACTATTAACCCTTTTCATTCTGAATCAGTATCCTCAGGCCAGCACAATTTCGCTGTTTTATGCTGCATGTTTTCCAGATGATGAACGTCATTGTTGGAAAGCGGTGACCAGATGACACTGACATATTCCAGGTGTAGCCTTATAATTTACAAGACTTTTGTTGCTGTCTCAGCATGCATGGTGAAATTCAACAGGCAACAATGCCTTTTTCAGAGGCAGTTTCTTCAAGAGTAGTGAGCTTTCATTTTTGTCCTCCATGTTATACTGCGATTGCTGTTTGAACTACACAAATGGATGCCTTGCATTTCGATACATTGAAGCCAAGTGGCCATGTCACTGACCATTTTTTACTCATGATGCATGTACTCTTAAAATGTTTTATACTGGATATAGGGCTAAAGCTTGTCGTAGTCACTAAGCCAGACCCCAATCATCAAATGTAACGTTGTGCGCAACTTGTGTCTACGACAGAGTCCAAAGCCTTAGCATTTAAGTCACACAGTTCTGATATGATGGGTCTGCCCGAAATGGTTAAGTTCGAACCGCGGCTCCCAAAATTCAGGTTTGGTCTCCCAAAAGAAATAAATACTACGGTTGTGCAATTCCATTCTTTTACCCTGATAATAATGTTACGCCAATTATATGTATGTGACCCATTTTAAACTACAATGGTACCATGTTTCATGATTGGACTCCCAAAAATATTACCGGGGAAGCCCTTAACTTTATGTGCTTAGAAATTAATGGAATCTCTGGTTTTAACATCAGGTACAGACAGCATTTTCTGGTACAGCAAGTTATTCCGCACATCTGTTGACGTAAGTACAAAAAGAGTACTTTCTGATATATAGATTCTAGGTCACAGAACTTAGTAAAGTGTTAGTGGATGACCACTTGTGTCGCTGTCATCTATCTGGATAAAATTGGATGCACGTTTTTGTTGTATTTGCCAGTGATGGTCTTATATATCGTTTGATCATGTGACCTCTGTTTTGCCAGTAAACAAAGGTAAGTAGTTTTAGTTTACGCAGACCTTCCTTGTGTCATTGACATTTTCGATCTTTACTGGCTGCAGCTTAATTTGTACCATTTGCTATTTGAAAATGCTTTGGTATTGCTCTTGTGTTGATTTGTGTTTTACCCTCAAGCCTTGAAAGTGCTTTGGTATTGATCGTGTTGATCGCCCGAACTGCAATGCGATTCTGGTTTTCGGAATTTAAAATTACACCATCAATATTTTCCCCCGGATGGCAGAATATATTTTCAGACATGTATACTAGTATACTATTGTTAGGATTACTTAGGATTCTATGGACTCAGGCCTGAGTAGCATTTTATGTCAGCCTCTTCTTATGTAACTGCTGGGTACGACTCACACGTGTACGCGACTTCCTGGCTACCTCAAACAGAAAAACTGTTTTGGTGTTTACTACAGTGTCTAGTAGACTATTCCATAGTTCCACTACTCTGCTGGTGAATGGGTACATCCTGATGTCCAGTCTGCATCCCTTCTTAAGGAGTCTCCAATTGTGCCCTCTCGCTATAATTTCTTTGACCATTTTCATCATATGTCTGGTTAGTTCTGGGTCGTATATATGCCACTCAGGATCTTGACGGTCTCTATCATATCTCCTCTCATGTGTCTGTATCTGAGTGTTGGGGTGCTAGTCTTCTAAGTCGTTCCGGGTAATCTAGCTCTTTGAGTGAGGGGAACAATTTTGTGGCTCTCCTCTGCACATTTTCCAGCACTAAGATATCCTTTCTTGTATCTGGACCCCATACACTCACCGCATATTCCAGATGTGGTCTCATGAGTGCTTTGAACAGACAACTGAACATCTCTTCATCGAGGTACGTAACAAATCTTCTAATCAAGTGCATGCTATTTGGCTTGTGCCACTGCTTGCATATGGGCTTTAAAGCCCATATGCAAGCAGTGGCACAAGCGAACAAGCCAAATAGCATGCACTTGATTAGAAGATTTGTTACGTACCTCGATGAAAGAGATGTTCAGTTGTCTGTTCAAAGCACTCATGTCATGAGACCACATCTGGAATATGTTCGGTTATGTTTTTGTCAGCAACCACTAGTCTTTTTCTTGATCCACATTATCATATTTATCATCCATTAAAGCCACTGACATATTACCGATTTTAATCTAGATCGTGAACAGAAAAAAATAATGCTACATTGAAACATTATCATGATTATCATTAGGATTCTGCAGAATGTCAAAATGGCAGTTGTCAAACTCTACATGCACAGGTAACTCCTCTGTGAATCATCCTCCTGTCTCCTATTCCCGTTCTTTTGGTACCGCTATGTGATATTAGAGTGTGTTTTATTTGGGGATAACCCGTTGTTATTTCGATAACTACATATTGTACTTACTTAATAAATGTTTCCCAGCAGTTCAGAGTAAGGAACAGCTTTGACGTCTTATCACATTCGTTTGCGCAATAATTTTGCGCACGATATCCCGGATGTCTCGTAATTCCACGCAGAATTGAGAAACCAAACGTGATTTACCATTTAAACGATTCCTTCATGTTTGGAGTCGCAAATTACTCGATTCTTTGGACTCTTTCGATTGGGCTAGGGTTGTGAACACTAGTGTCGGGTTGAGTTCGTTTGCGCGAGTATACTAGAGATTAATAACAATCGTTTATTTGAGTCAGTCACTCCAGTCGTGGGTTCTCGGAGCCGGGCAGAAAATGAACCTTCATCACTCAATCAATCAATCATAATCTATATCCTGTAAGAAGGCCTATCAGCCCGCTATGACAGGTTGTTTGGGTTTTTTAATTTTTATCTGAGGGTATTAGTTAATGTACCGTTTTTATTAGTTGGTCTGATACCAATCGTGCTTTGTATCTGCTGCGAGGTAATCATAACGGTTGAGTCTTCCATAACTTATCCAGCCTAGATTCAAAAGATATTGTTTGGTCTTCAACTACGTGTTGTGGTAGGCTATTCCATAAGTCTATAACTCGATGTTTGAAAGAGTATTTTTGCAAGTCGAGTCTTGCTCTTAGTTTGTATAACTTTAGACTATGAACCCTAGTTATAAGATTTTCTCTTAGCTGAAAAAATTCACAGATTTCTGGGTCATATTTTTTAGTTAAGATTTTGTAGGTTTCTATCATATCCTCCCTTTTTCTTCGATATGCCAAAGTTGGTAAATTGAGTATTTTAAGTCTGGCTTCATAGCTTAGGTATGATAGGCCTGGTACTACTTTAGTTGCACGTCGCTGTACATTTTCCAGAAGGTCTATATGTTTTCTATAATGAGGACTCCATGCCTGGTTTGCATATTCGACATGAGGTCTTACCAATGATGTGTAAAGTGTTTTGAACAATTGTGTGTCTAAATGCACAAATGTGCGCCAAATAATTCCCATGATTACGTTTGCCTTGTTGACCTCATCAACAATATATTTTTCAAAGGTCAACTTATCATCAATGATAACAGCAATATCAATTTCAGTGTTAGTGAATTCTATAGGTGTACCATCTTTTAGTAATCTGTAATTGTACTCTTCTAAGGATGATTTACCAAATCGCATGCATTTACATTTCTCTGAATTGAATTGTAAGAGCCACTTATCTGACAAATCCCCTAACAAATATATATCTGATTGAATTTTTAATCTATCTGATGCGGAGTTTATTTCCTGAAACAACTTTGTGTCGTCTGCATCAAGACCCTAAAGAGTTTGTTTTTTGCCCGACATAACTACCCTACCATGGCTACAGTTATGAAATGCCCACTAAGGAAGACATGACAGCGCTGGAGACATCTTCAGTTGAAAAGGAGTTGGGTGTTAATGTCGACGTCAAGTTAAAGTTCTCCATACATACAGAGTGACAGGCGAGCAAAGCAAATACGATACTGGGGCTAATAAGAGGGTCCTATGAATATTTGGATGCATCGTCACTGAAGAGTATTTATTTCTCTAGTACGGCCCCACATCGAGCATTCTAACGTACTCGGGGCGCCACAATATGTTAGTTTGACTGGAAGTTACTGCTACCTAAGTAGCACTGTACCACACCAAAGACTCAAAACAAAACTTAGAAGCTATGGTATTGGTGACAATTTAGTAAGATGGATAGGAAGCTAGCTACCTATGTAACAGAAGACAGAGAGTAAGAATCAATGATGCAACATCAGACTGGATAGAGGTGACAAGTGGCATGCCACAAAGAAGTGTCCTGGGACCTATACTTTTTTCGATATACATAAATGACCTACCAGACAGTCTGACCTGCCACCGCAAAATATTTGCAGACGACACAAATATATAGGGAAATCCAGCTACCATTAAGATCCAGGACTACATAGACATAGTATGTAAATGGTCGCAGACATGGCAACTATCCTTCAACACAGATAAAACGCATGTCCTACATTTCGGTAGAAATAACGCCCAAACTAAATACTTTATGATAGATACACCCGATATGCATCCTATATCAACATCAGATGTAGAAAAAGACCTGGGAGTGCATATTGACAGAAACCTCTCTTTTGACATACATATAGGTAAGATCATCTCCAAGGCTAACAGCACAATAGGACTAATTAAGAGAACCATTACCAATATTGACCCATCTTCTTTCACGCTCTTGTACAAGTCTCTCGTGAGCCCTATTCTCGAATACTGCAACTCTGCATGGTCACCAAAATTGAAAAGATAATCACAGCTATTAGAAAGAGTTCAACGACGGGCAACAAAACTCGTCCCGCAAATCAGAGAGTATAGCTACACGGAAAGACTTGAAGCCCTAAATCTAATGTCACTGAAATATAGACAGTTTCAAGGAGATCTAATTGAAACATTCAAGCTCATCAGGGATCTATATAACATTGAACCATCCAGTATTACACAGACCAGAGGTCATAGGTTCAAGCCCAACATAACAATAAAGATATTCACAAGCACCTTTTCAGCAATAGAGTGGTACCACAGTGGAATTCACTGCCAGCTACAATGGCCGATGGAACAACAGTCGAATCATTCAAGAACAAACTAGAAATCTACTTCAAAGAAAGAACATTCGAATTTGACTGAACAGGCCATACATATACCAGCCCATCACAAAGTCGTACTGCAATTCCACAAACAGAGTTGACTGAGCTAGGAATAGCCTGTGTATAGACATGAACATGCTCCGTAGCGATTCCAATTACTAGTAGATACATCTCTGCTTCCACGTCCACACTTTGTGGTTGCATGCAGACACAAGGCAAGCATAGAGGAGGAGACTTGGACAGCGATGAATGCAGAAAATGAAAACAACAACAATAAGACAAACCACTGCCTCCACAAGTCAGCGTGCAAACTAATGCCAGACGCAGCAGGATGTGACCATGAGTGTAGGCGGCATACCACAGCTAACGTGGGGAACACCCATCTGCACCACAGCATTTCCACAAATCAGTGTTAACCTTTGCCAATCTGAGTTCAGAATTTTACATTTCAAATTAAATTAAAGGATGATCTGTGCTCATTTTCCAGCAAATTTGCTGGAGGATGTTGTGGTTGTAGACAGCAACATCATCAACAAAATTGATGCAAAATGTACAGCAGTTTCTTTGTTATTGACACAGCAAAAGATGGAATATTGACAGCAGAGTGGTAATAGTCAAAGCCTTAAACCAAATGGTTTTCAGGAGACTTAATGAAGCAACAACAGTCCGATCGTTCAAGAGCAAACTGGAAGTCGATTTCAAGGAAGGAACTTTTGAATTGGATTGAACAAGCCATACAACAACAACAACACTGAGGCAATAACAATACAATGGCTCATGCCTCGTAAAATGATGATGATGATGATGATGATGATGATGATGATGATGATGATGATGATGAAATTAATCTCAAGCCATCCAATATTTTGGTGCTGGTTTGAATGCACGGCTACATTGAAAATGATATATGAATAATCAGTCAATTAAAGGACCAACCCTCCAGCAGTTGGTAATGTTCAAGGAAATTTAATTTATTGCACATTGAATGCCCAATTGCGGGTTGGGAGAGGGGTATTTTCTGTGGATCTGCCACTGGAATGGCTGTCTCGGTTATTTCAGTTGTGGGTTTTCAGAGGTGTCCTTCTGTGGCCTGTACATGAACATTCTTCAAGACCATATCGAGGCCAATTTTGCTTGGTGTGACAACTAAATTGATACATGAGACAGTCGTATCTAATTATACTTCAAGCTTAGATCTGCACCCTACATGAACTATTCTATGCACTGGAATCAGACTGGCTTGACCATGTCAACTATTTCACCTGTCAATCATCAGAGGTGGCCTTCCCGGAGCTGCAAATGGATATTGTTTAAGACCACTAGAGAGGATGACTTTGACTGGCCCGACCATAAAATAATTAAATAATACAGTTCTCACCAGGTATACTACATGCTGAAAACTTCAATACTAATTAAGCCTATCCATTGTATCACACTGTGACAAAACACTGTTAGTTCATTTTCCTGTGGTTATCTAAGTTATTTTGCCTGGATGATGTGTTTATTAATTATATGTATGTAACATGAACGTGTCCAACAACTAATGCCATGTTTTACTATTTATTTTACATGAATCAGTCTAGGTATCAGACATGGGATGGCCACTGTTAGCCCTTTCATCGCCAGATTCGTGAAAAGTATGTTCTTTAAGGCATACTACCTATTGTGTTGAATGATTTGGGACTAGTTTGACTGGAAGCTAAAGGCAACGGCGGTTCCTGATCAGATTAATCTCAAAACATCTGACATTTTGGTGTTGCTTTGACTGTATGGTTGCCTTGAAAATGATATATGGGCAATCCCTCAATGAAAGGAGTAATCCTCATACAGCCGGTAATGTTAAAAGAAATTTAATTTCTTGCTCCTTCTGCTTGAATGTTCAATTTGCGGGCCAAGAGAAGGCTTTCTTGAGGATCCACCACTGGAATGGGTAGCCCGTTTATTCGAGTTGGGCATTTCGGTTATGGGTGCTCAGAGGTGGCCTTCTCCGGGCAGTAAATTAACATCCCTCAAGACCCACAGAGGCTGATCCTGCCAGGCATACCAACTAATTGGGATTCACTCTATATGAACTATCGATTACCCGAGTCAACTATTCCAGCTGTTGATTATCAGTGGTGGCCCTCGTGGTGCATCAAATGGATATTGCTCAAGACTACTATAAAGGCAGATTTTGGCCGGTCTAACCATTAAATAGTTCATTATTACAGCTGCTAACACATATAATGTAGGCTTACAATCACAATACTAATTAAGTCTATCCATTGTATTACTCTGTGACAAAACAGTGTTAGTTTTAGTATTCTGTTATTATCTAAGTTATCTTGCCTGGAGGATGTGGTTGCTACTAACAACATTAAACAGGCAATTTTCAAAATGTTTAGTCATTTTCCACTGACCAATATCAATTATTTTCTTCTTTATCTTTTCTCTTCAGAAAATGGCACAGGCCTCTGACAAGTAATAACATAGTGCTGGAAAAAAGTCCTGATATACCAGAGCCCATGAGTGAAGGTATCTTAAATGTTGTTCAAGCTATGCTGTTGCAACAGCTGTCTGTCTAATAATTCATCTTGCTCTGTGCTATGCTTATGATATCCCGACTTGCTCTCGCCAAAAACGCCAAGCTTATTTGTTCTATTCCCTTCCATTTCCGCTCATAACACTGATTGCCAGCCTCTTGTTATAACTTGCGTATCTCTCAATGTGTTATTCTAATATGTATGTGCTATTTTATACTTATTTTAAAACATGTGTATATTTCAATGTGTTATATGTGCGCTATGTTATATTTTTTTAAAACCTGACGGCATTCTCAGAAATGTAAAAATGACCTTCTTTATCTTCCTGCTGCTGGTGTTATTTTGTTTCTTTGCTCTAGAACTGCTACTTCTGCTACTTCTGAGACTTATTGTCTCCAATTTTCCTGCTGGCACCAATTATATGTATGTAACATGAACTCGTCCATCATCTAATACCTTATGTTGACTTTATTTTAAATTAAATGGTCTATGAATTATGAAGGGGTGCCATTATCCCTTCAATAGTCGGGAATGGTAACCAATCTAATCTCTTGCTCATCTGCGATCTAGAAGGAGGTTATTCCTGGTGATCCACTACTGTAATGGCTGGCTCGATAAGTTGAATTAGCTGTTTCAGTTGTGAATTTTCAGCTGTGACCTCCAATGGACTGATAATGGTCACATTAAGATGACCATAGACCAAGATTATTAGCATTCATCATTATTAGTAATTATCATTACCTACCTCAACCAATGACTACCAGCTTTTATCATTTCAATTTTGAGTTGTGTACATGTAACAGCAACATAACTTTTCTTTTGGCTTGAATTAAATTAAACCATATATAATCTTGCTAGAGCCAAGCCAAGGAAAATATCTCTGGCAATTCCCTACCCAAAACTCTATCCAACCTTAGTTGTTTTGGTTTCTTTCTTCCTCTATCCCTACCATACCAACCAAATATCCCTGCTCATCCTGTGAAAGATTATGTGATTTGTGTTCTGAGTTGGTTCATTCAAGATGTTCTAAACTCACCGCTTCTGACTGTTTCTATCTTGAGTTAGATGACCAACCATCAATCACATTAATGATGACTCTTACCACACACTTGTAATCATGAATCCACATGTTAAATATGACTACACAGAGCACATACAAGACCTAATCCTAAATCCGGTCAAACTCAACACCTACACATATAGAGACATCGACCCAAAAGATGCTAGAACCGACTTATCCATATCTCCACAAATTGTAACTACACTCTTCTAAGCAAATTTAATGACGTTATAATAAATAGTAGAGAAAGCATTGCACGCTCCCTGATGCATGCAAACACCCAATAGATACTGAAGAACAATGACATGTTAAACAATTTCCTAGATATTAGTGGACGGGAGTTTGGGATTATTGGAATTACGGAGACCTGGCTAAAAATAAACTCACATACAACCTTAGTTAACAAAAATAACTATACATTTATCGAAAAGCATCAATTAACAAGGGTGGTGGAGGTGGTGTAGGCATGTACATAAAAGACAATATTAAATCATTGTGCGTGTACACCTTTCCATTATCGAAGAATACATTGAAACAATTTTTATTGAAATTCCAATTCAAGAAGGTAGAAACAAAATTATTGGTACAATCTACAGGCCTCCTGACAGTCACAACAAATGTAGCATGGATCGCTCGGTCGGGTACGAATCGACCTGGGTTAGCCGGGTACAAAACGGTCCAGTCTGAGATGCTCCAAGCCACACCCCCGTTGGTTCCATAGGCCAGTGCGTGTAGCCACCTTACAAAGAGCGTAGAATGATAGAGTCTGTAAAAGCACCTATCACCCATGCGCATCACTAAGAGATAGCCTAACCTGGCTGCGCTGACAGTGTGTGGGATGGCATTCCTATGTATAAAGTTGGCGGTATTTTGGGGAATCCTTAGTACTTGACCATTTCTCTTCATCTTGGTGTGAATCGACACAAAGATTCGTTGGGGAAAATGAATCTCTTTACAGAATTGAAATCGGTCTAGGATTGGCAGAGATATCAGAGGAATTGGCCATATTATTTCTTTCTAAGTTGGTTAGATTGCATGTGTGGATAGCGTGACGTAATATACACGTGTTCGTCATATGCTATCTCCTTATGAGATGATTGGATGAGCTCTGCTATGGTGACTGTTGATTGGTCACCATACAGTATAAAACAACTCGCTCTGGCTATATACTTCAGAACAGTCTTCTCGGATGGGACTTTAAATTGAGGTCCCGTCATACAGTGCCCATCACTGTGTGAACGTGAGCTAGGGCTAGGTAGGCAAGAAATTTCGGCATAATCAAAGTAAACCGGATGCTGAATGGATCCCTCCTCGGATGGAACCACGCAACACACGGATTACAAAACCAAAACCAAATTGCTAGAATTAGAATCTTTCGGAATTTTCGATGGGACTATGGAGGGATGTAACCCGGATGACTGATCGAGTTCGTCCTCGGACGGACACAGTCACCATACGGGCTACCTAATCAATCAAAATCAAACAAGTGCGCGCTGGTGCCTGCTCGGATGATGGCCAGAAGACCAAATGGGTCCCAGGACCCGAAAGACCCCACACCCCAACCTCCCCACTCCCCCCAAAGGGGCCGGGAGGTCTCTGACCTAAAGCCCCCCCCCCCTTGGGTGCATCAGGTCATAAGACCGTACGCACCTCCCCGACCCAACACCTACCCCACCCCCGTTAGGTCCAGGTTAGGCCATCCCCATTACACACGCCCAAGCATGAGGAGCAACAAAAAAAAGCCATGGAAAAAAACAGCAACATGAGACAAAATCGAGAGACAACGATCAACACACGCACGCACGCACGCACGCACGCACGCACGCACGCACGCACGCACGCACGCACGCACGCACGCACGCACGCACGCACGCACGCACGCACGCACGCACGCACGCACGCACGCACACACACACACACACAGAGAGAGAGACACAAGCTAATGCACAAACCGACGTCACAAGAATTCACAAGAATTCAACAGAAACCATAAAGGCCAGGCGTGAGTCTAGACCCTAGCATTGGGAACTAGCATATAAACGCCTCAAATATTACAACACACACACACATATATACTTCAGACGGACGGGAGTCGACCAGAGTGAGGAACATTATCCGTGCATACTGCATAGAGCTCACCATTCTGCCAATCTACACCAACGCAGCTTATTTCAGTTCCTGTTCTCGTTTTGGAGACTCACAGAGTATCATGATGCCGACTCAATTTTTATAAGACCCGCGAAAACAGGGGCTAATAAACCAAATTCAAAGACTTGTTTCCAATTCACCAACTATTGGGAACAAGTAAGAGTAGTGTCGCCATTTCGGCCAAGTTATGTGAAACGATTGGCCTGTACTGATGTCTCACCAAACCTGACGTACCATGCCGACTACTGGAAAATAGAAGTAGCACGTATCTAGCACACCAGTGTTTTAACCTTTAACTCCTGCCTGCAAACATTACCTTTAACGCTGCTAATGAGCTAAGCGGCATGGATCAACTCATGCCATAAAACTATAACGTAGCCTCTTCATCAATGGAGACATCTTCATTCAGCACCAAGTTTCGTGTGCTTCCAACATAACCGTAAATTGGACCATTATTACTTGTATTATTAATTTGGTGTCAATGATTATGAAGTGCCAATAACTTCGAATACCGCATTAATTCAGACACCAGCATGCGCTAATGACTAAGAGGCACCAACCACCAACATCGCCGACAGATGCCAACATGCGCTGATGACTAACAGGCGCCAACTAGATTTTTGTATGCTGTAAGAATGAACATTGCGCTGATGACTAATAGACGCCCATTTTAATGTAATATAGTTATCTTATTTTCTGTAGCGCTGATTACAAGTAAGCGCCGTGGGTCAGCTTGACCTTATTATAGACCTGTGATACGGCGAGCACCATTTTTAGATGTTATTACCTTTTCGTCATTACTTTTTGTTAGGTTAAACAGTTATATATTTTCTTTGAAACGTGCAGACGCCTAATCTTATACTAAACAGCTTCACTAACTACATCACTTGCTTTCTAAATAGGGCAACACTTTCTCACTAGAGCCGTCTCTCGTACCTCACCATTAGAATCGAGATGCCGTGACTAATCCTAACTAGTATTAAGCTCAGATATTTTGTTAGGATAGAGTAGCTAGGGATGACTGCTTAAATAAGCACTAATAACTAGCGACTACATGTATAATATATATTTATTTATGTCGGTAACTATGTATGTGTGTATGTAATTATGGATGCCATAAATATGTGTTTGAATTGTCGTGTGCTGTATGTTTGTGCACATAGGCAATCTCACCAGTGTCATATAACTATGTGAATATCAAAGCAGGGACAGCCCTAGCCGCCCACTGATTAAAGTTTAACTCCCGTCGTGCTGCTGCTAGCCACCAGAGAAAACAATAACAGGCAGCGATTCAGGGCCTGCTAAATGTTTCAGGGTTAATTTCATGGTACAGTTTTCCATCAGATTGCCTTCGGGATATTTGGTATATCCGGAGTTCATATGTATGTGTGTGTGTATGTGTATGTGATGATGATAATGATGATGATGTATGCGTGAGTTCTGCGACATTCTTGTTGTGACATCACAGATTCAATTATGACGCCATAGTCATGTCATGATAATGAAGGTTATAGGCCCTTAGTGCAGCAATATCGCCGGCACACACGCACGCACGCACACACGCACGTATATATACAAACAGAGTTGACTGAGCTAGGAATAGCCTGTGTATAGACATGAACATGCTCCGTAGCGATTCCAATTACTAGTAGATACATCTCTGCTTCCACGTCCACACTTTGTGGTTGCATGCAGACACAAGGCAAGCATAGAGGAGGAGACTTGGACAGCGATGAATGCAGAAAATGAAAACAACAACAATAAGACAAACCACTGCCTCCACAAGTCAGCGTGCAAACTAATGCCAGACGCAGCAGGATGTGACCATGAGTGTAGGCGGCATACCACAGCTAACGTGGGGAACACCCATCTGCACCACAGCATTTCCACAAATCAGTGTTAACCTTTGCCAATCTGAGTTCAGAATTTTACATTTCAAATTAAATTAAAGGATGATCTGTGCTCATTTTCCAGCAAATTTGCTGGAGGATGTTGTGGTTGTAGACAGCAACATCATCAACAAAATTGATGCAAAATGTACAGCAGTTTCTTTGTTATTGACACAGCAAAAGATGGAATATTGACAGCAGAGTGGTAATAGTCAAAGCCTTAAACCAAATGGTTTTCAGGAGACTTAATGAAGCAACAACAGTCCGATCGTTCAAGAGCAAACTGGAAGTCGATTTCAAGGAAGGAACTTTTGAATTGGATTGAACAAGCCATACAACAACAACAACACTGAGGCAATAACAATACAATGGCTCATGCCTCGTAAAATGATGATGATGATGATGATGATGATGATGATGATGATGATGATGATGAAATTAATCTCAAGCCATCCAATATTTTGGTGCTGGTTTGAATGCACGGCTACATTGAAAATGATATATGAATAATCAGTCAATTAAAGGACCAACCCTCCAGCAGTTGGTAATGTTCAAGGAAATTAAATTTATTGCACATTGAATGCCCAATTGCGGGTTGGGAGAGGGGTATTTTCTGTGGATCTGCCACTGGAATGGCTGTCTCGGTTATTTCAGTTGTGGGTTTTCAGAGGTGTCCTTCTGTGGCCTGTACATGAACATTCTTCAAGACCATATCGAGGCCAATTTTGCTTGGTGTGACAACTAAATTGATACATGAGACAGTCGTATCTAATTATACTTCAAGCTTAGATCTGCACCCTACATGAACTATTCTATGCACTGGAATCAGACTGGCTTGACCATGTCAACTATTTCACCTGTCAATCATCAGAGGTGGCCTTCCCGGAGCTGCAAATGGATATTGTTTAAGACCACTAGAGAGGATGACTTTGACTGGCCCGACCATAAAATAATTAAATAATACAGTTCTCACCAGGTATACTACATGCTGAAAACTTCAATACTAATTAAGCCTATCCATTGTATCACACTGTGACAAAACACTGTTAGTTCATTTTCCTGTGGTTATCTAAGTTATTTTGCCTGGATGATGTGTTTATTAATTATATGTATGTAACATGAACGTGTCCAACAACTAATGCCATGTTTTACTATTTATTTTACATGAATCAGTCTAGGTATCAGACATGGGATGGCCACTGTTAGCCCTTTCATCGCCAGATTCGTGAAAAGTATGTTCTTTAAGGCATACTACCTATTGTGTTGAATGATTTGGGACTAGTTTGACTGGAAGCTAAAGGCAACGGCGGTTCCTGATCAGATTAATCTCAAAACATCTGACATTTTGGTGTTGCTTTGACTGTATGGTTGCCTTGAAAATGATATATGGGCAATCCCTCAATGAAAGGAGTAATCCTCATACAGCCGGTAATGTTAAAAGAAATTTAATTTCTTGCTCCTTCTGCTTGAATGTTCAATTTGCGGGCCAAGAGAAGGCTTTCTTGAGGATCCACCACTGGAATGGGTAGCCCGTTTATTCGAGTTGGGCATTTCGGTTATGGGTGCTCAGAGGTGGCCTTCTCCGGGCAGTAAATTAACATCCCTCAAGACCCACAGAGGCTGATCCTGCCAGGCATACCAACTAATTGGGATTCACTCTATATGAACTATCGATTACCCGAGTCAACTATTCCAGCTGTTGATTATCAGTGGTGGCCCTCGTGGTGCATCAAATGGATATTGCTCAAGACTACTATAAAGGCAGATTTTGGCCGGTCTAACCATTAAATAGTTCATTATTACAGCTGCTAACACATATAATGTAGGCTTACAATCACAATACTAATTAAGTCTATCCATTGTATTACTCTGTGACAAAACAGTGTTAGTTTTAGTATTCTGTTATTATCTAAGTTATCTTGCCTGGAGGATGTGGTTGCTACTAACAACATTAAACAGGCAATTTTCAAAATGTTTAGTCATTTTCCACTGACCAATATCAATTATTTTCTTCTTTATCTTTTCTCTTCAGAAAATGGCACAGGCCTCTGACAAGTAATAACATAGTGCTGGAAAAAAGTCCTGATATACCAGAGCCCATGAGTGAAGGTATCTTAAATGTTGTTCAAGCTATGCTGTTGCAACAGCTGTCTGTCTAATAATTCATCTTGCTCTGTGCTATGCTTATGATATCCCGACTTGCTCTCGCCAAAAACGCCAAGCTTATTTGTTCTATTCCCTTCCATTTCCGCTCATAACACTGATTGCCAGCCTCTTGTTATAACTTGCGTATCTCTCAATGTGTTATTCTAATATGTATGTGCTATTTTATACTTATTTTAAAACATGTGTATATTTCAATGTGTTATATGTGCGCTATGTTATATTTTTTTAAAACCTGACGGCATTCTCAGAAATGTAAAAATGACCTTCTTTATCTTCCTGCTGCTGGTGTTATTTTGTTTCTTTGCTCTAGAACTGCTACTTCTGCTACTTCTGAGACTTATTGTCTCCAATTTTCCTGCTGGCACCAATTATATGTATGTAACATGAACTCGTCCATCATCTAATACCTTATGTTGACTTTATTTTAAATTAAATGGTCTATGAATTATGAAGGGGTGCCATTATCCCTTCAATAGTCGGGAATGGTAACCAATCTAATCTCTTGCTCATCTGCGATCTAGAAGGAGGTTATTCCTGGTGATCCACTACTGTAATGGCTGGCTCGATAAGTTGAATTAGCTGTTTCAGTTGTGAATTTTCAGCTGTGACCTCCAATGGACTGATAATGGTCACATTAAGATGACCATAGACCAAGATTATTAGCATTCATCATTATTAGTAATTATCATTACCTACCTCAACCAATGACTACCAGCTTTTATCATTTCAATTTTGAGTTGTGTACATGTAACAGCAACATAACTTTTCTTTTGGCTTGAATTAAATTAAACCATATATAATCTTGCTAGAGCCAAGCCAAGGAAAATATCTCTGGCAATTCCCTACCCAAAACTCTATCCAACCTTAGTTGTTTTGGTTTCTTTCTTCCTCTATCCCTACCATACCAACCAAATATCCCTGCTCATCCTGTGAAAGATTATGTGATTTGTGTTCTGAGTTGGTTCATTCAAGATGTTCTAAACTCACCGCTTCTGACTGTTTCTATCTTGAGTTAGATGACCAACCATCAATCACATTAATGATGACTCTTACCACACACTTGTAATCATGAATCCACATGTTAAATATGACTACACAGAGCACATACAAGACCTAATCCTAAATCCGGTCAAACTCAACACCTACACATATAGAGACATCGACCCAAAAGATGCTAGAACCGACTTATCCATATCTCCACAAATTGTAACTACACTCTTCTAAGCAAATTTAATGACGTTATAATAAATAGTAGAGAAAGCATTGCACGCTCCCTGATGCATGCAAACACCCAATAGATACTGAAGAACAATGACATGTTAAACAATTTCCTAGATATTAGTGGACGGGAGTTTGGGATTATTGGAATTACGGAGACCTGGCTAAAAATAAACTCACATACAACCTTAGTTAACAAAAATAACTATACATTTATCGAAAAGCATCAATTAACAAGGGTGGTGGAGGTGGTGTAGGCATGTACATAAAAGACAATATTAAATCATTGTGCGTGTACACCTTTCCATTATCGAAGAATACATTGAAACAATTTTTATTGAAATTCCAATTCAAGAAGGTAGAAACAAAATTATTGGTACAATCTACAGGCCTCCTGACAGTCACAACAAATGTAGCATGGATCGCTCGGTCGGGTACGAATCGACCTGGGTTAGCCGGGTACAAAACGGTCCAGTCTGAGATGCTCCAAGCCACACCCCCGTTGGTTCCATAGGCCAGTGCGTGTAGCCACCTTACAAAGAGCGTAGAATGATAGAGTCTGTAAAAGCACCTATCACCCATGCGCATCACTAAGAGATAGCCTAACCTGGCTGCGCTGACAGTGTGTGGGATGGCATTCCTATGTATAAAGTTGGCGGTATTTTGGGGAATCCTTAGTACTTGACCATTTCTCTTCATCTTGGTGTGAATCGACACAAAGATTCGTTGGGGAAAATGAATCTCTTTACAGAATTGAAATCGGTCTAGGATTGGCAGAGATATCAGAGGAATTGGCCATATTATTTCTTTCTAAGTTGGTTAGATTGCATGTGTGGATAGCGTGACGTAATATACACGTGTTCGTCATATGCTATCTCCTTATGAGATGATTGGATGAGCTCTGCTATGGTGACTGTTGATTGGTCACCATACAGTATAAAACAACTCGCTCTGGCTATATACTTCAGAACAGTCTTCTCGGATGGGACTTTAAATTGAGGTCCCGTCATACAGTGCCCATCACTGTGTGAACGTGAGCTAGGGCTAGGTAGGCAAGAAATTTCGGCATAATCAAAGTAAACCGGATGCTGAATGGATCCCTCCTCGGATGGAACCACGCAACACACGGATTACAAAACCAAAACCAAATTGCTAGAATTAGAATCTTTCGGAATTTTCGATGGGACTATGGAGGGATGTAACCCGGATGACTGATCGAGTTCGTCCTCGGACGGACACAGTCACCATACGGGCTACCTAATCAATCAAAATCAAACAAGTGCGCGCTGGTGCCTGCTCGGATGATGGCCAGAAGACCAAATGGGTCCCAGGACCCGAAAGACCCCACACCCCAACCTCCCCACTCCCCCCAAAGGGGCCGGGAGGTCTCTGACCTAAAGCCCCCCCCCCTTAGGTGCATCAGGTCATAAGACCGTACGCACCTCCCCGACCCAACACCTACCCCACCCCCGTTAGGTCCAGGTTAGGCCATCCCCATTACACACGCCCAAGCATGAGGAGCAACAAAAAAAAGCCATGGAAAAAAACAGCAACATGAGACAAAATCGAGAGACAACGATCAACACACGCACGCACGCACGCACGCACGCACGCACGCACGCACGCACGCACGCACGCACGCACGCACGCACGCACGCACGCACGCACGCACGCACGCACGCACGCACGCACGCACGCACGCACGCACACACACACACACACACAGAGAGAGAGACACAAGCTAATGCACAAACCGACGTCACAAGAATTCACAAGAATTCAACAGAAACCATAAAGGCCAGGCGTGAGTCTAGACCCTAGCATTGGGAACTAGCATATAAACGCCTCAAATATTACAACACACACACACATATATACTTCAGACGGACGGGAGTCGACCAGAGTGAGGAACATTATCCGTGCATACTGCATAGAGCTCACCATTCTGCCAATCTACACCAACGCAGCTTATTTCAGTTCCTGTTCTCGTTTTGGAGACTCACAGAGTATCATGATGCCGACTCAATTTTTATAAGACCCGCGAAAACAGGGGCTAATAAACCAAATTCAAAGACTTGTTTCCAATTCACCAACTATTGGGAACAAGTAAGAGTAGTGTCGCCATTTCGGCCAAGTTATGTGAAACGATTGGCCTGTACTGATGTCTCACCAAACCTGACGTACCATGCCGACTACTGGAAAATAGAAGTAGCACGTATCTAGCACACCAGTGTTTTAACCTTTAACTCCTGCCTGCAAACATTACCTTTAACGCTGCTAATGAGCTAAGCGGCATGGATCAACTCATGCCATAAAACTATAACGTAGCCTCTTCATCAATGGAGACATCTTCATTCAGCACCAAGTTTCGTGTGCTTCCAACATAACCGTAAATTGGACCATTATTACTTGTATTATTAATTTGGTGTCAATGATTATGAAGTGCCAATAACTTCGAATACCGCATTAATTCAGACACCAGCATGCGCTAATGACTAAGAGGCACCAACCACCAACATCGCCGACAGATGCCAACATGCGCTGATGACTAACAGGCGCCAACTAGATTTTTGTATGCTGTAAGAATGAACATTGCGCTGATGACTAATAGACGCCCATTTTAATGTAATATAGTTATCTTATTTTCTGTAGCGCTGATTACAAGTAAGCGCCGTGGGTCAGCTTGACCTTATTATAGACCTGTGATACGGCGAGCACCATTTTTAGATGTTATTACCTTTTCGTCATTACTTTTTGTTAGGTTAAACAGTTATATATTTTCTTTGAAACGTGCAGACGCCTAATCTTATACTAAACAGCTTCACTAACTACATCACTTGCTTTCTAAATAGGGCAACACTTTCTCACTAGAGCCGTCTCTCGTACCTCACCATTAGAATCGAGATGCCGTGACTAATCCTAACTAGTATTAAGCTCAGATATTTTGTTAGGATAGAGTAGCTAGGGATGACTGCTTAAATAATGGAATGCTGTTTATTGTAAAGCCTCTGTTCTGGTGCTGCTGCTCCGTTACCAGACAAGCGTTACCATAATTGGCCACCAACTTTAAGGCCTCCTAAATTACTTCTGGAGCAGCTGTCTCTTCTACGACTCTCCTACCTTTGGCCAACTAATTGGCTGGTAGTCCCACCCCCACCCCCACCTCCCCCCTCCCACCCCACTCCGGCTGGTTTGTTTAGCACTGACCCGAGAAATCGCAGAGGTTTCTTGACTGTGAGAATCAAAATGTTGATGCTTCACACACTTCCTCTGTACCTTCACCGGTACCATTATCTAGTTTTTAAGCCAATGTAGGATTCATTGCGCAAACATTAATTACAGTAGGTATGTCCAGCAGTGGACCTCATGGCAATTACATAATACTAAAGCATGTAAACATTAGCTCCTAGAGAGCGAATCTCATATGGTTTGCTCTCGCCATGTGGGGCACCATCTGAAAACGTGGTTAACAGACTAATGCCCCATGGTAACTGGGAGATGCCAATCTGCTCTCCACGTCTTCTTGGAAGGTCACCACAGTCTGCCACCCGCTTCTTCAGCCTCTGCCATAACTACTACTTTCTAATGCTTTTGTGTTTTATCCTGTCCTTGTCTTGTTATTTGTGGTGGTGCTGACACATGGTTAGAAGTCACTCATTGGCTTCGGACTCGTTGACCGGCAACATATACAAGCCACCAGCTTGAGGGAGTGGTCCAATGGGTACATGCCGAGATGACCACCCGGGCTCATCCACCAGGAGGGCACTCTGTTATTTAAGTTAAGTAGGCCTAAGCCGTTTGAGGCATAAACCATATGTGTTTGGACTCAATAACCCAAAGTTAGCCTAGCTCCTCAAGAAAGATCGCCAAAATAATGTGGCATCGACTAAACTAGTGACTAGCTTAAGAGATGATGGCGTTGGATTCTGTTGAAACCAGCTGCCCACCTCCACGTAATACAGCGTGCATCCCCATATAAATAATTACACAAATATATAATTTAACACACTTTAGCATTGATCTAGATGGGAGAATGTCTCAGCTGCCTCTTCCTCTCCACTTCAACGTAGGAGAGATTTTCCTTTATCATATTGCAGATAATGATTTATTATTGCTAATTCAGCATTCTTTTCAGCTATAAGCCGGCTTTCAACTCGCCGTGCTATTATATATCTAAATTTAGACACACCGGATACACCAATGGTCGTGATGATACAGTGGTGTTCACAACAGGTGACAATGGTATCCCGGCCTCACTAGAACATGAACATTCAACCAACCTTTGCAGTCAGTCTTTGTGGTCGCCGGTGGTATGCACGCTCCTCTCTCCATCCCTGAGGCTACATAACCAGCATCGTCGGGCCGGCGAGTACCTCGAGTACTCTTTGGATTCCGAGGAAGAACTGTGGGAGGAACGCAATGCCAGAGCTACACAAACAATTCATTGACGCATTAAGCAGAGTTCTAGACACAATACAAAAGGAAAATGAGACCTGCCTTATGGATGATTTCAATATTGATCTGCAGCAACAGAAATGCTGTCATACTAAAGACTTCATTAACTTATTAAACACCTACTTTTACTATCCTACAATAACAAAACCAACTAGAATAACCGAATCTATGGTGACTGTCATTGACAACATATTCTGCAATAATATTAATCGCAATATTAGTCAAATTCATGTCAGAATTTTTGTAACTGATATTTCGGATCATTTACCTATCTTTCTCCTAGAAAAGCAACAAACATATAAAAAAACCAATTCGAGCAGGAAAAATCTAAATGCCGAGATTACTGTCAGGTCAACATTGAAACATTCAAAAGGTCTATGTCAGCGGTCGATTGGAGCATAGTAACAGGGATTCAGTCTTGTGAACATGCCTACAACAAATTTCATAACGTCTGCATGACTCTTTTTTTTACAAACCTCTCCAATGAAAGAAAGTAAAAAATATAAGCACAACCCAACTAAACCGTGGCTTACAAATGGAGTAATAGCTGCTTGTCATATAAAACATCAGTTTTACTAAACATTTATCAAGTGTCAAACTAAACACAATGAAATTGTGAAATAAATTGGACCAAATAATAAAAATGGCTAAGAAAACATATTAGCACAATAAATTCAAACAGTCTA
Organism: Chaetoderma sp. LZ-2023a; assembly: GCA_034401795.1. Lineage (NCBI taxonomy): Eukaryota > Metazoa > Mollusca > Caudofoveata > Chaetodermatida > Chaetodermatidae > Chaetoderma > Chaetoderma sp. LZ-2023a. The sequence continues at coordinate 134,757,965 of CM067370.1, read as the reverse complement.
AAAAAGGAAACATGGAAAACGTCATTACAGATAAATTTGAAATTGCCAATGAATTATTTTGTAAATATAGGGCCAGAACTTTCAAACAAAATCCATCAACATCCAAGGAAGTGCTTTTCTGATTACCTTGCAGGCAGCTATCAATCATTATTCTTCGTCAACCCTACTAACACTGAACATTTTTTAACATTCTAAACACATTCAACCCAGCCGCTGTCGCTGGTTCGATCCCCGGCCGGGGAGATGATGATCGACAAAGTGAACTAAAGGGTGCACTCCGTAGGCAGGGTTAGCATGGAAATTGAAGTCATCGCATTGCCAGTGCATTAAAAACTAAGCAAAACTACTACTACTACTACTACTACTACTACTACTACTACTACTACTACTACTACTACTACTACTACTACTACTACTACTACTACTACTACTACTACTTCTACTAGCGCTGCTGCCACTGCTCCTGCCGCTGCTGTCACTACTACTACTACTACTACTACTACTACTACTACTACTACTACTACTACTACTACTACTACTACTACTACTACTACTACTACTACTACTACTACTACCACCACCACCACCACCACCACTACTACTCTTTAAATAGCCTACTCACGATTTCACATCTGTCGATTCTTTAACAACTCCAACTATCTCAACTTTATACTACAGTGATGCGCTCTTCCTTTTCTCTTCCCACCCACCCTCAGTAGCATTATAAAAGTCCCATACAATAATAGACCACTCCAAACTAAATTTAACCAAAATAAGATAATGCCGTAACTAGCGACTACATGTATAATATATATTTATTTATGTCGGTAACTATGTATGTGTGTATGTAATTATGGATGCCATAAATATGTGTTTGAATTGTCGTGTGCTGTATGTTTGTGCACATAGGCAATCTCACCAGTGTCATATAACTATGTGAATATCAAAGCAGGGACAGCCCTAGCCGCCCACTGATTAAAGTTTAACTCCCGTCGTGCTGCTGCTAGCCACCAGAGAAAACAATAACAGGCAGCGATTCAGGGCCTGCTAAATGTTTCAGGGTTAATTTCATGGTACAGTTTTCCATCAGATTGCCTTCGGGATATTTGGTATATCCGGAGTTCATATGTATGTGTGTGTGTATGTGTATGTGATGATGATAATGATGATGATGTATGCGTGAGTTCTGCGACATTCTTGTTGTGACATCACAGATTCAATTATGACGCCATAGTCATGTCATGATAATGAAGGTTATAGGCCCTTAGTGCAGCAATATCGCCGGCACACACGCACGCACGCACACACGCACGTATATATATACGTGCGTGCGTGCGTGCGTGCGTGTGTGCCGGCGATATTGCTGCACTAAGGGCCTATAACCTTCATTATCATGACATGACTATGGCGTCATAATTGAATCTGTGATGTCACAACAAGAATGTCGCAGAACTCACGCATACATCATCATCATCATCATCATCATGATTCAAGATTCAATGTTATTTATTTAATTAATTTTTGTACATATTTAGCATCACAACAGGTATTCCACCAAAGGCAGAGTATCTTCATCATCATCATCATCATCATCATCATCATCATTATTATTATGAGGCATAAGCGATTGGCTTGTTATTGTCTCAGTGTTTTTGTTGTAGTATGGCTTGCTCACTCCAATTCAAAAGTTCTTTCTTTGGAGTCGATATCTAGTTTATTCTTGAAGGATTTATCACGGTAGCTTTTTAGCATTGTGTCGATGTGCCGTTGCCTTGTGATATGTGGCGTATATGTCAATGTACAAATGTGTTGTGATATGTGTAAGGAATCCAATGCTCCATAGGCTATGCCTTTGATGGACTGCCTGTTTATAGTTTATTAATCTGTATAAAAATCCATGAAATGAAGTAACTTGAATTTAGAATTTTGACTATTTTTTATTTATTAAGTATCCCCAAAGCTATTAGATTTAACAGTTTAACCCATAACCACCCCAATGTCAATATTCTATTTTTTGCTGTGTAAATAATAAAGAAACTGGTGTACATTTTTCAACAAGATTGTTGATGATGTTGCTGTTTACGACATCAACTTCCTCCAACAAATTCGCCGAAAAATGAACACCAGATCATCTTTTAATTTAAAATGAAAATCTAAATTTCTGACATCCGAGTGGCAAGGGTTAACACTGATTTGTGGAAGTGTTGTGGCACAGATGGGTGTTCCCCGTACCAGCTGCGGTGTGCCGCCTACACTCATGGTTATCCCCTGCTAAGTTAATTCCTCTCGAAATAGTTTTCTGCAGCGTCAGTAAATAGATGTTACACTATATGGAAGTGTGCGCCATTAATATGTTGACTTATGAATACTGTGAGAAAAATTGGCACAGTGTGAACCATCATCCAATTAAAATATAATAAACTTCAGCAGGGGTGTCTTAGGATCATGGTCGCAGTGAGGGGGTGGTCCTCACAGGCACAGGGGTGTCAGGTCTGTCACCACAGCAAAAATAGCAGTTTGAAGCATCATATAATGACGCTTTCTTTCCGAGATTTCACAATTTGACACCGCCTGTAGCAATAGAATAATTTGAGAGCCGTGTGAAAGGTCTTATCATGCCGGTTCTCCCAGTTATTGTATCTAAGACCATCTAAATTTGATTAATCGATTGGGAATTACCTCATACCTAGTTGGAGCCATAGTGGGTGGGCTGGGTGGTGGTGGGGGTGGGGGGGGGGGGGTGTGTGTTGAGGATAGTGGGGGGGGGGGGGGGTTCGTACTGGGCATATGGTAATCGTGGAAGATCATGGAATTTGAAATTTTTAATTCCAGGCCTCGAAAGTCATGAAAAATAAAAGGAATCTGTTGGCATAGATTTCCTCCATCACCTCTATGCTATAAGAATCATGGCAACAGCTTATCAAAACAAGGTCTTGGCTTGGTTGTTACAAGACACAGTATTCAGAAATTTGTCAGAATAACTCGGATTCTAATTTATACATCATAAAAACAAATCTCCTAGATATCAATTCATGGAGGTATATTAATTTTCGGCCCTTCAGTCTGTCCAAACATCTGTCACAGGGGTGGGTTGAGTCAGAGTAGACCCGGACTCGGAGCTGACTGTGACGTAATTGATTGTAAAATTCTTTTTTTCATGATTCATCTGTTATTTTTTGCTAGAAGTCAGCAAATTTTGTGGAGCAGTACGTCACATCATATATGTTATAAAGCCTATCGGGGTAGTCAATGTAGGGAACACTGCCTAATACCGTCTTCATACTTCTAGTATTATGGATGTATAATATGATTTATGAACACATATATGATCTTTGATTAAATAAGGGTGGGATAAAAAGGTTTTAATATTAACAGGAGCCAGAACAAGTATCAAAGTAATGCAATCCATAATAAATGGCCCAATGGCCATAGTGCTCACATAGCTGGTAAGGAACAGTAAATATGTTTAGATTAATTAAATAATGCACAACAAGCATCACTGGTCCATCAGGCAACCACATTCGTTGCCATAGACAGATGACAATGGTCCTTATCATTATTGACCAATGCGGCAATCATCCTTACCACTAATACAACAAGAGCTACACAAATGATGCACAATACCACGATATGATGACAAATCAATGAATGAGCGCTATCAGAAGTAGACAAGTCATCCTATGAAGTTTCAACGTGATCCGCTAAACAGTCATGGATTTATTGCCTGGAAATTAGTTTTCAAAATTGGATTTCGGATCATCTACAATTTCAATAAATTTTTTCCTCAGACCTAGTCCTGTCATCCCACAAAGTTTCGAAGTGATCCGCTAAACAGAAATGGAGAAATCACTTTTCAAGTGGCTGGGGCCATCTTGAATTTAGGATCATCGTCGACTTCAACAGTTTCTTTCTCTAGGGCTAGTCCAACCAACCTATCAAGTTTCAAAGCAATCCACTAAACGCTATTGGAGTTATTATCCGGAAACCAATTTTCAAGATGGACGCCATTGGCCGACAGCCATCTTTGATTTTGGATTATCGCCAATTTCGATGAGTTTCTTCTCCAGACCTAGTCCAACCACCATATGCCCATGGCTGCCGACCATCTTGGATTTCGGATCATTGTCAATTTCGAAAGATTTCTTCTAAGACCTAGTCCAACCATCCTATGAAGTTTCAAAGTGATCCGATAAACGGTAACAGTGTTATCATGTGGAACCCTCTCTACCTGTCCAGATGGCGCCATCACATAATATCCCACCAAAATATTGGTGTCCTTGACACTATTGACCACTGGAAAATGTACCACTGGCCAATGGGGCAGTCATCCATGACATTATTGACCCAGCAGATGACAGTTACCAACTGTATGATGGTCACAGTAAAAAGATTTGATGAGAAAATACAAGAATATTGTTGTAACTGACATTATTGACAAATGGGAAATGTACCATTGGTGAATGGGACAGCCATCCCTGACATTATTGACCCAGCAGATGACATTTCCCAACGGGCCAATGGTTACAGTAAAATGTGAATGAAGAAATGCAGGGATATTGGTGTCATTGGCATTATTTACCAACGGGAAAAGTACCATTGATCAATGAGGCAGCCACCACAGACACTATTGATCAATAGTTCAACAGTCACAACACTGATAATTACCAAAGGCGAAATGGTGAGGTCACAGTAACAAATTTGGAAGAATATTGACATGATTGACAAACAGGACGGGTACCATTAATCAACGGGGTAGCCATCCCTGATGCTATTGCCATTTGATTGAACTGTACTAAAGGAACATTTCTGACAAATCGGTTTAAGTCCATTACCAATTTACACAGATTATTTTTAACGTGACACAGATTATTTTCCACATAGCGTTCAATACTTAAAATGCTTTAAAGAGCCCGAGTTATGGCCCTTGTTTCAAGTCGTGGCTATTTCATATTCATAGGGCGAATATATATTGCTTGCAGGAACATAACAGCTAGATTTGTTTTTAATCCATCAGCAATTGACAAAACAAATGTATTTTAACCAAAGGGTTCAATTGTTTCAATGAACCAGAGTTATGTACCTTGTTTAAATGAGCTGCCTCTTTATATTAATAGTCCAAATAGATATTTGACAGAAGAAGCATATCTGCTAAATTTGATTTCAATCCATCAACAATTGACAAAACAAATGGATTTTCACCATAGGTTTCCAGTTTAAGACTTAATGAACCAGAGTTATGGCACTTGTTTAAAAATGCATACTCTTTATATCCACAGGTCAAATGGACTGAAGGAACATATCTGCTGAATTTGATATTAATCTATCAACAATAGGCGAAAACGTGTATTTTCCCCATATGGCTCGATGCTTAAAACACCTCAACGAACCTGAGTTATAGCCCTTGTTTAAGGGCGTGGTCACTTCATATTCATAGTTCCAATAGATGTTATCTAAAGGAACATGTCTATTAAACTTAGTTGTAATCCATCAATAAATGACGAAAAGTGCAACAAAAGTATTCCCCCCCCCCCCCCCCATAAGCTTCAATACTTTGAAAATATAGCAAGGGACATAATGCTGCTATTTGTGGGAATGGCTACTTCATATTCCTAGCCCAAATAGATAATGCCTAAAAGAACATATATGCCAAATTGGGTTTTAATGCATTGATAAATGACGAAACGTGCCACAAATGTATTTTCCCCATAGGCTTCAATACTTAAAAACGCATTAATGAACCATAGTTATGGCCCTTGTTTAAGGGTGGGGCCACTTCTCCGTATAGCCCAAATAGGTATTGCCTAAAAGAACATGTCTGCCAAATTTGGTTCTAATCAATTGATAAATGCCAAAACGTGCCACAAACATATTTTCCCCAGAGGCTTCAATACTTTGAAAATATAACGAGGTCCATAACTCTGCTATTTGTAGGCAGGGCTCCTTCATCTTCACAGCATCGATAGATATTGCCTAAAGGAACACATTTGCCCAATTTGGTTTTAATCCTTTGATGGATGGCGAAATGAGCCACACACATATTTCCCCATAGGCTTCAATACTTTGAAAATATAGCAAGGGCCACAACTTTGTTATTTGTGGGCGTGGCATCTTCATCTTCATAGCCCAAATAGATATTTGTTTATGCTATTTCCATCTAGCTATTATTCTGGAGTAATTTTATTAAAAAAATATAATAATCTTTCAAATAAAGCACACTTTTTATTGAACTGTTCAGACGCTGTCTTACATGATATAACTAGCACACGGTAATGTATGACTATATGGTAAGATGACTTTATTCAGTTTGAGCTATAACGAGGCCAGCTACAGGGCGAATTAGGCAGATACATGTCAATTATAGCTGATACTATACTAAATCAAGGGGATATAGGCTGCAAGGTACTCTAAGGCCATATAGCTATAGAATCATTACATCTCCCTTCTTAAGCTTAATACTAGGCATCGATCGAATAATTAATATCTTCAGGTTCAAACTAATTATTACTGCCGATATCAATAAAGTGTGATTCACAAAGTGTTTTATGTTCTGTCATAACAGTCATTTGAATTTTCACAACTGTTTTGTTGGCAATGATATCTTTGTTCTCCTACCACATTAAAAATTGTGCTTGTGGTCCGAGATTCTCGATCAGTGTATTTCTTAAGTCGAGCATGGCTAAGTAAGGATCGCATTTATCAACTTTTGCTTTCTTCAGAAGTCTTTTCGCTGTTTGTACCATACGCTCTGCAAGTCCATTGCTTTTTGCATAATAAGGTGATGACCTAATATGCTTAAACTCATACATTTTAGCAAATTGTTTGAACTCAAAGCTGTCAAACTGTGGACCATTGTCACTTATTAGTATGTCTGGTATTTTGTAACGTTAAAAATGGGGCTTTAACAGTTGTAACATTACGCTGCTTGTAGTTTTGGTACATTTATCAACTTCAAAAAACTTTGAGTGATAATCGTATGTAACTAAATATGTCTCCTTATCGAAGTCAAACAAGTCAACTGCGACTTTTTGCCAAGGTCTATCACTAATCATTGGTTCTTTTTGTACATGTTGAAAGTACCTGGTCAATATAACACATCACGTGCATGCCGTTTACATTTTCCAATGCCTAAGTGACCGCTGTGCGTCTTCTCTAGTATTGTATGCTGCAATGAACGATGCACTATTAGGCATTCTCCTTTCAATAAGAGCCTGTCATGTTCACTTATTTCCATGCAAAAATCCCAGTAGCTATGTAAACCCAAGTCAAGTTGTGATTTTGTTTCTGGCCATCCTCTCAATACAACGGCTTTGAGTTTTTGCAATGCATCGTCTTTAACAGTTTCTGCTCTAAATTAACCCAATTTACTATCACTTACTGGTAGATTCTGAATGACATGGACTTCAAATTCCTCTGTTCTGGTTTGCTCTGTCAACGTACTATGCGCACAGATTAACGTGTCTGCTATATGCAAGTCCTTGCCACGTTTATATTTAACATTAAGCCATTATTTCTGCAGCTTTAACATCATGTGTTGTTGAATCCTTGGTGGTGTATTTGATAGTGGCTTGACTAATAAGCTCTCCAATGGCTTGTGATCTGTTTCTATGTCCACGTGGTTTCCATAAATAGACTGATAGAACTTATTACAACCAAACACTATGGCTAACAGTTCTTTCTCTATTTGTGCATATTGTTTTTCGGATGTTGTAAACAGCCTTGAAGCATAGACGACTGGTTGGCTATTTTGTAGTATACATGCACCAAGTCCATCTTTTGATGCATCAGCTGATACCGTAATTTTTCCATTAGGATAAAAAAATTTCAGAACTGGCACTTTCGTAATAGCTTCCATCAAAATTGTGAAACAATTTTGCAGTTCTGTATCCCAGTGTCACTCAACGTTGTCCTCCAGCAGGATTCGTAATGGTTTGTTGATCGTAGACAAGTTTGGGATGAATTTAGCTACATAATTCACCATTCCCATGAATCTCTGTAAATCCTTTTTACACTCCGGTACTGTCATTTGTACAATTCCCTGAATCCATTCATCCACAGCTTTTATACCATCGTTGCTATATATGTGTCCAATGTATGTAACCTCATCTACGGAAATCCTATACTTTGATTTATTGAGCCTAAGATTAGCTTTGCGAGCGCTATCTAATATTTCCCTAAGACGTTCATTGTGTTCATTTATGTCACATCCCCATATCAGTATGTCGTCTACCACTATGTTTACACCTTGTATGTCATCAAATAATTGCGAAATAGTTCTTTGGAATACCTCAGGGGCACAAGAAATACCAAATGGCAATCTAACAAATCTGTATCTTCCAAAACTTGAATTAAATATCGTATGCTTAGAACTTTGTTCATCAAGTTTTATTTACCAAAATCCTGATGACGTGTCTAACTTATTAAAAATGTGTGTGCCTGAAACTTTACTGGCGACTTCCTCAACAGTTTTTATTGGATAATGTTCTCGTTTTATTGCTTTATTGATGTTACGTGGATCCAAGCAAATTCTTACTTTGCTGCCTTTTTCCACAACTACCACAGAGTTTACGTAGTGGGTAGGTTCGGTAACTTTTTCCACTATTGATTCTGTTTCTATTTTATCTAATTCTACTTTAACTTTGTCTCTGTAGGTACTCTAAGGCTATATACCTATAGAATAGTTACATTTATCATCCCCGAATTATCTATTAGAATCGTTCAGAATGTTAAAAATTTCTTCATTGCTGACTGGCTTAGCGAAAAAATAATATTGGTAGCTGCCTATCAGATAATCACTGTATTTATTTCCGGAAGTTGGTTTAATTTTTTCTGAAAGTGCTGGGCCTATATTAACAAGATAATCATTGAATCCGTTTGCAATTTCATAGTCATCGGTTATAATTATATTGTTGCAACGGAATTGTGTCTGCTGCACTTTGCCAATATTTTTTATTCAAAAGTGATTTAATTATTTCCCATGTCTCATTTATGTCAGTTTTAATTGTTCAAATTTATTTTGGTAGTAGTTCTTTAGCTGTTCTTATTATTTGGTCCAGCCTGTTTCTGTAGTTTTTTAATTTCAGTTCATTATACTTTGTTTGACATTTAATAAATGTCAAATAAACTTAGTTTTTTGTGACAGTTATCAGACCATTTGTGAGCCAGGGTTTTGAGGGATTGTGCTTAAATTTCGTCTTTTCCTTCATGGGGAAGCTGTGTTCAAATACGTTGGTGATGGTGTCATGAAATTTACTGTAAACATCTTCACAAGACTGAATGTATGTGACCACACGCCAATCTACTTCAGACAAGGCGTTTTTAAAAATGTCAATATTGTCCTGCCTGAATTCTTTGCACAATTTTTTCATTTTTTGGATGGTTTTGAGAATTTCTGTTGTTTTTTCAAGGAGATAAATTGGTAAGTGATCTTAAGTGTCTGTTGTGAAAATTCCTACCTCCCTGTTATTACTGGCATTAATGTTATTACAGAATATATTATCAATATATGTGACTGAAAATTAACCCATTCTAGTTGATTTGGTTATGGCTGGATAGAAAGAATGAATGAGCATTTAATAAGTTTGTGTGTGGAAGCCGTTGAGCCAATATTAATATCACCCTTGAGGTAGCCTGATTTATTTTCCTTTTGAATTCATTCCTAAGTTTTGCCACATAGTTCAATAAATTTTTCCTCATTGCCACTGGGTGATCTGTAGATTGTTCCAATAATTTTTTTACCCGTTGGTGCTTTGGATTTCGATGAAGATTGATTTAATATTTTCTTACATAATGGAGAGATCGTCATGCTCAATGTATTGGATATCTTTAATAGACATGCATACATAATGTCTATTGCTGTTGATTCGGTGTTTTTCTATCAATGTGTAGTTATTAATATTTATCAGCTTAGTAGGTGAATTTGCAGGTATGAATGTCTCAGTAATTCCAATAATGCCAAATTTATGTGCACTCAGATGGAGGAGACAATGTAACCTGTCAATATTCTCATGAGCGATTGCATATTGACAAATAGGAGTGAACAGTTTATGTGTTCCTTGTTTTGTATTAGATTGCCAACGGTCTGTTGTAGGATGTAGTCACAAGTGGGTGAAACTATGTTAATGTCGCGTCTAGTGACAGTCTGGTCATATAGGGATGTGTTTAGTTCAAATGGGTTTAGGGTAGTTGTGTTAACGGCATGCCTTAATTGTGTAGGTCTGGTCAGAAAGGGATGTGCTTAGATTCATGTTGGGTAGGTACATGTATGTTGGAATATGGATTTAAAACGACAAGCTTGTAGCCTGTGTTGTCATCATAGTGATTGCATGGCACGTGATTTGTTGCAGTTAGTGCAATACCAGTGTGAGTTATCAGTTTCAAGGTTGGAGTATTCAGAGGTTATTCATTTGGAGGAGGTCAAATGAATCCATTTCCTACATAAGTCACATAATGTTGCTTTCTGATTAGTCTTAACAGGCTTTCTACAGGATGAGCTGAGGAATTTAATGAGCATGGCACAGGACATGTGGACCAAGGTAGGAACTGGACAGGTGTTACCTCATCATCATCATCATCATCATCATCATCATCATTCACAATCATTTTCTCAGAACATACGACTAAAGACGTTTCTTCGAGTCCAGACAATTATGAAATACAATTTTACTTTGCGCTATGCAGAAGAAAGTGGTTGTAGCTTAATCTTAATTCTACTCTTAGTTTAGTTTACTTCAAATAGTATCAATTGTTGTTTTTCTTACAATTAATTGTTGGATGTGCATGCCCAACAGCCGCCAGCTGCTGTGTGCTGTGTAGTTCAGATCGACCAGTCGGATACCGGCCATACCAGCTAAGCTGGGTACGCGCCACCCGTCCTGGATTCGTTTCCTTAACACACCTCCTGGGTAGAGTCATAAGCGTATAAGAGCCTGTGGGAGAGATGGCGTTGCGAAAACGACTAAGTTCGTTAAAACTCATGATGCGCATGCGCATGTCAAGATGTTGTTTTGATAGAGCCCGTAGTTACGACCAAGATAGGATTGTGCTTTTATTGTACCGAGATGGTACCCTGTAATCCTTATTGATTTCCTGTTCCCGTTAAATCTGGCATTGATCAAGGTATAAAAGGAGACGCGATCCAGAGATCTAGAGCATTCTCGGCCAGGGGCCGAACAGGTTGGATCTGTACCAGCTACCATCAGCGCGACAGACAATGCGTGTCTTACTTCGCTATGCATCAGGTTTTTCTCGAGTAGCTAGCAGTTGCCCAACCCACGGCACTAAAACAATTTTTGTAACTCCCTACTTACATGAGTAATTTGGAACTTTCTGATTATTGTTCACGAATATCAATATCCACTTCGGAACACGAATTTGCAGTGAGGCCTTTACGGCCTGAATATGTGAGTCTACAGATGTAGAGGCAGGATGTTCTTTGATGGATGACTCACGTAAAAGTGGTATTTCAACCGTCCCCGCACTAATATCATGTGGGTTCTTCTGACTTTCGACCACAGCATGTAAACTCTGCCCGGTGCGTCTTCAGAGCTGGCTGATGTACCCAGCACCGTGAAGCTTTGTTTTGTATCTTCATTCGCATCTGACAACCCCCGCTTGTGATCGGGTTGTTTACACATTCCAGCCATGCCATCGGTGTACGGGAACTTTCTTCACCACAGTAGTACTATCATATCTTTTGCTGACTGCTCGTTAGACATCCTATTAGGCTTACAGTGCTGAGCGATGTACTCCCGCCATGAGGGTTCTTGCGGGAATCTTGTTTGCGGATAACAGCTTGCGGGAACCAACCTGCGGGAACTTCCCAGCTTCCTGCAAACGCATCATCGCATGTCAACTACGGAATGACATATCAATTTCAGTAACACGGTAGCCTAGCTTAAGAATGACTACCGAATATTCAGGTAACTATACTTCACAGTTTAATTATTTCTCTATATGTGTTTCGTTAATTATATTGTATCTGTAAGAATGGTCCCGATGACTAAAGGGAACTGTAACGGTCTTAGAACCGCTAGTTATAATTTCTGTATTTGTTTATAATTATTCTCATTTTCCCCAATGTGTTGCTAACCGCACTATAGTAGGTTCGTTAACCTGTACTAACATATATAACTTTGATCATTTGATACTGTATTGATTGTTCTGGTTAGATTATGTATATATATGGCCAGTGGCCATCCGTTTATATGTTTTGCTTATTTATAGAAAATATAGGACTGCAGTGCACATAGGAAACACTATACAGCAACATTTATACATACAGCACTTTCTCCCGCCATCAACAATTTTTCACTGAGGTCCCTGTCCATGCTATCACTTTGTTTAGCCCGGCATGCTACCGAGTAAACCTTTTCTATTCAGCTCGATAGGATAGGTTCAAAATGATTAGAGACACTTTCTTCATTACCCACACGGTAATGTACTCTTCTCTTCCGGCAGTGCGGTAATCTATCCCCGCACTCCGGTAAGACTCATAACTCCAAGATTTTGACTCTCTTCATGTTCCACTCAGCCTTGTGCCTTCTTAATTGTTTGGATGTCCCCATCCACACCATGGGCTGATCCGACTCTGGGAAACTGTTGGGGTTTCATAGCGGTGATGGCCAGGGTGCGGTATCACACACATTCCCAGTGTATCTTTGGATACTTAGTAGTTAGCACTTCAGCCAATGTAGGAAAGTACTGCGAAAACAAATTAATTATTATTTTATTTACTGAACAAACCTCCCGCACCGCAGTGCAAAACAGGGCAACCTGTATATAAACCTAACGACAGGTTAAACGCTTAGTTCCATAGGACCCGGTGATGGGCGAGAAGCGTATTGCCACCGAATTCCATTAGAATGTCTGGGCATGATATTTAGATCTGCCACACCCTTGCAGGAAGGACAGTTACGGAGGACATTCGTCTCTCTCACCCCCACCATAACGATAGGACAATGGTCTAATAATGCTTTCGTGAAAAGTAACCTATGTCTTGTAACGTTTTATGTGGTTAAGGGGCGGGATGTCTGGATTCTTATCCAGTTTGGAGTTCTCACTACGTAACATGTATGAGCGCTGTCTTTAGTATTGATGTCTTAGGGCATCCGTTCTCAGTGACAGCCATGTCTAATAGCTAGGTAGATACCAGCCAGTTGCAGCCAAAAATAGTTCTTGTTTTGAAAACAACTAAAAGCTAATTAAACAAAGCAGAAGGCCCGCATAAATAAAAGTGGCAACTGCTAATTCAGCATACTAAGAATTACATAAGACGATAACGAGAGAATCCACCAGGAATTGCTCGCCCCGCCTTCATGTAAAACATCACGCAACCCTATAGTCATAATCTCACTAGGTATGGTCTTTTCTATCCTAAACATTTTTGGTTGAAATATTAGAGTGGACCCATTTTTGTCTACTACTTTTCTCCTGCTTTAAGCGGTGGCGACACCTTCCCGAGACGGAGGCCCATGCGAGGCACTTGCCTCTCGCAAGGATTCAGTGCCAATGGTCCACGCCAGGATAATACTCCTCATCCAAACTAGCGCTAGGAGTAGTGCCCGCATGAGGCACCTAACTTACCGTCCGAGATAACCTTCTTCCTTTCAGCTTAGAGGTATAATAACTTATATTAAGTAAAGTAGTTAAGTCTCGTGTACAGGAGCCTCCATTGTGGGGATACCTCTGCGGATCTACGAGTCTGTGTGGTACCTCCGGGAGCCCCATGTCTACCTGTCTCTATGTCTCGTATTTTCGTATGCTCTTACTGTAGTTTTATCTAGCATATTATAATTGTTTAGGTAAACTCATTGTATAGACTTATATTTTTAGGTCACCAAATCAAATCTTGTAAGTCCATAGACCACGAAATTGCTATGGACAGGCATACTGGTGACACAAATTCTTGGGATGAGACAGTTGTGTTTAATGTTCGCAGCGATGGTCGCATGGCCCCACCGGAATGATTGAGTTCCACCGGCCTTAGGAGCCGGTTTTTGTTACCCGCAGGGCAGTCTCGCACTGGCTGCTAACCAGCGTCATCACTCGTCATGCACTTGTGGTGTGGCGAGGCGACATAATACACCGGAACGGCCCGACACTACCCGGCAAGCTACAGCTGCCTACCCTTGAAACTAATTTACACACACATTATATAATGTATGGTTTAGTTACATATATACACATTTCCTTTATCTGTACACTATACATGCATCACCATCTACCACAGGTCTAACTTTAACCAATAACTATATGCCCATGCCCAACCACCGCCACCCACAGTATGTTGCCTACAGCTACTAGACGCTGGTTCAGGACTCAGCTGCAGTGTGCCACCTATGCATGAAATCAGATTACGCAACCACTATGCAAAGTATTCTTAGTTACATATATAGACCATTACTTGTACAGTATGGCTTTACATCAGTAACTATTTACACATAATTTATACTTTATACTTTGCCCTGATAACAGTCTCATATGGGCCATTTGGGGTGGATCTGGGTATCTGAGATCTGGGAATGCCCAGATGGTGCAAATATTGGCCCCATACAGGCTATTAAAATCTAGATTTAAATTCAGGATGTATCCAGAGGTGTCTCATAAGTGGAGGTGGATATAGAAGCTAAGTAATAGTCTGAGTCCACAGTTCAATCCTAAGAAGCCCTATAAAGATAATTAATTCTTGCCCATATGGGTCCCATATGGACCATGGGAGCAAACGGCATGGAACCCATATGAGCCCATATGTGAAACAATAAGGGGCCCCATATGGGAATATTATCAGGGTGGTCAATTTTACAAGAATGTACCATATTTAGGTATTATTTGATTCCGCTACACTTGAAATCATCTATTTTCTTAGCCTCGACTGTGTGCGTAGGTAGAGCATTTGAAGATTTCGAAGTACACTTTGTGAAGAATAATTTTCTTATGTTCGTGGTCATCATCATCATCATCATCATCATCATCATCATCATCATCATCATAAAACACAGGACATATGCCACTGGCTTGTTATTGACCCGTTCATATGGATTCTATTTTGCTTGGGGCTTTTAAACAAAGTTGTTTATGTAGGCCATAGACCTACTCTGGAATGCTCCACACAAATATGTTTTAATCCAATAAGAATTTCATGTCTCTAAAATGTATGTCCAATTTGGTTTCGAATGTGTCAAGAGTTGATGACTCAGAAACTAGGGCTGGCAATGAGTTCCACGATGGTACCGTTCTATTCGAAAAAGATTTCTGCGGATATCTTTATTGCTATGATCTGTGCTGAGTTTGTTTCCTCTGCTGTGTGTAACTGTGTATTTGGGGGAGATTTCAAAGAAGATATTTTTGTCTATGTTATATTTATCATTAATAGACTTATATGTTTCTATTAGATCACCATGGAACCGTCTATATTTCAATGATATTAAATTAAGCTTTTCAAGCCTCACTGGGTATGTGTAGTTTTTGATTTGGGGAACCAGTTTTGTTGCCTGATTCTGAACCCGTTCTATCAGTTTTGATTGCCGCTTAAATATGGGTGCCCACACACAGTTACAATATTTGAGGCGTGGTCTCACCAGAGACTTGTATAATAATGTGAATGTGCCTGGGTCTAACTGTGTAAACGTTCGTTTGATTATTCCCACTGTTTGATTTGCCTTCGAGACTATGGAATGTATGTGTTTATCAAAAGTAAGTGTGTCATCAATATGGACTCCTAGGTCTTTTTCGACTTCTGATGTCGACACTGTATATGTATGTGAGGAATATGTCATAGTGTACTCTTTTCTTGGATTATTATTTCCAAAGTGTATAACATATGGGTTTTGTTTGCATTAAATGACAGTTGCCATGTGTAGCCTCCGTGGGGGAAGGGGGCTGGGGGTGGTATGCAGCAGTCCATCCGAATATTCTGCTCAGCTGCACCACATGTGCACAGCGTGCAGACGAGCTGGTTAGCACCAGTTCTCTGGGTGACGGAGCGCATTTCAGGACTTTCCGGAATGTACAAAGACCAACTTCTAGAGCTGGTGGAACGATAACATTCCAGTGGGGCTGTGTGACCATTGTCGCCGAGATTAAACCACACCGTCTCATCCCGGCTGTTCGTGCCACTAGTATGATGGTCCATTACTCAATTTGGGAGTTAGGCATAATTAATAAAAGTGATATAACTAAAACAAACAATACTACTCGTTTACTAGTACAAGAGAGAAAATATAGTATATGGAACTCAGTTGATGTCTTGTTTAATGTGGGCTCAACAGAGGAATCTCACTAATCTCGAAATCTGCGAGGTAGCCCTGCAAGGGAGAGTCCATGCGTGGTCACTTGGGTGGTTTAATATAAACCATTATACCCATAACAAAATATTATTGTTGCGAGAGGAAATTCCCTCGCATGGACCTCTGTCACAGGAAAATTCCTTCAATGCCGAAGCGGAGGAAGAGAGCTGGTAAAAAAAAGCCACTCTCTTATTCAAACATATGCTAGGTGTGTAGTGCAGGTTAACCTAGTGAAACCGTATGCAATCGTGATGCACGCTGAATTACGTGAAGATGGGGTGGTTGACTTCCTGAGAATTCAGACACCGTCATATTATGTGGATTAAAGATACTGTATTGGTAGTTGCCACTTTATTTATGCGGTCCTTCTGCTATTTCCCTAAAGCTTTAGTTGTTAGTTCCATCTTCCAGGCTTTGGCCGCAAATGGCAAGTAGTCTTACCTATCTTTTTAATACATGCCTGACTGGTGGAAATGCTTGGCTTCCATATGGTCACCTTATGGAGCAATCCCTTTAGACAAACAGCGAGCAGACATGTCATGGTGTAGCAGCCCCTGAATCATATGACGATCCCGTTACTGACCACACCCCAACCATATACAACATCACAAGGGTAAGGCATATTTACAAAAGCATTTGAAAAGCACATATATATTTATGGTGTGGGGATAAGGAGACGGGTATCCAACTTTAGAGACCTTCCCGTGAGGGCGTGGTGGATTCCAAGACCACACCCACTCACTGTGAAGAGTTAGAGGGAGGTCTGTGTCCCGTCCGTCACCTGACGTGATGAGGACAGATCATGTAGGATCTGCTCTTGGTGACTAACATTTTACCTGTCATTAGGGTTATGTTACAAATATGCCCAGAGATGCACTGCTGGCCGGTTAAAATAATATAATGTTTTCGCAGTACTTCCTACTTTAGCATGGATATCTATGCTAACTGGTATTCAAAGATACTGGTGACACTTTGGTCTTCACGGCTCGGAAACGCCAATAGTTTCCAGAGTCGGATCGCACCAATGTGTCGGATGGAGGTCCAGACAATAATAAGCCTTACGGCTGGAGGAACATAGGAAAAAACAATCACTCATATATTTAATAAGGAGGCCCTAAGGTATTCGGCCAATTTATACCACCTAGCCAGCATGCGGTGTTACATATCCGCTACGTCTGGAAAAGAGGCTTGCACAAATGACTCCCAGCAAGCGACCATTCCTAATTACTTCTAAGCCTATCCTATCGAGCTAGAATAGCAAGGTTTAGTCGATCTCATGTCAGGTTCGCTTAATGAGAACCTGAACAGTGACCTCAGTGAAAAAGTGATGCTGGGGAAAAGGTGATGCGGTGTTATTGTTGCTGTATAGTGTAGCCTAGCGTACTGCATTCCTAGTATTTTATATAAAATAAACAAAACAAGTAACTAGGATGGCTGCTGCCATATACATAGCTAACTATCACAGAATTGGCAATAACTAAGGTCATCTGACCTTGCGGTGCCCGTTAGTCATCAGCACAAAACAAGGATATAATATACAATAAAAAGATAAACTATAAATGCGGTCTCAGATGACCAGTCGGTACCTATTAGTTATCAGTACCTATGAATGTAAAAATAACATAATATGAAAATACAGTTAGATGAGTACCTATTAGTCATCGGTATGGAAAAAGTTCATAGATCACAGTAAATGATATGTTCCGGATGAGGAACGTGAGATGACTTGATTCTGTAGCTGCTGGGCTGATCTCTAAAGGTGAACTGTTGATGAGGCTCACTCTCAAGGATGGTGAAGAAGAACGATTGCAGTTGAAGATGTCTACTAGATAGTCATGTTAATTTAAACAGTATGGCGAAAAAAAGGTTTCTGTGCTGTAACGGACGTTGAAAGATGCCCTGTAGTAATGAAGGGCTCTGTAGAATGTTGTATAATGATGATGCATGTGCATCTTCCATGTACACAGTACATGATGCACCATATAGCTCGTGCGGCACACCAGGCAAAGTCCCACTAGAATGTGGTCTAAAAGTTAAATGTCAAACACAATACACTGCGTGGAGTTTGATTACCACATTTCGATGTGGTTCGGCAGATCTGACGAGTTGTTCACTAAGATTCACCACTCGTTCCACATACTACGAGTTCTTACATATCTTATATGCCACCAGGAATTGTCCTCCCAAGAGAGGTCAAAAGATTAGATGCGGATAGGAAGGTTGCAGGCCAGAGATATCAAGTCCACCGGCCCTGCTGCGGCTACGATGAAACCCGATTCAGCAGGCAGGTATCGGCATTCTGTAACTCTCTGGCCACACAACCTTCCACCTTCTCTCTCAACGAAACTTGGGTCTCGATTCTCAGTTAATCGCTCCTTTCATACTCCTCATGATGTTGTAGTTGGTATGCTCAGCCAATCAATGCGCGACCTCTAGCCAATCAGCGTGTGAGCTGGAAGGGCAAGGACATTATCATGTGATAAACATCTCCCATTCAATTAGTACATAGACACGCTTATGGCGTTTTCAATATTTTGAGCATAATTTAAGCAGAAAAATATGAAAAACTCGATTTTAAAATGGTTTACAGTTTTGAATTCATCGTTTCATTCCTGTCCTGATAGGTACCAAGAACGACGAGGGTAACACAATTTAAAGGGATTATATGCACGAACTCGGTTACATTTTAGTATGCATTCTCTCCCAACGCTGACACGTGTTGTCAGGGAAACTCTGTCACGCGTGCATGCATGCTACGCGATCTTACGGACTTAGTCATTTTTAGAATCCTCTCTTATATGGCTTTATACACGTGTGCTATCCTGGTAATGGGGCGTGCTTAGAATGTACTCGGAACAGCCGTCCCGTACCCAGCCAAGCTGGGACGGTCCATACCTGTCTGGCTGATCTGCGCTACACATGTTTTGGACCAGTTGTATACTGTATTTATATTGTCGTGAATGTGATATTCGGTGGGATTTCCATAGATCTTAATATCATCTACACAGATTTTGCAATAACAACTTAATTTTTCTGACAGGTCATTTATGTATAACAGGAAAAGCGTAGGTCCTAATACACTACCCTATGGTATACCACTAATAACGTATACTCAGTCTGATTTTTACACGTTGGTTTCTATTAGTTAAAAAAAATTCTGTCCACTTTACAATTTTTTCTCTTATTCGATATTTCCTTATTTTAATTAAGAGTCTCTTATGTGGAACTGAAGCAAACTGAACGACGTCACAACAAGAGTGGTGCAGAACTCGCGCAAAAGAATTTTCGCAAAAAACGTCATAATCATAATACCATAGCAACAACCCGACACTAGTGCTATAACAGAAACCAATCGAAAATAGCGTGCCGACTCCTACGATATGAAATAACCGAGTACAGATATTAACAGGATTCGTAATATGTATGGAGTCGCATCACAATTATGTAAAAATTTGTAAGTGAAATAATCATTGATTCATTCGCTAATAATTTTGAATATTGTGACAGGTAATACCAAAACAGACTAGATTGTCACCAAATCAGAGACATGAGAATAATTCATAAACCTCCTGACATTTTATGCTCTGGTATAGCATGGTAAATGTCTTGATTGGCCAGTGTTTTAATGTGGTCCTATATGGCAGGTGGTCTTTTCTTTTGGCCAACAACTACAAGCAGGTGGAACCCGTCCCGTGTAATTCTAGTTCTACTTATTTTTTCTTTTGGACACATATTACTACTAATCAACACAATATATAATTCTTTGCCAAAAAAATTAAATGTTATAGACTGTCGTATTTAGATCGAGGGTGTTTAACTAGTATAGGCCCAAAGTAAATCACTAAACAAGGCCAAAAACCACATGATTGAATGAATCATTAAGCACAACCATATGTCCAACAACAATACAAAAATACATGTAATCAGGTCTGTAAGAACGTACTTGGCTAAATTAATTTATGGATTGGGCCAAAACCTAAGGGTTTCTATTCGGATACACTATGGAAGAAGACAAATATACCACCCCCACCCCCTCTATTCCGCTCATATGGTAATATTACAAATAGATAGAGGTGTGTGCGTGTGTGTAACAATCATATATGGGTAACCCACCTACCAAATTTGGTTGAATTCGGTCCACCGGTTTCAGAGGAGTTCCATTACAATCAATTGCTTAACCTATAGACACATTCCTCACCCCCTGGAGCCAGAGTCAAATGTCGTCATGCACATATAAAACTTATTTGACTTCCACAATGGTTTTGGAGGAGATAACGTGAAGGGAATTTTTAGGTTATCTGACCTTTTGACCCCGCCCCCAGATCACCAGTGGGTGGAACTGAATCGCATCTTACAAAGTGGAATCATACGGTAATCCACATCCCAAATTTAATTGAATTCCACCCAGTGGCTTGTGAGGCGATAGTGTAGCGGATGGATGGACATACAGACGGAGGCGATTATAATATATATCACACATTTCTTTAAAATGTCGGGATAATTAGTGCAAAAGGAAAAATTGTTAAGTGGGTCACTAAATGTCTTGTGTATATGTTATAAATTTATTCATTATAGTATCTTCAGATGTGCATTGTGTAAGGGGTGCACAGTAACATAAGTAAATAGGCTATGATGATTCAAGTGTGTGGTGGGTCCAACCTGATTGAGGTTATCAGGGGTGTTGAAGTTCCACTTCCAGCGGTATGATATGGGCCTCCACCTTCTGAACAAATTTGAATACGAGATGTTCTGAAAAGCCATCTCCTGAATTCTGGTCAACACTTTAACACTCATATCAGCCAAAAACGGCTGCTGCAGTGGTCTTGAGAAATGTCCATTTGCAGACCACGAGAAGACTTTTTTTAAGTTTACCACTGGATTGACTGGTTTGATAACTGAGCCAGTCATTTCGGTGGTACATTTTCAAAAATAGTCTTCTCTTGGTCTACAAATGGACATTTTCCATGAGAAAATTAAAATTTTCTTGAACAAATTTGAGGCTTATATTTGCATGTCTTGCGTGGTACACTTCTGTATGACACCTTTTTACCCACCCCCACCCCTGTATGCCTCTGGTGGAGTGACTGGAGTCCCTGTAATACTGTATGTATGGTAGATAAATGATATTGAGCAGCAACAAATTTAATTCTATGTATACATACTAACTCAGTACAATAAATGTTTAAATTAATCCCCAATATATATTGTCTTTCAGTTGAGGCATTTTTGACCAGCATATATTAATGTGGGTAGCTGCATAAAGTGATTCCTGTAGAAGCAATCATTATTCAGGTTTATGTAACGGCATGTCTTTCAAACGTGAAGGAAATGACAATAATCTTCTAGGAGTTCTCAGAGTAAGAAATTGCTTACATTGTTACAATGGGACAATGAGATTTGCAACAGCTTCTGCAAGAAGAATGTGCGCACTGAAAATGATGTTGCTAGAAGCTAATCATGTTGTCATATAGTTATCAATATTTAAAAACACCATTATCGATGTAATATGTAAGAACAGTTGAATAATTATAATATAATAACCCTCCTCTTTCTGTATACACCAATAACCTAATTTCAAGAACTAGAGCATTTCAGTTACTTCCCTTAACCCTTTACAGGTCATACCGGCTCTGTTGTGGTTTTGTGGAATGTCCATTTACAGGCCAAGAAAATACAAGATAACCGAGCCAGTCATTCCAGTGATGAATTTTCAAAAATTATAGGCAGATAAATAAATTTACGTAACCAAATTTGACCATTAAAGAGTTAATTTACCATTTAAACACCCATTGCTCATTTGACCTTGTGTAGCAAATTACAGCACACAGAATTGTAACCCACACAGTAGTGAATACTAATATATACATTTGTAAACAAACCTGCTTTTCACATGCATTATCATGATGGTTATCTCCGTTATCAGACGGATAGATAAGTGTGTCTAGACGCAGGAGCATTTGGCTGGAGCTCTGATTAGCTGACACAGTCACAGATATACGTTATACAGGCTCCACTTCGGTGACAAGCCGGGACTCCTTAGTGGGACGGTAAATAGCCACCATTTTCAGTAAATCAAGAGGCGCAAGGGCCTGTGATGCTCACCTGGATCATTAGCATTTGAACCATAATTTACATTGATATAGACATAAAGGGTAATTTTTTAGGAAAATCCAAGATGGCTACCAGACAAATTGACCAATCAACATTCTCGTTTGATATGTTGAAGCCTACCGCCATAGGATTGTTCCACCCAATTTCCATTGTAATCTGGCTATTGATTAAGGAGAGGCATTTTAATGATTCCGGAAAATTTTCATTAAATCCAAGATGGTCACAAAAAATTGACCAATCAAAATTCTGAATAGAAGTTTTAAATGCTATAGCAACCATAGAATCATTCCTGTCAAATTTTTTTTAAACTTACCAAGTGGTTTAGGAGGAGATAGGTTTTAAAAGATTTCTGGATAGTTTTCTGAAAAGTCCAAAATGGGCACCAAAAGATTGATCAATCAAAATTCTCGTTTTATGTCTTGAAACCAACCGCTATAAGATTATTCCACTCATTTTTTGTTGAAATCATTGATTAAGGAGTAGCTGTTTCCAGAAAATTGGTCGTCGATGACATTGACCAGTCAAAATTCTGTTCAATAGAAGTTGTAGAGCGTACCATTGTAGGATCCTTCCAGCCAAATTTGGTTAATATACACAAAGCGGTTAAGGAGGTGATGCGTTTGGACACTTTCCGGTAAATTTTTCATAAAATCTCAGTTTTCACCCCCAAAATTGACCAATGAAAATTCTGAATAGAACTTCTAGAACTTCTCACCCATGTGAGCTAACAATTGACTGGCCAAAACCTGTTAAAATATGCCACCCAATCACAGCAGACAAAGGGTTCTGCATGACGCTATATATACATACATACATATATATATATATATATATATATATATATATATATATATATATATATATATATATATATATATATATATATATATGACATCACATATTAATATTACAATGTGTATTTCAAGTACTACTTTTATGACATTGCATTCCCAAATTTTTAGGTAAGAGGCCAAGTGAGCTTATGCCGTGGCGACCATCTGTCGTCTGTCCGTCCATCAACTTTTCCTTTAAACGACTTCTTCTCAAGAACCACTGGGTCAATTTCAATTGTATTTGGCAGGAAGCATCCTTAGTGTATAGAGATTCAACTTTGTTCAAACGAAGCCGATCGGCCAATTTAACCGGTGGCCATCTTGGATTTTGGCCTATTTTTAGAAATATCTTTAAAAAGATCGATTCAGAACTCATCAGATATTATCTAGGGCAAGAGCTGAACCAAATTTCTTCAAGGGGACTTGATTGGCCAAATATTTCGGCGGCCATCATTTATGACCTAGTTTTCGCGAAAACAACTTCTCGCTGAAGGGATCAGGCCTAAATTTGGGAGATATAATTAAGAGACTAAGGGCCATTAAAGGTTTGTTAAAGGGAAGTTGATCCATCAGAAATCATGGTCGCCGTGGGCCAATCAAAATGTAGCATGTTTGGCAACCATATTGGATTTTTTTAGTTGATGGATTTTGAGGCTGAAATTGGGTTAAAAAAAAAAATTTGGGTATTCTGATCAGAAATTTGCCATTTCCGAAACTGTGGGATAAATGGTTTGGTGGCCATCTTGGATCATGTTCCCGCCAAGCGCTCCCATACTAAAGCAATGGGAATTTTAAATGTCTTCTCAAGAAACACTGGGCCGATTTTAATTATATTTGGCAGAAACAATCCTTAGGGCATCGAGGTTCATGCTCAAGCCGATCAGCCAATTTGGCCTACGGCCATCTGGGATTTTGGCCGATTTTTAGAAATATATTTTTAAATCTCCGAAACCGCTTGGGGCATCGATTCAAAACTCATGAAATATGATCTAGAGAAAGAGCTGAACCAAGTTTGTTCAAGGGAACTTGATTGGCCAAATAGTTTGGCGGCCATATTGGGTTTTTTATTTGATGGATTTTGAGGCCGAAATTGGTTTTTTATATGTTTTTGGGTAGTCTGATGTCAAATTGACCACTTTCAAAACTGTCGGATAAATGGTTTGTAAGCCAGCTTGAATTATTTTCCCGCCAAAAGGTCCCATACATGTACTTAAAGAAATGGGAAATTTAAAATGTCTTCTCAAGAACCGCTGGACTGATTTCAGGTATATTTGGCAGGAAGAATTCTTAGGGCATAGAGTTCCATGTTAGCTTTTTTGGTGGACATCTGGTATTTTCTGCAAATTTCCGAGAAAATCATAGAAAGAAAACTTATTAACCAGTGGGCCAATTTTAGTAAAACTTGGCTAATCTGTCTTCACAGAAATTTGATAAATTTGGTAAATCTTTCCAATGGTCATCTCATTTTGTTCATTTGTGCCAGTGGCCAATAATTGCAGGTGAGCGATACAGGCCCCTTGGGCCTCCTGTTTAGGTAAGGTAGAGTTACTGCAAACCAATAATTTTTAAGAACAGCCCTACTAGAATTGCAAATGAGCTCCTCCGAGGCATCCCACAAAATTATTTTATGTAAATCTATATTTGAATGCATATTAGGCCATTGATGATAAACTCTACAACTATATCAAGCATGTGAGGAGAAATTGACTGCGAGCAGGCATTACATACATGTATATATGCACTTTCAGCGTCGGCGCGTTCGTGAATTGTTGTCAGAAGATATACCAAAGGATGAAGCAAAACTTCTCAGCAATGGCCGGTAGGTGTAGAGTTTGAGATGCTGAGGTGGACGTAACAATCTTTCATGCATGTGCGTACCCACCGAGGTTATCAGGATGTTGTGTACCAAAAACAGTTCATCCCCGAGACACATCGTACCTGGGACATTTCATTCCGGTTCGATTTGCCCATTTTCTAACTGGGTCGGTTCATCCCATTCCTGGGATAACATCCCCGGTCTTAGGACATTCAGATTATTCAATTACTTATACTCACTATAATTTTGGGAATGGTTAGCTCACCTAGGGGTAAGTGAGCTTATACAATCTAGATTTGCGGCACATTTCGCCATTTGTTGATGGATTAAAACGAAAATTGGCATATATGTTCCTTTAGGCATCTCTACTTGGACTGTGAAGCTGAGGTGTCCATGCCTTCAAATAGCAGAGTTATGGCCCTTGCTATATTTTCAAAGTATTGAAACCTATGGGGAAAATAAGTTTGTGGCACTTTTTGTCATTTATCGATGGATTAAAACCAAGTTTAGCAGATGTGTTACTTTAGAAAATATCTACAATGTAAGTGAGATATGAAAATTAAGTGGGTACACAAATAGCAGAGTTATTGCCCTTGCTCTAATTATTAAAGCCTATGGGGAAAATATGTTTGTAGCACATTTCGTCATTTATCTATGGTTTAAAAACTAATTTGGCAGTTAGGTTCCCTTCCGGAGTATCCATCTGGGCTATGAAGAAGAATTAACCACACCCACAAATAGCAGAGTTATTGCCCTTGCTATATTTTCAAAGTATTGAAGAATATGGGGAAAATATGTTTGGAGCACATTTCGTCATTTATCTATGGTTTAAAAACAAATTTGCAGTTAGGTTCCCTTCCGGAGTATCCATCTGGGCTATGAAGAAGAAGTAACCACACCCACAAATAGCAGAGTTATTGCCCTTGCTATATTTTCAAAGTATTGAAGAATATGGGGAAAATATGTTTGTGGCTCATTTCGTCATTTATCAATGAATTAAAACTAAATTTGGCAGTTGAAAAATGGGATGAAACATCTGGGATATTGGGCTTGGGCTCCCAAATAAATGTAATCATTTTTTGGGTTACAAGGTTAATGATTAAAGTCATCATTTTTTCTAAATGTCTGTTGTGATAACTCAAGTTGTTATTACACTACAAACATCCATTACCGTTCAATCACTACTTGCTAAATCAAACTATCTGCATTTCGCACCAGAAAAAGATTTTTATGCTTGCTTTCATGCCCCCATATGCCTATACCAACTCATTGTACCCTCAACCAGGCCTCTGGTAGAGTGCACTCTCACCATACAGCCTGCATTAGACTGGCACCAGTCTATTCTCACTCCTCTAAGACCTAGGTCAAAGTGCATGCGTGCGCATGCACAGAGGAGACTAAGAGTAACATAGAATTACTTTCAAAATTTTTCTGCTAACAGAAAGGTTTGTTTTGCGCCGGTCATTTTTGTGCTTGTCATCTGTGTCAGATATTTATTTAAGAGGATTACTACTTAATAGCATGCCTGTAATGAAGTCCCTATTATCTAAGTTACACGGCAGAGTAACTTTATGGTTTTATATGTATTATTTGTACTTTTGTTTCTTTGTTACAGGTTTTTGTGGTAGTCAATTATGCCTTACCATTTATACACTCATAAACACGCTAAGTGGGATTGCTATAAATATCAATCCTAGGTACCCTTAACACGAAGAGTTCAAAGTTTATTTCTAAAAGGTAACCTTTTACTTATACAGATCTATGATTTGAATTTACGTTTTCCCGCCGTTTCTAGCATGTGCTTTTTCTGCCTTTGTTAGGCATTTGTTAGAGTTGGCTAGAGATTTCAGAAGCTGTATACTTCATCTTTTCCTATTTTTTCATTTATAGGGTTCTGAAATCAGCTGAAAAGGCGAAATGTTCATCGTCTTAGTGTGATCGCCATTACCCCTCTGAATTCGTGTGTGTGTGTGTGTGTGTGTTGTAATATTTAAGGCGTTTATATGCTAGTTCCCAATGCTAGGGTCTAGACTCACGCCTGACCTTTCTGGTTTCTGTTGAATTCTTGTGAATTCTTGTGACGTCGGTTTGTGCATTAGCTTGTGTCTCTCTGTGTGTGTATTGCTCGTTGTCTCGATTTTGTCTCATGTTGCTGTTCTTGTCCATGGCTTTTCTGTTGCTCCTCATGCTTGGGCGTGGGGGATGGGGAGGGCCTAACCGGGACCTAACGGGGGTGGGGAAGGGATGGGGTAGGTGCTGGGGTGGGGGGGGGGAGTAGGTGCGTGCGGTCTTATGACCTACTGTACCCAAGGGGAGGGGGGGGGGGGGCTTTAGGTCAGAGACTTCCCGGCCCCTTTGGGGGGAGTGGGGAGGTTGGGGTGTGGGGTCTTTCGGGTCCTGGGACCCATTTGCTCTTCTGGCCATCATCCGAGCAGGCACCAGCGCGCACTTGTTTGATTTTGATTGATTAGGCAGCCCGTATGGTGACTGCGTCCGTCCGAGGACGAACTCGATCAGTCATCCGGGTTGCATCCCTCCATAGTCCCATCGAAAAGTCCGAAAGATTCTAATTCTAGCAATTATGTTTTGATTTTGTAATCCGTATGTTGCGTGGTTCCATCCGAGGGCGAATCCATTCAGCATCCGGTTTACTTTGATTATGCTGAAATTTCTTGCCTACCTAACCCTACCTCACGTTCACACAGTGATGGGCACTGTATGACGGGACCTCAATTTAAAGTCCCTTCCGAGAAGACTGAGCAAGTGGGGCCAAGTACATTGCTTAAGCGTACTCCAGCTGCTTGCTGTGCCCAGAATTGTCCGTCAGTCTGTCCATTTGTTGATTGGTTTGTCAGTCCATTCGACAGACAAGCATACCTGCCTACGGGCCACGAATGAGATGGACACATATCCATATCCCTCGCGGTCCGCCAGCAGGCAGGCCCATCTGTTGTTCTGTTGTCCATTCCAGTCCTCCATCTGTCCTTCTGCCCGTCTGTCATTGCTGTGTTCGTTGCTGCATTTTAACTCCAGCTCTGTCTCTGAAAGAAAAAGAGGGGAACAATGCTGAAAGGAAAAGAAGGAAAAAAACAAAAAAACAGACAGTGTGGACAGGTGTTTTGGGGCATGTACTCACATACTCTGGGTCATCAATTCATTCATTATTTTTTTTGTCTCTAACAGACGCAGGTTGGGGTATGGCCGTAGCGGCCGCAATGACCATAGAGGTCGAGGGTGGTGTGGCAGTAAATGCTGCAGTGACCGTAGAGGTCGAGGGTGGCGAGGCAGTAAATGTCGCAGTGACCGTAGAGGTCGATGGTGGGATGGCAGTAAATGCTGCAATGACCGTCGAGGTCGATGGTGGGAAGGCAGTAAATGCCGCAGGAGAGGCCGGGGGTTGGAAGGCAGTAAATGCCGCAGGAGAGGCCGGGGGTTGGAAGGCTGTAAATGCTGCAGGACAGGCCGGGGTCGTAGAGGCCGCAGAAGAGTGCTTCTGGCGCCGTCTCACGTGTTTGCTTTTTGTCGGTGTCTCAGTTGTCATTTCGGTCTGTGTCTCGGGCTAAACAAAATGTGTTCTGATTATGTGATGTGTTTGTCCGATGCAAGCACAAACTTGATTAATTCGAGGTTGATCTGTCGGTCACGCATCGCTATAATGTCTTCTATAGGGTCAAGATTGAAGTTTCCCTTTCTCAGCGTATTGATGAGTTCCTTTCTAATGTCTGCATATTCAGTGCACCGTAAGAAGAAGTGGTCTAGAGTTTCAGTCTCCTTGCAGGCCTCACATTGGTCTGTGTCTGGCAGGTTGAGTTTCTTTCATATCTGGTTAACGCTGATCCGACCCATTCTGATGTGGCGTAATACAATGCCGCCTTGGCGTCCTGGGATGTGGTTTTGGTATTTGCGTTTGACTCCAGGGACGATTCTGAACAGGTATCTGCCAGTTGTGCTTTCGTCCCATTGTCTTTGCCATTTGCTGTTGATGTGCCTTTTGACCAGGGCATTCGCTTCGGACTTTGAGAGTCCTATGCTGGTCATAGTTCCATCTTTGAGCGCTTGCTTGGCTGCCTCGTCCGCCTGTTCATTGCCTTTAATGTCAACATGGCTTGGGACCCAGTCGATGTCCACGGTTTTGTTGTCAGTCACCACCGTTGCATACAGCTGCCGGATTTCCTTGATTAGGTTGTCCCTGCTCTTGCTGCTGCTAGATTTGAAGCTCTTCACCGAGATTAGTGAGTCTGTGAGTATAACGTATTTGCCTGGAATTGCTGTTTTAATCCATTCTAGAGCCTTTTTAATTGCCACCAGTTCAGCTGTGAATATTGACAGGTGATTCGGAAGCTTGTACTTGAGGACTTCTTCCTGGTCGCCTATGACTACTCCTGCTCCGCATTCGCCGGAGTTGGGCATTTTGGAGGCGTCGGTATAGATTTTCCTGTGCTCCTTCCATCTGTTGTCAATGTTTTCCAGAGCGTAGCTCTTGATTAGCGCTGGTGGGTCTTTCTTGCTTATCTGTGAGGATAGGCTGTCATGCGCCTTGATCTGCGGAAGTAGCCATGGCGGGTCAGGAGCCGGCCTTGAGCTTTCTATTTCGACGTTTACCAGTTCAGTGGCACTGGCGAGCTCTGTTATTAACAGGCCTGGTGGTTTGGTCTTTTTGGTCATTTTGGGCAGTACCTTGTGTCTTAGGTGCTCCTTGCATGGAAGACATACCTCCCTGGTAGGGTGGGTGGGTGCAGAGCTTTGTAGGTATGTCCAGAATTTGAGAAGCCATTCCTCTCTTCGCAGATCTAATGGGATTTCTCCACACTCTATGTTGATTGCGTCTCGAGGGCTACTCTGTGAGGCACCACAGCAAATGCGAAGGCATTTTGTTTGGAGGGTGTCAATGGTTTCTAACAGTGACTTGCTCACCGTGGCGTATGCTTCACATCCATAGTCTATCCTTGACAGGATTAGGCCGCGGTATAGCATAAGCATGCTCGGCAGGTCTGCACCCCAGGTGTGCTTTGTTAATGAGCGAAGGAGATTTAGTTGCTTGAAGCATTCTCCCTCAGACTCTTGATGTGGGGGTTCCACGTGAGCTTTCTGTCAAATGTTAGTCCCAGGAATTTGGCTTCAGCACATGTCTTGAATTTCTGTCCGTTGAGGTACAGATTTGCATCATGGCCTATGTATTTAACATTGGTAAAATTGATTTGAACTGTTTTTTCCGCAGACAGTTTGAAACCATTTTTTTTGCACCACTGTGAGACTATGTCCAGAACTTTCTGCATGGTCTTACGTGCACAGTCTATCTTCGCATATTTGTTCCACAATGCTGTGTCATCAGCAAAAATAGACCCGCCTATTGCGTTGGGACCCAGGGCATGGTCTTTTTCAATGTCTTTGGGTAGATCACTCATCATGATATTGAACAGTAGGGGACTTATTACACCACCCTGCGGGGTGCCATTTTCCAATGTTTGTTCCCTAGACATTTGTCCATTAACACGGACGCTAATCCTTCTGTTATCGAGAAAATCTTGTATCCAGAATAGGATGCGGCCACGATAACCAAAGTCATAGAGCTTTTTTAGGACTCCGTTTCGCCACATCATATCAAAGGCTTTCTCAACGTCTAGGAAAACTCCTATTGTTGTGTTTCCTCTTCCCGCATCTAGGGCTTTCTTGGCTGCCTCAGTCAGTCTGACTAGGTGGTCCGTAGTGCGTCTGCCCTTTCTGAAGCCACTCTGCCAAGGGTGGAGTAGACCGTTATGTTTGAACTCATGTTCTAGTCAGTTTTTAATCATCCTCTCCATGACTTTGCATAGACAGCTCGTCAGGGAGATTGGCCGGTATGATCTTGGGTCAGTTTTGTCCTTCCCTTGTTTTGGGATAGGAACCACGCTCCCAGTTTTCCAAACTGAGGGCATTTTTTCAGAGCTCCATACGAGGTTGTAGAGATTGAGTAACATTTGTTTACCCTCCTCTGGCATATTACGAAGCATGTCGTATTTCAGGCCATCCTCACCTGGTGAGGAGCTTTTGCCTCTGCCAAGGGCTTGCTCAAGCTCCATTCTGTTGAAGGTTTTGTTGATGTCTCGGTTGTTAAGATCCTCGCATTTCCCTGAGCTGAACAGGTGATTGATATGCTCATTGACCTTTGTTTTGGTTGCTACAAAGTCCTGGTCATGGTTATCATTGCTACTGGTTGCAATGAAGACTGTGGCAAGCACTTCAGCTTTTTCCTTGTCATTGGTGTGCTTTACCCCATTTGCTGTGAGGGTGGTGGGTAAGGGGTTTTTGGACTTGTTTTTTCCGCTGGCAATAGCTTTCGCTTTGCGCCATATTTGGCTCGAGGGTGTGAACCGAGTGATTTCAGAGCAGTATTGTCGCCAATGATCGCGTTTTGCCTTTTTGATGATTCTTGTTACCTTGGCCTGGAGTCTCTTGTATTCAACTAGGCGTTCAATGCTGAAGTTTCTCTTTAGTCTATTCCAGGCTGTTTTCTTGAGCTTTACTGCTTCTTGGCACTCGCTGTTCCACCAAGGCACGCGTTTGTGTTTGGGGTTACTGTCTGGCCTTGATTGGGGGATGGCTGAGTTGGCAGCCTTGTAGAGAATCCCCATGCATTGCTCATAATATTCCTCGGTGCTGGTACTAGTGATTGGTATCTCCAGCTCCATGGCCATTATGTGCTTGTATTCGGTCCAGTTGGCCTTTTTCATATTCCAATTCTTCCTGTGCAGTGGCGCCTCGTTCTTGCTCTGTAGGCTTCCTATCTGTATTTTGATAGGGAGGTGGTCACTGCCGAGGAGCTGGTCTTGGATGTCCCAGCTGGGGGTTGGTCAAAAGCCAGATGTTATGAGGCAAAGGTCCAAGACCGACCATTCCCCATCACTAGAGTTATATCTGGTGGGTCTATGGTCATTTAGTAGGCACAGGTTGTAGTTGTCAATAACCTGTTCTAGTATTCGGCCTTTGGAGTTCGTGGTTTTGCTCCCCCATAGGGCATGGTGGGCGTTGAAGTCGCCCAGAAGTATTGTTTCACCTTCTAGGCCTTCAAGGAGCTTGTCATAGTCCGAGGAAGAGTGCAACCTGGGACTATAGATGTTTACAATATTAATAGTTTCGTGATTGATTTCTATTTCTATCGTAAGGTGCTCTACGCTATTCTCACGTTGTGGCAATCTTTTGTAGGAAAGATTACTTTTTATGAGGGTCGCTATGCCGCCGCCGCCTTCACCCCTAGAGGTGGTTGCAGATTCTGTTGTACGGTCTTGTCTTTCGACATTCTAGTTGTACCTTTTGAAATCCTGGTTGGGTTTCAGACGGATTTCCTGTAGACATATAATGTCTGGGTGGTCATTTTCGTTGTGGAATGTGTTCCACAATTCGTCAAGGTTGGTATTAGACCGGGTGCCTCGAACGTTCCATTGAAGAATTTTGACCCCCATGATTAGTTTGAAGAGGAGCAGAGTTCTACGAATTTCGCAACGAGACCGTCGACATCAACCTTGTTCCTTGCTGCCTCGTTGCCAATGCAAACTGATGATATGATCGTCTCTATGATCAGTCTGAAAGTTTGGACATTTAAAACAATTTTATGCTCTCCAACAATCGGGGTGGGTCTTACCTCGCTCGTTGGTGTCCCTCTGGTAATCTCGGCCGGCAGGTCACTGCAGCTGCTAGTACTGCTAGTGGGGTTCACAGGTTTGATAACCTGTTTTTCCACTAGAGTTACCTCCAATGTGCCGATTGGTTCAGCCCTTTGGTTTCGGGCCCTGCTACTGCCTATGCCTTTAGGCCCTTTGCAGGCGGTTTTTTTAGGCGTTTTTGTTTGCCTTTTGGCCTGTTTACAGGCTTTGCTGGCCGGTCTCCCAAGCGGGAGGGTGGGCGTGGCCGTCTCTATTGTGGGTGGCTCAGTAGGAGCCTCCTCCCCTTTTTTCTGATGTCTCATCACTGAGCATTCCCTCCCGGGGGTGGCCAGCTTCCTCCTTACGGATTCCGCCCTTTTCTGCCATGCTGTTCTTTCAAGAGGTGTGGCTGGTCCAGGTACTGGTATTCCAGCTGGCTGTTCAGTCCCCCTGCTTGTTTGCTGGGTGACCCTCTTCTTGGCCTCCCCATATGAGACCTGATCTGTCGTTTTAACCTTGAGGATGTCCTTGGCTTTTTGCAAAGCCGGGCATCCGCGATATGCAGCACTGTGGCAACCCTTGCAATTTCTACAGTGGGGGGGGGGGTCTGCTGGCAGTCCTCACGTTTGTGGTTCCCTCCACAGTTGACGCATGCGCTGGCTTTGGTTCTACAGTGCTTTGCCACGTGACCCAGCAGGTGGCATCTGACGGGCTCTGGGATGTAGGGTTTGACTTTGAAGGTCATCCATCCCAGTTTAACCTTACTTGGCAGTGCGTCTGAGTTGAACACCAGTTTCACTGCATAAGTCGGTCTGGCTGTTCCGCCAATCCGACCCACCCATTCCACTTTGTGTTCCCCCTGGTCGTTCATTTCATCCTTTAGGTCGTCATTCGTGAAGTCCCTTGGGACTCCCGATATGACACCTACCGCTTTGCTTTGTCTGGTGTTTTTGGTGGTGTATTCTTCAATAGACACCACATGGCTGCCTATCGTTGTGATTTTCAGCAGCTTTTGGAACTGCCCTTCACTGGTGGAGGTTACCAAAACCTCCCCGTCCCTTTTGTCCAGGCCTGCCAGCATGCCCACCATGGCATACAGTAACCTATAGATTACCATGCGGGTTAACCCCGCAAAATCATCACCCGCGAGTCCCTTGACCCTGACCCTCCTTCCCTGGGTACCATCTCTCTGCCCCCCCCCTTATGGCCCACCTCCCTCCCTTCACTACTGGATGCACCACCCAGGGAACCCCCGCTCTGCGCGATGGTTGGGATTCTACCTCCCACTGGGGAACACCCCTTGTCTCGAGACCTCTTGCTGGGAGTGCCTTCCCTTCCTCCCACTTCCTTCCCCTCCTCTAACACCCCGACCCTCCGTTTTCTTTTGGGGCCTGGTGTACCAGCACCCTTCTTAGGGGTGCTTTGTGGTGTGTTCTGGAGATTGCTCTCCAGAATCATCACTTGCTGAGCCACTTGTTCGTGGGAGAACTCTTCCATTGCCAATTCATGTAGGTCCGCCTTACCAGCCCCTACACCCCCCACCAGGTGAGTAGTGACGCTAATGCCCTCACTCGCTCCCTCCCAGGACATTCCCTCCCCACCCCTGCATGGGCAACCAGTGGCTCCCTGCTTGGCAGCGCTTACATTACTGTCTTTGCCTCCATTTGGCGCTGAGTTGGCTGTGGCCAGTTGACCACCACCAGTATCCTGCGCCACTTCAATAAGCTGTTTGAGGAAGTCATCTTCCTCCATGTTACTTACCCTACGGTGTGATTTATTTAGAAGGTAGTGTGCAGTAGGAAAATTTAGAAGGTACAGTATGAGAGATAGGATAGGATGCAGTAGGATTAGTGTGTGAAGGAGATGAGTAGAGTAGGCTGTGAAAGACGGAAGTGTAGAGAGAGAAGAGGTAGAATATGCCTAGTAAACTTTACCAGTATACCAGTGCTGTGTCGTCCCCATCGGTAAGATTCCCGAAAATTCCAAAACGTCGAAAACGAGCAAGGCTAATACTAATGGCCGAGAAATGTGGCTGTTTGAATGGCGAGAAATCTAGTGTTTTAAAGCACGCAAACGGACAACCAAAAGAAAATTTATCAAAAAGGTTTAAACAAGTTTTAAAATTACGAAAATTATTAAAATAATTTAATAACAATACCTTATAGTTACGACTCGGGGAGTACAGCAAATAAACGAAAAAATAAAAGATTTGTTTACGAAAA
Source organism: Chaetoderma sp. LZ-2023a (assembly GCA_034401795.1). NCBI lineage: Eukaryota > Metazoa > Mollusca > Caudofoveata > Chaetodermatida > Chaetodermatidae > Chaetoderma > Chaetoderma sp. LZ-2023a. Next base: position 134,723,081 of record CM067370.1, on the reverse strand, counting down.
TTGGCGCCAAATAAAAACGACCAAGACAACACTAATGTCCGACAAGAGCAACGATTTTACTGGCGGAAAAGCTAGTGCTTGATGCACGCGAACGAACCTCAAACGTAAAATGTTTAGAATAGTTTAAAGAGAAGAATTATCAAATAACACTGTTCTTTAAACTCTGGTCTCACTTAAGCAATATAATTTTGTCGCAAACGCAATAATGGACGCAATTTAAACTGATCTAAAACACGTCTATCATCAACGAACGCAAAAACTGAATTCGCTGGGCACGTGTGTTTTAAGTGTACTTCATGTACACCTAATGTTATGTGCAGTTTTTGCAAGGGGTGGTCGCCTGCTTTACAAAGATTTACTTCAAAGATTTTGTTTCAAAAACGAAGGTGGCCTCTGATCAGTCCCCTCCTATTGCTGCAAAGGGCAAACAATCCTAAATTAGAAAAAGAAAGAACTCCTGCAGCAGTGGAAGGGGGGGGGGGGGCGCCCTCCATCCTCTAGTCAGAATAGCGACGTGGTTTTGGTTCTTTTCGCCCGTTTTGAGTCGTTTGCCACTGTCTTAACTCAGTCTTTGGACAAATGTATTTCTTCGGCAATTCGAGCAGCGAAAGCGGACAGTGACTCAGATGGAACCGTTCTGAATCCTAAAGGCCATGTCCATAAGTGGGGGAAACCCGTATTCACCAAATTCTTAAACCCACGTAAATCTTGGGGCCAGGCAAGACCCTCAAGTGGTGGTGCGGATGTGTCCGGTTCACAGATTGCAAATGTCAAAGTGTTGGTCATTCCAGTCTGGCGCAACGTATTCTGTTGCCCCAGGTATGCAGAACCTGGCTCAACTGCCGACTTCCGTTTCCGGTTCCCACTCTTCCTCTTCCTATCCTATGGCTGCGCTTCCGGGTCTTCATGATCTTGGTCAACTTCCGCTTGGTGCTTCCGGTTTCAGTAGTTCCGTTTCCGGTTTGACTTCTGGATTTGCTGTTCATTCAGATCTTTATGATCCTAGTCGGCTTCCGGTGTCAGCTTCCACTTCCTGCTCTTCTGCTTCCCGCTCGACTTCCGGTTTTATTGATCACTCGGGTTGGTATGATCCAGGTCAATTTCCGGTTCCCGCTTCCGGTCTGAATTTATACAGACATTCAGCATTTATAGCAGTAACAGTATTTCAACGTAATTAAAGACTTCCAACTGGTTCCCGTATGGGTTTTTGGTTTAGCTTATTTTCATATGTGCCTATCGTAGGTTTATATAGAACACTCAGCCGATAAGGCAGTTGTATTCTTCCGTCAAGCGTGTATTTTCAATTAGTCTTAACGTTACCATGCTTCATTATTTAATATTTTCTTCTTTCGGATTTAGTTTATTTATTGATTTATTTATTTCTCTTTCTGTCTAAGTTTCTACGTATCATCTCTAGATACGTAATTTTTTCTTTCATCCGCCTTTAGATGGCCAGTTGTCTTCAGGCCGTTCAGCCTTTTCTCTCGCTCCTTTCTCCTCTTATGTTGGCAGGTTGACATATTTATTTTAACCTAAGGGAGTTAATTCGTTGCCATTTTTCTCCCGTAATTTTTTATTCCAAATCTCAGCTTTTATTTCTTCTTTTCCTTTTATGGATTATTTCTCCTTTCTTAGTCTTTTTATTCTTGTGGATATTATTCTTGTTTCCATTCTCTTCTCGGGGTTCCCTCTCTTGATTCTATTCCTTGTCAGTAACTGTCAGTTTTTCTTCTCTGTCATGGTTACGGCGAGTCATTTCTCCCTGGTTTCCATGTTGCCTCTTTGTCATTTCAGCGTTCTTCCCTTTCGCTATTATTTTTCAAATTTTGGCCTGCCTTTAGTTTTATCCTTTACTTAAAAGTTTGGTCTTTCCTTACATCCCGGCGTCAGTTTTTCTTGGCTAGTAAATTTACATTTTTTGTTCTTTCCTCCTACTTCCGGTAGCTGTCAATCATCATCTTATCTGTCAGTTTGATAGATTCCTTTCCCTTTTCTCATTTTCCACTTTAATTCCTTTCATGATACCTTTCTAGCTTTTTGTAGTTTTCTGGGGTTTTCTCCTAGATCAGAGTTTATTGTGCTGATCCTTGAAGTTGTCTTTACGCATGTTTATTTCATAGCTTTATTTCTTCCGTAGACTTTTCTGTATCATTCACTTCCTTCTTGTCATTCTCAGATGGTTTTCAGTTGTTTTTTCTGTACCTTGGTTTCTATCTTGTTGGGGCTGTTGTGTGAGATCAGGTTTTCTGTCGTGTAAGTTTAATATCTTCTTAATAGCCTTAAGTCTCTTATTTTTTCTTGTGTGATTAGAAGGTTCCTCGATTTATCTTTATATTTTCCTTCCTCTTTTTAGTTGTTCTCATAGAGGTTCTTTACTAGGTCTTACTAGTTGCTGAGTGGTCGCCAACTCTAGTCCTCTTTAACCACATTTTCTTCTGTGTCTCCTGGTTAACTGTGTGACTTCGGTTACCAGGGGCATTTTATAATTAAATAATACATCCTGGTTTCTCCAGACCTTACCCAATCTATTTTTAAAAAGCATTTAATCTGGGTGCATTAACTACATTGGTTGGCAGATCATTCCAAATATTTACTATTCTAGGTGGAAATGCTTTAAGTCTTATTTTCTTTTTTAGATCTTTGTTTTATGTTCATGTCCTCTTTAATAGGCTGGATTTTTTAGTTGATAGCTTGAATTCAGGTGCTACTTCAGGATCTTATATATTATTAAGTAGTTTATATACATCAATCATATCTTCCCTATGTCTCGGGTTTGATAATGGTGGCAACTTTAACACTCTAAGTCTTCTTTCCTTTCCTTTTAGTTCTCCCCTTCAAGGGTGGGGGGAGGAGGTGGTGATGTTGTTGATTTTTCATTTCATTCGATTAATCACTTTTTGACAGTTGATTTACATTCTGCATCATGCAAGGCTGTATCTGACTACAATATTTTGGCTCAATTGTAATTTAGTCTTTGATCTTTAGTACTTTCATCCAAGGAGAGCAATTAATAGCGCTCCTTTAATCTCAAATCTTTGATCAGGGTTTAGATATTTTACTTCTTACATGTAAGCGCAGTTTTAATATCATACAAATGTATTTGCAAATTTTCATTCTGCTAGAGTAGTGATCACTCGCCTATCCCTGATCGTGGAGAGCAATTTTTTAACTTGCCACGATTTTCTAGTATTTAAGCCCGTGTTTAGCATGAAACATTTCATGTTATGTAGATTTTATTTTATTCTTTCTTCTGTTGATAGAGTGGGAGGTCTTGCTCTATCGCTATTATATTTTTATTGATCTCGTTCTGAATTTCATTTCCATTTTCTTTCTTGTTAAAGGAAGAGTTCATATCTAGAGTCATGTAGCTGTCTGTAGACACATTTTTTTATAAGGAAATTTAGATCCAGGATTTAACCCTGCTGCATAGTTTTCAGCTGCAGCAGGAATTCTTCATCATCTATCAATTCAGACAATTTAGCCTTGGTCATCTATTTCCTCGAGTATAGTTTCTACATTCATCTCTTTCAAGAATTATTCCATACAGGCTAGGTTGGATTATAAAATTTCTCAAAAAGTCATGCCTAGTCCTTTCTCAAGTTTTCACCCATCTAGGCATCTCTTTCGACCTGTCTCAGGGCTTAGTCTTTCCTTCAGAGGCAAGGTGTTCCATTAGTCAAGACCTCTCCTCAGATGATTATTTTCACAGACGCTTCCCGGGAGGGGTGGGAAGTAGTCTGGAACTCCTGGAGGAGTCGGCTGCTTTTCATCAATATCTTGGAGTTGTGGGGTGTCAAGAAGGCTCTCCTCTCATGGTCAGATCGAGTGGGAGGCCTCAAGATCTCAATTCGATCAGCCAATTCCACGGTAGTTTCCTACTTCAACAGACAGGGAGGAACAAGGTCTTTACTTCTTTGTATGGAGATTTTAAATCTTCTGTTGTGGTGCCGCAAGAAACAAAAATTTTTGCTAATGGCCAGTCATGTCACAGGCAGACTGAACATTCTTGCAGACCAGTTGGTAAGACCCAGCAAGTTTGTACACTCCGAGTGGCAGTTAAAGAAGTCGGTTGTCTAAGCAATTTTTAGGCATCAGGGTCGTCCCCACATAGATCTCTTTGCGACATGTCTGAATGCCCAGATCTCCTCTTTCATGTCTCCCTTTCCGGACAGTCAGGCTCTGGTGGTGGACACCCTGTCTCAGTCCTGGACAGGAATGTTTGCCTACATATTCACATTAACAGTTTTGATTCCGTTGGTTCCGAAGAAGGTCAGGGACCAGATCTGCAAAATTCTTCTGGCAGCCCTTTTTGGCCGAAGAGAATCTTGTCCATAGACCTCAATCTTCTGGTAGACTCCTCGTCTTCTTCCAGTGTCCCCAGATCTTCTCTCTCAAGTAAGGGACATGTGTCTTCATCCAAATCCAGAAATCCTCGGTTTGTGCGATTAAAGAATATCGAGTGTCCGGTCCCTGTGACCACGTTTTCTTCAAGATCTCAGGAAATCCTTGACTCTTCTAGGAGGGAGTTGACACGTCGAGTTTACAAGGGTCGACGTAAAATCTTTGGAGAATGGTGTTCAAATCATGGTTTCTTGCCCGATTCTTTTTCTATTTCCCAGGTGTTAGATTTTTTTTCAGATCTGTTCGATTTTTTACAACTATCAGCTAACACCCTTAGGGGTTTTAGATTTTCCATGGCTTCTTCCCTTCCTTGTCTCTTTAATGCCGATATCAAGGATTCAAAGATTCTCATTGGTTTTATTAGAGGTTTGGGCAATATTCGTCCTCCAGTGGTTAAGCCTTTGCCTTCCTGGAATTTGTCCTTGATTATTCTAGTATTGGCAGGTCTCTATTTTGAACCAATTGGATCTATTAGTCTCAAACTATTGACTCTTAAGGCTGTTTTTTCCTTGTTGCCGCCGCTTCAACTAGAAGAAGGTCCGAAATTCATGCTCTTTTCACAGAAAAAGCTGGATTTATCGAATCTGGGGATGGTCTAATTTTATCACAGAAGGGGTTTGTTATCGAAGACCCAGTCTAACCGTTACCAAGCTAAGCCGATTATTCTTAAATCTTATCGTCTTTTTCACCGTCCGACAAATTCTGGTGTCCTGTCTGGGCCTTAAAAGTCTATAAATGTTGTATCAATTTTAAAAAATCCGACTTCGCACTTACGGGTCCCGTACGCGGAGGCGGTAGCTAGACCAGTTTCTAAGGCCTCAGTTGCCAGATGGATCTGTGAGACCACTAAATTATGCTATAAGATTGCCTCCCCTGTTGAGATCAATCTAGCCCATGTCAAGGCCTACAACTTTCGTGATATGGATACCTCCTTCGCTCTTTTTGTCGGTTCATCATTGGATGACATCATGTAAGTTGCAGGTTGGAAATCTGAATCGACTTCCTCTTTCTATTTAAAGGATCAGAGCCCAGCGGCTTCCTTTTTTTAGAAATATAATGATCTTAACAAAACAAGCCTAAGACCATTTACCAAGCACATCTCACCAATTTCGGTAGTCTGTATGTCTGTCACAAATGGTGAGAATATTCTCTTGTTTTGTTTATTTCATTGAGTTGACAATTTTCCTTGTTTGATAATCACTGTGTGATTTGTTATGGATGCACTATTATGTTAATTTATTAACATTTGGATATAAGTTGTTTAATCTTTATCCTTGCTTATGATTCTCAAATCTCCACCCACCAAGGGTTATTAAGTGGGGCACTGACCAATTCTACGGGTTTAGCAAGTAGTGATTGAATGGTAATGGATGTTTGTGGTGTAATAACAACCTCCAACCTTGTGGGTTGGTCTGTAGTTTTATTAACCACTATAAACATACTTACCGTTCAATCACTATGACCCAGCCTCAGCCACCCCGCATGAGAATGATTTGAGAATCTTTATTCTTTCTTGCATCTAAATTTGGAAAGTGATTCTATGTTACTCTTAGTCTCCTCTGCGCATGCGCGCATGCACTTTGACCTAGGTCTTAGAGGATTGAGTATAGACTGGTGCCAGTCTAATGCAGGCTGTATGGTGAGAGTGTATGCTACCAGAAGCCTGGTTGAGGGTACAATGAGTTGGTATAGGCATATGGGGGCATGCAAGCAAGCATAAAAATCTTTTTCTGGTGCTAGATGCAGATAGTTTGATTTTGCAAGTAGTGATTGAACGGTAAGTATGTTTATAGTGGTTAATAAAACTACAGACCAACCCACAATGTGTGGGGGGGGGGGGAACAGGGGTGGTGGTGGTGGGGTCTGTTGGGCGTTCTACTGAAGTGATCCTGAGCAAACTTTGATGGGTGGTTGCCTTTGGGGTCCTGATGAACTGTATTCATTTTGAGGTCAAATGTCATGGTCAACTAAAAGTGCAAACGAATCGGAATGCTTGTTACTGTAATTAATACAGGTGATGTAATAAGTTAGCAGTACATGTATCTTTTGTGGTGCAAACTGGAGAGTAGTTTGTTAACCTTTTATTAGCTCACCTGGCCCGAAAGGTCAAGTGAGCTTATGCCATGCGTCTATCTGTCCGTCCGTCAAATCACTTCTCCTTAACGGTTTTACCGATTTCAACCAAATTTGGTTGGGAGGATCCTGTGCTGATACCCTCCAGACATTTTTTTCCGAATCTTGATTTGTCAAATTTTTGATTGTATGGAAAATTTACCGGAAATGGTCAAAATGCTACTCCTCCATAGCTGCTTGAGATATTTCAAGCAAATTTGTCTAGATGGATTCTATGATGATAGGTTCTAGAACTTTTATTCAGAATTTTGATTGATCAATTTTTTTTCTGGCGGCCATCTTTGGATTTTCTGACAATTTTGGGAAATCAGTTAAAAGGATACTCCTCATTAACCGCTTGAATGAGTTCAAGCAAACTCGGCTGGAAGGACCTTAAAGTGCTATGTTTCAGAGCTTGTGAATAGAAATTTGATTGGTCCATCTATTCGGTGGCCATCTTGAATTTTCCGAAAAACGGCTAAAAATCATCTACTCATTAACTACTTGGGCGATTTCAACCAGACTGGCTGGAATGAGCTTAGGGCGGTAGGCTTTAGAAGTTGCATATGGAATTTTGAATGGTCAATTTTTCGGGCGGCCATTTTGGATATTCTGGATATTTTGGGAAATCATTTACTCCTCATTAACGATTTCAACCAAACTCAGCAGGAAGATCCCTAGGCCCGTATACTTCAGAACTTGTAAATGTATACAGAATTTTGACAGCTTGATCTTTACGGTGGCAATCTTGGGTTTTCCGATAAATGGGTATTCATATAAAATGCTACTCCTCATTAATCGCTTGGGCAATTTCAACCAATTTTGGCTGGAAGGATCCTATTGTCATAGCCTCTAGAAATTCTATTCAGAATTTCGATAGGTCAATGTTTTGGCAGTAATCTCTGGGCCTCTTGTATTAAAAATCTACCGGAAGTGGTCAAAATGCTACTCCTACTTAGCTTCCCGATATATTCCAACCAAATTTGACTAGATGGATTCTATAGTGGTATGCTCTAGAACATCTATTCTGAATTCTGAATGATACATTTTTTGGGTGAAAATATTTCATTTTGTAAAAAATTACCGGAAATTGTCAAAACGCTACTCCTCATTAACCGCTTGGCGGATTTAAACCTGGTTTGGCTGGAAGGACCCTATTGGGTGTAGGTTTCGGCACTTCTATACAGATTTTTGATTGATAAATCTTTTTGTGAAATCTTGAATTTTATAAAAACAAGAGGCCAAAGGGTCCTGTATCGCTCACCTGCATCATAGGCATTTCAACCAGAAAGGCCATCAACAATAAGTAGAACCCTACAGAGTTGAGCAGAATTATAACAAGAAAACAGAAGCAATGTTTCTTTATGTATCAAATACTTTTGAACAAAACTTAACGGCCCTTAGTCCCTTATCATATCTCCCAAAGTTCGGCCAAATCCATTCAACAATTCTGGATACGAAGTTGTTTTCGCGAAAACTAGGTTATCCAAGATTGCCGCCAAGCCAATGGACCAATCAGGTTCTCTTGAACAAATTGGTTCTCCTCCTGCATTAGATGATGTTTCTTGAGTTTTGAATCAACCCCTAAGCCGTTTCGGAGATTTTTAAAGACATTTCTAAAAATTGGCTGGTTTAGCTGGTGGCCATCATGGATTTTGGCTGATCAGCTTCCTTTGAACAAACTTAGACCTCTATGCCCTAAGGCTGCATTCTGCAAAATATAATTGAAATCGGCCCAGTGGTTCTTGAGAAGTCGTTTAAAGAATTCCCCATTGCTTTACTATTGGCCCATTGCTTTACTATGGGAGCCTATGGCAGGAAAGCAAACCAAGATGGCAGTCAAACCGTTTATCCAACAGTCTTGAAAGTGGCATATTGGAACTGGCCATACTGATAAGCATATATAAAGCAATTTTCGCCGTCAAAATACATCAAATACAAAAAAAACCAATATGACCAACAAACGCTAAATTTTGATTGGTTGATGGTGGCCATGTTTTTTAACGTACGAACTTCCCTTGAACAAACTTGAATGAATCTTGATCCCTAAGCATGTTTACCAAATTTCAGGTCTATCCCTTCAGCGGTTCGGGAGAAGTTGTTTTCGCGAAAACTAGGTCACCCAAGATGGCCGCCAGGCAACTCGTTCAATCAGGTTGGCTTGAATAAATTTGGGTCTACCATTGCACTAGATGATGCGTTATGAGTTTTGAATCAATTCTTCCAGCGGTTTCTGAGAAGATTTTTTAGTGTTTCTAAAAATTGCCTATTTTAGCTGGTGGCCATCTTGGATTTTGGCCGATCGGCTTCGTTTGAACAAACTTGAATCTTGATGCCCTAGGGATGCTTCCTGCCAAATATAATTGAAATCGGCCAAGTGGTTCTTGAGAAGAAGTCGTTTAAAGAAAAAGTTGGCGGACGATGATGGCCTTTCAGGCCAGGTTGGCTAGAAATTTACCGGATATCGCTTAAAACGCTACTCCTCATTAACAGCGTGAGTGATTTGACCCAGACTTGGGTGGAAGGACCCTATGGTGGCAGGCTTCAGATCCAGTATGCAAGATTTTGATTGGTCAATTCTTTTGGATTTTCCAAAGGTTTTGCTAAATCAGTTAAAAGCCTACACCTCATTAACCGCTTGTCAGATTTCAATCAATCTTAGCTGGAAGGATCCTATGTGGGTAGGCTTTAGAATGTTTATACAGAATTTTGATTGGTCGATTCTTTTGGTGGCCATCTTGGATTTTTCGAAAATTATCCATCATGTCTTTAAATGCAAATGGTTGAAATGCTAATGGTCCAGGTGAGTGCCACACACCCTTGGGCCTCTCGTTTTAAGAGTCAAGTTAGACAAACATGGCATCTGCAAGGGCTTGATAAGTTACTCAGAGATACATGTATGGCCATTTCTCTATATGCCATTCATTGTCAAAAAATAGCCACTTGTCCTACAACAAACAAGAGGCCCAAGGGCCTTAACGCTCACCTGCACCATTAGCATTTGATCTAGAGCATTTAAACCGACATAATACTTTATATTCAGCAGTAACAAGACATAAAATCCAAAATTGGAATTCAGTAGAAATGATATTTAGTGGGAAATTAATGATGGACGCTGACCACACAATCAGATTGAGCCTTAGATTTAGATTGGTCCATGACAACCATGTTCTATCAGGGAACAAATTCTCTTGAACATACTCTAATCACCCTTAGGTATCGAAGAAATTAAATGTAATGCGTTTCAGGCTGCTCCGTACAGCAATTTCTGATATGTCAGTTTCGAGAACAAGACAGTCACCGGAACAAGTGGTTAATGAGGAGTGGTGTTGTAAACAATTTCCCACCATTTTTCAGAAAATCCCAGTTGGATTAAAAAAGAATGAAGCAGTCAAATTTTGTGTCCAGCAATTCTGAAGCTTACCAGTCTAGGGTCCTTCTAGCCGAGTTTGATTTAAATTTGCCAAGCGGTTAATTAGCAGCCTTTTAACTGTTTTCCCAAAATTTTCAGAAACTCCAGGATGGGCTTCAGAAAAATTGACCGATCACAATTCTGTATTAAAGCTCTGAAACCTACCAGCTAGTTGAAATTGTCCAAGCAGTTAATGAATAGTTTATTAAACAATTTCCTGCCATTTTTTCGGAAAATTCAAGGTGGCCACAGAAAAAATAGACCAATCAAAATTCTGTGTAGAAGTTCTGAAGTATACCACTCTAGTGTCTTCCCAACCAAGCTTGCTTGAAATCAGTCAAGCGGTTAATGAGGAGTAGGCTTTTAACTGATTTCCAGAAATTTGAGGAAAATCCAAGATGGCCACCGGAAATGTTGACTGATCGAAATTCTCGTTAAAAGTGTTGAAGCCTACCAGTATAGAATTGATCCACCCAAGTTTTGTTGAAGTCAAGCCATTTATAGTGGAGGAGTAGCGTTTGAAATAATTTTCAGAAAATTCTAGGAAAATCCAGGATGGCTGCCAGAAAAACAGGCCAATCAAAATTCTGAATAGAGTTCTGGAGTCTACCACGATAGGGTCCTTCCATCCAAAGTTGGTTGAAATTGGTAAAAGCATAAATGAGATGCGAGTTGATGGACGAATGGACGGACGGCCGCCATGGCATAAGCTCACTTGGCCTGGAGGGCCAGGTGAGCTAAAAATCAGCCAATTCTGAATTGGTGAGGTGGCAAGCTACTGAAAATCTGTTGAATTAACATCATGATTGTAATTTTAAGTGGTTGATATATAGAGTCTACTTACATATATATTGATATTACAATACCTTCAGGTTTGCTTGTCTGGTGTGTAACCATCGACCAGTGTTTGACACAGTTGATATGCTGGCCCATCACAGACAGGGAAAGAAACATCAGACAGGTTTGTTTTGACACTTCTACCTCTAGAGACTAGCAAAATTGTATTAGTCTTATTAATAGTCTGAACAGAAACTTTTTGGAACAAGGGCAATCAGAGGTTGAAGAACTCAAACACTCCCGTTTTTGTCACATTTGAAGTTTTTCAGATTTTTTCGGATCATAAACAAAGTTGAATAATCCTGAATAATCCTATTATACAGTCTCGCCCTTTATTTTAAATGTGGCGACAAATCAGACCTGTAGTTTCCGCGGTAATCATTGATCCTGAATTTGGCTGTGTTCTGAATAAAGACAGGATCCTGATTGGATCAAAATCAGGATCTATAAATATCGTGGAAACTAAAGGTCTGATTTAGCTCCACAAGTCGGGAAATCACATTTACGGTAAAATCCTATGTGTTGAAATTTGAGCCAAATCGGATCAGCAGTTTCTGGGATACAGTTCCAGACTTAAACAATCACTCGGGCAGACAGAGAGAACCGAATTCAATACTCTCTTTCTCATGCGAGGGACTAATTATGCAAATTCTGAATGATAACTCAAGTTTTACTGAATTATAAGTACCAGCCTTCCCTTGCTTACCCTGAAGAACTGTTACCTACTAATTATGGCAAAGAAAGTGCAGTCATTGTGACTAAATTACAGAAAGGGTCTCTCCAGATGATAGATAACTCAAGCTTTATTGAAGGGATATATAGCAGACATGGCCGGTAGTTCTTAAAGTTCTCGTGTCCCAATAAATGGACTGGACAGTGAATCCTATGAAAAATTGCACTGGCACAATTGTCAGATTTGGAATACTATTCCTTTCCGATGATGATAATAACGTATCTTGAATAACTGAATTGATAATTAGCCTGACGCTTTGTATGCTTTTGTCAGCTCCAAAAGTCTGAATGATCTGAGCTGAGTTTGCTCGCTCCTTTTATACTTTTCAGTGGGGTGCCCGGATGTAGTCACGTGGGTGACCATATATGGGCATGCTGGGTGGCTGGTGGTCACGTGACCTGGGGGTGGGGTTTTTACTTGGCGGTATGGGTGGGCGGTACTTGGCGGTACTCGTGTTGGCGGTATCTGGTGGTAGCGTGTGTGTGGTGGTTGGTGGTACCTAGAGGTACTTGTGGTGGTACTGGATGTACTTGGAGTTTATGGGGTGTGTGCCTGTTCTGGCGGTACTTGGTGATATGGTGTGAGTGGTACTTGGTGGTGTGGGGATGCCAATTGGTCGGTGGTGTTGGTGTTCTTGACGATACCTGTTGTGGTGTGGCAGGTGGTGGAGGTTTTGTCCATTTGATGTTGGCGGTATGCATTGGCATTTTTTGTGTGCCATTGTCACTTCAATAGATCCAGGCATCAAAGAAATAACATACAGTATAGGATCATTTAAGTCCTATACTCGGATCCAACAAATCCAAATTCCACCACTTGGAGAAGGCAGAAAGAATGCCACTGAATCCACCAACTCCACACAATAGTGCCGATAGAAAACAACCTAGCGGTGTAGGAGCTACCCCTTTGAATGCCTCGACCGCCAGTCGAAACATTCCATGTTGTTATTATTGTACTATTCCTTTCCTACAACTATTTAATCCAATTTACTGATGCCATATGCTGAGAATCTAGACATGTGTCTAATACTTTTTAATCCTCTAACCGTCGAATTTGTTCAAGAAAATTTCAATTTTATCACAGAAAATGTCCAATTGCAGACCAAGAGAAGATTATTTTTGAAAATTTACCACTGGAATGACTGCTCGGTTATCGAGCCAGTTATTCCAGCGGTAAATTTTCAAAAGTAGGCAAAAATGGACATTTTTCAAAACATATGCTGAAGCCATTTTTGGCCGATATGAGTGTTAAAGGGGTAAGTTAGCAAGCATGTTAAGTAGTTTTCTTAACCCTTCAATAGTCAAGATTGGTAAAGAAAATTAAAATCTTTGATTAGTAAATTTCTATTTGCAGGCCAATATACTATTTTAGAAAATTTACATCTGGCTCAGTTAGCGATCCAATCAGTTCAGTGATAAAGGTTTAAAAATAGTCGTCTCATGGCCTGCAAATGGACTTTCGTGAAGGTCACTAAAGACGGTGGATAGCGAGACGACGTTTACAGTAGGTGCATCCCCTCTCATATGCACACACCCCCCTCACCCGGGTAGTGGTGTGTGCGTGTGCACATGTTTGTGCAGAATTTTAAAGTTTCTCGTTGTCATTAACATGATTATTAATGTGTATAAAAGTATCCCGACCATGCCACCACTCCCACAAGCCTGCCCACCAAGCCTAACATTGGGACATACAATATAGCTGGATTTTTGTCTCGTCTGCAAAGCAGAAGCGAGGCGTAAGCTATCACTTTTGAATGCGGCAGTGTTCTTCTTTTCGATCGCTGGTATCACACTTGGAGAGCCGTTCTCAAGATGAAATCTGTGGTTTTCTGCAGTTCTTCCACAGGCCCATACAGCTTTTCAAGCAAAGAGGTTGACAAAGGCCAGATCTCTTCTCTCAGCAGCTGATACATACTGCAACATTGAAGTATGTGCTCTGTGGTCTGTTCTGCTTCTCCACAAGGACAAGCGGGCGATGTAAGGTGGAACCACCTGTACATGTGTTGGTTTAGTCTGTTGTGTCCAGTTCTGAGACGAAAAATGGTCACTTGCTCTGGCCTCGAGAGATGATGGTAGGCATCTTCTGATTGAGGTGTTCTATAGAGTGACTTGATGATAGTCTTCATCTCTGTGTGGGTAACCATGTTTTCTGTCTGATTCTTTTCTGCACCAACCTTTGCCATCTTGTCTGCTTCCTCATTTCCTTGGACTCCACAGTGTGAGGGGATCCACTGCAGTGCTATCCGAAAGCATTTGATGGTTTGTAGTGCTTCTTCAAGTTGTGGCAGCTTACCTTTGGTGATAGCCTCAAGGACGGAGTGGGCATCAGATAAAAAGACAATCTGTGCAATAGGGTCTGCTGTTCTGCTGATGGTATTAGCTGCATGAACCAGTGATTCGGCTTCAGCTCTGTAGTTTGTGCAGTGTTTGCCTGTCAGTATTGCAGCTGACTCATGTTGTCCGTTTGGATACTGTATGTGCAGTCCGGCACATTTGCTCCTAATTGCATCTTTGGATGATCCATCTGTGTAGATCCTTATCCATGTCTCCTGAGGGTACATTTCTTCCATCATGGCTAGGGTCAGGGCCTTCTTGCTCACATCACTATGTTCATCTTTGGTTGTGAGATGAGGTACTGTGGTGCGAATAGCTATGCTCTCTAGTTTGTTTTCCCAGGGTGGAGGATCAAGGGTGTGGTTTGGGTCTTCTATTTGTGCTGGCATCATTTCTTGGTGTTTCCTTTGAAGTACTTTTGTCTCTTTCACAAAACTTGATCTTTTAAGTCTTCATGATGACAGCTGTGCTTGCCTGATCTTCATCGGGTGGTTGTCGAACGATTTGAACTTTGCAGCTTGGATCAGTGCTTTGCATTCCCTTCCTTTGCTAAGTGGGGGCATGCCTGCTGTCTGCTCCATTTTTTCTATTGGTATTGATCTCATTCCACCAGTGATGATGCGCAATGCCTGGTTTTGTACTCTGTCGAGGTTCTGTTGATGAGATTTAGCTGCTGTCATCCATGAGCTGGATCCATACTCAAGGTGTGGTCGTACGGCACCTAGGTAGATGGTCTTGAGGGTCCTTTCATTGGCACCCCACTTTGTTCCTGCCAGCTTCCTCATGATGTTTAGCTTTCTTCTGGCCTTTGCCTCTGCGTTCTGGATGTGCTCCTTCCATGTTAATCTTCTGTCATAGGTGACTCCCAGGTATGTCTGCTGGTCCTCGTACTCGAGTGGAGTACCGCCCAGTGTCAGATTGCCAACCTTGGTTTTGGTGGACAGTGAGAATAGCATAGCTGATGATTTTTCTTTGTTGATGGTAATACACCAGCGATTGGCGCAAGCTGTAATTCTTTCCAACGCGAGATGCATTCTGTACGTGGCAGTCGTTGTGTACTCCTCGGTGCACCAGAGTATGAGGTCATCTGCATAGAGGGCTGCTTGGATCCCATTGGGCAGCTCTGCTACAATGTCATTAATAAAGAGTATGAATAGAGTTGGTGATAATACTTCGCCTTGTGGCACCCCTTGTCTCAGCAATACATTCTGTCCAGATTGTCCATCCACCAGCACCCTAGCTCTGCGATTGTGTAGGTATGACTTGGTCCACCGGAACATGTTGCCACCGATGCCTGTGCGCCAGAGCTTCATGAGGAGGCCATCCTTCCACGCCTTGTCAAATACCTTCTGCAGATCGATAAAGGCAGCTAGCATCACCTTCTTGGCTTGAAAATTGTCCTGTGCAACATGTGTTGTTTGATCTTCTGTGCTCCTGTATCTTCTGAAGCCAGCTTGCTCTGAAACTATAATGTTCTCTGACTCCAGGTACCGCTGCAACCGCTGGTTGATGATGCGCTCCATGGTCTTGTATATGCAGCTTGTAAGACTGATAGGACGGTAGCTCAGCACTTTCATCTTGTTCTTCCCTTTTTTCAGAATAGGAGAAATGCGGCAGTGTCATTCTTAAGGCTCGCTGTGAATTTAGCAAACTGTGTTGGCTTATATTTCCGGTTTGCTTAAGCTTATTGGAACTAATCGTGAATACATACATGGTAACGCCTCTGTGACCGTAGGACAACTGTTTTTTATTGTACTTTTTTGCGTTTAGTAAAACTTCTCAGCTTATGTTTAAGAATTGCTAGAAATAAGTACGATGGCGTTGAAGTCACAAGGTGATGATCACTGACCTGGCCAAGAGCCAGCTATTCCAGTGGTAAATTGGCGTGCAAATGGATATTCCTCAAGACCACTGCAGAGGCCGGTTTTGCTTGACCTTTAAAGGGTTAAATACTATATATATATCTCGTGATATGGTTTCGGACAAAATCATGCACCCCTGTGTTAACCTAGTCAGCGGTAACCTGATAATGCTGAAATGATGTATGGCTGGCAATCTGTGACTGTCATCCTTACTCCATATAAATGTGTGTGTTTGAAGAATATATATTAAATAATGCTCCATATGTTGTTCTTGTATCCAGCTGGAGAATGGCACGAGCATAGGAAACAGGAGCTTAATGAGCTAATAAAGCAGAGGCAAATGGAGCAGTACATTAAGACAGGCAATGCCAGTATTTTAGTGGTGAGTCATACCAGTGTATGTTACTGCGACCCTCTGAGTATGCATACTTTCTAAATATATTTAGTGCATTTAACTTGTCACATGTGAAATCCTTTGTTCATTACAATGAACCATGAATTACATTCATGTCTGCTGACCGTGTAGTGCAATAACTTAGTGCACAGACATTGTCTTCCAAAATGTTCAGAGGCAGTGGATTCTAAATGAATAGCATCATTTAGGCAATCATTAAGTGAGTTATATTGATGTGCTTTTAATAATTTGTTTTATTTGTAATATTTTCCTGATGTATAAAAATGTCTTACATGGAATGATGAACAAAGTTATTGCATTGCAAATCATGTTAATACACTTGGTAAAATGCCATTTCAGGTAAATGCAGTCATTTTTAGCTCGACTATGAAGTAAAATGAGCCATTGCACTACTCTCTGCGGCAGTGGTTCTCATCCAATTAGTGTTTGACCCAACTTAGAATTTCATATCTCATGTTGGTTTCGGCATTCTGCACTCAAACCTGAACAAATGCCTCCTGATAATGAGAGGGCATTATACATTGGCCTTTGCATGAAAAGGTAAAAAAAATTGTTGCTTTCGAAATTAACATTTTGCATTTAGCTCAGTTTAGTAGTGTTTGTTTAAACATACTGGGCCCAAACTTGGACCACATGCGGCTTTCTACAAAGCAAGATTGATATAATGACCGTGGCATCAAAAGTGATGGAGATTGTGACCTTTGTTTATTAGCTCACCTGGCCTGGCCCTCTTGGATTTTGGCTGACTTTTAGAAATGTCTTTAAAAATCTTCTCCGAAACTGCGCATGGGGGTCGATTCAAAACTCATGATATATCTTCTAGGGCAAGAGTTGAACTAAGTTTGTTCAAGGGAACTTGATTGCCCAAATGGTTTGGTGGCCATCTTGGATGACCTAGTTTTCACGACAATGTCCTCCAGAACCGCTGAAGGGATCAGGCCGAAACTTGGGAGATATGCTTAGGGACTAAGGGATATTAAAGTTTGTTCAAGGAAAGTTGATCCGTCCAAAAACATGGCCGCTGTGGGCCAATCAAAATGTAGAGTGTTTAGCGACCATATTGAATTTTTTTATTTGATAGATTTTGAGGCAGAAATTGGTTTTATATATGTGTTTGTGTTATTCTGATTTCAGATTTGCAATATTCAAAACTGTCGGATAAACGGTTTGGTGGCCATCTTGGATCATTTTCCCACCAAAACAAAAGCTCCCATATTAAAGCAATGGGAAATTTAGAATGTCTTCTCGAGAACCGCTGGGCTGATTTCAAGTATATGTGGCAGGAATCATCCTTAAGGCATAGGGATCCAAGTTTGTTCAAAGGAAGCTGATCTGCCAATTTGGACATGGGTGGGGGGGGGGGTTTGGGGAACCATCTTGGATTTTGGCCGATTTTTTGAAAAACTAAAAATAGGGGTATTTTCTACAAATTTCTGCGAAAATCATAAAAAGACAACTTATTAACCACTGGGCCAATTTTAGTCAAACTTGGCTAAACCTTCTTCACAGAAATTTGATTGGTAAATTTTTCCATTGGTCATCTTGTTTTGTTCGGTTGTGCCAGTGGCCAATAATTGTAGGTGAGGGATACAGGCTCCTTGGGCCTATTGTTTCAATATTGACATTTTGTGTTTGGCTCAAATTAACTGTTGACATCTCATGGTTTTGTTAATGATACTGGACCCAAACCAATACTTATAATGAGTCATGACCAAATGATTTTGGGGTCAAAAGTTCAAAGGAGATCGTCATTGTGACCTTGTTAGCTCACCTGGCCTGAAAGGCCAAGTGAGCTTATGCCATGGCGACCGTCCATCGTCCGTCCATCAACTTTTATTTTAAATGACTTCTCAAGAACCACTGGGCCGATTTCAATTATATTTGGCAGGAAGCATCCTTAGGGCATAGGGATCCAAGTTTGTTCAAATGAAGCCGATCGGCAAATTTGGCTGGTGGCCATCTTGGATTTTGGCCGATTTTTAGAAACATCTTTAAAAATCTTCTGCGAAACCGCTTGAGGGATTGAAGGAAACCTCATGAAATATGATCTAGGGAAAGAGCTCAAGCAAGTTTGTTCAAGGGATGGTCAAATAGTTTGGTGGCCATCTTGGTTGCAATTTGCGATTCAGAACTCACGAAATATGATCTAGGACAAGAGCTGAAGCAAGTTTGTTCAAGGGAACTTAATTGACCAAATGGTTCAGCGGCCATCTTGGATGATCTAGTTTTCACAAAAACAAGTTCTTCCCCAGAACCGCTGAAGCGATCAGGCCAAAACTTCTGATATATAATTAGCGACTAAGGGCCATTAATGTTTGTTCAAGAGAAGTTGATTCGTCAGAAAACATGGCTGCGGTGGACCAATCAAAATATAGTGTGTTTGGCGGCCATATTGGTTTTTTTTTATTTGATGGATTTTGAGGCCGAAATTTGTTTTACCGGTATATAGGTTTTTGGGTATTCTGATCTCAAATTTGCAATTTTCACAACTGTTGGATAAACAGTTTGGCAGCCATCTTTGATCATTTTCCCACCAAATACTCCCATACTAAAGCAATGGGAAATTTAAAATGTCTTCGTCTCGAGAACTACTGGGCCGATTTGAATTATATTTGGCAGGAAGCATCCTTAGGGCATAGAGAGTTCATTTTGTTCAAACGAAGCCAATCGGCCAATTTGGCTGGCGGCCATCTTGAATTTCAGCCGATTTTTTTATAAATGTCTTTAAAAATCTTCTCCAAAACCTCTCCTAAGGGCCATTAAAGTTTGTTCAAGAGAAGTTGATTCGTCAAAAAAACTGGCTGCTATGGGCCTATCAATATATAGCATGTTTGGTGGCCATATTCGATTTTTTTTTATTTGATTTTGAGGCTGAAATTGGTTTTATGTATGTTTTTGCGTATTGTGATTTCAAATTTGCCATTTTTGAGACTGTCGGATAAATGGTTTAGCGGCCATCTTGGATCATTTACCCGCCAAATCTCCCATACTAAAGCAATGGGAAATTTAAAATGTGTTCTCACGCCATCTTGGATTTTGGTCGATTAAAAATCTTCTCCAAAACCGCTTGGGGGATCAATTCAAAACGCATGAAATATCATCTAGGGCAAGAGCTGCATCAAGTTTGTTCAAGGGAACTTGATTGGCCAAATGGTTTGGTGGCCATCTTGGATAACCTATTTTTTGCCAAAACAACTCCAAAACCACTGAGTGGATTGGGCAGAAATTTGGGAAATATAATTAGGCATTGAGTACCATTAATGTTTGTTCAAGAGAAGGAGCTACATCAGAAACATGGCAGAAGTGGACCAATCAAAATGTAGCATGTTTGGTGGCCATATTGGACTTGCAAAAATGTCCACAAACTCATTTAAAAGACTACTCCTAAACCACCTACCAACAATTTTGACAAAAATGCACAGTGCTCCAGGTGAGCGACACAGGCCCCTTGGGCCTCTTGTTTCATTTGCCTAATCATAGTGGACAGAAAATACATCATACAAAATCGTACAAGTTCTCCTTCACAACCCTGAGGATCTTGAAAAAACTTATCTGTAAATAACAAAAAAACTACTGGATACACAAGCTCCACATGCTAGATCCCATAGGGATTAGGGATTAATCATGTAGATGGGTGGTTTCAATTAATTGGTTGTTCTTAAAGGTCTTGTGAGGACTTGATATCTTTGCGTATTGTTATTAAATTGGAGTGTGCTTAAAGCTGAAAGAAATGGCTGGTTGCCTGACCAATTATAATTTTGCTCATGTAAATATTGCCAGAGATATCACCAAATGGAATTAACATTTTGACATAAAATCTGGGAATTTTCAGGCAGGCTGTAGTAATTTCAATAATTAAGATATTTTGATGGAATTTTTCGCGTTATGTGATAACCTTGTAAAGCTTCGGCACAGTAAATTCTGTCATTGTAGCTGTAATACTCATTCTGATATGGTATGATGGATAGAGCAGATCCTGAAATTTTTGTTTGAAATTTTGCTGGCTTAGTTTTTCCCGCAGAGTGTATCTTTTAACCCACTAGGCCGATTCTAACATCTCTAGCATTGGATAAATCTACAGGTAGGTATCGGAATTATTACAATCGGTTCAGTGGTTCCGGCAATATTATCATATCATATGCTTTCTTGGAATATATATTTACACTGCCTGCAACACACGCTATAACGGTATCTTGAGTCGGCTGAATAATTTGACAATACGCACGTGTCAATTGTGCCACTTCATTTAACCCTTATCACATGGTGTAAAATGCATAATAGCCTACTTACAGAGATAGTGGCGGGGGTACATTTTGAGGGAAAAAAATATTGCTGAAACGTGTTGCTGTCATGCACAGCAATGACTTACAGTAGCATTGTTATCAAAATGAACACATTCTGATAGGATAGAGAAAATGGAATCTGTGCGTCAGCGGTCGAGGGGTTAACGATTCCTCACTGACTTCTAACTACTAACATTGAAGTTATGCGTTTGTGTACGTGATCTTACATGCGTATCTATATAGCCTGCGTAAAATCATTAAAGTTAATCCAGAAAGATATAAGCTATGTAAATATGCATACGTATAATTGTATTCCAAAATGTGTGTGGTGATGTTTGATTAGATATAGCGTACCCCTGAACCTCTCACCGACCATATATACTATTCATGATCTACGCCCACATCTGCCCATGTAGCCTACATGCACAGCGTAGGCTATCTTGCCTATTGCTCTATTAGATGCACATAAGATGACTGAAAATGTATACCACTGGTATTTTTGCATAAGCCTACTTTTGCAATTCTCAAACCAATGTAATTTCAGGTCTAATTCACATACGTGAAACCCGCTGTTACTGTCACCACCAACTGGCGTATGTTAGCATTTTGATGTTAGTCACCTTACAGGTCTGTCTTTTAATCAACAAAAATATCATCCACTTTTGCGATATTACTGAATCTTTGTGCAACTTGAAGTGTTCATGTGTGAACAGTGAATTGTCATACAACACTGATGTGTAAAAAAATAAGTGCGTAGGTGCTTAATACACGCAGTAGTAGTAGGCGCCTATGCTCCCTATGATATTATTTCGAATAGTAATCTGACAGGAATTGATGGCCGCTTCCCGGTGTTACGTCACAACTTTAGCTTGATAGCTGAAAACGTTTGGTTGTCAAGATGGTTGCTATGTGCTTATCTCAGCTTTGGCTGGACAAATTAAAAAAATTTAAACAGCATTTTGTTCCTTTAGTAAAGGAGAACATATATTATGATTGTCAAGTTAATCAGAGCAATCTGGTAGCTAGTCCTCACAACAGCTTTAAATGATATTCAATATACTGAGCACATTTCTTCAGTACATGAGTTGAAGATAAGATTTATATGTTTAATAATGACAGATAATAATTTAGGAAAATTATAGCGATGTAAACTAAATTATTGTTCATTTCAGTCCTCTAGTCATAGTGGCAGTAAACTAGTGACTGGTGCCGAGTATGATCCACGTGTTAAGAAACATAAGCATAAACCATACGATCGTAGACTTAAACTGTGTCTCAATAATGACAGTGCTAATCCAGGATCGTTGCTACCTACAGAACAATACGAACCTCAGCTAAATATGAACCAGAATAGCAAGGCTACAAAATCCTGTAATACATCTAAGCATTCAAATCCGGTAATAGCATGTCCATCAAATACAGCTGCCACAGTTCCAGGAGAAAACATAACATGCAGTACTCAGTCCAATTCTAGGACCTTGTCTTCCAAATGCCTTTTTGAAAGAATATTGTCATCCAATGAGCCTGTTATGCACACAAGCAATTTAAAGCAACTCGTAGCATCGTCTAAAGCGAAGAGTCAACCATACAGACCAGTTAGGCCATACGTTAGTAATAAACATATACTCATAACTCAGGATGATGATTGTGATATTGACCCCTCTAAAACCAGTGATTCTAGAGTCAGTGGATGCAATAATTGGGATACACTTCTAGCAGATATGAAGCCTGTAGATAGAGCATTAGTAGCTGCTATTCCTGATGTGTATTTACGCCTGCCTCCACCAGCACCACCACCACCGCAACCTTTGCCACAACTACCGCCGTCACCTCCACCGCCATCGTCCACAGCAACACATACAGAGGCTTCAGATTTCGAGACGGAATCTAGGAAAGCAAGGGCTGACAGATATCTACAATTAACTCAGTGAGTATTGTCTGTATCATAGAGAAAGATGGTATGCAATGGAGGGATCCAATCCATCACTCAAGTATCTGACATCATAATGAATTACGTCACTATTTATCTGAGGTCACAATCATAATGACGTATAGCTGTCATGAAAATTGAAGTCATGAAATCTACTAATTGTATGTCTTCGGTGAATTTACAATTTAATAAACATTCTGTTGAATATTTTGAAGCTAATGTGAATGGGAGCTGTTGCCATAGGCAGTAACAGCCCCCAGTCACATTAGTTTCCAAATATTAAACAGCTTACCTGTATAATTACCTTGAAATTGGGATTCTCAGAATTCGTGATTCAAAGTATATAAATTGATTTCAACACGCTTAACAAGTGAGCAAAGAATAGGTGGAAATGGGCGAGGCATGGCCAGAAACAGATCCCTCCATAGGCTGATCGTCGACTATTATGAAGACAGTATGACAGGTTGTTGTTGTTGTTGTTGTTGTTGTGTACTGTCACGTAGAAAGGACATTCAGTCCAGTTGTTTCTAACAGGTTTCCTACTTATGATCACTTGAAACCAGACATTTAGGAATGCTAGATTGTAGATGTCTGAGTTTTTGCTCTAAAGTATTCAACGAATCACAAATATCTATGTCATGTCTGTAGCAATCTGAAGAAACAAGATTCTAGTGTTCTTAAAGGTGAAGTCTCATCTTTTAAAGAACAGTTCCTAGCAAAATAGAAACATTAATAATATCATTTAATTGTAGTTAGTCCAAGTTAGTATTAGGCAAATATACACCATTTTGTAGCTAGCTCTCAGCAGTCTTGTACATACATGTTTTGTATTGCTTTGAAGGAATCGCAACCATATGCACATGTTGTACTCTGAGTAGATTTCACTTTTAATAAATGAAAATTTCATTGTAGGCTAAGACACTTCGTCGTCTCTGGGCATAACATCAAGATTTTGGTCTAAAATTTTATAACATTTGTTCAAGGCAAAGAGTTGTGATAATTACGGGCAAAATCTCATTTCTAAAGCAACGAAATGTAGTTGGTGTTGACATCTTCATATATAGCTTTAGAATGAAATCTCTCAAGTATTGCGGGGATGTATTTATACTTAGACAAGAGCCATAGATTCAAGATAGCATCTGTCCAGAACTCGATTCAAAATAGTGGATGCTTACTTGGACCTAACACTATCTTGGACTAATCTAACCACAAATAGATATTATATTTTCCTATTTTTGCTAAAGGATAATACTTCACTTTAACGCTGTATAGCGAGTTGATGATATTGATAACAGGAAAAACCTAATTTATGTACATAATCTAGAACAGCATGACCCTGGGCATGATGGGTTGGCCTGATGGCCTCTTACCTGTATATAGCATAATAGGCCCAATCCCCTCGGTCTTCTTTCAGATGTCATAAATGACTAGCATAAATGTTAATCTATATACTTTGTTACAACAGAGCTGGCTGGAAATGGGACTATAAAGCTGACAAGTGGATCAAGGATGAAGACGTTGAGTTTGACTCAGATGAAGAACCACCAGATCCATCCTGACAATAAATCATGACAGATTTCAGTCTCATCCCACTTTTCGATGACGTTGACCTTTTGAACCAAATGGAATGCAATTTATTTATTTTAATCTTTGTTTCAATAAATAATTATTTTTGGTATCAAGAACTACTCAGAGATTGTTGAAATCTACATACATGTATGTCCTCCTGCTTCCCATCACCCAATTAATGAATTAATGTAACATAAAGATTTCCTTAAAGGAAAGGATCAGGGAACTAACATATGCTCTTGAATGACAGCTTTATATAATAATCAACCTATAGCCACCAGTGAAAAGCAGAAATAAATCAGAATAATTTGAAAAAAGCAGCTAAATACCATTTATGTCATTCTGGTAGGAACCAATTAGTGACGCAGCTGTTCCTATGCGCTCTAGTGTATGCAGAGCGAATAAATAATACCTGCTAGAGCCGGTCATATAAGCTCAGTTATATTTGTGCTAAGCTCATAAGCCACTACATCCTACAGGTAAAATACTGACTAGTTTTAAAAGAATTTGACTGAAAGCCCTTATTTCCAGAGACAGGGTCTACATTCAGTTACACGAATTTCAAAATATTCAGTAGGCATCATATTGCGACCTTAGAAACCAGCAGTGTATTTTGAAATCATTTTAACCGAAACTTGTTGCTTCAACCAGAAAGTGACTCAAATATAACGTTTTCAAAATGATCACTAGTGCGGTAGTGTAGCCAGGGGGGAGCAGGGTGTTTGCTCGCTCCCCCTAAGCCAATCTTCCCAAATGTGGCGCCTAAATCATGTCCGTAACACATACAAGCTTCTGGACGTCCCAACTGCCACTCCAAGCCACCTTTAACAAGTTACTCTACATTGAAAATTATAACTGTTTGAATTTACAACGTTATTAATGTCTTCGTGTCATGCTTGTTCATCTCTATGTTGAGACTTTTTGTTTTAGTTACGCTACATCAAGACAATGAATAGTATACACACTACTTTCTCGGTAGAATAAAACAATTGGTGACGCTGGGATGCTATTTTCTCTTTATTAAAGAAATTTAAGCAGATTCCGACGCCTAATTGGTATGCCGGGTGGTGCCTTTTTAGTCCTCGCTCAAGTGGGTTGGCGCCTTTTTAGACCTCACTCCCCCTGATGTGAAAACCTGGCTACGCCACTGCAATAGTGAATAAGCAATAGTGAGTTAATCGTTCGATATCGGCGCCTGTAGAGAATACTATTCATACCGCTTACAAAACTATATTCAGGTATGCTTTCATTATATTCAGGTAGGCCTATACGGTATACCTGCACACACAGTTGAAACACGGAGGAGTGTGAAGCACCAGCGAAGTCACTAATTGACTCCAAGTTAAGCGCTCCTAGATTTAGTAAATGCTTTTTCTCAAACAATCCCGATTCATTTCCATTTTTTACTGATGGTAGTGTATTTAATATTGTATGAAATTGCCAATAAACATCATTTGTTATTTCCCTTTTCTCTTCCTTTAATTAACTGACCAATAAGGATCAAAAGGAATATATATATATGTCAAGTGGGGTTAAGGATCCCTTCAGTCCAACACAATTTCCTTAATTGGGGCACCAAAATCAATGATTCCTGTAACCATCCAAGGGAACATAAGGCCATGTTTGGTCCCTATCCCTTCAATAATACAAGCGTTATCATCTGAAAATGCCGGAAAATTTCCGAAATTGCCAATTGGGTCATCCTGACTTGATTCCAAGATCAATGTTTTTTCAGAACCCCAAGAACATACAAGCTAAACACAATTTATATTCTTTCATAGAACATGAGTCATCATAAGAAAATGCAATGTAATTAGATGTTTTACTGTTTTGACACCAAATCAATAGATTACTACAACAACCTACAAGTAAGATTAGGTAAATATGCCTAAAATATGGATTATCCATAACGCAACAATTTCCTTAATTTGTTGATACCTTTTGGCCACCAAATCAACAGAGCTTTTTTAGCCATCAAGGGCAGTCCCACCAAGGCTTGATGAAGACCCCTCCATTAGAAATGGCGATGGCAACCTGAACACGTACAAACACACTTCACACATGCACAGACAGCAAAGCCAAATGCTATCTACCTCCATATACTCTAATGTTGAGATATTCTGTAAAGTTGTATAATTTGAAAGTCAATGGTCATAATTTAGTCACTTCAGACTCGTAGCAACAGTATTTAACCCTTTAACCATCAAATATTTTTTTTAAATTTCTATTTTCTCACAGAAAATGTTCATTTGCAGACCAAGAGAAGACTATTTTTGAAGATTTACCACTGGAATGACTGGCTCGGTTATCGAGCCAGTCATTTCAGTGGTAAATTTTCAAAAATAGTCTTCTCTTGGTCTGCAAATGGACATTTCTCAAGACCACTGCATTAGGCGTTTTTGGCTGATATGAGTGTTAAAGGGTTAATAGTCAAGAAAAACTAATATTTGCTTATTGATTGTCCATTTGCCGGCCTAGAAGACTATTTTAGAAAATTTACCTTTGGAAAATATAAGCGAGCCAAGTGTTCCAGTGGTAAATTTTCAAAGATTTTCAAGGATGAGGCATCGACAAGTAAAGTAAAGTGCATCTAGGACATAGACAGCTAAAAGCACATCTGGGAATGGACTTAAAACTAAATATGCTCAGTATTTTGTCATAAATTATTTCTTAAATTATATACTAGATGGACTGTGTCCCACGTGTTGAGCTCTAGTTTTTCCGCATATCACATGTGTGCCAGTGTCACGAAATAAGGATTTCTAAAGATAGATAGTATACCCACTTTGTGAATCAAATGTTCAAACCACGTAAAAGTATTGAAAAATATTTGTAATTGTTTTAATTGTGGTGCAAACTGAATGCAATGATTATACAGAACAAATCTGTAATGTTTCATTGGAATCGGACAAGCATACTATATCAAAACCATTCAAAAATATGGGAAAAATTTGAAAAACATTTCAATTATGATTGAAACTGGATGCAATGATGGTATAGATCAAATCTGTAAAGTTTTATTAAGATCGGATAAGTCCTTGATGAATTAGATGTCAGTTGAAAAACTTTAACATTTACTTAATTCTTGTCACATCGGATGCTGGACGCCAGACATCAATATGGATTGTTATGTCGAGGTCGTCCACTTCGCTATGGGCGCGACAATAAATAAAGTAAATATGGTTATAAAATGAATAGAATCTCAAACTTATGCCTCCCTCATTTAGGGCATAACATTGGATAAGTCATGGTCAAAAAAACTTTGGGTAAATTAGTTTGACACTTTACATTAAATTGGAACTCGACTGAGATTGTATTTATAATTTATTTTGCACAGGCTATATACATATACATATTGACATAGACAATAACTTATATGTACAATTTCCATAATTAAATACCTGTAGATGTAAATTAAAGTTGAATTACATTCAATGCGTTCTCTTTCAGGTGTTGTATGGCATGACTATAATTTGTACATGAGACAACACCCTTAAACTAAATGTACTAAATAAAAACTAATTTGTACAGATTACTGTCCGCTTTAAAATATCTTGTCTGCAAAATAAAAGATCGTAAATGCATACATTTCCATTATTTTACAATTATGTTGTATCATTTATATAAAATAACACATGATTTTCTACGACTGATAACGATTTTTTAAGCCAAGATCTTTCTACAGCAGATCTGTTTAGCTCATGGTATCCACGTGACCACCTTGACAGCAATTCCGGCTGCCTTGGCAACAGCAGGTATATGGTCTTCCGTTCGAGCCTGAATCTGAAACAGATTAATGATTAAGTCAGCCAAAACCAGCCTTTGCAATGGTCTAGATGAGTATTTTACCCATTCAGCACAATGGACCTTTCCGGTTTTAACTATGCCTTCACCCATCTCTAGCTAAGCTCCACCCACACCTCACTCGTGTTGGGATTGATCGATCTCTGAACACCCTGACTATCAATTTCCAAAAAACTACACAGGTAAGCTGTTGAGTATTTTGAAACTAATTTGACTGGTTGCTGTTGCTGCCTAAGGCAGCAACAGCGCCCAGTCAAATTAGTTTCAAAATATTCAACAGCGTGTTTATTAAATAGCAAAGAATTACAAAGACATACAATTCATACAACGTGTCGGACCATTTGAGATTTGGTGACGGTCTATATGGAACTCTCTGTGACGTAATGATTATGACATCATCATACTGCTGAGCTGATTATGATGTCATACAAGGTCTGATGATGGATGGATACTCTGGAAAGGTGAATTGGTACTAAAGCTGCCTCGAAATCTAGTTTTAGCTGTGAATTCACGATGAGAAGAGGTGAACCCCTCAAATTAAACAAGTCAGTAATATACAGTTAAACCTGTCATAAAGTTATCATGACGCATCAAGACTAGGAAATATTTATACAAGCGACCAAACGGCCTTGACGCTCAGCTGCCTGACACTTAAAGCTCCTATGCCTACTTGCACATCATATAGTACTTAATTCTAATGGGATATCAACATATTTGGTCTAAATTGCTGAAAGTAAGTAAAACTATAGTGCCTGAATGTTTTATTATTGGTTTTAATAAGGAAACTAACCTTATTAATGCACTGCATCGCAAAGGATCGCCACCCTGCCCTAATAGACCTTTCTAGTTTTAGCTATGCCCCGCCCATCGCTAACTAAGCGCCACCTACATATCGCACGTGTTGGGATTGATGGATCCCTGAAATCCCTGACTATCAGTTTCCAGAAAACTATACAGGTAAGTTGTTAAATATATTGAGACTAAATTGACTGGGTGCTGCAGCAGCAACAGCAGCCAGTCAAATTAGTTTCAACAGAATGCTTATTAAATGGTAAAGACATACAATTTGTACAAAGTGTCGGACTATTAAGCATTGAAGACGGGATATATCGAGTCATTCATGATGTCATGATTATAACGTCATCACACATGTCACTTAGTCGATTATGATGTCATATGATGGATGGATAAACTTGGAAAGGTCCATTTCCCTGTCATGCCGCATGGACCATGAAAGTTACGTCAGCTTTGATACACCTCACAGCTTTAGTTTATACTGCATGTTTGGTAACAGAGATGGAAGAGATTTGACAATACAGACAAGACAATTAACTTGATTTTCAATGAACCGTGAAAAGTAGGTAATGGTGACATACTTTTGATTCATGACACACTTAGAACATCCCTCCAAAACCTGTGTTAATAAAAATTTGTTGTACAAGCTTAATTTTTTTTGGTAAAAAAAGGTGGAGTTGTAGTTTACTCATCAACAATATCAGATCAATTAGTCCACTTAGCACATTAAGTCACGTCTATTATCACAATGAACATACTATAGCCACCTTCACCTGAAGTAAAAAGATACATTTTATTGTCATCTTAATATGCGTGTAAGTTGATGTCTGTAATGTTGGACAATTATCTGAGAATAAGAATAGTGATTCTGAAGTCAAGGATTCTGCGTAGGCCATATGGCAAGGGACACGCTGTTGCAAGCTCCATGTGAGGTACAGAGATAGTTTTTATTGTCATCTTGGTATGTTTGTAATTTGATGTCTGTAATATGATACTGGTTGTTTATTTCATAATAATGATTCGGAGTAGACCATGTGGCACTGAATGTCTGAACATACAGCAATCGCCTTGAGAAGTACAAAGATACCTTTCATTGTCATTTTGATATGTCCTTAGTTTTATATCAGACGTTTATCTGATAATAACGATAATGAATCTCAAGATAGTGATTCCGTGTAGGTGATATGTCATTGAACATACATTAGCAATCTTCACGTGAACTACACAGATGCTTTTTATTATACCACGCCAAAAAAATTGGAGGGGTATTATGTAATGGTGCAGTCCGGGCGGGTTGGCAGTAGTGGTTTCCGTTTGATAACTCTGTTATCGTTTATCGGATCGCTTTGGAACTTTATAGGATGGTTGGACTAGGAATGGGGAAGAAAGCTATCGAAATTGACGATGATCCCGAAATCCAAGATGCCCACCAACCAACGTCGGCCATCTTGAAAATTGGTTTCCGGATGATAACTCCGTTACCGATTATCAGATTGCTTTGAAACTTCATATGGTTGTTGGATTAGGTCTGGTGAAGAAACTTATCGAAATTGACGATGGTTCGAAATCCAAGATGGCAGCCAGCCACTGGCAGCCATCTTGAAAATTGGTTTTCGGATGATAACGCCGTTACCGTTTATCGGATCGCTTTGAAAAGTCATAATGTGATTGGACTATGTCAGGGGAAGAAACCTATCGAAATTGGCGATGATCCGAAATCCAAGATGGCCGCCAACCAAGTGCGGCCATCCTAAAAAGTGGATTCTGGACGGTAACTCTGTTACCATTTATCCGATCACTTTGAAACTTCATAGGGTGGTTGGACTAGACCTGGGGAAGAAAGATATCGTAATTGACACTGATCCGAAATCCAAGAGGGCAGCCAGCCACCGGTGGTAATCTTGAAAATTAGTTTTCGGATGATGACTCCATTACCATTTATCGAATCACTTTGAAACTTCATAAGGTGATTGATTGGACTAGGTCAGGGGAAGAAACCTATCGAAATTGACGATGATCCGCAATCCAAGATGGCCGCCAACCAAGTGCGGCCACTTAAAAGGTGGTTTCTGGACCGTAGCTCTGTTACCATTTATATGATTACTTTGAAACTTCATAGGGCGGTTGGACTAGACGTGGGGAAGAAAGATATAGACATTGACGCTGATCCGATATCCAAGATAGCCGCCAGCCGCCGGTGGCGGGCATGTTGAAAATTGGTTTCCGGATGATAACTCTGTTACTATTTATCGAATTGATTGGAAGCTTCATAGGATACGGACTAGCTTTGAGGAATAAACTTATTGAATTCGATGATGATCCTAAATCTAATATGGCCACCAGTGGCCATCTTGAAAATAGGTTTCCGAATGACAACTCCATTTCCTCCATTTAAGCTGAGGGGGAAACCTATTGAAATAGAAGATGACCCAAAATCTGATATGGCCGACAGCCACTGGCGGTCATCTTGAAATTTGGTTTCCGGACAATAACTCCATGATTGTTTAGTAGATCACTTTGAAACTTCATAGGATGACACGTACAGGTCTGAGGACGAAATCGCTATTTTCTGAAAGCTCTCATTCATTGGTTTGCCATCAGGGCGGGGTATTATGCGCCGTTTGCAAAGCTCTTGTTGTCATCTTGATATGCATGTAATTTGCCACCACTACTCGGAAATTATTAACCTCTGATTCTTCTTCTTTTCGATCGCGGGTATCACACTTGGAGAGCCGTTCTCAAGATGAAATCTGTGGTTTTCTGCAGTTCTTCCACAGGCCCATACAGCTTTTCAAGAAAAGAGGTTGACAAAGGCCAGATCTCTTCTCTCAGCAGCTGATACGAACTGCAACATTGAAGTATGTGCTCTGTGGTCTGTTCTGCTTCTCCACAAGGACAAGCGGGCGATGTCGTAAGGTGGAACCGCCTGTACATGTGTTGGTTTAGTCTGTTGTGCCCAGTTCTGAGACGAAAAATGGTCGCTTGCTCTGGCCTCGAGAGATGATGGTTGGCATCTTCTGATTGAGGTGTTCTATAGAGTGACTTGATGATAGTCTTCATCTCTGTATGGGTAACCACGTTTTCTGTCTGATTCTCTTCTGCGCCCACCTTTGCCATCTTGTCTGCTTTCTCATTTCCTTGGACTCCACAGTGTGAGGGGATCCACTGCAGTGCTATCCGAAAGCATTTGATGGTTTGTAGTGCTTCTTCAAGTTGTGGCAGCTTACCTTTGGTGATAGCCTCAAGGACGGAGCGGGCATCAGATAAAAAGACAATCTGTGCAATAGGGTCTGCTGTTCTGCTGATGGTATTAGCTGCATAAACCAGTGCTTCGACTTCAGCTCTGTAGTTTGTGCAGTGTTTGCCTGTCGGTATTGCAGCTGACTCATGTTGTCCGTTTGGATACTGTGTGTGCAGTCCGGCACCTCCGCTCCTAATTGCATCTTTGGCTGATCCATCTGTGTAGATCCTTATCCATGTCTCCTGAGGGTACATTTCTTCCAGCATGGCTAGGGTCAGGGCCTTCTTGCTCACATCACTGTGTTCGTCTTTGGTTGTGAGATGAGGTACTGTGGTGCGAATAGCTATGCTCTCTAGTTTGTTTTCCCAGGGTGGAGGATCAAGGGTGTGGTTTGGGTCTTCTATTTGTGCTGGCAATATTTCTTGGTGTCCTTTGAAGTGCTTTTGTCTCTTTCACAAAACTTGATCTTTTAAGTCTTTCTGATGACAGCTGTGCTTGCCTGATCTTCATCGGGTGTCTGTTGAATGATTTGAACTTTGCAGCTTGGATCAGTGCTTTGCATTCCCTTCCTTTGCTAAGTGGGGGATGCCTGCTGTCTGCTCCATTTTTTCTATTGGTGTTGATCTCATTCCACCAGTGATGATGTGCAGTGCCTGGTTTTGTACTCTGTCGAGGTTCTGTTGATGAGATTTAGCTGCTGTCATCTGGTCGTACGGCACCTAGGTAGATGGTCTTGAGGATCCTTTCATTGGCACGCCACTTTGTTCCTGCCAGCTTCCTCATGATGTTTAGCTTTCTTCTGGCCTTTGCCTCTGCGTTCTGGATGTGCTCCTTCCATGTTAATCTTCT
Source organism: Chaetoderma sp. LZ-2023a (assembly GCA_034401795.1). Taxonomy (NCBI): domain Eukaryota; kingdom Metazoa; phylum Mollusca; class Caudofoveata; order Chaetodermatida; family Chaetodermatidae; genus Chaetoderma; species Chaetoderma sp. LZ-2023a. The sequence goes on along the minus strand of CM067370.1, from coordinate 134,690,505 downwards.
GTTATAGGTGACTGCCAGGTATGTCTGCTGGTCCTCGTACTCGAGTGGAGTACCGCCCAGTGTCAGATTGCCAACCTTGGTTTTGGTGGACAGTGAGAATAGCATGGCTGATGATTTTTCTTTGTTGATGGTAATACACCAGCGATTGGCCCAAGCTGTAATTCTGTCCAAGGCGAGCTGCATTCTGTACGTGGCAGTACAAATGGCCAAATTAACAAAGTTTGTATATTTCAAGGATGATAATACTTGCAAATATAGTGGAAGAGTAAGGGAAACAAACTTGACATCAGCCTTGGTTTGAATCGGTTTAGTGTAACAGTTATTACCTGGAAAATGTCAAATTAGCATTTATATTTTTTTGGCCTCCATATTCATATTACTAAGCGGTATGCCGAAGCTGGTTCAAATCAGTGCCGGCACACAATTATTGTCCGGAAACGGATAATTTTTCTAATTTCATACTTTCAAGGACAAACAACTCCGGGTAAAATTGACGTAAATTGACGGAATTCGAACTTGGCCTCCGTATTCGTGCTATGCCAAAGCTGGTTCAAATCGGTGCAGCTAAACAAGTTATTGTCCGGAAACAAATCAGTACGAATGGGCGTATTCCTATATCTCCTTGAACTTCGGTTTCGAGGGGATAATAAACTCCAGCTCACCCTACCTGAACCCTGCTGCTAACTTGGCCATTCAGCCAGATGTACATGTTTTAAATGGATTGTGTGGAATATAGTTAAACCTGCTATAAAGACCACCTGTATTAAAAGCACCTGTATTAACAGACCACCTGCCTTTGGAGATCATTCTCTTCAATTCCTAAATCTAATTAAGCAATGTATTTGAACCTCTATTAAGTAACCAGCTGCCTTAGGAAACTGCCTTCTGATTCTCCCTTGTGCTGTCTTAATACAAGTATGACTAAACACGCTTAAACATTGTTCAAAGGCACTATTTCAAAGAGCAGTCCAGAGATATCTTGAATGTTCTAGGTGAGCGATACATTCCCCTTGGATTTCTTGTATTATTTGGACATACAGATGTGCATTAACCCTCCCTGTCTGTACCTGATCAACATGCTCGAGTAAGACTTTTCTTCCTTCAGGTGCTTCAGACAAACATGTCAGTACCTGGAATAAAGGACACTGAAGATGTTACACATTTAAATTAAAATTTATTGTAATAAATAACACTAATATATTATGACCATAACCTATATAATTATATATACCGTGATTTCTCGACTAAAGACTGCCCTCGAATATAGGACGGTCCCAAATTTGTCCAAAATCCACCCAAAAAACTCTTGTATTCAAGTATAAGACGCTGTTAAATTTAGAAAAATGTACCTTTAAAAAATCGAAAATTGGTATAAAAAATTACCATCACTCAGTGCTATGTTTAATGTATGACTAAAAATCATCATGGTGGAAATTATTAAATAGGACCGCCTAAACATTGTGTATCTTCAATAAAGATCATTTATTACATCAAAATCAATCTAATTTTGGCATAAAATGTTGCCTTGAAAATATAGAAATCATGTGACAGAAACAGAATGTAATGGCTCTTTTGCGTTTGGAGGCGCTAGGTGATCTTATGCGCTAACGGGAGTTGGTTATCTGGCTCTTTTGCGATTGGAGGCGCTGTGTAATCTTATGCGCTAACGGGAGTTGTTTATCAAACGGGTACGGGAACATTCAGTTCCCATCGCGCAATGATGATTTATAGCAATTTCCGAGTCCAGAATATTTAGATCCGAGTACTCGCTCTAATTAGAATAAAGATCTTTTGTGATTGGAGGCGAATCACGTGATTTTTACATGTATCTTTTCTCAACGCCATTTTACGTCAAATTCTGGATTCATTTTGGTGTAATAAGTGATATTTATTAAAGAATAAACAATATTTAGGCGTCCCAATTTAATAATTTCACTCCCGCTTGGTGTTTTTGTAGTATACATTAAACATAGTCATCAGGCAACGCGAATTGTCTATCGTAACATTTAGTTCAATTTCCCTGGTATAATCTTTGAATTTTTAAGAAAAAATTTGACCCAAAAATGTGCTCAAGGAATGTTCTCAATTATAGGACGCATCCCCCTTTCTAGAACATGTAATATGACAAAAAACTGCATCCTTTAGTTGAATTTTTACGGTATATTGAGTTATAATTTCACCATCTTGTATGATATTTCATTAATTACTACCCCTAATTTGACACAGAAGAGTTTAGTGAGCTAAATCAACGTGCCTGATTGCCCAAAGCTATCATGAACAGAACCATGCTGATGGTCAAGAAATTAACCAATGAAATGTTCGGCTCAACAGAATGTTTATCAGCTTTGCAGTTATGATTTTCAAGAACGATATACACTATATGTAGTACAGTAGAGTCTATGAAACTATTGGAACATATCTCCTTATAAGTGCTTCTTATCATACAAAGCCTTCACATCTAATCCCATATCATGAATAAGATAATAATGTATAATATAATGATTCTCAATATTTTTTCATGTGACATTGTCGACAGGAAACAAGAATATAAGGCTCTATTTCTAGCTAATCATGGCCCACTGTATATGCATGTTGGAATCAATTTTAACTCTGAACTCCGAATTACCAGAATCTTAATTTCAAGGTAACTATGCGCGTAAGCTGTTGAATATTTTGAAACTAATTTGACTGGGAGATCATGCCTTTTTCTGACTATCTAATCTGTAAATTGTGTATTCGACTGCCAAATATTGTAGTCATGTATAGTTATCTATAGATCACCAGTTGAATATGCACATGGTGGTACATCAGTCAAGAACAATATTTTCAATTGCTGATTATTGGGTTTTTGAAAGAAGTGGCCTCTATATATAACTAGAAAATATAAATCAAATAATCCCCCTGCAATGGCAGCCATGTTCGTGGGATGAGATAATCCCACTGATTTGGATAGACATATGGATGGATACACAGACAAATGGGAGCTAATAATTATAAACTAGCCACATGAGAGTACTAATCTACTCAATAACACATTCAAGTAGAAGATTTAGTTATTGAATGATAATAACCAAAGATAATGGACACAATCTTGTTTAACTATCTCAAAACAGAAATGACATGACATTTATTGTAGCATTGAATTAATCTATATTAGATTGTTGATTGAGTATGACATGCCTACAATTGGTAGAAATATGCATTTCCAATAGTATGCACCATCTGTTGTAACTCATTCAGGCGATGCGATGCTCTTAGAACTGGGAGGGAGACAGTAAACTGAAATGTGTGTGATGGTGCTGGAGGTGAAGACAGTATGGCATGATATGGTTGGTCATGCTTTGTATCTATATAGTGAGAAATCTAATCATTGATGTTTCTTGGAGTAATGCTGTAATAGTGTGCTCTTTATAAACTAGTAGTGATTCTGATATTGTTCTTTCAACCATTATTAATAAGCAGTTTCATTGAAAGTCCAATCACAGGTAAAGTTGCTTATATACTGAGGATTTCAATCTTCACTAATAAAAGTACCGGGTAGGGCTTTTACATTTTCCAACATTGGTTCAGCAATCCATGTGGCTCTGTGATCCGAGAAGTAGTGACATAGTTCCCAATTAGTTATCAGAGACAGGGATATTGGTAAATATATGGTCAATTGATGAACCAGAAATGTGTGTGAGAGTAGCTACAGTGTCATGAAATCCATTCTCATGTGCTGTCCTTGTCAACGTTTGGTAAGATGGCTGATTTGTATTAATATTACAGTCTCCTGCAATAATACTGTACTGATTCATGCTGTTCATGGAGTGGAAGATAGCTGAAATACGTGTGATAAAGCTGGATGTGTTGGAGATGGAGCTCGATAGACAAGAGTTATTGTAATGTTCGGTGTTGCGAGATTTACTGTCATAATATCAAATTCATTGAATGTTTAAGTCGATGCTATTTGTGAGGTCATATCATGAGAAACATACATAAGAATACAAGCATGTAGGCTTTCTTGGCGATCTAGCCTATATATATATATATATATAAATTGTAGAGACAAATGTATAGACGGACAGACTGACTGACCCACAAAATAATGTACATTTCCCTAGTACCATAGTCAACATTCCCATGAAGTTTCGTCACAATACTCCAAGCAAAATTAAAGTTATTGAACGAAAACCCAAAATTTGCACGGACGGACAGACAAATTCAGAGACAAATGTATGGCCGGATGGAGGGACGAGCTGACTGACCCACAAAATAATGTACATTTCCTTAGAAACATAGCCAATCTTTCCATGAAGTTTCGTCATAATACTCAAAGAAAAAATAAAGTTATTGAATGAAAGCCCAAATTTGCATGGACGAACTGACACAAATTCAGACACAAAGGGATGGAGGGACAGGCTGACTGACCATCAAACTAAGGTGCATTTGCCTACTACCATAGCCAACCCTCCCATGAAGTGTTGTCACAATATTCCAAGCAAAAGTAGTTATCGAAAGAAAACCTGTGTGTGTGTGATGGACGGACACACGGATGGAAGCGAAAACATAATCCCCCCGCTTTTTGCTAAAGCGTGGGGAAAATGAGAGCCAGCTATTAGCAACTCCATTTTCAAAATGGTCACAACGCCTGCGTCTAAGAGCTCGTAACTACTGAATTTAAAGGAGCAACAGGCTATTTTCTATCAGGCTAATGTCAGCATCATTTATGATTGTGTTTCTCCTACCTTGATAACATTCAGCCTGACTTCACTGGTTTTATCATCCACCAGACTAATCAGGGCTTTAATGGCACCGGCTTCAATTGCTGTGTATTTACCATCAGTGGTTATTGTTATACTGCAAAAGCAAAGATAAGTCTCAAATATAATAATTCACTTGAAATACATAAATTTATGACAAAACAATTAGTAATATAGTTATGCGTTTAAATAATTATGTCGTTTTCTCACGACGCTATACAAAGTTTGTTCAAGAGAAGCTAATTGGGCAATTTGTTTGGCAGCCATCTTGGATGACCTAGTTTTCGCAAAAATTACTTCGGAAATTCTCTTCCCTGCAGTGTATCACTAAAGAGATCAAGCCAAACTTGGGAAATATGATTAGGGACTAAGGGTCATTCAAGCATGTTCAAGGGAAGTCGATCGTTTTAAAAAACATGGTCATCTTCAACCAATCAAAATTGTACTTTTGTTAGTTAATGGAATCTGTAAGGGAGGTAATTCTGTCTATATAGTTGCTGGGGCAAAAATTATTACTGACTCGCAAGAATTGAATAAAATTTTAATAAGACACTCTTTTAGGGGTTACTCTTTCACCCTACTAATTCTTTAGAATTACCAATTAAACACTCCACGCTTGGTCATTGTGAGACACCTTCCTCGAAGCAAAAATTCACCTGCTCGATCTCACCATCACTCACATCCGATCACCCAATGTACACTCACTACATGTACTAATGCAGTGAGTGTAATATCCCTTCATTCTTTAAGTCAAGCATGGACTAGTGTATACTTAGACAATCTCTGACTGGCCTGTGAGCATCTCATCATGTGATTGGCTAGAACTATCACATGACTTCAGTCAGATTTTGCAAAAAAAATGCATCCCAAACTGGCCAAACATAACTTTAGAGATAACGCCAGCAAGTATGCATAGCACATACATTTAGCTGAAGATCCATCCAAACATTCTATGTATTTGATCAATGAATGAAAATTTTGGCATAAAAATCCATGAAAGAAGAAAATCCAATCTGGCCACCAAACACGTTACACTTTGATTGGCCCATGGCAGCCATTTTTTTAAATGTATAAACTTCACTTGAACAAACTTTAATGGCCCTTCGTGCCTAATCATATCGCCCAAATTTCTGCATGATCCAGGCAGCATTTCTGAAGTAGAGCTGGGCGGTATTGATATTTACATGACGGTATTGGTACCATGAAAAAATACCGCAGTACCACGGTATACCGTCATCTGAGCTTGAGGCATGCCACAAAATTAGAACAATTTTTTCCATTTCCTTTTCACTGCCATCTCCAATCAACGGTAAATATAGGTAAAATAAATAAATCAGCTTCCTGATTTAGAGAAGAAAAACATGGCTATTGCGACTGTTTGGTTTCACGATTTTATTAGGTCACCATTTTTATTGACGTAATATCATTCACGGGAATATCGGTCAAAGGGTGTGGTCGACCCGCTAACTATTACCCGCTGTTTGAGATATTGGGGCGCACTATTTTCAATCTGGATTGTTCTTGCTATTAATGCGTGCGACCAGCAAACGGTAAATTTTAATTTGGCAGTCGAGCGCTTTGATAAACAGAGTCCAATCTGCGAGTATTTAAACGCGGCGAGTGTTGTACTCTTATTTCTGTTAGAGTCATATATTCTGTTACTCACGAAAACAGGCCTATACACATACATATAACACGACATTGAATATAGCCGATTCCAAAGCTTCTGATAATTACCGAGTACCCGATGTGCAGACTCTTTACTCGCCATGATTCACGTGAACAATGCATGTAAAAAGCTATTTCCGCGAACTTCCGACGTGTAGCCAGTTGAAAAATGAATTACAAAAACTAAAACACTATAATTTTTAGGTGTCGTTACTTAAACTGGATTTAATCCGTAAAGAAATTTCTTAAAACAAGCCAGAAAAATATAAAATAACGACTTCAACGCTGCTCGTTGTTAATAAATTAGCACGTGATCAAAACAGCGCGAGCAAATACTACGTTTTAGTAAATTTTCATTGATAAATTCAGCAATGTATTTTCCCACGGTCTAGTTCATGAACAACCAATCAGATACGTCTTTGCGAGATTGCTGTTGTTTGAATAGCACGCAGTTTGTATGTTATCTGTTATTCTAGCGTGTTTGTTCGGTGACAAAATGCTTGGAGTAATAAATTACAAATAATAGAAACGGGAATAGGGAATATATTATAGTGTAATTACTACCGGCTGACGGCCAGAGAATGAGTTTAGATGTTTTAAATAAAGCAATTTTACCGTGAGACTTTCAAGACACACGTTTGACATACAATTCTGCCTGTCATTATTTTGTAATTGACGTCTTGATGTTTGTTTTTACAATGACCCTTTCACCTCAACTCGGCTAATAGTTAGGGATGCCTGTATTTTTGGCACTATTAGCACTTATTTACCCTTGGTCAAGTCAGATTTTATGAATATATTTCTCAAATATTGCTCAAACATTATTGACCGTATTCACGGTATTTGGAAATCTCAACGGTCACAGTATCAGTTCACGGTATACCGCGGTCCTCACGGTACTACCGTCAGACCGCCCAGCACTATTCTGAATAAGTAATTTTTGTGAAAACTAGGTCTTCCAAGATGGCCGCCAAAGCATTTAGCCAATCAAGTTCCCTTGAACAAACTTGGTTCAGCTCTTGCGCTAAATGATATGTCATGAGTTTTGAATCGATCCCCCTAGTGAATTCGGGGAAGATTTTTAAAGACATTTCTAAAAATCAGCCAATCAAAGCAAAATTGGCTTTGTTTGAACAAATTTGATCTCTATTCCCTAAGTATCCTTGCTGCCAAATATGATTGAAATCGGCCCAGTGGTTCTAGAGAAGACATTATAAACTTCCTATTGCTTTAATATTGGAGTTTTTGGCCCGAAAATGATCCAAGATGGCCGACAAACCCTTTATCCGACAGTTTCTAAAGTGGCAAATCTGAAATCAGCATACCCAAAAACCTGTGTAAAACCAATTTCGGCTTCAAAATCCATCAAATAAAAAAAATTGAATATGGCTACCAAACACACATTTTGATTGGTTCACGGTGACCATGTTTTTTCTACATATCAACTTCGCTTGAACACATTTTAATGGCCCTCGGTGCCTAATCATATCTCCCAAACTTCAGCTCCATCCATTCAGTAGTTCTAGAAGTCAACTAGGGCATACTGTATAAAATGGCCGCCAAAGCATTTGGCCAATCCAATTCCCTTGAACAAACTTGGTTCAGTTGTTGTCCTCTAGAGGTGATCTTTCATGAGCTTTGAAACTATCCGTCAAGCGATTTGGAGAAGATTTTTAAAGATATTTCTAAAAGTCGGCTAAAATCGAACAAATTAGCCGATCGCCTTCGTTTGAACAAACTTGGATCTCTATGATGACCTAAGGATGTTTCCTGTGAAATATGAAATCTGCCCAGTGATTCTTGGTAAGTTGTTTAAAGTAAAAGTTGACGGACAGTTGGATGGTGGATAGTCGCCACAGCATAAGCTTACTTGGCCATTCTGGCCAGGTGACCTAATAAGATGTAAAGCAATCTCGTGTTGTCCTGTGACAATTTGCCATAGAATCAAATTTTTCTTACCAAGAAATTATATACCGCCAATACCAGTAAGTATAGCTCCACTCGTCAAAAATCACCAAACTGGAAAGGGTCATCTTAGACTAAAAAATATGAAATGGCCAATCACTGATTCCCTTAGTTTTTCATGATTGATGCATATATAGTAGACAGACTTAAGAGCTTAATCCTTGCAGCTCTAAACCAGATATGACTACTTTTTATGATATAAGAAACGTGATAAAAATTCAACAACTTTTGTGCATGGTGGCGTTAAAATTGAGATTATTGATTTGATCAGTGAATGGGACAAATCATTCACTACCTCACCACAGCAGTGAAAGGTTTCACCAGTCATAATTTGACAGGTAATAGGAAAATAGGAATTTTCATCTTACACCATATGGTGGCATTGGTAGTGAATGAGTTAACTGACAGAAATTGAGTCCACATATTACTACTTACAAGCTCAGAGCTCCGGCGGCATTAGCACGGACATCCGGGTTCTTGTCAGAGAGTAGCTCGATTAATGCTTCTATCGTGCCCTCTTCCACAGCTTTGTCTTTACCACCTAATGGAACACTGATAGGACAGAAGAGACAATGGATAGATCCAATTTTAACTATGCCCCATCTATTTCTAGCTAAGCTCCACCCACACTTCGCCTGTGTTGGGATCATTCGATCCCTGAATTCCCTGACAATCAAGTTCCAGAGAACTATACAGGTAAGCTGTTGAACATTTTGAAACTAATTTGGCTGGGCTCGATGTTGTTGCGTATGGCATGTTTATTAAATAGTAGACATTGAATTCGTAAAACAACACTTAGTCCATCATCACTTAAGCGTTTTCGTGATGAACTTATCTACATCATTCATGACGTCATTGATTATGACATCATCCTACATGTCACATAGTTGATTATGACGTTGTATGATTGATGGATAAACTGGAAAGGCCCATTACCGCTTACACCATTCATACTCATGAAAACACATGCACGGTGAAAAAATAAGCAATGCCAATAATCTATGCGTATAAAATTTGTGGATAGCTTAAATTCATAAGATTGTGGATAGCTTATAAACTGAATAACAATTGCTGTTATAATTGATATAGTTAATATGTTGACAATAATTTGAGCATATTTACAAAACAAAATGCTGGATTTTAAATGTACATGTCTTAAGAATAACCTAATTATACATTGTGTCACCTACCTAACATCCATAATGTCTCTGGCGGCTTTGGCTTTGATTTGTGGCAGAGGATGTGTGAGTAAGTCGGTAAATATCCTCATTGCATGTGCCTCGAGTGCACGGCGAGTGTCCACACGCAGGCAGAAGTGTAAAGTGTCCAAAATTAACTCCTAGAATACATGGAAAAACAGACTGAATTCTTCATATTTTCTTCTGTAAAATAGAAAATTAACTCCTCACTGAAATTCTGGTATGTCTGATTCGACTCAATCATACAAAAAAGCTGTTGAATCTTTGGAAAATAATTTAAATAGAAACCGTTGCTGTTTAAAGAAGCAATGTCTTCAATTCAAATTATTTTCAAAGTATTCAATATAATAATTGTTATAATATACTATTTTTCTGTTTATCTCACCGAAAGGGTTAACTATTATATTCCTGGGTCTAATATCAATAGCTTATAAGAGTTGGTGACTGACCAGTTACTGACCATTGTAAATGCAAAGGGATTCTGGGAATTCAGTGAGCGACAGGTATTTCATTTGATGGTTTCTTACTGATGATAGTGTAATAAATTATAGAATCCTACACACGGAACGCTAATATGAAAATTATTATATCCATTAACTAGAGAAATCTAACATTGCAGACCCTCGCCCTTTAGTTTTTGTCACATTGAATTTGATCTAATCTGGATCCAGGCTATTTTATCTGGATCATGGCCAATGTTAATGAAATCCTCTTGCATGGTAAGTTGCTTTGCCGTGTTTAAATTTGAACCAAATTGGAAAAGTAGTTATTAAGATACACCTACGAACATGCATGCATGTATGATTACATACATGCATGCACAAACGCACGCATGCACATACGATTGCGCGAACACACACACTGGAGTTAATACCCTCTTCCCCTTTCAGAGTGAGGATAAATATTAAATTGCTGCCATACAGTGTACTGACAGTACTGAATTATTCAACTTGAATTAATTACATATATATTAGATAAGATCACATGGTTGAATTGTCACTTCTGTTAGCATCATAGTTTATATTTATTTTGAGTAATTAATATTCATGTCGGATTTCAGCAATACCATTCTTAATATAGACTTCAGGAATATGACTATTAAATAATCTACATTCTCATATATTACACTCATTATACCTTGATTTCATCCAATTCATCAGTGAGTTTATTTACTAAGGAAGGAACAAGTCCGGCTGTCACTACGCCCTGTGCTCCTGCAAGAATAAAATCATTAATCGCAAAGTTTATTATACATTAATAACAGGTGTGAGGAAGAAGCCCATCGACCTACCCACCCTACAAACAATGCTATGTTGGCCCAACATTGGGCCAACGTATGTTTATTCGTTGGCCCACCATAGGTTTGCTCGTTGGGATTATGTTGGCCCAGCATATCACGTAGTTTTTCCACGTAAAATCTATGTTGGCCCAACGTAACTAATTTACCATCAGCCAGCCAACGTAAATACAATGTAGGCCCAACGTAACTAATTTTCTATTAATCAACCACACGTACGACCAACCTTGGGCCAACAAAATCACATGTTGGGCCAATGAGCAAAACTACATTGGGCCAACAAATAAAACTTACGTTGGGCCAATGAAACAATGTTTGCTGGGCAATGGCCATCAAAGGATGAAGACAAACTAGGATTGTTTTTGAATAAGCCATAGATTTATTTGATGCATTAACCCCTTAACCCTCGAATTTGTTCAAGAAAATTTCAATTTTCTTATAGAAAATGTCAATTTGCAGACCAAGGGGTTTTTTTCAAAATTTACCACCTGAATGACTGACTCGGTTATCACGCCAGTCATTCCTGTGGTAAATTTTCAAAACGAGTTCTCTTGGTCTGCAAATGGACATTTCCCAAGACCACTACAGAAGCCGTTTTTGGCTGATAAGAGTGTTAAAGGGTTAAACACCCTGGGGACACTGGTGTTCCCGAGAACAGAAATAAACACAGCATTGTGACGTATTATATCATAACCACACATCTATGAGACTCAGCATTGCATATTATTGACCAATTTCTGGATTACATGTAGCTATTATCACAATGGTAATAGTGCTGCATATAATTATAGCAAACAATTCAGAGAGACTAAGCTTAAATGATTCTAAATCATCACTGAAATCCCTGTATCATCAATTTAATATTGTAAATTTTGTGCTTGGAAAAAAAAAAATCAAAATTCACAAAAAGATCAATCTGGCAAGCTTGAAAACGAGACTACTGCTTTGTTACTAGAAAAACTACATACCACATCTATATGTAACGTTCACATTCACTTACCATGCGGTGACTCGGACACCATCTTGATTGCAAGATGTGCATTCTGTCTCGCAATATCTTCATCATCATCAAACAGACGTGAAATTGGGAAAATGATGTCATTCGTCAACATTGCATCACGCCCAATAGCATGACCTGTCAAACAAAGTGGCCATGCAAATATTTAATACAACTAATTTATGGTATAAACTGTGCTTTAAACCACTAGTGTCAAAAACTTGCCAACCCTGCCATATTGTGATATATAGTACATAGAAAATGGCAATATATCATGTCCTAATGATGGAAAGTCTTCGTGGGTGGGGTGGTGTGTTGGGGAAAATTCATATTGGAGTTGAAATATTTTCAAAAGATCAAAGATAAATTGTTCAGAATTTTTGTCTTGCCAACCTAGGGGAAGCAAGACTATGGAATTGTATCTCTTCCAGCACAGGTAGCTGTGGTATCTGCATAAAAGATGTGTTCTATACAAGAGGCCCAAGGGGCTTGTATCGCTCACCTGGAAGTATTGGTGTCTTATATGGGTGGAAGCTTATGCTTATAGGTACACACCCACCCAGTTAGAAGCCCTTTGTTCTAAAAAGCGTGAAACATGCCACCGAAGAAGAAAGTAGGACTCTGTACACTCAACTCAAGAATGGACCTGAGGAAGCTAAGGATTTTGGCTGAGGAAAAGACACAGTGGGCAAAAGCGAAGGACTGATTGCAGCTGTAGGATGTTTCTACTACTGCAGCCACAGAATACAGTAATAATATTTACATGCCACCGAAGTAATTAACTTTCCCCATTTGGTCACATACTGAACAAAATTTGCAAGGCGTCATTTTCTTATTGGATAAATTAGTTGAGTATAGAAACATATTAGCCGAGTTTGATCTAAATTGGTCAAGAAGTAATAAAACCTGCCACCATTGTTGACAATGCACAGACAGACAGCTGGACGGGCAGTGATTGCTATAGCTCTGCTGAACTAATAAAATGAGATGACACCTGGAATAATTTACCAATCTAATTTCTGTGAAGAAGGTTTAGCCAAGTTTTATTCAAATTGGCCCAATGGTTAATAAATAGTCTTTTATATGATTTTCTCCGAAATTCTTAGCATATCCAAGATAGCCACCAAACTCTTAATTTTGATTAATCCACGTTGCCCATTTTTTTTTTCAGGTATCAACTTTCCATGGACAAACTTTAATGGTCCTTAGTTCCTAATCATATCTCCCAAATTTCAGCCTAATCTGTTTAGTGGTACCACTGAAGAAGTCACTTTCGCGAAAAATAGGTCATCCGAGATGTCTGCAAAAACATTTGGCCAATCAAGCTCCTTTGAACAAACTTGGTTCAGGTGTTGCCCCAGATGATGTTTCATGAGTTTTGAAACTTTTGCCCATGAGATGAGACAGAAATTGTGCTTCGCTATGGGCCTGGCTGTCAGTTATATCAGTGGGAGAATCATTTCTCATTTGCACTTATGCACCATAATAGCTTAACTCTTTAACATCCAAATTTAAGAACAAATTCAAAATATTTACTGACTTAATGTCAATTCACCTTTCCAGAGTACACACCCATCATATGACATCATAATGAACTGTGTGGTGTGTACAATGACATCATAATGAATGACGTCATGAATGACGTCAATAAGTACGTCGCGAACGCATATTTGATGACGGTCTATGGGCTGTTGTACAAATTGTTTGCTTTTACTATTTAATAAATATTCTGTTGAATATTTTGAAACTAATTTGACTGGGCGCTGTTGCTGCCTATGGCAGCAACAGCACCCAGTCTAATTAGTTACAAAATATTCAACAGCTACCCTGTATAGTTTTCAGGAAATTGATAGCTAGGGCATTCGGGGATCGATCAATCCAAACACGGCGAGGTGTGGGTGGAGCTTAGCTAGTGATGGGCGGGGCATAGCTAAAAATAGAAAGGTCCATTTGCAGGCCACGAGACTATTTTTTTTACCACAGGAATGACTGGCTCGGTTATCGAAAATAATTTCTCTTGGCATGGAAATGGACTTTCCTCTAGACCATGACAGAGGCCCGTTTTGGCCAGCTTGACCATTAAAGGGTTAATTAAAGTGAGAATAGGCGAAACACATCAATCTTACCTGCAAATATGTAGAAACATTCTGTAGCTTTCTGTCTTACTGTTACATCATCATCTTTGAGTAGTTCCTTTAGACTCTCAACAATACCTGCAGAGTATTAAACTTTTCATTTAACCATTTAACCCTTAAATTTGTTAAAATTTTAATTTTTACTAAGAAACTGTCCATTTGCAGACCAAGAGAACTGTTTTTGAAAATTTACCCCTGGAATGAATGGCTCGTTTATCGAGCCAGGCATTCCAGTGGTAAATTTTCAAAAATAGTCTTCTTTTGGTATGCAAATGGACGTTTCACAAGACCACTGCTGAAGCTGTTTTTGGCCGCTTTGAGTGTTAAAGGGTTCATAAAATACTCAGCTTAAAAGACAATCTTTGTGGAATACTAAAGTGATTTACGGTTCTTTCTTTTAGTAGATAGAAAGCGAAAAGAAGTTGGCTTCATAAGGTCGGGAAAGTCATAAGTGCAAATGTGCAATAAATAAATTATAAATATGATAAATAATTTGCTAGTAAATGGACAGATGAAATAATACCATAGCAAGGGTGGCAACTACTCCAATTCCTAAAGCATTGGAATGATTCATTAACTTCCACTGTTACTTAATACTAGTTAAGTGCTTACACATCTAACCAGCACACAATTTAATTGATTTCCTTGCAGTAGTGATCCTTCTGATAGAAGGGATGGTTGAGGTGAGATCTATTAATGGCTGGTAAATATACATTATATATAACACAAGAATTCTGTAGAAGTAGAAGTAAATGTCTCACGTATCCTCTTTGCCAATAAATATCAGAACTCAATTATGTTGATCATGTGACATCAATATCACCACACTTAATATTTATATGCCTTATAGACAACCATGTACCCAAGTTTAGTTTCAATAGGGTTAACCAATACTGAAATATAAGCTGAAAGGTTTTGCTAAATGCACCCAGAAAGGTTGCAATGCAGCTATGAAGCTCGACTAAATTGCTGCACCACAATACTGTTCCCTAATAAATTCTATAATAAACCAGCTAAAGTATCCTGACAAACAAACCTATTTTGAGTGCCTCTGCTATATGCTCTGGGTCATGGATATAATCGCATAATGAGCGAACCGCTCTCTGCCTCGTCAGTAACGTCTCATCTTTCAATTCTCGATTCTGAAAATTTTATTACATTACACTGTAGTGTTGCTCCAATTATATGATTTAAATTTTCTATTTCTGAAAGTCATTAATCAAACTCAAGAGAAAGAGATAGTCAAGCTGTTGAATATTTTTAACTTAATTTGACTGGTAGATCTTATTGTCATGCAACTGTTTCCATGTAAATTAGTTACGATATATAGCGCATATTAACCCTTTAATCCTCAAATGTGTTCATTTGCAAACCAAGAAGACTATTTTAAGAAATGTATCACTATAATGACTAGCTCGTTTATCGAGCTAGTTATTCCAGTACTAAATTTGCAAAAAATAGTCTTATCTTGGTCTATAAATGGACATCTCTCAAGACCACAGCAGACAGCATTTTTGTCCATTTTGGATGTTAAAGGGACCATTTATGAGAGCTGTAAACTCAAGACTGGCAACTTAAACATACTTGGATGAGCTTTAAAATACGCTTAGACCTTCTAAATGATTTGAAAGATAAACTTACAAGTCTTGGCAGCGCTCTGTCTCCATATGCCAATGGCGTCTTTGTAACATCTATATGAGGTGGATAGTATGCAGAGATAATGCAGTCTGATATGCTTGCAGACACTGCAATGATAAGAATGTATTTACAGCTTAATTATGAGCATGCTCTTGTGACAGGCATTTTTTTTTCATCCATGATTACCAGTACATAGATATATTTTATTCATAACTCACAAAAGTCCCATTCATTCCGCACAATCTATAATCAATTCATCAAGGTCAAATGTCATAAAGTGTCAGTCACTATGTTATTACATAAACAATGTTTATTATTAGGAAACAAAATTATTTTTCGTATTATGATTGAGTGAATTTTGTTGCCCGTAAGTCAATGAGACAAGATTCATCAGAAGACGGCATATCCCTCCGGATCCAAACATTTCAGATAAACATGCATACATCAAGAGTAGGACAATATTTAAAAAAAAATAATCAATGAAAAATGCAACTCCTAAAAACCTAAATTCCTTTGTCACTAAGTGTAATGCAGTTTATGTATCGACTTTCAGATATTTAAAAGGTGATAACTCTGTAATGAACAATTTTTTGGTCGTGAAAAAAGCACATGCACAGCTGCACATGATACTGATATTGTCGACAAAATTTTAAGTTAATCCATTGATTGAGACCTCTAGGAGGAGTTCGTTGACAAGAAATGATTGTCAGAGATGGACGGACCGACAGAGGGACATAAATACATTTTGGACAGATGGATGAATGTACAGGTATACGGATAGCACATGTACACCTTCACGTGGTAATGATAACACTTACCAAGTTTTCAAAAGAATCAGAGATAAACTGTAGGAGTTGTGTTGGCAAGAAATGATTGGCAATGCAGTTTATGTATCAGCTTTAACATATTTAATGGGGGATAACTCTGCAGTGAATAATTTTTTGGCCATGAAAAAGCACATGCACATCTGCACATGATACTGATATTGTGGACGAAGTATTAAGCTAATCCAGTGAGACCTCTAGGATGAGTTGCGTTGACAAGAAATTATTGTCAGAGATGGATGGACCGACAGACAGACATACATACATTTTGGACAGACAGATGGACATACAGGTATACGGATAGCACATGCACACCTTCATGTGGTAATGATAACACTTACCAAGTTTCCAAAGAATCAGAGCAAAACTTTAGGAGTTGCGTTGACAAGAAATGATTGGCAATGCAGTTTATGTATCAGCTTTAAGATATTTAAAGGGGGGTAACTCTGCAGTGAATAATTTTTGGGCTGTGAAAAAAGCACATGCACATTTGCACATGATACTGATAATGTGGACGGAATTTTAACCTAATCCTTTGAGACCTCTAGGAGGAGTTGCGTTGACAAGAAATGATTGTCAGAAATGGATGGACCAACAGACGGATGTACATACATTTTGGAGAGATGGATGGATGTACAGGTATACGGATAGCACATAAATGGAAATGGAATAAATGGATAAAAATGGAAATGGAATAATCGGAGGAAATGGTCTAAACATTACAGATATTTACAAGAGATGGCTTGTTAACGAGAAAGGTGTGTTATCTTAGCCTATCAGTCATTATTCATTACTCTTTTCATGACAGCCCCATGTCAATATATTTTATTTTTTTATTTTTACATATTATGCTACTAAATGAAAAACTAAAATTAATGTGATATTTGTTTTTTCAATATTTTATAATTTATAAGCAATTTTTAAACTGTCACCGTGAAATAATCTCAAACTTAATACTCTCAATCCTGTTGATGAATCGGGATAGACTCAGTTTTAGCTTCCGGTTAAAACAAGAGTACAGATTGCAATTTGACTCGGGAAGCGAAAATTTACCATGAAATCTTTGTTTCCTTGTCAGGTCTCAATCGTAAGTCAGACAAGTTAGCATTGGTGGTAATTTGATATTTCAAATGTGCATGAAATATAAATAATCTCATGTGTACTGATACTGTTGTCATCTGCTATAGATGAATATGCCACCAAGAAATTTAAGCATATTGTGGGATAGCAGAATGAGTGACTCATTTTCAGTTTTGGGAATAAACTGTGGTATTTTACAATGAAATAGAAAGAAGAGGAAAATGTGATTTTTCATGGTGCAAAGCAAAAAATTGTGTTTGCATATGTCATCAGATTAAAAAAGTCATAGAAATTCCCTTCAATAAAGTGGCCTAAGTGCAAGCCACAAATGTGGGCTTTAATTTGATATTTGTATTGTGTATTTTATCTTCCCAAGTGCATATTGGTTAGCAAATAGTGTAGCTTGTGGGGGTACATGCTGGTCCATTATACTGCTCCGCTCCATTGCACCGCATGTACAGGATGCGCAGGAGGGCTGGTTAGCTACGGTTCTCTGGGCTACGGATCCCGTAGAAGCCGGTGGAACGATAACCATTGCTGCTGAGATTGAACCTCAAAGTTTCATCCCAACTGTTCATGTCACCGGTATGTCGGTCCATTAACTTCTACGTGGGTTCGCCGAAGGTGCCTCACAGAATCGTAAATCCGCAGAGGTATCCCCGCAAGGGAGCATCGCAACGAGGTCACTTGATAGTTTAATATACACCAATTATACCCCTAACACACAAAAAAATATTGTTGTGAGAAGAGTGCCTCGCACAGGCCTCCGTCATAGGAAAATGCCTTCAACGCCGAAGCGGAGGAAAAGAGATGGCAAAAAGGGCCACTCTTTTGTTCAAACAAAAAGTTATGTGCAGTGGTCAATCCTAGTGAAACTATAATTAATGTTATGCACGCTGGTTTACGTGAAGGCGGAACGGATTCACAGGTCGCGTCTGAATTGGTAGTTGCTGCTTTATTTATGCGGGCCTTCTGCTAAAGTCTAACCTACCCTTTAGTTGTTAGATACGTTTCCAAGCTTTGGCCGCAAGTGGCAGGGATTCCTACCTATCTATTGATACATGTCTAACTGGTGAAGATGCCCAGTTTCCCGAAGGTCGCCCCGCATAGCATCTTCCTCAGAAAGACAGCGTGCGTACATGTTATGGAGCGACAGCTCCCGAATCATATGATGATCCAGTCACCATTGCACCATAACCACATATAACATAACTAGGACAATTTACAGTTCACATAAGCAATTTAAAAAGTGCAATAGTATTTATGGTGGGGAATAAGAGACAGATATCCATCGCTAGTGACCTTCCCATGAGGGCGTGGTGGGTTCTAAGACCGCAGCCAGTCACCATACCGAGTTGGATGGAGATCTGCGTCTCGTCCATCACCCGTGTGTTACAGAATTAACATTTCACCTGTCATTAGGGTTATGTTCAAGAATGCCCAGAGATGCACTGCAGGCCAGTGTTACATATTATATAATTTCTTTCCGCAGTGCTTCCTAGATTGGCGGGGGTATCTAAACTAACTGGTATCTGAAGATACAGGGGAAGTGTATGTGAAGTTGGCACTTTAGTTATCACCGCTCGGAAACCCCAACAGTTTCCCAGAGTCGGATCAAGCCAATGTGTCGACTGGGCATCCAGACAATTATTAAGCCTTGCGGCTGGAGGAGCGTAGGAAGAGACAATCACTCGATATTAATAAGAGGCCCTAAGGTAATTGGCCAATTTATACAATCTAGCCGGTGGGGGGGGGGGGTTACATATCCGGCACAGCGGGAATAGAGGCGTACACAAATGTCTCTTACGGAGAGATTGTCCCTAACTACTTTAAACCTATCCTATCGAGCTAGAATAGCCAGGTTTAGTCGGTCACATGTCAGGTTTGAGCAATGTGAGCATGATCAGTGACCTCAGTGTAAAATTGATGCTGGGGGAATATAGTGATGAGGATATAATGTTGCTGTATAGTATTAACTGGCATACTGCATTCTAGAGTTTTTATATAGAAAAAAATCTGACCAGAGTGACGTTGCCAGCGACTGTCAGTTAGTGCTGAAGAAGTGACCGAGATGGTCACGAAAGCTAAACTCAAACAATTTCTACATCCTGGAGAGGTAACTAATTTTTCCTTATTATATTATATACAGTATGAAATAGAACAAAAGATATGAATCCAAAACAGAGTTCACCCACATATACCTATCGACAAAGCATGAAACTATAGAAAATGGCGACCCACTTCGTGGCGGCGAACCATGGAGGAAAAGTACAATCCTGGGCTCACTGCTTTGCAGTACTGCTGACATTTCTGCATGCTGCATCATGGGGAACATAGCTTTCCAGTCCTTCTGGAAGCTATGGATTCATAGATCAAAGATGCCCTTGATAAAGAGGCTATGTTTATACAATGCCATATGCGTATCCTTGATGCTGTATAACTGTAACAGCTGGGCAGCTCCTAAGGCAGCTCTAGACAAACTCGATGCCTGCCACCGCAAACACCTATGAACCATCACTGGACACCGATAGCCTGACAGAATAATTTCCAACAATGCACTATACAAGATGTGTAATATGTCGCCGCTGTCTGTAAAAGTCGCCCAGCAAAGATGGGCCATGTTTGGCTATGTGCTAAGGATGCCAGAAGAGGCACCAGCACAGAGACTATCCAACGAGAAATAGTATCTTTCCAGGCGTGCAAATGAGGAGCTTTGAGACATAACCACAGAGATTTCGGGTCATCTCTCCACTCCTCAGTACGTTTCTTATACATTTTCCATTTAGACATCTGACAGGACACCAAGCAGAAGAGTTTGGGTCATGTCTAATTAAACTTGGCAAATTGATCGGCTGTCCTGGATATTTAAGTGACTGATTCTTTACCAGGAAACAAAGACATGGAAGTAGTCTTAAAGCTTCACCCATGACGACAAAACGGTCTTCTTCGGCAGAAAGCGCATGTATTTCGCTTCTCCTTCTCGCCGACGCTGCTGCAACCAAGAATACTGACTTAATAGTTAACAGTTTAATATCTATAGATCTAATTGGTTCAAAGGGAGCATGCCCTAAAACCTGTAGAACAAGAGATAGATTCCATGCTGGGATAGGAATTGGCTGTCTAGGTCGCAAATTGCTCATTCCTTTAATAACTTCATTTAAAGTGTCATTCTCCACTCCTTCAATGGCCAGACTGGGAACGACTGAAGCTAATGCAGGCTTATATGCTACTAGGGTTGAAGGTACAAGTTTGTCAACTTCGTATAAATGACAGATAAAATCTGCTACGTGTTGAACAGATGCAGCGAAGGGATCAATATCTCTTCCTTCACACCACTCTGCAAATTTGTTGATTCTATAATTATATGTTCTTGTGGTTGACCCTATTCTGGCCGAAGTGGCAAACTTCGCTGCTTGCTCAGAAAAGCCACCCTTAATTGCACGTTGCTTGATGACATCCATGCAGTCAATTTGAACATTTCCGGTCTGTCGTGGAGATACAGACCCTTGTTCTGAGAGATTAGATCTCTTCTGTCTGGAAGAGGGATTGGATTGCAGACCAGAAGGTGCAGCAGATCCGTAAACCATGATCGGCCTGGCCAATGAGGGGCGATCAGAAGTACTTGGCACACACCATTTCTTATCTTTGCCAGAAGTTTTGGGATGAGAATCGTTGGAGCATACGCATACGCGTACATTCCCTTCCAACTTATCACCAGTGCATCTACTGCTAAGGCTAGCGGGTCCGGGATTGGTGACACGTATGTGACCATCTTTGCATTTTGTTTCATCGCAAATAGATCCACATTTGGCTTGCTCCAATGTTTGAATAGAACCTCCGCTACCGATTGGTTGAGCTGCCATTCCGTTGGACAACAAACCGTCCTTCGACTGAGAGAATCCGCTAGGATGTTCAATCTTCCTGGAATGTGTGCTGCCCGAAGAATAACATTCCTCTCTGGGCACCACAGCAGAAGGTCCCAAATCATCATACACAACTCTGGTGATCTTGTCCCGCCCTGGCGGTTCAAATAAGACACCACTGTTGAGTTGTCTGTCCTGACTAGGACAATCTTGTCTCTGATTAAGCCCTCGAAATTTCGAAGTGCCAATGTCACCGCTAATAATTCAAGAACATTGATATGTTTCTGTGCATTGGTCCGATCCCATTCCCATGACACTGACTGATCGTCCAATACCGCTCCCCAACCCGTCATCGACGCATCTGTGAAGATGGACATCTGCGGTTGAGGAGGTTGTAGAGGAACACCTCGCAGGAGATTCTATTCTGATAACCATCACTGAAGGTGGAATATCAATGGTTCTTTTACTGGAATTCTCAGAGATAACGGATCCGTTTTCTGAGACCAGAATGACATTAGATACATCTGAATCGGCCTGTGCCTGAGTGCCGCATAAGGAACCACTTTCTCTAGAGATACTAGTAAACCCAGTATCCTGAGAAATTGGCGCGCCATCAGAAAGGCTCCTAGAGAAACTGACTCCAGTACCCCAATCAAACTCTTGACTCTGCTCTCCGCCGGAAAAGCTACGCCATCCCTGAGATTGAAAAAGATTCCCAGATAAACAAACTCCTGAGATGGCATCAATTCTGATTTCTCTAGATTCACAATCCATCCTAGATCCTTTAGTAAGGCTAGCACTACCTGAAGATTGTTGCGCAGAGTGACTGGATTCCCCGCCTTCAGCAGCCAGTCGTCTATGTAAGTGTGAACAGCTATGTTTCTCCTGCGAAGATAAGAAGTCATGGCGAGAATCACTTTGGTGAAGACCCTCGGAGCTGTGGTCAGACCGAATGGTAGCGCATTGAATTCCCAGACATTGTCTTGAAATGCAAAGTGAAGGTATTTCCGAAAAGGAATTGAGATTGGAATATGAATATATGCATCTTTCAGATCTATCGATACAGCCCACATGCCTTTTCTCATCCCCGTCATCACCGCTGCTACAGTCTCCATCTCAAACTTTGGAGAAAGAATAAATTTGTTCAATGGTTTGAGATTGAGAATTGCCCTCCAACCTCCGGTATGTTTTGGAATGAGGAACATCATCGAATAGAAGCCTAGGGAGGACTGATTGCGGACTAGATGAATCACGTTCTTTAGCTGAAGATCTTTGATTTCTGAGCAAATGGCATCTAGACGATCGGATTCCCATGGAACGGGAGTCCAAACTGGAGTCGATGTTAACGGAACTAATGATTGACGGATGATCCAGTCCGGTTCGTAGCCCTTTCTTAACCACTGACAGACTAAACAATCTTGCACGACCTGTTCCCACTGGTTTGAGAACAGTTGAAGTCTGCCTCCGATGGTAGGAATCTTCACACAGCTGGCAGTCGATATTGCACGATAAGACGCTAATTCGCTTAGGTGAAGATTCCAAGACGATATGCCGCAACTTCCAACATGTCAGAAGTCTGCGTGTCCAAGGGGAGCGTCGGCATGGCCGAAGAGCCACTTGACAGAGCGCTAGCCGCTCGCTCTGACATCCGCTCCATCACCGGCTCGTGCTGAGATCCTTGATCCGATGCCAACCCGAGATGGTCGGACATCCAGCCAAGGATCTGCACCCATTCAGCTTCAGTGCAGAATGAGGATTCGTCCATCAATGGCCTACCATTCTCATCTTCCTTCTCACCCTTAGATGAGAAGGCCACCGATGACCCATGCTGAGAACCATGGACCTCACTCCTTCCAACATGAAGTGAGTCCATAGCCCAACTACTTGCGGCACCAGTATCCAGCGAATTGCCGGACACGGATTCACCACAGTCCATTGACTCCAGCATGGGAGCCGGGACTACAGCCGCTTTTACCCCGGCAGACAACGGAACTCCAAGAGTAGCCGCACCTACCACTGCCGGAATGCCGACAGGAACCGAAAAACATGGCTCCACCGACAACGCGGGTTGAACGAAGTCCGGGTGAAATATGCCCGACGGAACATCGACATCACCACCCGGCTGGCAGACCCGTACAAAACCCGAGGGAGACCCTTGGGACGTACTTGGTTCTATCCCTACTGAAAGATCCGGCATGCCGGAATCTTCTATAAGCAGAAGATCTTCCTCCTCCGCCATCGGCTCTTGAGCCAAGACCGGAGAAAGGATAGGTGCTCGTCCCTCCACAGAACTGGCCGGAGGTTGCCGTGCACCAGCCTGCATCACCGGGATCATGGACTGGAAGGACTCAAACATCGCCTTGAACTGGGCTGCCCATACACCCAATGCTGAGTCCATACGCTCATTCAGATGCTCTTCAAGACCTTTTATTGACGCCTGATCCAGCTTGGCCGCCTTATCCCTCACGATCCTCTCCAAACGCGCACATTGATCATGATCAACCTCTGCCACCAACTCCGATGACCACTTCGCACACACATTACAAGGCCTTCCCACCTTGCACTTTGCGTAAGACACACAGTGATGACCTGAGTACTTGCGCTTCATGAACCGATTACACTTCTGACACAGCGTGTCCTGGTTCTTGGCTTTCTGCGAACACAGAGTAAGAATTAAAACGCTGCACGTGACATACGATGACGAGCAATGCACACAATTGACTTGATTGTAACTTAGAATTACTTAGAAACATTAACTTTCTCTTAGATTAATGATAATCAAGTCTTTAGGCAGGAAATATTTGAAACTTTTTTGAGTGAAAATTTTAAACACGACTTGGTAATTAACTAACGTTAAAATAGCCAAGAAATAAACACCGATTGCTACAAACACCCTCGTCATTGAAGCGAGAGCTAAAGATTGGCATAAAACAGAGTGCATAGACACGCCAAGCCAAAACAAAACATTAATCATGGGCGCCGCCATCTTGGCTAAGGGTACCCGGATAAGATTAAACAGTTAACGAGTACCAGAGCGACTCCAACAATGGCTACCATTTTCGAATAATGTGCCAATTTAAGGAAATTTTAATCAGTCATTATGGCACGAATGTATAAATTCTAGATTGATACAACCTGCCCCTGTGATGACTTTCCCTTTCCTTCCATGAAGCCAACAATGGATAACTTCAAACACGCTGAATTCCGTTAAAATTTGCAAAATTTTATGAGCTTAAACACATGCAACTTGAGAAGTCAGCAAAATAGACGAATCTGACTGTGATTGGGAATTGACTCAGTACCTGCGGCTATGGTAAATCCAGGACACAGTATGGGCAGAACCAGGAGAGTGCGGAGTTTTTAATTGTTAATTTTGAGCTAGACTAGATAATAGACATTATCATTACAGTACATCTGGTAAATATTATTCGAAGTAACAATGGCGTGCACCAGGTTACACTATCACTATAGTTCAGAATGATGATGATGATGATGATGATGATGATGAAAGAAACATGATGATGATAATGATGATTGATAATCAGTCAATTGAAAAGTAATTTGCATACATGACAGTACATGTAAGTCATTATATATTTCATGATGATGATTTATTTGATCCCAACTGATATTTGATGGAATATAAAAGATGACTTCTGATAGAAACCAAAATAGGCCTTTAATGACCTAAATGAACTGTTGAGCTAAATATGAAACTTACTCACTTCAGTTAGTCACATGTAAATCAGCTGGTGTAAAGGGCATGTAATGTGACAGTTGCTTTAGTGATTAAACTTTCAAAATAGTTTGTTTAAAAATACCCATTTGGTTTTTTCTTACACTTAAATTGGTAAAAATTAGCAGGCAGTCTCAAACAAACAATCAGACAGCCCTGCAGTGCCTGCACCCACCCACCCACCAACTTACCCACACACCCATACACTGTGACACACCCACACACTGTGACACACCCACAGTGCCACACAAACACCCACGGTGCCACACACAAACTACATATATATACACATATTTTTTCAATTTTCAGGAAAATTTTCGGGAAAAATATCGGAAACTTTTCCAGAAAAATAACATCACTACTTAGTGCAAGGCATCTTCCAAGCAAAACTAAAAATAGCCTGTGTAAAAAATCAATTTTATATAAATCGCAATATGGATTCCATGAAAAACACTGAACAATGCTTGCAATAGTAAAAATGACAGAAAAATTATTGAATCCTTAGAAAAAAAGCAAAGTATATAGTCATTTTTTGGACCTCTCGAAACCTTTTGACACAATTAAGCATAAAATCCTGTTAGATAAACTTGCCTATTATGGTATAAGAGGATGTGCACTGGACTGGTTTCAGAGCTATCTAATAGAAAGAACTCAATGCGCACAATTTAATGCAACATGCTCTGAAACCAGGAAACTAACTTGTGGTGTTCCTCAGGAATCTATTCTTGGCCCCCTGCTGTTCCTTTTATATATGAATGACTTACCAAACCTCTGTAAGCACATGCCACTAATACTGTTTGCTGATGACACCAATGCCTTTTGCAGCAATGAGAATATAGATAGGTTATACGCAAAGGTAAATAAAAAAATGGAAGAAATTACGAATTGGTTCTCAATAAATAAACTATCACTATGGCGAAAATTAAGGAAAAATTGAAATTCCAAAAATCTACATTAACAATAAGGAGATCGAAGAAGTCCCTAATAGGTAAATCTGGTGTGGTCTGGTAGCGGAGAGGCGCCACATAGCACTAGCAATAAATTTCAATCCAATATACGTGGTAGACCAACTGGTCAATGCTGAATCATTTCTGACTGATAAACTAGAGGCACCTGCTTTGACTTATGCAGCAGCAGCTTTCAGGCTGGCTAGTCCTAGCATATCCAGACATTGCATAAATAAGGGGAAATAAGAGAACTGGGCAGAGGCGTCGAAAGTGTCAAATCTAATCCTTTTTCTCACCTATCAGCCAGACCTCATATTTACTCTGTACCGGTATTAGACGATTACTGCCAGTATTAGTCAATCCCGGCCACCTTATCTATTCCAATTCTGCGTCAATGGATTTTATTTATTTCAAATTCTGATCCAATACTCCACATTTTATCAATCTACAACTACAATAAAAAACACAGCTCAAATACTAGCTGATTAATTGCTGTTGTTATTAATACTATTACTATTATCAAGTTATTTTGTGATGCGTCTGTTTCGGTTTGTTGGCTTGCCTACATGTATCTGTATGTCTGTCATAAAATCTTTGTCCTGGCCAGATGTCATCCTCTTAATGGACAGATTCTGTTTAGACAAAGTCTCATGATTTTGCTTCTTCCCTAACCCTTGGAACTCCAATGGCAAAATTTTAAATTTTCAAAATAAAATAAATGAGCAAATATAATAAATGTTACATTTTCTAGGCAAGTTTGGTGGAAGATGCTGCAATCATAGACAGCAACATCGTCCACCAAAATTGCTGAATATTGTACACCAATTTCTCTGCTATAGAGATAATAAAAGATGGAATATTGCCATCACAGTGGTAGATGTTATCAAATTTAGGATAAATATACCATGCTGAAAAGTATGAAATGAGCCAAAACAGATGGTTCTAATCAGATCTCAATTATCTTGAACCTTCATCTGATATTCATTTTATCAATGGACATATCAGATGCTGACACTCACTATAAAATACCTATCTAAGGCACAACTACCAACAACTTTCTCACCCCCAATACTACTGTGACATTTTTTAAC
Organism: Chaetoderma sp. LZ-2023a; assembly: GCA_034401795.1. Classification (NCBI taxonomy): domain Eukaryota; kingdom Metazoa; phylum Mollusca; class Caudofoveata; order Chaetodermatida; family Chaetodermatidae; genus Chaetoderma; species Chaetoderma sp. LZ-2023a. The sequence continues at coordinate 134,663,323 of CM067370.1, read as the reverse complement.
ATCGAAGGAAACTAATTTGTGTGTGGGCGGGACTTCAAGAGACTGGATTTTAGTGGCAAAATCTATGCTGTTTTTGATGTGGTGCTCTGAGTGGCCAACTAGTGATTTCAGGATCTGTGCGAGATATTTCGAGGCTTGAGATGTGATGCATCCAATGCTGGCAACGATAGGTCTAAGAAGAATGTTGGTCTTGTGGGGAGTTCATAGAATCTTGGGACAATGGCAGTTCCGGGGTAGAGTTTGAAGTATAGGGATTGGTCGATGATGTTCTGGCCAGCTGTGCCTCGGTCATCAACATTGAGACCAACTTATTCAAACGGAAGGTTAAAGAGGCCATAGAAATCTACAAGCATCAACCAACCATGAACAGAGACGAGGGCTACCATATACCCACAGTCTACCAGTCCATGCTGTCACGTGACTCCACAAGAACTGACCAGAGTGACGTTGCCAGCGACTGTCAGTTAGTACTGAAGAAGTGCCCAAGATGGTCACGAAAGCTACACTCAAACAATTTCTACATCCCGGAGAGGTAACTAATTTTTCCGTATTATGAATCATCCTGGGATCGGGACCAACTTTTTCAGAAATACTGTGACATTGTCGAGCACCCCGCCCCTCCCCCCTCCCACCCCCAATGTACCATATTAAAAACGCTGTATCTACAATAAAAATCCTAGTTGGAATCTAAATACAAAATAATATGAAGATCCTTTATATGTAGAATATGCTACATATACAACAATCACGACAATATGGTACAAAAAATAGATGTTGTGCCATACTGTGTTTACTTACGGATGTTTGTATAATTAACTATCACCCTATATATTGTAATGTTTTGTTTTGTGTGTAGGGTGGGGGGGGGGGCATCAATTCATAGGCTCTGCCTTTGATGGACTGCCCAATTGTGATGTATTTATATTATATATTCAGGCATGAGAATGGTCTAAAGATAAGAGGAAATTTCAGAGAAAAAGGATGAATGTTACCTACACTAAAAAATACATTTGTTTTGGGCCTTTCAGACAGAATTGGCAACTTTGTATTTATTTTTATTTTTTGAAACAAAGAGGAAATCAGCTGAAAAGAGGAAAATTCCCATCCCTGTATATTAAGCATGAAATAAATAATCTTGAATCGTGAATTACTACCACCAGATGAGGGCAAGTGTACAACAGGAAACAAGCTTAACAAACAGCGGTTTAACAGCGACACCTGTAAGTGCTTTTTCAGCATAAGAGTAGTCAACTACTGGAACAACCTATCAGAGAACATCGTATCCGCTCCAACACTCAATGCTTTCAGTTTTCAAAGGAAGTATTACAACACATATGAGACTCAGTTCCTGATCAAACCCGTCAGCACCCACTCAGTTCAACAGGTACAAAATTCTTGCTAAGAAGAAGACAATGAAGAACTGCTACAGGCTCCTTAGCCTACACCGCAGAACAGATTTATGTAACTATGATAGTCACCATATTATTCATAAGCATCACCGAGTATTTGATCAGTGTTTGGGTGACAGTCTGTCATTAATGGCTAGGTAGTAGTAGTAGTAGTAGTAGTAGTAGTAGTAGTAGTAGTAGTAGTAGTAGTAGTAGTAGTAGTACTAGTAGTACTAGTAGTACTAGTAGTACTAGTAGTAGTAGTAGTAGTAGTAGTAGTAGTAGTGGTGAGCGATCTAGCAAGTATGATGGGGTACTATATGCTACCATGGTACTTAATACAATGTATAACTTCACATCAATTCCTTCAGAAAATAGCATCGCTAGAGTACAAGCAGTTTATCACGATTGATAGTGTGAAGAATTGCCTTTTTATACATGTGCTTCCTACTCTGAAGGCATTAACCATTGTGCTACAATATTATTTTTGAAGTCACTGTGCTATGTCAAAATTTGGCACATGTTAGCGTGACATAGGGGTCTATGGTACCGTGGTACTTGATGTTGAAATCTATTGAAAATTCTGTAAGCGCAGTATTGGTTAAATATAACTTCTAAGAATCAACATGATTTAAGGATGGCGGCCATTTTGAAGCCTGAAAAGAGCACTTCGACGACAGATATACATTGTATAGAATAACCACTGATCCAATTTATAAAAAAACATTGGTAGACCTAAATAATTGTTGTATTTTTAATGTATAACAAAATTTAGTTCACACATTGTGTATTTTTCCTATAGCGCTAGGTATCAAACTCAGTTACCACGGTACCGAAGTACCCATGGTACCGTAGTACTCAAACCTATTCATAGAATCGCGATGATGTCATCACAATCAATTTCCCATAATACCCTGGGAGCAACGACATTTTTGGAGGGGCTAATTTAACATTACGAGCAATGGGCCGCGAAACCTTAATTACATCTTTATTATCTTGCAGAATTCATTTGTGATTTTATGTTTTCTCATACTGGGAATTGTTTTTACAGATTTTCAGATACGGGATTTTATGGTTTGAGCGTCATGGAAAATGTGAACATTGCATTACTATCGGCAGTGCTCTTTAGCATGTAGTAAAGTTGCCCCAACTTTAATGGCGACCAATCACAAAATTCCCGGATGTGCGAAACTATAGGGGAGAGGAGGTAGTTTTCAATCGCTTAAGGAATTATGGTATTTCTCCTTGTTCTAAGAATATTTTCAGTGCACAATCATATGTCAAATGGAAGGTAATAATATTGTCAAACACTGTAAACTGTCTGTGTCCATCTCTGCATACTGATATAGAATTAATAATTACTGAAATAATGCAACACAATGGAGGCAGTTTTCAATCAGCGGAGGTAGTTTTCAATCACTTGCTGTTTTTCTTTTTGTTTTAACTTTGCAATTATAAATCGTGTTTTAGTATTTCATTATTATATGCAGCCTGTGTTATCGTTTAATGTATTAAGTTTACCTAAATTTTTTGCTCTTCTGGCAGCATCCAAATCATTTCTTACTGCAGTGATAAGCAAATAATGACTACCATGAGTCTGGCTAAGCACTGGTAACAATCATCAAACAATTTGAGTGCCATCTCTACCTCTTAAACACATTATTTAACAAGGCAAATTAGTCACCTAAAATGGTGGTGGTTCCACTTAAATAACTTGATATTAATATTAATCAATTGCACAGTGAAAATGTTTTTGCTAAGCACTAAGAATAAACAATAAAAATTATATAAATGTAGTGTGATATTTCTTTTATAATTTTACTGTTAATTTTGAGTGTCTAAAATAGCCTGATTGAAAACTACCTCCCATTGAAAATACCCCCCACTAGCCTATTACACATCTATGATCTAGACGGATTCTTGTATCATCGGATAATGGGTTTTCCAGTGTGTAAGCACATTGTCACTGATTTAATATAAGAGTAGTAATTGTATTAACAAATTTTGTCAATTTCGTAACTAGCAAACATTCACTGGAATAAAATATGCAGAAAAAATAAATAAACCTTAAAATAAACGTATTGCTTATAAATATCCCCTACCTGGTCTACAGATGCAATCTCAGTATTGCATCATATGTTGTCGAGGGTGATGTAATCGTGTAATTTTAACTCCAGTGAGGCAGTGAATTGATGTCATTTTTATGATTTGAGCAAAGGAGAGTCTGTCACCGACAATAATGCCATAAATGGGTCTGATACAGACACAGAACGTAATTTATAGTTGTAAATCCATATCAGGTTATATTGTGCTTTTCGTGATAACCGGATGCCATCAAATTTCAGCCACGACATTAAAAAAGTGAAAATCTCAGTTTTTCTTTTGGAAATTGCTAAAAGTATTATTGAAAATGAACATAAGAGTTTTGCCTACTGGAAAATAGAAAAGAATTATTGAAATTTATATCGTATGTCGTAACTAGGGCCTGTTTAAATCGCCATTGCGGGTAGAGAAAAATCAATCTAGATCTGAAAACTACATAAACACCCCATGCCAGTTCCACGCTTCGGGAGAGATTAATTATTGCTATGCTATAATTCAAGTTCAAGTTCATTTATTTTGATATAAAATGTACAGTTTGTAATTACACAACAGGTGGTCCACCAAAGGCAGAGCCTATATAGACGGTGGACCCCTACATAGAATTATATATATATATATATATATATATATATATATATATATATATATATATATATATATATATATATATATATATATATATATATATAAATTATACATGAAGGACTAATACTATAAAATATATGACATAAATTAGCTGAGGTTTAACTTAGTCCTAAAATACAAACAAGAGACATGGGATGGATAGAAAACATATTTACAGGTACATAGGTGTGCTTATCTTGCTAATTAAAATTATTATTATTATTATTATTATTATTATTATTTGGGTGACTGGGTGCAAGTATGATAATGTCATGGTGGTGTGCTGTTTTTTTCGTGTTTTTCGGGAGGTTTTTTTTTGTTGTTGGTATTTTTTGTTTTGTTTTTTTTTGTTTTGTTTTTTTAAGGCCTAGTAGGTGTTTACAATCATATTTTTGATCTTCTGTTTAAATGACTGTAGTGTAATAATGTCTGTGCGTGTCTTTGTATCTATGTTATTCCATAATTGTATTGCTTTATATGAGGGTTTTTGTTGTGCTGCTTTTGTTTGGTGGTGTCTTGTGTGCAGGTTATTTCGTGTTCTAGTGTTGTGAGAGTGCATTTGTGTATTGACCGTAAAGATACTGGTTAAAGAAGCGGGTAAGTCTCTTAAAATTGTGTATAATTGGAGCCTTCCAATGTCCTCGAGTTTTTGAATTTTTTCTACTCTAAAGATATTCTAGCCACCTGCTGTTTGTGTAAATAATTTAATAGATTGATTTTGTAGTGATTCTAGTTTTTTTAGTTTAGCTTCAGATGTTTTAGTCCAAATAGCATTACAGTAAGTGATGTGAGGAAGTATCATTGTGCAGTACAGATTTTTAATAATATTCAGTGTCAGATAGGGTTTTAGTCTGCATATGATGCCAATGCTCTTTGCTACCTTGGATGTTACGACTTCAATATGCTTCTCCCATGTCAAATTCTTATCCAAATAGACTCATAGAAACTTGGCATACTGGGCTTCATTTATTATCTGGTTGTCGACGTAAAGTTTTGGGAGAGATGCTTCCTTTATTAGATTTTGTAAATAATATATAGTTAGTTTTACTTACATTTAAGGACAGTTTGTTAACTTTAAACCAATCTATTAACTTTGCCATTTCATTATTAACATGTTTGTAAAGAATTTCGTTGTCCTTATGGCTGCAGAAAGCATTTGTATCATTTGCAAAGAGGATTAAAGAGAGATGGTTACAGACTTTGGGTATGTCATTCATATACAAGAGAAACAGCAGGGGGCCAAGGACTGAACCTTGGGGTACACCACAGATTACCTCTTTATATTCTGAAATGACTCCATTGAATTGTACACATTGTTTTCTGTTTGACAGGTAGCTCTGTATATTCAATGCAGTGAATTCCATAGTATGCAAGCTTTTGTAATAGAATCGAATCGAATTTGGACAGGTCCAGGAATACACCCAAAGTATGTTCATTATTCTCTAGGGAGACAGATAGTTTTTCAATCATATCCACAACGGCAAGCATAGTAGTGTTTTTCTCTGAAACCATACTGAGATGGAGTTTTTGTTTAGGTAATTCTACTAAAATACAACTTTTCCAGGAGTTTCGAGAAGAGTGGAAGTACCGAGACTGGCCTAAGTTAGTAAAGTCAGATGCATCTTTGGCTTTGTATAGAGGTATAACACGTGCAACCTTTAGTCTTATTGGAAATATACCCTGTGTCAGTGATAGATTACAAATATGATCCAGTGGAGTCAGTATTTCTGCAACACAGTGTTTGAATATTTTCCATTTAAAATCATCAATGCCAGCACTTTTAGTTGTGTTAATTTGCATTAGTATTTTGCAAATTTCTTCACTATCAGTAGGATTTAAGAAAATGGCATGTTGATAGCTACCTGTTAGATAGTCCTGTACATGTATGTTTGAACTTGGTTAATGATGTTAATTTTCATGAAAGTTTTCCATTAATTTCGGGAAAATTTTCCCGATGTCTTAGATGTAGTTTTTCGTATTTGTTAAAAGGAAACAAGTTAAATACTTAATTAGAATTATTCTTTTCAAATCATGTGCATTATGCATAGGCCTATATCGAATTACAAAATATTTAGTGATAAATGTAAATGGTTAGAGCTGCTGGAATGAAAGCTGGTAGCCAGAAATCCAGTTTTAAAGAACTGGTAGAAGAAAGACTGGTGTGCATTTTGGAAACAATGTTGCTGAAAGTTGTTGCTGTCTTACATGTAGTCCCTGTAAGCATTATTAACCTTTTAATACTACAGTCCCAGAAAACTGGATTTCAAGACAATGATAGAGGCAAACTGTTGAATATTTTGAAACTAATTTGACTGGAAGCTGTTGCTGCAGCAACAGTCCCAGTTAAACTAGCTTCAAAATGTTCAACAGAATATTAATTTATCAACCTTGGTGTACACATGCATTGTTAGGTTTAATCATATGCAATGTAACAAAAGTAGGTCACACCTGGTTCTTCAATTCAAAATGATCAACTAGTTTAATCCCCAACAAGTATTGGACTTTTTGGAGTATTAGTATTAACACAAAACATGTTGCTGGTGCACCTTTTATACCCCGACAAAAATCTGGCAGAGTGGTTTGCGGATGATAACTCTGTTACCGTTTATCGGATCGCTTTGAAACTTCATGGAGTGGTTGGACTAGGTCTTGGGAAGAAACCTATCGAAATCAACGATGATCCAAAATCCACGATAGCCGCCATCTTGAAAATTGGTTTCCGAATGATAACTCTGTTACCGTTTATCAGATCACTTTGGAACTTCATAGAGTGGTTAGACTAGGTCTGAGGAAGAAACCTATCGAAATCGAGAATGATCCGAAATCCAAGATGGCCGCCAGCCACTGGTGGCCATCTTGAAAATTGGTTTCCGGATGATAACTCCGTTACCGTTTATCGGATCGCTTTGAAACTTCATCGGGTGGTTGGACTAGGTGGTTGGAGAAAAAAAACTATCGAAATCGACGATGATCCAAACTCCAAGATGGCCGCTAGCGACTGCCTGCCATCTTGAAAGTTGGTTTCTGGATGATATCTCCGTTACCATCAGATCACCTCCTAGGGTCATTGGAATATGTCTGGTGAAGAAACTTATCAAAATTTACAATAATCCAAAATCCAATATGGCCGCCAGTCAGTGGCAGTCATCTTAAAAATTGGTTTCCGGACGATACCTCCTTGACCATTTAACACGGATCACTTTGACACTTCATAAGGATGACTGGTCTGATGGGTCTGAGGAAGAAATAAATATTTTCTGATAGTTCTCATTCATTGGTTTGTCATCATGGCGGGGTATTATGCGCCATTTGCGGAGCTCTTGTTCTATTAACTAGTGTTGCATTAAAAATAATTTTAAGAATAAATAATACAATTTACGCAATGAGATGGTTATGAAATTTCAGAAAAAAACGAAAATTTTCCGGAAAAAATGTCTGGGTAACTTTCCGGAAAATTTTCCGACTATTATTATTATTATTATTATTGATAATACTGAACACAGGCCGTACAGGCATCTATATTCAGGTGCATGAGTGATGCTAGGTTTTGAAATGGTTCCTTCATGGTGACGGTGCCTCGGAGTTCAATTTAATTTGTGCATTGTCCCAGTATTTATCCAGTCGGTTTTTAAAGCTTTGAATGATCGGGGCATTAACGATATGGTCAGTTAGGTTATTCCATACTTTTGCTATTCTGTAATAAAATGAAAACTTGGATATATTATATTTAGCTCGCTGAATAAATAATTTTTTACTATGACCCCTATGACGTCATTACGGTTGGTTGAATTTTTTTGGATAAGCTGGGTCCAATGTTAGTAAAGTATTCATTAAATTTGTCTGCTATTTCTTTTTTGTCATTTATGACTGTATTATTGTAAATAAACCGCGATGATTTGGAATTGGGTTTTTTCTTGTTCAGTAATGATTTAATCAGTTTCTAGGTTTCTTTTTTATTATTTTTTTGTTCATCAAATTTATCATGAAAATAATTTCCCCGCTGTTCTAATTATTTGATCAATCCTGTTTCTATATTTTTTGAATTGTGAATCATTAGTTTGTCAGATATTTGATAAACTTCATATGTAATGGCAACACATCTGCTAGTGCTAGTAGCTATGCTACTCAGGCCAGTAACTGGCAGGTGTTGTTGGACGCAAAAACTGGATTGATTTGTGTCATTTCCTTACAAGTTATCAGTATTTTTATCATGGGTAAAAAAAGTAATAGTGAACATACATGTTTTTCACTACACTGACATCAAATTTTAAAATGCATAAAATAATCACTTGCTCTACCGGTAGACTATACGCGCATCGATTTAAAATTTACAATTGTGGTGTAAAACTACTGTATCTATTTAATGACACATTTTGTTAACATCACCTAAGCGACGCGCACGCGAGAACGTCAAAAGTACGTACCCTCGAAATCCCAAGACCCTCGAAAACACCTTATTGAACCATAAAAATCGAAAACCGGTAATTATGTCATTATATAAAAACCGAACACTAAAAGAAAGGATGAAAATCGTACTTATTTGACGTCTACTGTTAAAAGATCTGCAGATCAAAATGTTGGATTATATACATCAACAAAGATTCTTATCTATACACTTGTACAACGGTACGTAAATTGGACATGCGTTGCCATAGATACACAACCATAGAGAGAAATAACTATAGAGCGCTCATGACCTGTTCAGTCATAGATTAGATTAGATAGATTACAGACCGCAGGCTAGTGACTTTATACCCCATGTATCCTCATATAGTTACTGGACGAAAGGATTGTCGTATGTGGCATGATCGTGTCATGTGGGAAGTAAGGTGAGGATAAAGGCAAGAAATACCACCTATACAACCAAGCCAACGAGAATCTATATCTGTCTGTATCTGTAAGAATACTAGGTAAAATCCTATTGGACATCACGCCTAAGTGCGGGCCTCGTGAACATGGCTAGGTTGATAAAATGCTGTTTATTTACAAGACGAAGTGATGATTGATCTGTACACTATTTACACATGTCTGATCAGGTATGTTAGATCGTCGTCTGTCTGGTGTAGTTTTTGAACTTCTCTACATCCTGAGCAGTGATTATGTCTTTGGCCAGGTTATTCCATGTTGGTACAGTTCGTGGGAAAAATGAACTTTGGAACTGACAGACTGATGGTTGGTATGGTTGTAGCTGCCACGGGTGACTACGCCTGCTGGTGCCTACGTTCACCCACCGAGGGTGATACTCTGCTTGTATGGCTACCTCACCATGTAGGATTTTATACATACGGACAACATTGGTCTTTTTCCACCGTTGTTCTAGGCTTTCCCATCCCAGTTGTTCTATCATAGTGGAAACACTCTCTCTTTTGGGTATCGGTTATGCTGGGCGACCTGAGACGAACCTCGCAGCCTTTCGTTGTACTGCTTCTAGCTGAGTTTTGAGGTCATTTGTTAGTGGATCCCACACCGTAGATGTGTATTCCAGTTTGGGTCTGACCAGTGATTGGTAGGCTCACTCTTTGACGGATGTTGGACACGCCTTTAGGTTTCTGCATAGGAAGCCACGTATTCTATGTGCTGCTGATGTTGATTTTGATATGGGTTTATGCCATTTCAGTTTATTTGTTAGCTCCATGCCAAGGTATGGTGTTGACTTTTTGTCTTGTAGACATTCACCTCCCATTGTAGTATGTGGTGAGGTTAAATTTTCGCTGAGTAACCTTCATGATGTTGCATTTCGACACATTGAACTTCATCTGCTATCACTCCGTCCATTCCATAAGCATGTCTAGATCTTCTTGTGAGTGTATGGTTCGGTATAGGAGGCAGTCATCAGCAAACAGTCGGATTGTGGAGTTCAGGTTATCAGCGATGTCATTGATATAGACCAGGAATAAGATTGGGCCTAGAACTGACTCTTGTGGGACTCCGGATAAAACTTTAGTTGTATCTGATGTAGCGACCCTGGTTCAGCCGAACAGGCACAGCCTTAAACCTGAGCACTAACAGTGGATAGCAACTCTGCAATAACCAGCTACCTGTTGCTTGAAGCCAAGCTAGTGTGCCCTCAATGTCTAGTATGTTATATCCAGCCCCCCCCCATCCCCATATTTTGAAGCCAAGCTATAATGCCCTCAACGTCTAGTATTGGTTATATCCAATCCAAATTCTGGTATCACTAACCTAGTTGCCTCGTTGTGTTCATTACAACTGAGTCAGTCTGCACCTGAATTGTCCGATTCCACTGGTAAAGAGGGATAACAGCAGTAGTAAGCGTAATGAATGCATTCTGAGAAGAGACTGGGTATTATATGCACGCAGGGGGGAAAGGGATTGGCAGTCACACTCCATGCGCACACACACCCAACGAAAAGACAGAACAGAAGAACTTACAGAAGAAGAAGAAGAGATAAACAAAGAAGAGCTTCATGCGCTCAGATCATGCGCATGCACGGGTTTGATGTCATTTGGGAAAGCAGAAGGTGAGAGAATAGCATTGTTGGCATGAATGGTTACAAATGCGCGAAAATGGGTAAATGAATGAAAGTAGAATTTAATGAATGAAAGAAGGAGTGAATGAATGAAGGAATGAATCAATGTGAAAGCAGAAGTACGAGACATAGCGTGTGATTATGGAATGCATGCGTGTTTGAATGTCTGGTGGCTTGGATGTAGATAACCACGGCCTCCGTGCCGAAAGGGTTAACTGATGACAGCCGGAGAGTTGAAAGTAGAACTGTGAATGCTTGTCGATTCCGGGGGTGTAGGAATGAATGAGGGAATGAATGAATATGGATGAATGAATGAATGAATGATAACTATGTGACATCCACGGCCTACAGGCCGAAAGGGTTAACAAGGTAAGGTGGCACTAGGTCTACGGCAGGCTACTATCCTTCCAGGAACAGATCAGGACAAACTAGAGGACACTCCGATGCACGATGCACAGGAGTTTACCATAGGCATTTGACAACACTTGGGTAAAATAAATATGCAATTTATTATGTAGTTATCTCTTCGTTTCTAGATTATGTTGTAACTTTTATGACCACATCTACAATAGCTGATACGGCTTTATGTACACAGTATCAATAGCTAGAAATCCTCGATTGACATGGTTAAATAAATAAATAAAGGAAATAGCAATGCTCTGATCCAGGTAGTTTGAGAAATATCAATCTGTATAGTCGTCAGTGGAAATAACTAACAAGGACCAAAGATTCAATTTGTAGCGGCCAGGGTTTGACAGCTGTCAAAAGTTGACGTATTAACGTTTGAGCAGCTGACAAACGTTACCGAAACTCTGATGTAAACAAACCAAGCGGTTCCCTTTACAGAGGATTTAACTAAATTTATAGTTGATGTAACCAGAACTTACTCTAGAAATAAGTTTGGAATCTGAGTCTAAAAGTTTAAACGATCAAAGGCTTCCGGAACAATCAGAGCGATGTTCAACTCCTGCAGTCTGAACAAGCACGGACTCCAGAACCGCACAAAACATCCCTTTTTGTTAACTTTGGAGCATTGTGACGTAGAAAACATAGTGCCCGTAAATGTTACAAAAGCTCTAAAATGGACAATTAAAAGCATTTAACGGGACCAGTAACACTCAGAAAGGACGAATATGAAGTTTCAAATAGATAAAGTGGCCTAACTTCCATCAATTAATTAAAACTACTTCGAAACAGTAGCGTCTGAAGCGGTTGCACGCGCTGAAACCGCCCGATATCAGCCAATTGCCCCGGGCACAAGCCGCCCGAGACGACTGAACCAACATCGAGCATGACCAAAACCGCTCACAACCGCCGTAAATACAAGTTGGATATCTGGATCTAGGATATCTAATATAGGTAATAATATACTAGTTTATATTAATTTAGGCATTCTCATTCTCAAGGACATAAGTGAGTAGCTTGACAAGCCTGAATAATAATAATAACTGGAGTTACCAGTTTTCGTACTCCTAACAATACTATGAAAGGGAATGAGATCAACATCTTTATATAATGATAATATGAACTAGGCTAGGACCCAAAGTCACTACACTGAGCAGGAACCTTCGTTGATGACTTTTGTTCTCTTTCCTCTGGGAATGGCCGTATCCAGCTAAGGATGTTACCTTGTATGCCTTAATGATGTAATTTAAGGAGCAGTCATTGGTGTGACACTTTATCGAATGCCTTCACAAAGTCAAGTACTGCCATATCTACTTGCTGGCGTTGGTTCAAGGCTCTTGCAAGGTCATGAGTCATTAGAATGAGTTGAGTTTCGCAGGATCTATTTCTTCGAAAGCCATGTTGGTTTGGCTATAGGATGTTGTTCTCGTCCATGTGCTTCATTATTTGACTGGCTAAGATATGCTCCATTACTTTATACGTGACTGATGTTAAGGAGACAGGTCTGTAATTTGCAGGTGTTGTGCGATCTCCTTTTTTGTATATAGGTGTTACATTTGGGTTTCTCCAATCTGATGGTATGTTCAAGTTGATTAGTGTTTGCTGGAAGAGAGAAGCGAGAAATGGAGCAATTTTGGTTGCTGATTCCTTTAAGCTTCTGGTTGGGAGATTGTCTGGCCCTGATGCTTTTGCTGGATTTAGTCGTTGTAGGGCCCTTTCCACACCAAGTACTGTAATATCGATGCTGTGGATGACCTTATGTGGTGATGGTGGTAGGATAGACACTGTGGTGGTGTTTTCCTTTGTGAACACAGATGTGAACTGTTCATTCAGGACTGTTGCTTTGCCCTCTGGATCAATGATGATCTGTCCATGTTGTCTAATGGCACTGATTCCTATGTTCTCTTGCCATCTACTTTTGATGTTCGGCAAAAAATGTTGCTGCTTTGATCGTTATCTGGGTCAAGCATTTTGTGGATGTATTTTTGATATGATTCTTGCAGCATCTGGTGTACTTTTCTGCACAACTTTTGGAACTTGTTTGCATCACATGTTTCCCCAGTTCTTCATGATCTGTTGTAGGCTCGATGTTTCTGCTTAATTATCTTTTTTTATTTTTTGAGTGGTCCATGGAACATTGTGATGTTTTCCCAGCTCTTTCTGTGGTATGTTTTTGACATTGTTTTGGTGAGATAGTCTTTAAAGAGGAGCCAGTTTTCTTTGACACTGGTTTGCATGGATACGGTTGAAATAATCTATCTACAGTTGTTTAATGTCTGTGCTGATTTCCTGCCAGTTTGCTTTGCATTGTTGAGAAGGTGATACTGGAAGAAGTAAGCAAAGAGAAGGATATAGGTATGGTGGTGGGCCAATGTCTTACATTCAGGCCCCACATACAAGCACAGGTCAACACGGTAAATGGTATTATGGGTCTGGTTCGAAGAAGTGTCATGTATTTAAAAGAGGATATGTTTGAATCCCTATTCAAGGCACTAGTGAGGCCCCATCTCGAGTATGCAGTTAGTGTCTGGGGCACATAGTTTTAAAAACCCGATGTTATGGCATTGGAAAATGTACAGCAGATGGCAGACAGGTACTGTCTCTAAAGGAAATGGACTATCCAAACAGACTGAGAAAGTTGGGGTTACCAACATTTAAGTATAGAAGATTGAGAGGTGATGCCATTGAAGTGTTTAAGATATTAAAAGGGATATATGACAGTACGCGAAGTCAATGTAGACATGCTGGAGCTGGCAATCTTCACACCAACAAGGGTCACAACTTAAAGCTCGAAAAGAAGAGGTCCAGAATAGATTTAAGAAAATATGCATTTACAAACAGAGTGGTGGAAATGTGGAATGGTTTACCGGAAGAACTAATAAATGCTGAAACAGTGTTTGCACTTGAGGTTGGATTGGATGCTTCTTGGCAGAATCTAGAGGTGAAATATGATTTCACATCATACTACAAGTCACCAGGAAGTCACATGAAAGGAAAGTTTAAGCTAAAGAAAAATGAAGACGTGGACGAAGAGGCAATAATGCCTGAGTCCATAATACCATCCTAAGAAGTCCTAAGAAGTGTCCAGATCCTCACCTGTATCTGTATCTGGAATTCCAGCCTCCCTGTGCTCACCCCTATAGCAGTAGGGTAAGGATCAATGTCAATTTATTATCACAAAGTTCAAAGATGTATTGTACAAGTCACACACACAGACATAGGTTGACAAGATAGATACATATAGAAGTGTGCAAAACTAATATTTGTAGTGAAATAGTCCATGCATGATGTTAATGAGCAGACATACCAGCAATATTTGGAGCAGTACATGTTGATAGTTCTTTCAGTTTTGTGCACGCCATATGCAGAGAATAGCAAAGAAGGCGTGTGACCTTTGCTATTTCAAGTGAGTTTGTGGAGGAGAGCTTATAAGTTGGCTCAACAAGAATTTTTGTATGATCAAAGATCAGTTGAGTTATATTTTCAGGCTCATTTGTTAGCTTGCTGATGAGATCTACATCATTTTCCTGGTAGAGTATAGAGAGGATTCTTTTCAGTACAGACTTCGGCACTCCTCCAGCCTTACACAAGAGACGGTGAAGTGAGTTGTGTCTTCTGGAGCAGCATGAAAAAGCGGACATTCCCTCGAGACCATGTGCTGATTGAAACTTGCACGGTTTACCTGCAGTATGTAGGTAGTCTTGCTTTGATTGTGGCTCTTGTAGCATCTCTGGTAGTAATGTCAGCAGAGGCCCAGCAGTGATGGATGGTGTTCACTGCACATGCTGCAATGTTCAGGTACCTGAGTCTGGATTTATCCGCATAGTCAGATCCCTCTGAGGAGTGTATTGCGCTGTTTATTTGAGTGCCGACCAGATATTTCCACACTGTCTTTGTAGGCATGTTGCTAATCAGCTGGTAGAGGCTTTGCAGTTTGTATGTATCTAGTAAAGATTGACATACCACAAACCATTGGTTGCTCTTGCTGGACTTTATTGCACATTGTCTGGCAGCTATTTGAAATTCGAGAGTGTTGCTATCTCTGAGGATGTTTCCTAGCAATGTGCGTTTTCTGCAGTCTAGTTCAGCTTGGACAAGACGAATCCCCAATAAACAGAGAGATCATGTTGTGGCAGTGGTTTTTTTAGAGGGAATGCAGTTGCTTGAGGACAGTGCACTGACATTGTTCGATGTAGTTTAGATCGGTTTGTGACAGCTTAATGACTTCCATGACCATACAGGAGCCTTGGTACACAGTTGATCTTCCATATATGTGCAGTGATGGCAGGGGACATACCACCATTTCCATGCAGACCTGCCCCCATTAGTGAGTTGATGGTTCTTCGAGTTGTCTGTACACACTTTTTGACATTTTCTTTACACTTGGTCGACCATTCTATTCCCAGATGTGTCCCGCAACTCGACCGTTCAATTTGGGACTCACCTAGATGGATACTTGGTGTCTCCTTGGGGCAGTTATTGAGAAAGACTAGGGCGCTTTTTGTTGGATTGATGGTATACCACTCTTGCCGCGTATAGTGCTCAACAATTTTGAGCAGTTCCTGCAGATGGTTGGTGTCATGTGCAAGCAGGGCAATATCATCAGCACAAGTTGGCACACAGCAGTTGATGTGTCTGGTTTTTGCACAGATATTTGTTCCCTCCATCAGGTGAAGAAAATTGTCGATGAAGAGTTTGTAGTGAATTGTAGATAGAATTCCTCCCTGGTGAACACCTTGACAGACTTCTATTCAGTTTAATAGAAGATTGAGCATCAGAGTAGAGCTCCTTGATCATGCACCAGAGTCAACCATCAACTCCATTGTTGTATATTTGGCATCGTAAGGAGGCATGCCGTATGACATCAAAGGCTTTACAAGCGTCTAGTGTTACCATATTGAGCTGTTCATGGTTGTATTTGGCGTCGTTTGTCGCCTCTGAGATGATTAGAGCTGTGTTTGTTGAGGAAGACCTTTCTGTGAAACCTCTCTGCATCTTTGACTGAGCACTATCATGCTTGGACGTAGAACGACTTACTATCACTTTCTCGAGTATCTTTCCTATGATTGACAGAACAGTGATTCCTCTGTAGTTTGTTATTTGTTTGCTGTATTTGTCTTTCTTCAGTACTGAGGTTATCACTCCCTGTTTCATATCAGATGGGATATGTCCCGTAACGATGCTCTGACTTATTAACATAGTCAGGTGGAGAAAGACTACAGGGGTGGGGGCGGGGTTTGGTGGGGGGCATGTTTGAGGTTTTCTGCAGTTAGACCTTGAAGATCGGCTGCTTTGTTTTTAAGTCCAGTGACAATGCTTCTTATCCCAATCTCAGTTTCTGGTCTATGCACCATTTTGGATGGGAATGTGCTGCATATGTCTTCATATATTGAGATGTCAGTCTCAACAAACGTCATGTAGCTACTGCTAAAAGCTGGGTTTTGAGAAGGGTTGGCAAGTGTGCAGAAGTGGTCTTTGAAGGAATTGAGAATGTCGTTTCTCTCTGTGAGCAATTTACCCTCACTGATTAGCTGCTGTATTGCTTTTTCGAGGACCGGAACACTGCTTTGCAATGAGTTGAAAGAATGTGTGTTTGTCTTCTTCGTGTGCTTGCATGATTTGGTTGTGATGCTCAGCTCATTTTGCACTATTCAGCAGGTGTACTGATTGTCTAAGTTTCCTCCGGGCTTCCTTCCATGCTTTATTACCGTTATTGCCCCTGTTGGTAGCTTTTCCACTGAGCTTCCAGTTTATGTGTGCTACCTTGTCGTGGTGTACTAAGGAGGCTTGGTGTGGAGTCATAGTTGGCTTCATTTCGGTGATTTCTTCTTTTGTGGCTTTTCGGTTTGACCGGTAGTTGCCACTGAAGCACTGTGCATAGTAGTTGCTAAAAATGTTCACCAGTTGGTCAGCTGACATGTTCGTATAGGATGTCTGGGGTTCAGATATCTCATTTTAAAGCGAAGCATATCGATATCACACCTTTCCCACATAATTCTTGCAGGTACCTGCTTGTTAGCCTGCGGTGTACCTTGTATTGAGTGTTGTTGCAGTTGGAGGTTATCTGTTATCGATATACTGACATATGTATGGTCTGACAAGGTGGTGCTTCTCTGCTATCATGACCTGCTGTGCTAGATCCTTGGCTTTGCTTGTATGAAGCCAGTAGTCGAACTGTGAAGAGTTCCAACTTTCCGAGCAGAATGTCACCTTCGAGGTATAGTCATTTGGGAGCTGTATGCTATGCTCGTCCATAAATGTCCTGAGCTTCTGATCTCTAGGAACATGACGATCTCTGTGAAGTGGGGCATTTAGATCTCCTGCTACTAGGATATGGTGGGTATCCTCATAGTTCACAATTATCTCACGTAGTTCATCTAGAACCGCCGCAAATACTCTTTCAGCCTAAGCTGACCCTCATAATGGCATATGTGCATTAATCAGGCAGATGGGAGTGTTAGTCAAGAGTTCTATGGCTACAATTATATTGCTTCCATTATCAATTTTTCGAATATGCTGATTGAAGTCACATGACCAGAGAATGGCAGCTCAACTATACCCCTTGGTGCCTGTAGAGGGTGAATGGGGGTCATCATCATCACTGCATTTTGCATGGAATTCTTGATTGCCATAGACATTTGAGAGTGCATCAACTTTAAATCTATAGGGCCAGTGTTCTTGCAAAGGCATTATAGTATTTTTCTTTGATAAAGGTTTAAGGTATTTCATATTTGTTTCAGCATTTTTCACGTTCAGGGTTAATATGTTCATGACTTTGTCTCTCTTCTCATTTTACCCACCGATTGGGACCCTGGCCAACCATGGATCTGTTGGAGAGATTTGCTTGGTATTGCTTCACAATTCTCTAACATAACTGATGCGCTGTTTCTCGAGGTGTAGAAACTGAGTGATGCATCATACGTGTACACAATCTCTTGGTGCTTTCAATGTCTGTCCAGCCGTGCTTCGAATGCTTTTACTGTTGGAGCACTCACTACTGATTCAGGTAGGTTGTTCCATGACTCTGCAATCCATATACAGAAACTGTTCTGCCTCAGGCTAGTGCTCTTATCTTGAAAATTTTCAAGTGATGCCCCCTTGTTGTTGACTCGCTGAGTGGGATCTCGACAAGTATTACAAAGATCAGATGTTCAAAAATTACTTTCCCATCAAACTCCTCCACACCCACCCACATGTACAACAGGTACAAGAGGATTCGACCGAAGGTATCGAAGATGAATATGAAGATCTGCTACAGGCTGTTTAGCCTAATCAGCAGAAAAGGAATATGTAACTATGTAACTAGCTGTCTCTGGACCACCATCTCTGCCATACACCCCCTGCAGCACCTTAAAGCCATCTATCATGTCGCCTCTCAGTCTATGGTAAGTTAATACTGGTAGCCTCAGTTTCTCCAGACTGTCTTCATAGCTACTGTGATAACATTCCCATATGGGCCCATATAGTGTGGATCTGGGATCTGAGAATGCCCAGATGGGGCTCATATGGGTCATATATAGGTTATTAAAATCTAGATTTAAATTCAGGATTTACCCAGATGTGCCTCATAAATTGAGGTGGACATAGTAATAGCCTGAGTCCATAGTTCAATCCTAAGAAGTCCTATGAAGATAATTAAATCTTGCCCATATGGGTGCCATATAGATCGTGGGTGCAAAATGGCATGGAACCCATATGGGTCCATATGGGAAACAATATGGGACCCATGTGGGACCCATATGGGAATGTTATCAAAGGTAAGGTCGCTTAACTCTGGTATCAGCTTTGTGGCTCTTCTTTGGACATTCTCCACTGTAACAATGTCTTTCTTTCGCAATGGATGCCACACTGCATTAGCATATTCGAGGTGGAGGTCTAACCAATACCTTGTACAGTCATAAGAAATTCTCCATGCCTAGGTGCGTGAATGTCTTCTGAATCAGCCCCATAATTTTTGTTGCCTTCTAACTTACGTGATCCTCGAATGAGAGACAGCCATCCACTGTGATACCCAGATCTTTCTCTTTGTTGATCTTAATCAGTCTGTGCTTGGGCCCTTCATCACTCACTTCTCATAATGTAACCTCTCGTCTCATCTCCCTGACTACTACCAACTGTCATTACTTCACATTTCTCTTGATGAAACCATAGCAGCCACTTATCGGACCACTCCTGTAGATTAAACAGGTCTTCTTGCAGCACCTTCTGGCCCTCCTCGCTTTTGATCAGACACGAGATCTTTGTATCATCAGCGTACATATAAGCTTCTGATGTCAGCGTCTTTGGGAATTCATTTATGTACAGCACAAAGAGGACTGCTCCTAGCACACTGCCCTGGGGAATCCCGCTGATAACCTTATTCCATTCGGATTTTGAGTTGTTGATTATAATAATCTGTCTGATAAGAAAGATCTGATCCATTGATGGGTTTGTCCTGTTATACCATATCTCATTAGCTTATTGAGGAGACGCTGGTGAGGTACTGTATCGAACACTTTCATCAAATCAGGGTATATAGCATCTATGTTGCTGCCTTCCTCTAATATTTGTGTCCATCCATCTAGCACCTTCAACAACTGCAGCGATGTGGATCTGCCCGAAATGAAGTCAAACGGTTTATCGCTGAACATGGAGTTACACTTCATGTATTCAATGATGTTCTGCTCATCATCCTTATTTGTAATGGCGAATATACCATATTTACATTGATAGTGTGATGCATGTCAAAGTTTATACTTAATATGTTGACTAGTGTGTACCCAGGTTATCTTTAAGTATATACAGTACATTTTGGTATTCTTATTAACATACATCAATATTTACATGCATACATACATGTACATACAATTTGGGACTGCTGTAATAACCAGTGTGCATTGGTGCAGAGCAGCATGAAAAAGGAAATGAGTGATAACCCACCCATTCCCCATGCCACCATACAGTGCACCAGCACACCCATACTTATGTAAAATACATTTATTCAGAGATTAATTTGGACTGGAGTGATTATACACCCATTTCATGGTTCCTTAATGCGCTTATAAAGTAACATATTGTAGAAACAAGTTTTACTAATGGTATAGATTTCATACCCATTCCCTAAATCATTCCACGGATGTGTAATTCATGCAATTTTACAGTTCGTATATTATAACAATGTGAGATACATAAATATTAGATGTTAGGAATGATGCGATTACACACCCTTTCACTTTCTCCTGATACATTTAAAAGCAATTAATAAAGTGCCAATTTTCACACCCATTCCCTGACTCATGCTACATCGTTTACAATTCAAATAGTCCTACATCCACGTGAAACACATACAATTAGAGCTTAGGAACGATGTGATTACACACACCCTCCCTATCTCATACTACAGTTAAGAAGTTCAAATATACATGTGGAATACATAAATTTAGATATTACAAACAATGTGATTACACACCCATTCCTTTCTCAAAGTACAATTATTCTAGTAAGTACCTATAGCTTATATAAACTACATAGTCTAGACATCAGGATCGGTGTGATTCCACACCCAATCCATGTCTCATTCTGTAGCTGCCAGACCAAAGATGTAAGGTATCTGTCTTAGAGGGCATAAGCTGCATTATGATCAAATTTCATTTCCAGATTGTTCCACAACTTGTTGACTCTGCTCTCAAGACATTTGATGCTCGGCGTACTTACAACTTCCAGTGGTTTCCTATTCCAGACATCAGTGACACGGTTTACAAAGGACTTTCCTAATATCCAGTCTAGCACATTTTTCTGTAATTTATGCTGATGCCCTCTGATATCTGAAATGTTGAACTTGACGAGGTCTTCTCTGACGTGTTTATCATATATACCATGGATGATCTGGTAGATTTCAATAATGCCCCTCTCATTGGCCTATATCTCAATGTTGGAAACTTCAGTCTGCGTCGTATATCTGCATAGCAAAGTCCCTTTAGTGAACGTACACATCGAGTTGCACATAGTTGTACATTTTCCATGATATCTATGTCACACTTTTTATAGGACGACGAATACAGCTTCAGCATATTCAAGTTGAGATCTTACAAGTGCCTTGTAAAGCAGCGTAAAATGTTCTTCATCCAGGTATGTATATGTTCTGCGGATGGCTGCCATGATTCCCATGGGCTTGTTTACCTTGGTTTGCATATGGAATCTGAAACTTAGCCTGCAGACTACAACAACTCTAATATAATTCTTCTCGCTTGACTAACCCTAGTTCCTTCAGCTTATGTTTTTGTCTTCATTTATAGCCTTGTGTCCAATTTCAAGTACCTTACACTTATCAAGGTGAAATCGTAAGAGCCACGGTTCTGACCAGTGGTGAAGGGCATCCAGATCCTTCTGTAGTGGTGCACTGTCTTGTTCATTCCTAATTTCCCTGTATTCTTTGGTATCATTGGCCTATAGGTAGATGCCTGACTGTACACAATCAGGTAGATCAATTATGAGATCATCATCATCATCATCATCATCATCATCATCATCATCATTTTACGAGGCATAAACCTGCGTTTAACGACGCTTGTTATTGACCCACTGTTTGTGGTATAGTATGGCTTGCTCAGTCCAATTCAAAATTGCTTTCTTTGAAGTAGATTTCTAGTTTGTTCTTGCATGATTTAAGACTTTAGTTGCGTTTTGTGAAAATGCTGTGGTGCAGATGGATGTTCTTCACACTAGCTGATGGGTGTCGCATACACTCATGGTTATAACCTGCTGCGCCTAGTATTTGGTTATATTAATAAATAATAACAAACTTTAATTGTATGAGCCCTCGAAGAGCCATTACAATCCGTATACGGAGCTAACAAGCAGCATGGAGAAAAAATAATGATCTTGGAACATATATACAAAATATATCTAGAGGAGCGCACATGTGTCATGTGCACACATACACGCACGCACGCACGCACGCACGCACGTACGTACGCACGCACACACGCACGCACAACCGCACTCACGCACGCACGCACGCACGCACGTACGTACGCATGACCGCACGCACACACATACACGTGTGCACACGCACACATGTGCATGGGGCTTGCACACCTAATGGTCATTGGATTATATTATCTGGTCAAATTTTGAAAGCCAACCCGCAGAACTAAGCAACATCACAGACCAAGGAGTCAGATGATGTCATTAAGCAGATAGTGCATGATAGTGTATGGAAGATTGGGTTATGGGTGGGAGCTGAGTTTAAAAGGGAATTGCATTCCTTGTGGTAGAGAGGACACTGGGTTGCAAACAGAATTTCATCTTCAACTGTGTCTAAGTTGCCTAATGAGCATATTCAATTTTCTACTGGGGGCTTGGGCTGGGTTTACCTTCTAGTTTCTATATGGAGTCTATGGTTGGATGTTCTTAGACGAGTCAAAGATATCTTCTTCTTTCTTCTTTCGCAGTAAATCCCGTCTCTCGAACAATGTGATGTTCTTCAGACGAACCTCCACAGGGAGTACAGTTGGTACGGATATTTAGTTCTGGATATTTCCCGAAGGTAGAATCTCATGTTCCTTCCAACATGTCCAAAAAGAAGCTTGATTCGCGAGATTTAACAAGTAATAATAACACGTGTATCCATTAAGTATCACAAGCGCAACAATTGTTTGTTTAAAAGAGTGGTCTATTTGGTAGAGGTATAGTCAGCGATGCAGTCAGACCCATCATGCAACTCTGCAGCATGCAACTTTGAGCACATCACTGCAACTGAGTCATCTTAGCTCTCTGTCGATGCAGGATGTGACAAAGTTCTCTGGATAGTTTTTGGAGTCTCTGTAGTATCCGGGAGCTACAGCTTACAGGATCATCTGCAGCAAACCTGCTAGGGTCTAGGGTAGCTTGAATACAGTTCTCCTGTGTGACTTGGAGCCATAGTGTCTTCAACATGCCACAGATCTTACTCAAGAGTTCTTTTCGTGTAGGTTGAAGCTGTGTACACACGACAAGGAAGTGCACCAGCGTCTCATCTTTGCTCTTGCACAGTGAACAGGTGGCTGGACCTCGACGGTTATGGGTTGTTCCTCCGAGTAGGTTATATCTCTGTACTAGTAACTTAGCTTGAATAGTAGCCCTATATACAG
This sequence comes from Chaetoderma sp. LZ-2023a, assembly GCA_034401795.1. Lineage (NCBI taxonomy): Eukaryota > Metazoa > Mollusca > Caudofoveata > Chaetodermatida > Chaetodermatidae > Chaetoderma > Chaetoderma sp. LZ-2023a. Next base: position 134,640,202 of record CM067370.1, on the reverse strand, counting down.
AGGTCTTATCAGACTTGCAGCTTGTCCATACACTGTGTGGTTTCCCGATCTTGCAGGAGTCAAGGGAAAGATACGACAGAGTCTTCTTCCCGGCAGCTTCTTCTTTCAGTTTGCGCTCCCAGTGGTCATGGACCTGTTTTGCCACCATTGTTTTCCATACTCCCTTACTTGGCAGGCTCTTCAGAAGACTGTATGCAGGCCATACTTCTGTAGAATCTGATTTGCTATCATTACCCAGCTATAGGGCACTGCTGCCTTGACAGCTAATTGTCTTTCAATTATCTCACATTCGATGGAATTCTCTCTGTGCAGCATATTCGCAAGAAAGATCAGAATCCTTTTGTGAATTTGGCCTTCCACTGGTAGTGCTCCAAGCAGCAAGTAGGTTGCAGCGTTCACACAACTGGCAGTTAGATGCTGCATGCGTTTTAGATTGGCCCTGTAGAAATCTTGCAGCTTTTCGAACTCAGACTGCTTTAGGATCAGTCCCTCAAGGCTATGCAGTAGGACTGGTGTAGTATATATCTCCCAGATGTGTATTGATGTCATTGGTTTTAGGCCATTAAGTCCATACATGCCAGCACCCATTAGGAAGTAGGCTGCATGCCGTGCTGAATTAATTCTGCTTTCAACTGTTGTTACACGAAGATGTTCTAATAACGCCAAGGTAGGTCTCCTCATTTGTGATCTCCAACACCTTCCCATTTATTCAGAGATCTGTTGGCTTTGTACCTCTAGCTACCATGGTTTTAGTTTTGGTGCTCCTAAACAAGTACCGCTTACTAGCTGCATCCAGATGTGCCTCATTTATTAAGAGTTGCATAGCTTCAGGTGCTCGCCCAGCTAATGCTAGGTCATCTGCACACATAATCACGCCTGTTGGGATCGAACCGATTCTATACATAGATGGGTGAGTTTCCAGTTTATGTAGTAGATTGTTGCTCCTGCTGTTGAAACGGTCTGTTGACGACTCACCACCTTGACGGATCCCCTGATACTCAGCAAAGGGCTGTGACACTTCCGCTTTCCACTTAACCACTGCTCCAATATCTGTGTACATACTGTCTACAATAGCCCATAGGGTGCCCTTGATTCCTTGACTGTAGATGGCATTAAGCATACTTGGGTGATTTATAATATCAACGGCCTTGCTGGCATCCATAAATGTTATGTGTTGTCAACTCTCGGTATCACAGCATCAGCAATAGTTTCAGTAAGAGTAAAAACTGAATTCACGGATGAGCAACGTTGGGTAAAACATAACTGCAATCTACTTTTTGTCTGGTTTAAGGCGAGTCTGATTCGCTGTACACTTTTTTTCCCACTACCTTTCCCAGGACAGAACTGACTGTAATGCGTCTGTAGCTATTTGGAAATCTAGCAGACTTTCCTTTCTTTGGGACCGGAGTGATTAGGCCAGTTTTCATGGTATCTGGGATCTTGCCATGGTCAGCACGTCATTTGTGATGGTATTTAGGACTGTAAACACTTCATGTGAGGCGTATTTTAGGTGTTCTGCAGTGATACTGAATACGTCTGCTGCTTTGCCATTCTTCAGTTTTTGCACATGCTTTTCAGTTTGTTGGGTATCCACTAAGGATAAAGGTTTCTCTGCAGATGAGCTTAGGCTAATCAACATGCGTCTAAGCACTAGTGATGCCTTCATCTCACTGTCAAAGGCCTGATCATCAACAGGTGTAGCTAAATTTTCAAAGTACTGGGCCCAGAGCTCTGGCTCTGCAGTGCTGCTCCACCCAATACCGAAGTTAATACAGACATTCTGCACCGGCCTGCTATCTCTTATGTGTCTTATCGCCTTGAACAATTTGCTGTAATCTCTTGGACCTGAGTCCATCATGGTTGTGTGCAGCCTGTTTCGTTCTTCTGCCATAAGCTGTCTTTGGGCTGCCTTAAGGTCCTTTTTTGCATGTTTCTTCCTATCCGCTGCTTCCCCATCTTTTGGGCATCCTTCTTTTTTCCATATCCAATGTGTGGCCTTTGAACATTCTACAAATGGCTTCAGCATAGCATCCCATTTTTAATGTGGTCTGACCCGCTGCTTCTTTTTGGCTGGACTGGCATCTACTTCTGCGTTATATAGGATTTCATCTATTGCCTGCAGCAGGAACTATTTATGAGCAGAAGCGGTTCAGGCTCCGCATTGATGTGTACTGCAACTAATCGATTACTGCCATCAGGTAGGGGTTCTATACAGTGGCTTAAGGATTGGGGCCATTAGATAGCCACACCTGCTGTACCTTTCGATCTGAGGCAGGGGAGCATTGGATCTCAATTATCCGAACATTTGGCTACATATGCATGGTTCGGAAATGTCTTTGAAATGGAGTCCAACTCATAGTTGAAAAGCCAGCGCTCTTGGACACATACAATTGTTTGCTTGTCTGATAACAGCTCACTAAGATATGCATGGTGTGTTCTCAGATTTTATATGTTTATCATAACAATCTTAGGGTTAGAGCAGTTGCAGCTGGTTTTCTTCTGCTCATTTTTGCCCTGTTTTATTGTTGTCTGTACATTGGTGCCAAGCCGATTTTGTGGTCTGGAGGCTTTTGTGGAACACATTCCTTGTCTAAAAAATGAGTGTATATATCCTCAGTCCTTTCACTCCTAGTATCAATTTACCTTCTGCTACATGGGGGTACCTCAGCAGCGCTCTCAAACTCTATACGGTGCACGTCTACATCACAATCAGGCTTCTGTGAGGGGACTTCTGGTGCAGTCTTTTGTGTCGGCGCAAGACGATTGTTAGGGAATTGGTTTCGTAGATTTTGTATATTTTGCATACTGGTACCGCAGTCGAGCTGTGACCCATGGTTATAATCATACACTAGACCTTCTACACTACGTGCACTACTTACAGTTGCCCCAGTAGTGGGAGTTTGAGGATTCTCCCTCCACTTATGGCAGCTTTCAGCACGCAACTGATTTCCATCATCATGTTGGTATATCTCACGCTCTCCCGTGGAAACATTTCCTTTGTAGCTAACATTAGAGTTAGTATACTGTCTGTGACCTAGGTTTTCTCGATCCTGGTTATGTCCCGGGTAGTCTATGCGGCCCACGTCATGTCTATACAGTTGCTGTCATTCGGGACCATGCCCAGCTCTGCTTTGCAGCTCAGATCCATGATGCTTGGGTTTTAAATGTTGTTTTTCACGGCAGCTTTCAGATCTATGTGGCTGTTGTTGTTCAGCACCGCTTCCATCTCTGTATTGTAAATCAGTTTCATGACTCAGCACATGTCTTGATTCTAAGTTATGATCACGCCCAATCCCGTATAGCGGCTGAGGTTCACGCCCCTGTTCACGCCTACGTTCTGCATGGTGCTCCTAACGACCTGCAGGTCTATGACCACGTGAATATCTATAACGTGAGTAGGAATCAGTCGCGCTCACGCCTATACCATGTGTATATCTATACTGTGAGTAAGAATCAGAGTCGCACTCATGCCTATATTGGGAGTGGGTATTATAACTGTGCTCAGACTGGCGATGGGGCCTATAGTTATGCCATGGTTCGTAGCCATGATCTCGTTTGTTCACTGTTAGGGGGTTACGTTCATGCTCACAGCTCTGTTCATGTCTGTGTTGTTGGTACCAAGCATGCCCATATTTTTAGATGCTGCTGTCTTCATTTTGTTTGTATGAGCCACTATTAGATCGTTGATCTGTCTGCTGGCTGTCTGTATCACAGGTATCATCATCATGGTTCAGCTGGTGTCTACGCTGCTCGTGGAATGGATCACAATGTTGATGTCAGCTCTGTCTATTTGGTGAATTGACATGTCGGCAGCAGCACATGCACCGGTCTCTTATCTGACATACATGATCGCAGTAGCGTGGTTGGCTTTTACACTGGTGAGGTCTATGCATAGTGCTGTGGAGTTGATTTGATCTGTCGTGCCTAGGGCACTGCGCATGCTCATTGGTTTGTTCACATGAACACATTTAGCATTCTGTAGCAGGGTGATTATATTTCTCTGGACCCCTACTCGCAGTGTGGCTAGTAAGTTTCTCTGTCAGGTTTACAAGTAGGGATGCAGTTGCCGTTGCTACTGCCTGTGATATGTTGTGACTTAATGTGCCTTGGTGGTGTTGCATAGGAACATGAGTCTCATCTTGATTCGCTTTGTGAGGGGATTTCTGGACTGAAGAACTATGTGTGGCGAGAAGTTGAGTTTTAAGTAACCGGTTCTCGTCAGTTAGAATATTTACTCTCAGTTCAAGTCTGCTGACTAGAGATAACAGTTGTTCCATTTGGCTTACAGATTCACTAGGTTCCTTGTGCCTTGTGTCCACCTCCTGTAGCTTCTTCTAGGCTTTTTGTTTGGCACCTCCCTTATCAGTGCTAGCTTTTGTTCTACCCCATTTTCGTATCCACTGTTACCGTTTCTTCCTGCCTCCTTTCCACCAGTACTTTCTTATTCATTTTTGCTGTTATTTCCTTCCTCACCTCTACTGCAGTTACGTGCTCTTCCCCCACTACTTCCTTCTACACTTCCACATTTTCTTCCACCGCTACCTCCACCACTGCTTCCTTCTTTTCTTCTACTGCTGTTTTATTCTCTACTTCCTTCCTTTCTTCCACTGCTGCTTCCTTTTCCACTTCCAGCATTGTTTCCTTCTCCACTTCCGACATTACTTCCTTTTTTACTTCCACGTTTCCTTCCATTGCTATTTCCTTCTCCACAGTTTTCACCACAGCTTCCTCCTTTTCTTCCACTGCTACTTCCTTACACAGCCACTTTCTTCGCTACTTCCTTTTCCACTTCCACCAATGTTTACTTGCCTGCTTCCACCACTACTTACGTCCCTGCTTCCACCACTGCTTCCTTCTTTTCTTCCACTAATACTTTCTTCTCTACTTCCACCACTGCCTCCTTCTTTTCTTCCATGGCCGCTTTCTTCACTACTTCTTTCTGCACTTCCACCACTACTTCCTTCTCCACTTCCACCACTACTTCCTTCTCCACTTCCAACACTACTTCCTTCTCCACTTCCAACACTACTTCCTTCTCCACTTCCAGCACTACTTCCTTCTCCACCTCTACCTTTTCTAAGCTCACTTTCCCATATCATTATGTCGGTCTTACTTTGGTGATTTTTACTGACTACTGCAGGACTATTTATAGTTTGTTGTTCAGTCTCTTTTAAGGTACTTTCACAAGCATGACAGACCAGTGCGGTTTGGTCACTTTCGATGCTCTCCATGTCTCCTCTGGAGGTTATGCCCTCACACTCATAATGGATCCAGAACTTGCATATATCACATTGCACTGCATTGATTTCAGTTCCTAGTTTACATATTGGGCAAACTACCTCCGTGTCACCTGCCATACATTGGAATGTCTCATTGCCACTTTGAGCTTCCTCTATTCGATGAGTACTCTCATTTTTGTTTTGACTTTTGTGCTTTGTGTTTTGCACTCTTGACCTTTCTTCAACATTCTTACACAAGGCTTCCTTGAATTATGAATTTTGGACAGCAATGGAAACACTCAGATCCCTTGCAACAGCTTCAAGGTTTGGCATCAACAATTCCATAAACTTGGAGGCATCAAGGCCGTTTATTAAACATCCTGTTGTAGTTTTGAAGAAATGAATCACTACATTGCAAGCACCATTGAGATCTAATGCTCTTGAGTTAACTACTGCACCCCAATTCTTAATTTTGATCTGTTCAGTTATGACGTTCCGATCAGTACTTGAATCTGTAAATTGCTTATATTCAATATAGCAGGTGCTGTTGATGGTATCAACTGCATTGGGATTAGATGTTGTTGAGTTTGCAGACTTGTAAATAAGCTTTAGTAAGGCATTTCTTGTCAGTTCGAAGGTTGCTGCATCAAGAGACAACGTGTAGTTGTTTTGATCATGTTTGAATGGTTGATGTCTGGTCACATGCTGCGATCTTTTTCTTGATTGCATTTTCTCAGTTCAGCTCGTACTCCATCATTACTGTTTTTCCTGATGCGTATGAGGAGGCCCCTCGTATTTCGTGCTCGGGTGCTCACACTGAGCGAGCTTTCAGTGTTACCACGGGTCATATTGTATGACTTTGATGTGCAGTTGCGTGAAATATGTTGACTGCAAGTTTCCGTGTGGATGAGTTACAGGATAGGCCTGAAATCAACACCACTTAACCAGAATATTTCTTATCAGAGGAGTAGCTTTGAGCTTGCAAGTTCAGCTTGCATCAGTTCAGTTATCAATACATCAGATCTATCATTGACTGTCAGTTTACCGGTCATCACCGGGGGTTTAAGCTACCACTAAGACAGTTACATTTTATCACAGGCTCTAGTATACAATAATAAAAGTATGAATAGACGGCGGGTAAAACAATTCCAATTTATCACAGGCTTTAGTGTGCAGGATTAAATTGTTAAAAGCAGGATAAAAGTTCATAAAACAACGTTGACGTGAATGTCTGATAGGACTAAAAAGCTGGTAAGAGCGACAGATAAGACAGTTTTTATCACAATTATAGTCTAAAAGCAGGATAAAACTTCCGAGCTCATGGTTTACGCGGTATTGATGATAGTGAGTCATTAAATTCGCTATGACATCATAGTATTTGGAGTATGCAGCACGAGCGGTGATTTATAGTATTGCAGGCATCAATGGGTAAGACAGTTTTTTTAGGTAAGACAGTTTTGTTGGGTTTTTTGGTTTTTTTTAAAACCCCATGAAAACAAGATGGCTACCATGCACAGACATCAGTGGGCGTAAGTGACGGGAAACGAAAACGGGTAACTTGGAACATACAACCAGTTTTTCATGCAATTCGGTAAAATATCTAAGTCCTCCGCTCCCTCATAGATGCTAGGTAAATATGCAGCTCCATTTCCAGTAGATATTCTCTTGTCCATTAGCTAAATATTTAGATATGGTTCAAAGGAAAATTGGGATTTGAAAGTGGCATATCCTCCGAAATATTTGGTTCTACTCTATTGAGTGACATCAACCACAGATTTACAATTCCCTCGTTTATTACTTTAATGTATTGATCTAATTGGGTGTGGCAACTTCCACTGGTACTGGTCAGATCATTCGCAAACCCAACCCAGGAATTAATATTGTGGTTGGCTAAGTTTGATGACAATTGATATGCAAAGCTAAGCAAGGAATCTGCTGCAGCATCTTCTAGGCGTTCCCTGTACTTTAACAGTGCTGCAACAACTTCTATTCCTAAAGGAACAGGTTCACCCCTCACTGCATCAAGTTACATGTTGAGTTGTGGAGGGCTTAGTTGGTCTTATTGTTATTGTTGCCATTTTTGTGCTTATCGCTATCCTAGTCACATTCTCTATGCTAGTGTCTCTTCGTGCAAATCATGTTTAGTCAAACCCATGAAGTATCACTTTGAAATGCATGTCTAATTTACTTTTGATGGATTCAACCGTTGGTGCCTCTACACTTGTGGCTGGCAGGGAATTTCAATAGGGTACCACTCTGTTAGAGAAAAAGTGCTTGCGAATATCCTTATTTCGGCATTTCATGTTGAGCTGGAACTTATGCCATCTAGTGTGTGTATTAGTGGAGAGTTCGAAGAAGCTGCTTTTGTCAATGTTGTATATATCATTAAAGATTTTGTATGTATCGATTAAACCTCCTCGAAATCTTGTGTATTAATGACATTAGATTTACGGTCCTGAGTCTTTCTGTGTGGCTGTGGAAGAAGAGGCTGTTGAAGGTAATTGCTTTTTCTTTGTCATCTGTGTTGATGGTGCCAGTAGCCGGGTTAGGTAGATCACTAATTGGTTCAGGTAGAGTTGTTTTGTTTTTTTGCATAGTTCCAAAATGGGGTATAGGGTTATTTTTTCTTTCAGACACCACTTTTCATTCGAAGGACTGATTGTCTCTTCGGATAGACGATGTAGCTTTGTTTCTGGCAGTCTTGTAAAGCTCATAATCTGTAGTTTTCTTAGCTTTATTATACTTTTTGTTGACTCAGGTCTTTATATGACCAAAACGACCAATGCAATAACAAGCCAATGGTTTATGCCTCGTAAATGAAAAAGATGATGATGCTGATGAGGATGGGTGACAATATCGGTGCCTGGCGATGTCTGCCACTGCCAAGTCTGCTCGGTCATTCCCAGATGATTGGTATAGCCATGTCTGTTCACTTTATTTCAGGCGGACATGGCTATAGCGATTGGGCAGATGTAGTCTTTTAACATTGATTAATCTATTAATGATTTATTACTTCGTCATTATTCATCATCATCATATGTACTGTTATTACCAGGATACACACCTGGTGTGCCTAATGAAGAAGGGGGACATCCAAACTTAACTGAACTGAACATGGCCTTTTCCGCCCTGCTTATTGGAGTAGTGTACTACTATAAATTATTGTATCAAATAAGTTATGGACAACAATATTTGTGGATCATATGCATATTTCTGTTCAATAACTTCGCATCTGCTAGGGAAACATTGTCTATGATACGAGACCATGGCACAACATTTTTAAATGCCTTAAGCAACAACTGGAAACTATTGTTGTTTAGGCCTGCACAGTTTTCAGTCATAATAATTTCAAAATAGTCAACATGCCACCGCAAAGTGTTCACGAATTGCATGGATATTTTTTCAATTTAGGAATAAATACATGATTTTAGCCAAATTTTAGGCGAATCCGTCTATAAGCTGGTGTAGTTCGGATCGACCGGTCGGGTACCAGCCGTACCAGCTAAGCTGGGTACGTACCGCTCATCTAAGATTCGTTTCCTGAACACGCCCCTCTGGGTAGAGCTATATGTTCTAGAACGTTCGACGACGCTATGATTAGCGATGCACTGATTGGCTGTTGCTCGAACGATGATTGGATGAAGCCTGCGCCTATGACGTCACGGAGAGTATAAAAGGAGAAGCGATCCAGTGATCCAGAGCATCCTCGGCCAGGGGCCGAAAAGGTTGGAGCTGTACCAACTACTATCAAGCGTGATACACATCTTCTTTCACTATGTGTTGGGTATTTATCCCGTAGCGTGCAGTTCTCCAACCCACCGCATTAAAACAATTTTGTAACTCCCCAGTTGCGGGAGTAATTTGGAACTTCTGATAATCGTTCACGAATACAATAGCTACATTCGGAACACAAATTTGCTGTGAGGCCTTTGCGGCATGAATATGTGAGTCTACAGATGTAGAAGCAGGATGTTCTTTGATGGATGACTCGCAGGATCTGCCGGCCACACCCAAAAGTGGTATTTCAATCGTTGCCGCACTTACATCGTGTCAGGGCTTTCGACTTTCGACCGCAGCAAGTAAACTCTGCCCGGTGCGTCTTCAGAGCTGGGTGACGTACCCAGCAACTTGAAGCTTTGTTTTGTATCTCCATCCATGCCATTGGTGTATGGGAACTTTCTTCACCACATAGTACTATTGTATCTTTTACTGACTGCTCGTTAGACATTCTATTAAGCCTACAGCACTAAGCAATGCACTCCCACTATGAGTGTTCCTGTGGAAATCTTGTTTGCGGACAACAGCTCGCGGGGACCAACCTGCGGGAACCAGCCTGTGGGAACTTTACAGCTTCCGGAGAGCGCATCATCTCACGTCGACTACGGATTGACGTGTCAATTTCAGTGACATGGTAGCCTAACTTGGGAATGACTACCAAGTATTCAAGTAACTATACTTTTCAGTTTAATTATTTCTCTATTTAGTTTTTGATAATTATATCGTATCCGTAAAAACGGTCCTGATGACTAAAAGGAACCGTAACAGTCTTAGGACGGATAGTATGTTAATAGTTATTATCATTTTCTTCAATGTGTTGCTAACCGCACTATTGTGGGTTTGTTAACCTGTATTAATATATATATATCTTAATCGTTTGACACCGTATTGTTTGTTCTGGTTAGATTATGTATGTATATGGCCAATGGCCATCCGTCCACTTGTTTTGCTTAGTTATAGAAAATATAAGACTGCAGTGCACGTAGGAAACACTATACAGCAACATTTATATATGCAGCACTTTCTCCCGCCACCAACAATTTTCCACTGAGGTCGCTGTCCGTGCTATAACTTTGTTTAGCCCGGCATGCTACCGACTAACCTGTTCTATACACAGCTCGATAGGATGGGTTCAAAATGATTAGAGACACTTTCTTCATTACATACTGTGTAATATACTCTTCTCTTCCGGTAGTGTGATACTCTAGCCCAGCACTCCGGTAAGACTCATAACTCTAGGATTTTGTCTCTCTTCATGCTCCACTCAGCCTTGTGGCTTCTTAATTGTTTGGATGTCCCTATCCGCACCATGGGCTGATCCGACTCTGGGAAACTATTGGGGGTTCCGAGCGGTGATGGCTAGGGTGCGGTATCACACACACTCCCGTGTATCTTCGGATACTTAGTAGTTAGCACTTTAAGTCAATGTAGGAAAGCACTGTGAAAACACATGTATTAATAATTATTTTTGTTTACTGACAATCCTCCCGCACCGCAGTACAAAACTGGCAACTTGTATATAAACCTAATGACAGTTTAAACTGTTAGTTCCATAGGACCCGGTGATGGGCGAGATACGTATTCTCACCGAATTCTGTAAAATGTCTGGGCATGATATTTAGATCTGCCACACCCTTACGGGAAGGACATTTACGGTGTGCATTCGGCTCTCTTACCCCCACGATAACGATAGGAGATATGGCCTAATAATGCTTTCATGAAATGTAAACTATGTCTTGTAATGTTTCATGTGGTTGCGAAGCGGAATGTTCGGATTCTCACCCAGTTCAGAGATCCCACTAAGTAACATGTATGAGCGCTGTCTGCAGTATTGATGTCCTTGGGCATCTGTTCTCTGTGACAGCCGTGTCTAATAGCTAGGTAGATATCAGCCAGTTGCGGCCTAAACTAATTCTTGTTCTGAAAACAACTAACAGGAATTAAGCAAAGCAGAAGGCCCACATAAATAAAGCAGCAACTACTAATTCAGCATATTAGGAATCACATAAGACGGTGACGAAGGAATCCATCGGGTATCTTCTGTTCCATCTTCACGTAAAACAGTACGCACCCCTATAGTCATAATCTCACTAGGTATAGTCTTTTCTTTCTACTGCATTTTTGTTTGAAATATTAGAGTGGGCCCATTTTTGCCTACTATTCTTCTCCCGCTTTAAGCCGTGGCGACACCTTCCTGAGACGGAGGCCCGCACGAAGCACGTGCCTCTCGCAATGATTCAGCGATGACGGTCCATGCCAGGATAATACTCCTCACCCAAACTAGCACTAGGAGTAGTGCCCGCGTGAGGCACATCACTTTTTCGTCTGAGATAGCCTTCTTCCTTTCAGCTTAGAGGTATAATAACTTATATTAGGTTAAATAGCTATGTCTCGTGTACGGGAGCCTCCCTTGCGGGGATACCGCTGCAGACCTATGAGTCTGTGTGGTACCTTCGGGAGCCCCATGTTTAAAAGTTCATCTACCTGCCTCTATGTCTTGTATTTTCGTGTGCCCTTACTGTAGTTTTATCTAGCATATTTTTAAATAGTTAGGTAAATGCATTGTATAGACTTATATTTTTAGGTCACCAAATCAAATCTTGTAAGTCCATAGATCACGAAATTGCTATGGACAAGCATACTGGTGACACAAATTCTTGGGCTGAGACCGTTGTGTTTAATGTTCGCGACAATGGTCGCACAGCCCCACCGGAACGATTGAGTTCCACCAGCCTTAGGAGCCGGTTTTTGTTTCCCGCATGGCAGTCTCGTCAAGGTCTGTCACCCCGAGACCGAATGCTAACCAGCGTCATCACTCGTCGTGCACTTGTGGCGTGGCGAGTCGATATGAGACATCAGAACAGCCCGACACTACCTGGCGAGCTACACTATATACATCACCTCATCATGTCAGGAGAAGTCCATATTTGCATAATGCCGCCAATAAAACGACATAATTCCGCCATTACCGTGACCGTCAAATAGCACATTTTTATAACCATTGCTGATCTTATCCATGTAGATTATTTTGTATTCAGTGGGCCTCTCATAAATATTCATGAAGGGAAATCCTTATAATATCAATATATTTGACCAAAATAATTGGAACATGTCTTCTGGACCCACGGACAAATGTTCACCTAAGTTTGGAGAAGTTCGCTCCAATAAAAGCAGTTATTGAAAAATGTGTGCCCATTTTGAAAACAATGTCGCTGAAAGCTGGTACTGTTCTGATTTTTGCTTTTGGCCACAAAATTAGGATAGGTGTAATCTACATTTTGGAAATAATATTGTTATAAGCTGCTGCTGCCTTTGAAGGAAACAGCTTACATCAACAAGGTTTCCAAAATATTTTAACTGTTACAGTTTTTTTAAAAAGGCTTCATTTATCAAAAGTTCGTTTAATGGGTTTCAAGTTTCAACAAAACTCAATGGTGATTATTTGAAACAATAGTGATTAGTAAGCAGATGAAATGCCTAGTCTCTCATGTTTCATCTTTGAGGATTAGGCCTACTCATCAGGGTCTGGCAATATGGTCATTGGTGGCATATGAGTGTTCACATGCAACTGAAGACTATTCACCAGCATCTCTGCAATAAGGCAAAGACAATGACGATCACATATCGTGGCAACCGCTGCACGGACTCTAGCTCATTTAGCCAACACTTCGATTTAAGGTACCAGAGGTGATCCTTATCAGTGAAGACTTAGATTGGAGCCTGATACTTATCATAAGGCTGGTCCCAATCTTCCGAGTTGAGGCACTGTCGGTAACCAGTCATACTATGTCAGCTTCTATGGCAATGACCCAACAGACTGAGTCGCCATCCATTGGCCATAAGCCAATGACCACCCCCACCAGTTTGCACCATCGTCAATTTTAAGTGTAGCGCATCTTCCGGCCATCACCTGTATGACACCAGCTCTGAGCTCATGAGTAAGTACTTCTGTCTCTACAGTGGCATCCGACAGCCGCATCCATAGAACTACTTCGGATAACATTGAAGACCTGGATGAAACCAGCGATCACCAAATCCTAGCGCAAGATGAGGCTGAGTTTTTCGCCTCCTGTCCACTGATCACTAAGCTGACATTGATGGATGTCCGCCATTCACTACAAACTCTATGCCAGCACTGCTTGGCTAAAGTGTCATGTTGCGATCGAACCAACAGTCAACTTCGGACTTGTTAAATGATCTATGGCATTACTATGAAACACTACTGGATCATCTTATCATGCAAACACCAACCACCGCCACCTTAGCACAAGCCGAGGAAAGAATCATCAGCCCTTGACCTTGGACATCTGCTCTTGGCATTACGATCAAAGCCGCTACCAAGTTGTAGTATATTACGAAGTAAGACATGGAATGATAACTAACTAACTTTAATACTTGGGAAAGATAACAATATGACAGTGGTCGTTAACAGTAAACATGTGAAAAACATGTCGCCAGCTCGTGTGCAAGGCATATATAAAATGGTTCATGAACCACACAAGTTGTGGAAAACATATCAACTAGAGGAACCAACCCAAGCACTAGGAACTGCGTGTACGTGCATGCATGCGTGCACACGCGTGTGGTCCACTGCAATATTGCAGTATTATATATATATATATATATATATATATATATATATATATATATATATATATATATATATATATATATATATATATATATATATATATATATATATATATATATATATATATATATATATATATATATATATATATATATATATATATATATATATATATATATATATATATATATATATATATATATATATATATATATATATATATATATATATATATATATATATATATATATATATATATATATATATATATATGTGTGTGTGTGTGTGTATGTGCGTGCGTGCGTACGTGCGTGCGTGCGTGTGTGTGTGTGTGCTATGGCTGCTGCTGCTGCTGCTAAATTGACGTCGTAAATCCCTCACTTGTTATGAGAACGGTTATGATAACTTTTGTCAGAAAACATGGTGAGTATGTGCGTGGATCGAAGATTTCCTCAGTCACCCCTGGGTTCTTTAGAGAACAATCTGCTCCTTTTGTTGCATAGTAGGGTTGCAGTCACTGTGTTTCTATACTGATATAGCACATAGCACAGTCTATGGGCAATAAATTCAATGGGTATTCTTATATGCTGGCTCGTTGGATATGATAGCAGAATGTCTCATCATGCTCCAAGCATAGTAGGCATGTGGCATCTGGCTCATGTAGCGTGAATCGACCGGTCAGGTACAGACCATCCCAGCCAGTCTGGGTACGGAACAGCCGGGCCGGGTACGTTCCAAGCACACACCACCACCCCCACACCCACCTCTTGGTCAGACAATAAGCGTGTATAGAGCCGTATATGAGAGGTTCGTAAAACGACTAAGTCTGCAAGATCGCCTAGCATGCATGCGCGGGTGTCAGAGATTGCTAGCCAATGCGCGTTAGCGTTGGAGAGAAATAGCATCTTATTTTGTACCGAGTTGGTACACGTAATTACTTTAAATTACACCTTTCTCACAGTTCTTGGTCTCGATCATGACCGGAACGAAGAGAGGATTTCAAAACACTACTATTTTAAAATCGATCCAGAATTGACCAAGTTATAGCTAATTGAGTCAGCAAATTCCTTTCAAAATAGCACATGCATGCTCTCAGTGCATGGGTACGATAGCGTGTCATGTGACCCGCTTCCCTGCCTCTGAAGCTCGCTCGCTGATTGGCTGTGGCTCTCCAGCTGCGACGTCACATGCAGTATAAAAGGGGTTGAAAAATAAGATTCAGCAGCAGTCAGGTGGTGGTGAGGTGCCTGGTCTGAGAGAACGAGTCTATGGTACTGCTAACTACAGCAGATACTAAACAGCTGCTGTGGTGCCATTCGGTATTGAGCATTCATCATCTCTAGGGTACTAGCCACCACATCCGCAACCACCAGTTTTTGTAAGCTCCCAGGAGGATATCACCCGGGGGCAATAAAGAAATTAAAGTCAGGTAGCCCAAGCCACTACTACCACAAAGGGACCTTTCGTGCAGATGGGCCTTTTGGCCCCTATGTAGCTCATCGTCCAGTATGTGGGGTGAGTGATGTGCTCGATGGTAACTCGCCAGACCAGCCATATCATGCCAATCAGTGGTGTAATCAATCCGCACATGATGTGTTAGACTTCTAGACATTTTTTATCGCAGTTAGGTGACATTGCCTGATGCATCGTATGAGCTATTCGGTGCATCTCGTCTTGTGATCCATAAGAATGCATCTGCGTTATTAACTTCATCTGTAGCCCTTCAAGAACTACAGGACAGCTTTCAATTTCCGCACCAGTACGGAACTTTCAAAATAACATTTAAATTAATAACTCTTGATGTAGACATGACTAGCTACTAGCCATCCGCTTCCGTAAACGTTCTTCTTGACTTTTCCTGAGAATGAGCCACATCTGCAGTTCGCCTGCAGTTTTTCCTGGCAGCAAACTTCTGCATCATACCATCTCGCGTTCCAATTGTGTTATGCTACAACTATTGTGACTTTAGAACTTTTTCCGTATTGATGACTAATGTTATTATTATATTATTATTGTATTGCCTTTTTGTAACAGGTACTGATGACAAATAGGTACCTCTCGGTCATTTGAGGCCGCATTTTTATGGTTTATTATTATGTAAATATTATTCTTATTTCTGTGCACAAGCACCGTCAAGGTCGTGTGACCTTCTATTTACCGTATTATGATAAGTTAGTCATATGGCAGTAGCCATCCAAGTTATATGTTTTGTTTATTTTATATTAAAACTCTTGGACCACAGTATCACTAGGTTACACTATACAGGAACAACATCTGCACCACCTTGTTCCCTGCACAGCATCAATTTTCCACCGAGGTCGCTGTTCACATTCTCATTACGTGAACATGCCATGCGGTTGACTAAACCTGGACTGTTTTAGCTTGATAGGATAGGTTGATAGTAGTAGGGATGATTACCTGGTTGGAGTCGTATTGGGTTAGATGCTTTTCCGAGAGTAGCGGATATGTAACACCGCACACCAGCTAGATTATATAAATTGACCACATACCTTAAGGCCTCCGTTATATGAGTAATTGTCTCTGTCTACATTCCACCAGCCGTAGGACTTATTAATTGTCTGGACATCCCTCTGTCACGTTATTTAGAGCTGACCTTTGCACTACTGGGGTTCTAGTGTGGCTAGAAATAGAGTGATGATCACCACATACACCTCCCTTGTATCTTCAGATACTGGTTAGTAAGAAAACCCCGCCAAAGTAGGAAGCACTGCGAAAATAGATTATAGTTACTGGCCTGCAGTGCATCTCTGGGCGGAATTACTTAATCCTAACGTCAAGTAAATGTTAGCTCTCCAGGTATGGACCTCACATGGTCCGTCCCTGACACACTGGTGACGGACAGGATTCAGCTCTCCATCTAATGCCACAAGTGACTGGGTGTGGTCTTAGAACCAACCACGGCCTCACGGGATGGTCGCTATAGTTGGCTAGTTGCATCTTTGTCCCCACCCTAAACTTACATGTGCTTTTCAACGGTTATGTACTGTGACTTGTCCATGTGCTGTTATATGTGATCATGTTGCAACGGTGACGGGATTGTTATATAATTCCGGAGCTTTTACCTCATGATATTTGTGCATGCTGTCTACTGAGGGGCATGTTCCATAGGGTGACCATACGGTCACCGAGGTCACCAAACATTCCCGCCCGTCAGACTGATATATTAAAAAACAATTAGCTTACATTGCCATTTGTGGCTAAACCTAGACCTGGACCCTAAAACTAAATGATAGGGTAGAATCTAGCAGAAGGACTGCATAAATAAAGCGGCAACTACCAATATCTTGGAACTTACATAAGATGGCGGTGTTGAATTCTACAGAAATATTCTACCCCATCTTCACATAAAACAGGATGCATCACATTGAACATAAAATTTCACTGGGTTTACTCTTTAACATAATATGGTTTGAACAAGAGAGCGGCCCTTTTTACCATCTCTCTTCCTCTGCTTTGGCGTTGTAGGCATTTTCCTGTGACGGAGACCCGCGTGAGGCACTTTTCTCTCACAACAAAGAACATTTGTAGGGGTTAATTTGGTTTTATTAAACTCGCTAAGCAGCCGCGTTAGGACTCTCCTTTGCGGGGATGCCTCACAGATCTTACTCTGTGAGGTACCTATGGCGAGGACCATGAGGACGAGTCGTCAACTTAGCCCCATGTACTAGACCTCTCCTAGGTAGCAGTAAATGACTACGAGGGTTTGACTGCTGCAAATATTAATTATTGTATGTATTTAATTGTGTCCCGGCCCTGAATGGAGATGTGGGACCGTCATACCGGTGACACCAACAGAGAGGATGAGACCGCGAGGTTCTACCTCCGCGGCAATGGTCGCACAGCCCCACTGGAACATGAATGTTCCACTGGCTCTAGAAGTCGGTCTTTGTATAATCCGGCAGCGCGCAACACCGGATCCGCAACCCCGAGATTCGCAGCTAACTAGCAGCCCTGTCCCAATGCACTGTGCACTGGCAGTACCGTGGAATAGGAGTAGCAGGTGGACCAGCGAGTATGCCCGGAGGCTACATTACAAGCAGACCTCTCAAAGTGCTGAACCAGCTGTCACTGTCAAACCCTTTCAGAGCTAGCTCTCTGGTGATGAGTAAATATGTCGCTTCATTTCCATTTCTACCTAAACTCCCATAAAATATGAGAACCGTGACATCTATGATTGCTTCTATTGGCCACAGTCCTATCAGTGTGTATGCTGCCATAGATGCCGCAGTTTTAGGTAGAGTCAATACATATTTCAGCAGTCTTCAAAATTATCAAGAAAGCCCATGTCTTTCCTCTCTGGCACAACAAGGTCAAGTCTGTATGTAAGAACTGGGATGCCGTATGCTTTGAGCATACTCCTCATAACTGTAAGAGGTAGACCAGATTTCCCATGTATCATATGTCCAAGTAGCCATTGTGTAGAGCTGCTAGCCTTCTTCAAGTTGTTTTGACAAATAGCAAAAGAGCTACCTATTTTATTGTCATGTACTATCCCGAGGTGTGTTGTAGATTGTGCTATCTGAATTTCTTGTCTATTCACTTCCCATTCATTATGACCTCTTGATATTTGTAACTTTTTGTGTTCACGTAGTCTGTGCATACATCGATCTGTATCTGAAATTCTGCCTATGTGTTTAGCAAGTATAGTCAGGTCATCTGCCACACATGGACTTGCAATATTAACTGTGCCTACATTGATACCCCGATTCGTTTCTAACAGCTACCACAGCAATGGCTCTATATGTCGCTTGTACAAGTGTTGTCGACAGAATGTCACCTTCCTTTGCAGCTTGCAAAACACTGAACATACATGAGTACTCATTTTACCATTTCACTCTAGTGACTGCATTATTAAGAATTCTGGTGATGAGCCATAGACGTCCATGTACTCCATCTAGATAAATCTGTCTAAAGAAGTTATCTTAGGACTACCTATAATGGTATTATGGACTCAGGCATTTATTGCCTCTTCGTCAACATCTTCATTTTTCTTTAGCTTAAACTTTCCTTTCACATGACTTCCTGGCGACTTGTAGTCTGCTGTGAAATCATATTTCACCTCTAGATTCTGCCAAAAAGCATCCAATCCAACCTCAAATGCAAACACGGTTTTGGCATTTATTAGTTCTTCCAGTAAACCATTCCACATTTCCACCACTCTGTTTGTAAATGTATATTTTCTTAAATCTAATCTGGACCTTTTCTTTTCTAGATTTAAGTTGTGACCCATTGTTGGTGTAGAGGTTGCCAGCTCCAGCATGTCTGTCGTGACTTCAGTGTCGTATACCCTTTTAATATCTTAAACACTTCAATGGCATCACCTCTCAATCTTCCATACTTAAGTGTTGGTAACCCCAACTTTCTCAGTCTGTTTGGAGAGTCCATTTCCTTTAGACATGGTACCTGTCTGGTTGCCCTCCATTGTACATTTTCCAATGCCATAACATTTTTTAAACTGGGGGCTCCAGACACTAACCGCATACTCGAGATGGGGGCCTCACTAGTGCCTTGAATAGGTACCCAAACATATCCTCATCTAAATATGTGAAACCTCATCGAATCAGACCCATAATACCATTTGCCTTGTTGACCTGTGCTTGTATGTGGTGCCTGAATGTAAGATATTGGTCCACCACCACACCTATATCCTTCCCTCTGTTTACTTCTTCCAGTATCACCTTCTCAATGGCTTGGTTGCATAGGTGGTATTTCTTGCCCTTACCCTCACCTTGCTTCCCACTTGACACAGTCATGATTTTACACTTATTAGGGTGAAATCACAGTAGCCAAGTATCTGACCATTCCTGCAATGTGTCAATGTCCTTCTGCAGCTCTTCCTCATCATGTGTGCTCTTTATCTCTCTGTACATCTTTGTGTCATCTGCAAACAGATACGCTGTTGAATTCACCATATCTGGTAAGTCATTTATATAAATGACAAATAGTATTGGCCCTAGCACACTACCCTGGGGGATTCCACTAGTAACATCTCTGCTTCTTGAATCAATCCCTTTCACCACCAGCTTTTGTGTTCGACCTGTCAGAAAACTTCTTATCCAAGAAATTATCTTCTCACTAATACCATACCGTTCTAATTTGCCTTCTAGACGACGATGGGGGTACTGTATCGAATACCTTCATAAAATCCATATAAATGGTGTTAA
This sequence comes from Chaetoderma sp. LZ-2023a, assembly GCA_034401795.1. Classification (NCBI taxonomy): domain Eukaryota; kingdom Metazoa; phylum Mollusca; class Caudofoveata; order Chaetodermatida; family Chaetodermatidae; genus Chaetoderma; species Chaetoderma sp. LZ-2023a. The sequence continues at coordinate 134,620,430 of CM067370.1, read as the reverse complement.
TCGAGCCTCTTCTATCCAAGATACTAGTCCACTCATCCATCACTTTGAGCAATTGTAAACCTGTAAATCTCCCGGAGAGGAAACCAAATTGGTGTCTACTGAACGGATCGTTCCTGTACACGTGTTCTAGGATTCTCATCCTGACCAACTTCTTCATAAGTTTGCAGACTACACTTGTTAGGCTCACTGGCCTATAGTTCCCAGAATCTGACTTCTCTCCCTTCTTGAATAGTGCCATGACATTCACCATTTTCCACATATCTGGTACTTTGCCGTCTGCTAATGGCTTGTTAAAAAACAATGTTAGTGGCTTAGCTAGTATATCCTCAAGTTCTAAAACAACATTTGGGTGGACATTGTCTGGTCCAGGGGCTTTGTTTTTCACTATACTTCTAAAGAGTGTCTGTACCTCTTCCCCCATCCAAGGTTCATCTTGACATTTTTCTCACACTAGCTTAGATGCCAACTTAGGTATATCTCCTGCTGGTTCAATGGTGAAGACACCTGTAAAGAAATAAGCCAGAACCTCTGCTTTTTTCCTTATCCGTCTTTACTAATTTGCTTTCCCCATTTTCTGATGTTTTGAGCTCGGCAATATCAGTTTTTGCTAGCCTTTTCGAGTTTACATATCTCCAAAATAGTTTGGATCAGTTTTGGCCTTTCTTGCTCTCTCCTTTTCCTTCTCCCTCTTAGCTTTTCTTACCAATACTCGGACCTGATTTCTTATTTTGTTGTACTCCTTATGCTTAGCTTCATCCCTTGTCTCCATAAATCTCTGCCATCATCTGTGTTTCTTCTTGATCTTCTTGATTTGTTCACCTTTCCTCGATTTTTGTCAAACTTGCTGCCCTTGGGCTGTACTACATCAAATGCTTCTTTGGCATCTACGTATGCTTCATACTCTAATCCACCAGCATCTCTTACTTCTTCCACCACCTCGTGAACGAGCAGAGCACCGTGTAGTGGTTTGATCGTGCCTATGAATCCTTTCTGCATGTCACTGTTTATTTTTCAGTATGTCCTCAAGTTGACCTTTCAGCAGAAATTCAAGGACCTTCCTGATTACTGTTAAGACTGTAATTCCACGATAATTGGTTAGAATTTTGCCATTGTTCTCTCTTTTATATACTGGTGTAAGAACTCCTTCCTTCGGCATGTCAGGAACCCTCCTTGTGCAGCAATATTGCATTAAAGATATGAGTAACCACTGAGACTAGAAAGTATCTACAATGTATTAGATGTTGAGCAGTTAGGTCGTGTGTGTCTGGTGCTTTACCACTAGATAGCTTCTTGATGGCTTGGACAACCTTGGACAACCTCTGAGTCTGTGTACTTCTTGATCTCTTCTTGACTTTCTCTGAACATACGTTCTAGAACTATAACATCAAACTCAGCTTCTCATTGGGACTTCACATCAAAATCTGGGTAATCTTACGGTGTAGTAAGGTTTGAAAAATATTGCACCCATCCCTCATACATGTCAGCTGAGTTTCGAACTGTTCTGTCTTTTACGACCAACTCTGTTATAACAGTCTTGCCTGGATTCGATATTCATTTGACTACCCTACAATACAGCTGCATATCACCATAGTGCACTTCACCGATTTCTTGATAGAATCTAATTCGCCGCCCGGCATTTCCTTGACTTTGCATTCTGCTGAGATGTTATTTCGCTTCTTTTCACTTTTTCACAACTGGGTGTATTGGATCCCGTGGATTTTATTACTGGCTGTCACTGTGACAGTAATCGACTGGTTTCAATTTTTGGTACACAGGTCATCTTGAGGAGATGTAATTCCAATGCATCTTCTATAATATCTTAAGCATTCACTACGACCATCTGTTGCTGCAGGATATCACTATATATTTCCTTGTCAATGTTGTGCCATAGAATTCTTCTAGGTAACTTTCCGTCACCTTACTGTTACTTGACCCATCATATACTCAATGGTGCTTTCGAGCGGACTATGCTAAATTACACAGGGTTTTTTTATAGTGACCGACTCATTGTTCATTAACATATCCAGTTGTATGAATATAAGTAAATATATAAGCTGCTAATGATGCATTCAGTGATTTCACTTGCGGAGCTGCTACTAATGGATACAGAACTTGCCCTGATGGATCTGCTGTTGAACTGGTGAATACAGTGTTTGCCATGGCATAATTGCTTCTTATGTGCGGGTGGCAGTGTGGGTTGGAGAGGTGTTAGGGCTGGGAGGGGGCATCTCTGAACCACACGCCTGGTGGAACTCTCTCATCCCAGAAGTTGTTGGAGTTCCATCTCTGGCTGGGAGAGGCTCCCACGAACCACACACCTAGGGCACCATATTTCCTTGCACCGTCCCTGCACCTCACCCACCCTACCCCGACCCGCCACCTTCTTCTTCTTCTTGTACTTGAAATTCCTCCCTTGATTGGAAGCACACTTGCAAAGGAGCGAGGCTCTTGTTGTATGGGATCCATGATCCATATCCTCAGGTGTAACTTTATATACAACCTCAGCAGCTGCAATATGACATCCGCCCCATCCACATTCCAATTGCTTTATTTGTTGTCTTGATCGTTGAGTAATTGTAGCTGGTGGCAGTACAATCTGTATATTAAATCTCTGCCAATCGTCTCCACCTTTCCTTGAAGGGGATCTACATATAGTTATGTTGGTAAGCTTTCATGCGTCACATCAATCAGCATATGAATCAAACAGGATGCATCATCTAGAAGGCTACTCAAGTCATGTTCCTGCAACAGTCTCATCAATCCATGTAGACACTGTTATCTGATGTTGATCAGTGCCTCACATCTCAGCATAAAATGCTCATGGTTCTCTGCCTCTGCAACACATAACTTGCATGCTGGTGATGATGACCTGCCAAACTGTACTTTATGAACTTGCAGACGTATTCCATGACAAATTATCTTCACCTTCACCATTACCTTTTTTGTTTCCCACATTGAGTCCAATGCGCTACTGCAGACATAAGCAACCACCCTGTTGTCCAATGTATTAGTAGAGAGGTAGCTCGGGGAGCTAAGATTTGATGATGAGTCTCACGCCTTTCTTCTATCTGCCTCTCTCTCCCATAGTTATCTACTGCCATTCTCACTACCATCTTCCATTCATATCTTGCTGGGAGGTCATAGAGCAAGTCTTGGGTTAGTGGCAGGATGTACTTTCCTAAGATATCATTGGCGTACACAGACCAGCTTGATGACCTTGAATCCTTAACTGCGAGTTGGCGGGTAGCAATTTAGTACTCTACACTCTGCACATCTTGGAGACAATTTCTGAGCATGGCAGCTACTCTCTTATCAATTTCGGCTTCCACCTGCTGTATCCCCATCAAGCCCCAAAATCTGAAGCCTTCTTAACTGTGCTCTCTGAAATTTCTCGAGCTGTTGTATATGTCTGTTACTTAGTTTGCAAACCTCTGAATCATTCATATAGCAGCCGTTGATTAATGTCAGTTCGCCATAAATGTTGCATAGCCATTGGGTTAAGACCATTTCTCCAGTAACACCCAACGTCTAACAGTTGGTGCATTCCACCTGTTGCTGATTTGATCATATCTGTGTCTCTAAGGTTACTCAGATTGTATGCAGGACCTTGATCAATGCCCAGATGAACCCCATTCTCTGCTGTTCTCACAGTCTGGGAGTTAATTTCCATCCACCATCTCTTTACATAATCCAGATTTATAGCTGCCATACTTCAAACTTACTGATTTATTCCCATTTATCTTTATACAGTCTTTATTAAATGGTACTCAGCAATTTTGGGAACAGCGTGCTCTGATATACCATTCACTGGGATCAACAATGCGATGTCAGCTGTCACTGTCGAAGATGAACAATCAATTGTAATTGCCATGCTGAAGAAGGATGGGAATTGGCTCCTGAACCCACTGTTCCAACTCATCATCAAATCATAGATTTTACCAGGTTCAGTTCAGTTCAGGCACGTAGATCCTTCCTTCAGGAATAATATAGGAGCCATCATGTACATGGATCAGGTCAATCTCATTAAGTGTATCTATTCTTGTGTGTTTCAGGACATAGTGCTATTGTCTGGTCAGGGATTCTAGTCTGGCCATGCAGAGGCAAGGCTCCTACCTTAGATATGTAGATGGGTTCACGAGGAATGTGGTTAGAGTTTCACTGTGTGACCAGACATGGATGGAATTTAGGGTACACATGTCACAGAGACATGAACGGATTAAATCTGCCAGACATCCTTTAGAGCACGGCAGCCAGTTAGGAAGTGTGAACTGTTTTCTGGTCCCTCGCAGCATAGAAGACAGGTAAGATAAACCTTGTGCTTATTAGTCCCCTACCAGTAAAACTGTGGGGACTATGGGCTTGCACTCCATCCATCCGTCTGTCTGTTCGTCTGTCCATCTGTCGCAGTTGGTTTTCCACACAGTTTTTCGCAGTCCTTCAAGGTATTCAACTGAGAATTGGTACATTGCTTTGTTATGAGAAGTTACAGACCATACGTCATTCATATACAAGACAAACAGCAGGGGCCAAGAACTGAACCTTGTGATACACAACATACTACCTCTTTATATTCTGAAATGACACCATTGAATTGTAGGCCTACACACTGTTTTCTGTTTGACAGGTAGCTCGGTATCCAAATCAATGCAGTGCCCTGTATTCCATAGTTTGCAAGCTTTTGTAATATAATCATATGGTCAATTGTATTGAAGGCTTTGAAAAGGTTCAGGACTACACCTAAAGTATGTTCATTATTCTCTAGGGAGACCGATAATCTTTCTATCATATCTACAATGCAGTGCATTTTAACTATATGACTGGGTGACATTTATGTCGCCCAGTCAACAAAGTGTGTCGCCTAGTGAATGAAATTGTTAACTACTAGGCGACAAGGCATTTTCAACTTTTACTTATGAGTACATAGATATTTGAGCTCTTATTACTCATGAAGTATTGCTGTATAATAATATAGAATGGGTTAAACACGTTTGTGCCCCATCTCTATCTAAGTTCCACCCACACCTCGTTCGTGTTGGAATCAATCTCTGAACACACTTGATATCATTTCCCAGAAAGCTACACATGTAAGCTGTTGAATATTTAGAAACTAATTTGACTGGTGCTGTTACTGCCTAAGGCAACAACAGCGCTCAGTCAAATTAGTTTTAAAATATTCAACAGCATGTTTATTAAATAGCAACGAATTACAAAGACATACAATTCTACATCATTATTACGTCATACGAGGTCAGATAATGGATGGATGCTCTGGAAAGGTGTATTGCTTTTGGGGATGTAAGATGACAGGTCTTTAAGACAGGCAGTCGTAGGACCACTCTTCTTAAAGAATTATCATCTTGTGTAAAGTTATGTCCCCACCCAATCACTGCCAACAGCCATTTACAATGGTAAATGATTTGTATTCAACATTCACTTGCTTATTGAAATCACTTTTTGGCATGAAAGGGTTGGCGCAATAGATAGGTTTACCTGTATCTGTTCTATGTAACTCTGTCTGTTGCATAAATACATTGAATTTTATTAGCATTGTTGCCGTTTTTGCATTTAACCTCCAGCATAATAATTACTATAGTAGCTATTTCACCACTCTCCAATGGGCTACAGGCAGGCATTTCGCATAATAATGTGAAAATACTGCCGATTAGTCATACACAATCACAATACACAATGGCAATTGATACGGGATTGAATGATTCACCCACAAATGATGTAATTCAGTCATCATTCGGTCTATTGCACTCAAAGTCAGATTTGCATAAGCTGATGCATAAAAATGTTAATTACATGTATGCCTTGGTGATAACTATAATTAACAATTTTGCACATCAGTTCAAGCAAATCTGACTTTGAGCGCAGTGTGTTGATGGTGTTGTTTGCCACCCAGAATGCGGGAACTGGCTTCCCAGAGCATCTAATTTGCAGACTCATCCCCCCACCCCACCGACAAAGAGAGGGGTAACGAGTTACCACTCACACACACTCCAATGATCAATGTCGCCCAGTAAAATTTGCTTTAAAATGCACTGCTACAATGGTAAGCAAGTTAGTGTTTTTCTCTGAAACCATACTGAGATGGATATAAGATGGGGGTTTTGTTTAGGTAATTGGTAACTCTACTCAAATACAGCTTTTCCAGGAGTTTTGAGAAGAGAGGAAGTATCGAGACTGGCCTATAGTTAGTAAAATCAGATGCATCTTTAGCTTTATATAGAGGTGTAACAGCTTTAGTCCTTTTGGAAATATACGCTGTGTCAGTGACAGATTACAAATATGATCTAGTGGAGTTAGTAATTCTGCAACACAGTGTTTGGATATTTTTCATTTAAAATTATCAATGCCAGCACTTTTAGGTGTGTTAATTTGCATTAGCGTTTTGTAAATTTCTTCACTATCAGTAGGATTTACGAAAATTGAGCGTTGATAGCTACCTGTCAGATAGTCCTGTACATGTATGTTCGAGCTTGGTTGAATTTATTTTTTTTGGATGCCATGTAAACCGGCTCACATGAGTGAGTAAGCAGCTCTCCTGTCTTTCTTACTGTTCTCTTCTACTGTTTCCTTTGTGCTACTGAGGTTGTCTGTTCTGTGTATTCCTAGATGCAGAGGCATAGATTATTTAACTGTTGTTGCTGTGTTGAGTGTATCCTGTCTATCAGACCGCAGGCACTTGAGACACACCTCATTCTGAAGTTGATTCCTAATCTTATATTTATCAGTTTAACAGATTCTGAGATCTGTAGATCAGCATACACACCATAGCAAAATAGTTATGCTTACATGTAGTAATTGTACTGTAGCATGATTGTTGTTAACCGCACTTATACATTTATCTATGTGCAGTGAAAAATATAAACAAATTGTTTGTATACATGTTTATCAGAGCACCGTTAAGTAGTTTCATTAATATTTCCTTTGTTTTGTGTACAAGTTCATTAGCACATTGTTAATGTTGATATTGTTAGTATGGCACTGTTACTTTAGCTCAATGGCTTTTTGCACGAATCCTGGTTGTTTCATCCCAATTCCCGTTCCCACGCCGAATCATTTTGCATCATTACCTGTTTGCCCTGGGATATTTCTCCAATAATTCCAATTGCTATGGATCGTTTCACGCTGCTTGAACTCGTCAGTATTTTGCAGCTCATCTTTGGTCCAGTACATAACATAATTCTCTGGACAGTCGCTCAAGCTTAAATAGCTCATATGATAGAGCTTCGTGTGTAACAATTAGCTTACTGGGATCCAGAATCGCCTGTGTGCAGTTTTTCATCTGTTTCAAAGACAAGTTGTTTCAAGCAGCTGCATATCTTCTTAATTAGCATGTCTCTAGCGGAGTGCAGCTCCGGGCATACAAGAAGGAAGTGTATGAGAGTTTCATCCTCAGTTTTGTCCACATCTGCTGATTTAAGAATCAATCCTGAATTTATTCTGCACTCTATTGTCTGCTGATTTGTACTAGCCGAGTTTCTCATGATACCAAGGTGTTTTCTTTGCTTTGTGGTATCCAGTACCTTTCCATTAAAATAGGCTCGCGGGCAGTGAGCCTTTAACTGCCATGGTGGTGGTCTTAGTACTACTGAAATAGTAGCGTCCATTGGCTGCATTTAGATGGGCTTCATTACTCAGCTGCTGCATGGCATTTATTGTACTTGCACCAAGTACTAAATCATCTGCACACACAACCACACCACTTGGAATTGTACCAATTCAATATGTTGCTGGACGAGTCTCATAATTATCTCGTAGGCTATTACTTCTGCTATTGAACAGATCTGTTGATGACTCACCTCCTTGTCTGATTCCTTGACCCTCATTAAATGCCCTTGAGAGAGTTCCTTTCCATTTAATTTCTACACCGATACTGGTATACGTACTATCAAATATGGTCCATAGCTTGCCATTGATACCTTAAGAGTACACAGTACTTAGAAGTCATGCATGGTCTACAATGTCGAAGGCCTTACTCGCATCCATGAATGTTTTGTACTGGTGAGTCTTGCTATCCGTGGCTTCAGCAATAGTTTCACTTAATATGAAGACTGCATTTGTTGATGAGAACTTTTCAGTGAAACCAAATTGGAATTTGCGCTTTGACGGGTTCGGTATTGGCCTGATATGTTTGACAATCTCCTTCTCAGCAACCTTTCCCAGGATAGAGCCAACAGTAATCTATGTGTAGCTATCTGGGTATCGAACTGACTTGCCTTTCTTTGGCACCGGAGTCACCAGGCCAGTTTTCATTGAATCTGGAACTGTTCCAGTAGGTAGCACATCATTGATAATCATATTTAGGATCAGAATGACCTTATATGCTGCATACTGTACATGTTCTGACGATATTCCGAATATATCAGCAGCCTTTCTGTTCTATTCTGTTCTTGGAGTTTCCGCCAATGTCTGCTGCACCACTTTTCCATGTTTGAGCATACTTATATGTTTCCTAGTCTCTCCCATGGTTATAAGATCGAGAGAGTGTGCTGGGGACTCTGTCAGCCTAGTCAGCAGGCGTCTGAGTTCAGATGATTGCCTCATCACATTATCAAAAGTCTTTGGAGTTGCCAACTTTTCAAAGTAAGATGCCCACAATTCATATTCTGTCCCTTTGACTTCTGGGGCACTAAGAACAATTGATGGTTCTTCAGAGAGTTTCATGTTTTGCAGCTTTTTTTATTGCACTAAACATCTTGCCCTGGTCATTTTCATTAGCAACCATTATTGTATCACGGAAATGATGTCTTCTTTTGCGATGAGCTGTCACTGTAACTTTCTCAGAGCCTTCTTGGTTAATCTTTTTATAGCAGATTCGGCATCCTCTGGACGGCCCTCATCCTTCCAGATCATGTATGCCAACTTTGCGTCATAAACCAGAGGTTTTAATTGAATGCCCCATTTATAACCATACCATAAGTAACCATAAGTTGGTACTGGATGCATTATTTCTCCTATATGTCCAGATCTTCATACTCTTCATCGGTGTCTACAATTACTTGCATGATGTGTCTCGAAGTATCGATTTGGGCCTTTTAGTTGTAGAGGATGTCTTACCGCTTGTCGAAAGTTTTTACAGTTGGTGCGTTGATCACATCCTCTGGCAGTCGGTCCCATAGTTCGGCTATTCTGATTGCAAAGCTTTGCTGCTGCAGTCTCGTCTTCGCTCTTTTCTTGAACACATTTCGGCTTTGCCCTCTCGTTGCTGAGTCTCTCCGTAGGATATCTCGGCTTACTTCAGGGTCATATTTATCATGGAGAATCTTGTACGTCTCTATAATGTCACCTCGCAATCTCTAATAGGCCAGTGTTGTTAGCTTCAGGGTCCTCAGTCGGTCTTCATACTCTAAATCTTTCAGCCCTGGAACCAGTATTGCTGCCCTTCTTTGCACATTTTCTATCATGGTCACATCTTTTTCCCGGAGAGGATGCCACACGATGCTTGCGTATTCTAGATGGGCTCTTTCTAATGCTTTATAAAGCCATTTGAAGATTTCATGGCCAATGTATATAAAAGATCTATGGATAATCCCCATCAGCTGTGCCACCTTGTTAACTTTCTCCATTATGTGCTCCTCGAATGATAGTTTGAATTCAATGGTGACACCGAGATCTTATACTTTGTTGACCGTCATCAGCTCATGCTTTGATTCTTCAGCCGTCTTTTCCCCTCATAAAGTAGTGCCTCTCGTTCTCGGATGATCTTCCCACTGTCATCAGTTTACATTTATCAGGGTGGAATCTCAGTAGCCAGTCATCTGTCCAATCTTGCAGTCTACAGAGATCTTCTTGCAGATTTACTTGGTCTGCCTCACCCCTTATCTGTCGGAAGACTTTGGTGCCGTAAACATACATGAATGCATCTGTACACAATTCCTCTGGCAGGTAATTTATGTACAGCATGAACAGCACCGGGCCAACGACACTACCCTGTGGGATCCCGATAAGAACGTCTGACCACGATGACATTGTGTTGTTTACCATTGTTCGCTGCTTACTGTTGAACAGAAATGATTGTATCAATTTATGTATATTACCAGTTATCCTGTAACTAACAAGTTTATCCAGAAGCCACCTGTGTGGGACCATATCGAATGCTTTCATAAAATCCAAGTAGATCACATTGATGTTGCCTCACTCTTCCAGGTACTCTGACCTAGGGCTGTGCGGTTATGCGGATTTTGAACCATCTCCGATTTTTAAGCATGACTGTTTGAAAACCGGTGACATAATTTGACAACCGTACAACGTGTATGTTTAAATATACGGTTTTATAATTATTTTTTAAGGATATATCATAATATATAACATTGATTGTATAAATTTGCTTTAATTTTATCTATTTGCGAAATAAAATCTGAAATAAAACATACCTATGCAGTATCGTAACAGGAGAATGTTGCAAAATCGGATTGCTACATACGTTCAGCAATTATAATCTGCTAGCATTTTATTAAATTCTATAATACACGCTTGAAAGCATATCATAAGCGATCTAGTGTTTCTGATATCTATATCTATTATGAATTCTGAACGCGCATTCGGGACTCTAAACTCGGGACGTAATCTAACCTGCCAAAGTAAGTTGAGATCGAATTTGTCTAATTGCTCGGACGATCAAGAGTAATTTCTCGTGAATGTTCAGGAGCTGGCTCGACGTATGTTGGACAATATAATTAACACTCGATGCAGGTCGATATACATTATTAGCGCCAGAAAACAACTTTTACAGCTTACAACTGAGAGTTTTAAACCAAGTCCTTCCAAATCACGCTTATGATCTATATTGATTAATGCCAGATTCAGCGGGAACAGGCAATCAAAAAGGATTACAGAGTACCATCTCGGTACATTAAAAGCATTATCCCATCTTGGTCGTAAACTACGTGCTCCATCAAAAATAACATCTAAGCGTGCGCATGTGCACTATGCGCTTTAATGAACGTAGTCATTTTTATGACACGATCTCTCTCATAGGCTCATATACGCTTATGGCTCTACCCAGGGGGGGGTGTTCAGGGAACGAGTCCAGGACCGGCGGCGCGTACCCAGCTTGGCTGGTACAGCCGGTACCCGCCCGGTCGATCCGAACTACACCATGCAGATGTGTACCATGTGGCAGTATTACGACGACTGTAACTAAATTCGACATAAGTGGGGTGTAAGCATAGGCTGGTGTAGTTTGGATCGACCGGTCGGGTACCAGCGTACCAGCTAAGCTGGGTATGCGCCGCCCGTCCTGGATTCGTTCCCTGAACATGATCCCCTGGGTAGAGCCATAGGCGTATATAGGCCTATGGGAGAGATCGTGTTGTAAAAATGACTAAGTTCTTTAAAGCGCATAGTGCGCATGCGCATGCTTAGATGCTATTTTTGATGGAGCACGTAGTTTACGACCAAGATGGGATGACGCTTTTAATGTACCGAGATGGTACTCTGTAATCCTTTTTGATTGCCTTTTCCCACTGAATCTGGCATTAATCAAGACCAGAATTCGACGGGCTTTTTAAATCTGTAGACCATTTCAAAATCGGTTAAGAAATGGCTGAGTTATCTACGGAAAACCCTTCTTGATTATCTTCAAAATATTGCCGTGACGTCATAACCACGTGGACGCAGAACTTCTAGAATATTTTAGAACATTCGACAGCCTTATTATCAGCTACGCGCTGAGTGGCTGTTGCTCGAACGATGATTGGTTGGAGCCTGCGCCTGTGACATCACGAGGAGTATAAAAGTAGACGCGATCCAGAGCATCCTCGGCCAGGGGCCAAATAGGTTGGACCTGTACCAGCTACTACCAGCACGACAGATATTACGCATATAACTTCGCTTTCTGTTGGTTTCTCTCCCGTAGCTAGCAGTTACCCAACCCACCGCACTAAAACAATTTTGTAACTCCCTACTTGTGGGAGCAATTTGGAACTTTCTAAATACTGTTCACGAATATCAATATCTACTTCGGAACACGAACTTGCGGTGAGGCCTTTACGGCCTGAATACGTGATTATACAGATGTAGAGGCAGGATGATCTTTGATGGATGACTCGCCGGATCTGCCGGCCATACCTAAAAGTGGTATTTCAACCGTCCCAGCACTAATGTTGTGTAGGTTCTTCTAACTTTCGACCGCATCAAGTAAACTTTGCCCGGTGCGTCTTCAGAGGTGGCTGACGTACCCAGCACCGTCAAGCTTTGTTTTGTATCTTCATTTGCATCTAACAACCCTGCTTGTGATCGGGTTGTTGACAGCTTCCATCCGTGCCATCGGTGTACGGGAACTTTCTTCACAGCAGTAATGCTATTGTATCTCTTGCTGACTACTCGTTAGACATTCCATTGTGCTTACAGTCCTGAGCGATGTATTCCCGCTATGAGTTTCTTGCGGGAATCCTGTTTGCGGGAACCAACTTGCGGGAACCAACCTGCGGGAACTTTCCAGTTTCCAGAGAATGCATCAACTCGCATCAATTTCAGTAACACGATCGCCTAACTTAAGAACGGCTACCGAGTATTCAAGTAACTATACTTCACATTTTAATTATTCCGCTAAATGTACTTTTCTAATTATATTGTATCCGTAAGAACTGTCCCAGTGACTAAAAGGTACCGTACCGGTCTTGGGACCGCTAGTCATAATTTCTGTATATGGTTATAGTTATTCTCATTTTCTGTAGGGTGTTTTCACTAACCGCACCGTAGTAGGTTCGTTAACCTGTATTAAGATATATAATTCTGATCATTTATTACTGTATTAATTGCTCTGGTTAGTTTATATATATATGTTCATATGCTTTGTTCATTTATAGAAAATATAGGACTGCAGTGCACGCAGGAAACACTATACAGCAACACTTATATATGCAGCACTTTCTCCCGCCACCAACAATTTTTCACTGAGGTTGCTGTCCGTGCTATAACTTTGTTTAGCCCAGCATGCTACCAACTAAACCATTTCTATTCAGCTCGATAGGGTAGGTTTAATATGATTAGAGACACTTTCTTCGTTAAGAAATCTGTAGTATACTCTTCTCTTCCGACAGTGCGATAATCTAGCCCCGCAATCCGGTAAGACTCATAACTCTAAGATTGTGTCTCTCTTCATGCTCCACTCCGCCTTGTGGCTTCTTAATTGTTTGGATGTCCCTATCCGCACCATGGGCTGATCCGACCCCGGGAAACTGTTGGGGTTACCGAGCGGTGATTGCCAGGTTGTGGTATCACACACATTCCCTCCGTATCTTCGGATACTTGGTAATTAGCACTTTTGCCAATGTAGGAAAGTACTGCGAAAACATAAATTAGTTATTATTTTATTTGCTGTACAATCCTCCCGCACCGCAGTGCAAAATTGGGCAACTTGTACATAAACCTAATGACAGGTTAAACGGTTAGTTCCATAGGACCCGTTAACGGGCGAGATGCGTATCCCCACCGAATTCCATAAAAATGTCTGGGCATGATATTTAGATCTGCCATGCCCTCACGGGAAGGACATTTACGGTGGGTATTCATCTCTCTTACCCCCCACCCTAACGATAAATCAGTTGCCTAAAAATGCTTTTGTGAAAAGTAACCAGTGTCTTGTGACGTTTTATGTGGTTACGGAGCGAGATATTAGGATTCTTATCCAGTTCGGAGATCTTACTAGGTAACATGTATGAGCGCTGTCTTCAGCATTGATGTCTTAGGGAATCCATTCACAATGACAGCCGTGTCTAACAGCTAGGTAAACACCTGCCATTTGTGACCTAAAATAGTTCTTGTTTCTAAAAACTAAAAGCTAGTGAAGCAAAGCAGAAGGCCCGCATAAATAAAGCGACGACTACTAATTCAACATACTAAGACTCACATAAGACAGTGACATGGGAATCCTTCGGGAATCGTTCGTCCCGTCTTCACGTAAAACCACACCCAACCCTATAGTCATAATCTCACTAGGTATGGTCTTTTCTTTTTCAAGCATTTTGGTTGAAATATTAGAGTGGGGCCCATTTTTGCCTACTACTCTTCTCCCGCTTTAAGCAGTGGCGACACCTTCCTGAGACGGAGGCCCGCATGAGGCACTTGCCTCTCGCAAGGATTCAGCGACGACGGTTACCGTGAGGATAATACTCCTCACCCAAACTAGCACTAGGAGCAGTGCCCGCGTGAGGCACATGACTTTTCGTCCGAGATAATCTTCTTCCTTTCAGCTTCGAGGTATAATAACTTATATTACATTAATTAGTTACGTCTCGTGTATGGGAGCTTCCCTTGTGGGGATACCTCTGCGGACCTACGAGTCTGTGGTGTACCTCCGGGGGCCCCATGTTTAAAAATTCACCTGGCTGTCTCTATGTCTTGTATTTTCGTATGCTCCTCATTTTTATCTAGCATACTCGATAGTTCGTTTAGGTAAAATCATTGTATAGACTTATATGTTTGGGCCACCAAATCAAATCTTGTAAGTCCATAGATCACGAAATTGCTATTGACAGGCATACTAGTGACACAAACTCTTGGGATGAGACCATTGTATTATGTTCACGACGATGGTCGCACGGCCCCACCAGAACGATTGAGTTCCACCGGCATTAGGAGCTGGTTTTTGCTACCCGTAGGGCAGTCTCGTACAGGATCCGTCACCCGGAGACTGGATGCTAACCAGCGTCATCGTTCATCGTGCATTTGCGGCATGGCGAGTTGACATGATACACTGGAACGGCCCGACACTACCCCGCGAGCTACACTATCGGGAGCTAGTCTTTATATTATATACATTTGCATAATTTTTGAAAATTACCACAGGAATGACTGGCACTGTTTAGAGTAGAGCCAATGATTCAGACCGCAGGCCCTTGAGACACACCTCATTCTGGAGTTGATTCCTAATCCTATATTTATCAGTTTAACAGATTCTGAGATCTGTAGATCAGCATACACACCATAGCAAAATAGTTATTCTTACATCTAGTAATTGTACTGTAGCATGATTGTTGTTTACCGCACCTATACATTTATCTATGTGCAGTGAAAAATATAAACAAATTGTTTGTATACATGTTTATCAGAGCACCGTTAAGTAGTTTAATTAATATTTCCTTTGTTTTGTGTACAAGTTCATTAGCACATTGTTAATGTTCATATTGTTAGTACGGCACTGTTACTTTAGCTCAATGGCTTTTTTCACGAATCCTGGTTGTTTCATCCGGATTCCCGTTCCCACGCCAAATCATTTTGCATCATTACCTGTTTGCCCTGGGATATTTCTCCAATAATTCCAATTGCCATGGATCATTTCACGCTGCTTGAACTCATCAGTATTTTGCAGCGCATATTTGGTGCAGTACATAACATAATTCTCTGGACAGTCGCTCAAGCTTAAATAGCTTATATGATAGAGTTTCGTGTGTAACAATTCGCTTACTGGGATCCAGAATCGCCTGTGTGCAGTTTTTCATCTGTTTCAAAGCCAAGTTGTTTCAAGCAGCTGCATATCTTCTTAATTAGCATGTCTCTAGCGGAGTGCAGCTCCGGGCATACAAGAAGGAAGTGTATGGGAGTTTCATCCTCAGTTGTGTCATCATCTGCTGATTTAAGGATCAATCCTGAATTTATTCTGCACTCTATTGTCTGCTGATTTGCACAAGCCGAGTTTCTCATGATACCAAGGTGTTTTCCTTGCTTTGTGGTATCCAGTACCTTTCCATTAAAATAGGCTCGCGGGCCTTTAACTGCCATGGTGGTGGTCTTAGTACTACTGAAATGGTAGCGTCCATTGGCTGCATTTAGATGGGCTTCATTAATCAGCTGCTGCACGGCATCTATTGTACTTGCAACAAGTACTAAATCATCTGCACACATAACCATACCACTTGGAATTGTACCAATTCAATATGTTGCAGAATGAGTCTCATAATTATCTCGTAGGCTATTACTTCTGTTGTTGAACAGATCTGTTGATGACTCACCTCCTTGTCTGATTCCTTGACCATCATTAAATGCCCTTGAGAGAGTTCCTTTCCACTTAATTTCTGCACCGATACTGGTATACATACTATCAAATATGGTCCATAGCTTGCCATTGATACCTTAAGAGTACACAGTACTTAGAAGTCATGCATGGTCTACAATGTCGAAGGCCTTACTCACATCCATGAATGTGTTGTACTGATGAGCCTTGCTATCCATGGCTTCAGCAATAGTTTCACTTAATATGAAGACTGCATTTGTTGATGAGAACCAAATTGGAGTTTGCGCTTTGGTTCAGTATTGGCCTGATATGTTTGACAATCTCCTTCTCAGCAACCTTTCCCAGGATAGAGCCAACAGTAATCTATGTGTAGCTATCTGGGTATCGACCTGACTTGCCTTTCTTTGGCACCGGAGTCACCAGGCCAGTTTTCATTGAATCTGGAACTGTTCCAGTAGGTAGCACATCATTGATAATCATATTTAGGATCAGAATGACCGTATATGCTGCATACTGTACATGTTCTGACGATATTCCGAATATATTCTGTTCTATTCTGTTCTTGGGGTTTCCGCCAATGTCTGCTGCACAAGCTTTCCATGTTTGAGCATACTTATATGTTTTCTAGTCTCTCCCATGGTCATAAGATCGAGAGAGGGTGCTGGGAACTCTGTAAGACTAGTCAGCAGGCATCTGAGTTCAGATGATTGCCTCATCACATTATCAAAAGTTGGCTCATCTTTCGGAGTTGCCAACTTCTCAAAGTAAGATGCCCACAATTCAGATTCTGTCCCCTTGACTTCTGGGGCACTAAGAACAATTGATGGTTCTTCAGAGAGTTTCATGTTTTGCAGCTTTTTTTATTGCACTAAACATCTTGCCCTGGTCATTTTCATTAGCAACCATTATTGTATCATGGAGATGATGTCTTCTTTTGCGATGAGCTGTCACTGTAACTTTCTCAGAGCCTTCTTGGTTAATCTTTTTATAGCAGATTCGCCATCCTCTGGACGGCCCTCATCCTTCTAGATCATGTATGCCAACTTTGCATCATAAGCCAGAGGTTTTAATTGAATGCCCCATTTATAACCATACCATAAGTAACCATAAGTTGGTACTGGATGCAGTATTTCTCCTATATGTCCAGATCTTCATACTCTTCATCGGTGTCTACAATTACTTGCATGATGTGTCTCGAAGTATCAATTTGGGCCTTTTAGTTGTAGAGGATGTCTTACCGCTTGTCGAAAGTTTTTACAGTTGGTGCGTTGATCACATCCTCTGGCAGTCGGTCCCATAGTTCGGCTATTCTGATTGCAAAGCTTTGCTGCTGCAGTCTCGTCTTCGCTCTTTTCTTGAACACATTTCGGCTTTGCCCTCTCGTTGCTGAGTCTCTCCGTAGGATATCTCGGCTTACTTCAGGGTCATATTTATCATGGAGAATCTTGTACGTCTCTATAATGTCACCTCGAAATCGCCAATAGGCCAGTGTTGTTAGCTTCAGGGTCCTCAGTCGGTCTTCATACTCTAAATCTTTCAGCCCTGGAACCAGTATTGCTGCCCTTCTTTGCACATTTTCTATCATGGTCACATCTTTTTCCCGGAGAGGATGCCACACGATGCTTGCGTATTCTAGATGGGCTCTTTCTAATGCTTTATAAAGCCATTTGAAGATTTCATGGCCAATGTATATAAAAGATCTATGGATAATCCCCATCAGCTGTGCCACCTTGTTAACTTTCTCCATTATGTGCTCCTCGAATGATAGTTTGAATTCAATGGTGACACCGAGATCTTATACTTTGTTGACCGTCATCAGCTCATGCTTTGATTCTTCAGCCGTCTTTTCCCCTCATAAAGTAGTGCCTCTCGTTCTCGGATGATCTTCCCACTGTCATCAGTTTACATTTATCAGGGTGGAATCTCAGTAGCCAGTCATCTGTCCAATCTTGCAGTCTACAGAGATCTTCTTGCAGATTTACTTGGTCTGCCTTACCCCTTATCTGTCGGAAGACTTTGGTGCCGTAAACATACATGAATGCATCTGTACACAATTCCTCTGGCAGGTAATTTATGTACAGCATGAACAGCACCGGGCCAACGACACTACCCTGTGGGATCCCGATAAGAACGTCTGACCACGATGACATTGTGTTGTTTACCATTGTTCGCTGCTTACTGTTGAACAGAAATGATTGTATCAATTTATGTATATTACCAGTTATCCTGTAACTAACAAGTTTATCCAGAAGCCACCTGTGTGGGACCATATCGAATGCTTTCATAAAATCCAAGTAGATCACATTGATGTTGCCTCACTCTTCCAGGTACTCTGACCTAGGGCTGTGCGGTTATGCGGATTTTGAACCATCTCCGATTTTTAAGCATGACTGTTTGAAAACCGGTGACATAATTTGACAACCGTACAACGTGTATGTTTAAATATACGGTTTTATAATTATTTTTTAAGGATATATCATAATATATAACATTGATTGTATAAATTTGCTTTAATTTTATCTATTTGCGAAATAAAATCTGAAATAAAACATACCTATGCAGTATCGTAACAGGAGAATGTTGCAAAATCGGATTGCTACATACGTTCAGCAATTATAATCTGCTAGCATTTTATTAAATTCTATAATACACGCTTGAAAGCATATCATAAGCGATCTAGTGTTTCTGATATCTATATCTATTATGAATTCTGAACGCGCATTCGGGACTCTAAACTCGGGACGTAATCTAACCTGCCAAAGTAAGTTGAGATCGAATTTGTCTAATTGCTCGGACGATCAAGAGTAATTTCTCGTGAATGTTCAGGAGCTGGCTCGACGTATGTTGGACAATATAATTAACACTCGATGCAGGTCGATATACATTATTAGCGCCAGAAAACAACTTTTACAGCTTACAACTGAGAGTTTTAAACCAAGTCCTTCCAAATCACGCTTATGATCTATATTGATTAATGCCAGATTCAGCGGGAACAGGCAATCAAAAAGGATTACAGAGTACCATCTCGGTACATTAAAAGCATTATCCCATCTTGGTCGTAAACTACGTGCTCCATCAAAAATAACATCTAAGCGTGCGCATGTGCACTATGCGCTTTAATGAACGTAGTCATTTTTATGACACGATCTCTCTCATAGGCTCATATACGCTTATGGCTCTACCCAGGGGGGGGGGGTGTTCAGGGAACGAGTCCAGGACCGGCGGCGCGTACCCAGCTTGGCTGGTACAGCCGGTACCCGCCCGGTCGATCCGAACTACACCATGCAGATGTGTACCATGTGGCAGTATTACGACGACTGTAACTAAATTCGACATAAGTGGGGTGTAAGCATAGGCTGGTGTAGTTTGGATCGACCGGTCGGGTACCAGCGTACCAGCTAAGCTGGGTATGCGCCGCCCGTCCTGGATTCGTTCCCTGAACATGACCCCCTGGGTAGAGCCATAGGCGTATATAGGCCTATGGGAGAGATCGTGTTGTAAAAATGACTAAGTTCTTTAAAGCGCATAGTGCGCATGCGCATGCTTAGATGCTATTTTTGATGGAGCACGTAGTTTACGACCAAGATGGGATGACGCTTTTAATGTACCGAGATGGTACTCTGTAATCCTTTTTGATTGCCTTTTCCCACTGAATCTGGCATTAATCAAGACCAGAATTCGACTGGCTTTTTAAATCTGTAGACCATTTCAAAATCGGTTAAGAAATGGCTGAGTTATCTACGGAAAACCCTTCTTGATTATCTTCAAAATATTGCCGTGACGTCATAACCACGTGGACGCAGAACTTCTAGAATATTTTAGAACATTCGACAGCCTTATTATCAGCTACGCGCTGAGTGGCTGTTGCTCGAACGATGATTGGTTGGAGCCTGCGCCTGTGACATCACGAGGAGTATAAAAGTAGACGCGATCCAGAGCATCCTCGGCCAGGGGCCAAATAGGTTGGACCTGTACCAGCTACTACCAGCACGACAGATATTACGCATATAACTTCGCTTTCTGTTGGTTTCTCTCCCGTAGCTAGCAGTTACCCAACCCACCGCACTAAAACAATTTTGTAACTCCCTACTTGTGGGAGCAATTTGGAACTTTCTAAATACTGTTCACGAATATCAATATCTACTTCGGAACACGAACTTGCGGTGAGGCCTTTACGGCCTGAATACGTGATTATACAGATGTAGAGGCAGGATGATCTTTGATGGATGACTCGCCGGATCTGCCGGCCATACCTAAAAGTGGTATTTCAACCGTCCCAGCACTAATGTTGTGTAGGTTCTTCTAACTTTCGACCGCATCAAGTAAACTTTGCCCGGTGCGTCTTCAGAGGTGGCTGACGTACCCAGCACCGTCAAGCTTTGTTTTGTATCTTCATTTGCATCTAACAACCCTGCTTGTGATCGGGTTGTTGACAGCTTCCATCCGTGCCATCGGTGTACGGGAACTTTCTTCACAGCAGTAATGCTATTGTATCTCTTGCTGACTACTCGTTAGACATTCCATTGTGCTTACAGTCCTGAGCGATGTATTCCCGCTATGAGTTTCTTGCGGGAATCCTGTTTGCGGGAACCAACTTGCGGGAACCAACCTGCGGGAACTTTCCAGTTTCCAGAGAATGCATCAACTCGCATCAATTTCAGTAACACGATCGCCTAACTTAAGAACGGCTACCGAGTATTCAAGTAACTATACTTCACATTTTAATTATTCCGCTAAATGTACTTTTCTAATTATATTGTATCCGTAAGAACTGTCCCAGTGACTAAAAGGTACCGTACCGGTCTTGGGACCGCTAGTCATAATTTCTGTATATGGTTATAGTTATTCTCATTTTCTGTAGGGTGTTTTCACTAACCGCACCGTAGTAGGTTCGTTAACCTGTATTAAGATATATAATTCTGATCATTTATTACTGTATTAATTGCTCTGGTTAGTTTATATATATATGTTCATATGCTTTGTTCATTTATAGAAAATATAGGACTGCAGTGCACGCAGGAAACACTATACAGCAACACTTATATATGCAGCACTTTCTCCCGCCACCAACAATTTTTCACTGAGGTTGCTGTCCGTGCTATAACTTTGTTTAGCCCAGCATGCTACCAACTAAACCATTTCTATTCAGCTCGATAGGGTAGGTTTAATATGATTAGAGACACTTTCTTCGTTAAGAAATCTGTAGTATACTCTTCTCTTCCGACAGTGCGATAATCTAGCCCCGCAATCCGGTAAGACTCATAACTCTAAGATTGTGTCTCTCTTCATGCTCCACTCCGCCTTGTGGCTTCTTAATTGTTTGGATGTCCCTATCCGCACCATGGGCTGATCCGACCCCGGGAAACTGTTGGGGTTACCGAGCGGTGATTGCCAGGTTGTGGTATCACACACATTCCCTCCGTATCTTCGGATACTTGGTAATTAGCACTTTTGCCAATGTAGGAAAGTACTGCGAAAACATAAATTAGTTATTATTTTATTTGCTGTACAATCCTCCCGCACCGCAGTGCAAAATTGGGCAACTTGTACATAAACCTAATGACAGGTTAAACGGTTAGTTCCATAGGACCCGTTAACGGGCGAGATGCGTATCCCCACCGAATTCCATAAAAATGTCTGGGCATGATATTTAGATCTGCCATGCCCTCACGGGAAGGACATTTACGGTGGGTATTCATCTCTCTTACCCCCCACCCTAACGATAAATCAGTTGCCTAAAAATGCTTTTGTGAAAAGTAACCAGTGTCTTGTGACGTTTTATGTGGTTACGGAGCGAGATATTAGGATTCTTATCCAGTTCGGAGATCTTACTAGGTAACATGTATGAGCGCTGTCTTCAGCATTGATGTCTTAGGGAATCCATTCACAATGACAGCCGTGTCTAACAGCTAGGTAAACACCTGCCATTTGTGACCTAAAATAGTTCTTGTTTCTAAAAACTAAAAGCTAGTGAAGCAAAGCAGAAGGCCCGCATAAATAAAGCGACGACTACTAATTCAACATACTAAGACTCACATAAGACAGTGACATGGGAATCCTTCGGGAATCGTTCGTCCCGTCTTCACGTAAAACCACACCCAACCCTATAGTCATAATCTCACTAGGTATGGTCTTTTCTTTTTCAAGCATTTTGGTTGAAATATTAGAGTGGGGCCCATTTTTGCCTACTACTCTTCTCCCGCTTTAAGCAGTGGCGACACCTTCCTGAGACGGAGGCCCGCATGAGGCACTTGCCTCTCGCAAGGATTCAGCGACGACGGTTACCGTGAGGATAATACTCCTCACCCAAACTAGCACTAGGAGCAGTGCCCGCGTGAGGCACATGACTTTTCGTCCGAGATAATCTTCTTCCTTTCAGCTTCGAGGTATAATAACTTATATTACATTAATTAGTTACGTCTCGTGTATGGGAGCTTCCCTTGTGGGGATACCTCTGCGGACCTACGAGTCTGTGGTGTACCTCCGGGGGCCCCATGTTTAAAAATTCACCTGGCTGTCTCTATGTCTTGTATTTTCGTATGCTCCTCATTTTTATCTAGCATACTCGATAGTTCGTTTAGGTAAAATCATTGTATAGACTTATATGTTTGGGCCACCAAATCAAATCTTGTAAGTCCATAGATCACGAAATTGCTATTGACAGGCATACTAGTGACACAAACTCTTGGGATGAGACCATTGTATTATGTTCACGACGATGGTCGCACGGCCCCACCAGAACGATTGAGTTCCACCGGCATTAGGAGCTGGTTTTTGCTACCCGTAGGGCAGTCTCGTACAGGATCCGTCACCCGGAGACTGGATGCTAACCAGCGTCATCGTTCATCGTGCATTTGCGGCATGGCGAGTTGACATGATACACTGGAACGGCCCGACACTACCCCGCGAGCTACACTATCGGGAGCTAGTCTTTATATTATATACATTTGCATAATTTTTGAAAATTACCACAGGAATGACTGGCACTGTTTAGAGTAGAGCCAATGATTCAGACCGCAGGCCCTTGAGACACACCTCATTCTGGAGTTGATTCCTAATCCTATATTTATCAGTTTAACAGATTCTGAGATCTGTAGATCAGCATACACACCATAGCAAAATAGTTATTCTTACATCTAGTAATTGTACTGTAGCATGATTGTTGTTTACCGCACCTATACATTTATCTATGTGCAGTGAAAAATATAAACAAATTGTTTGTATACATGTTTATCAGAGCACCGTTAAGTAGTTTAATTAATATTTCCTTTGTTTTGTGTACAAGTTCATTAGCACATTGTTAATGTTCATATTGTTAGTACGGCACTGTTACTTTAGCTCAATGGCTTTTTTCACGAATCCTGGTTGTTTCATCCGGATTCCCGTTCCCACGCCAAATCATTTTGCATCATTACCTGTTTGCCCTGGGATATTTCTCCAATAATTCCAATTGCCATGGATCATTTCACGCTGCTTGAACTCATCAGTATTTTGCAGCGCATATTTGGTGCAGTACATAACATAATTCTCTGGACAGTCGCTCAAGCTTAAATAGCTTATATGATAGAGTTTCGTGTGTAACAATTCGCTTACTGGGATCCAGAATCGCCTGTGTGCAGTTTTTCATCTGTTTCAAAGCCAAGTTGTTTCAAGCAGCTGCATATCTTCTTAATTAGCATGTCTCTAGCGGAGTGCAGCTCCGGGCATACAAGAAGGAAGTGTATGGGAGTTTCATCCTCAGTTGTGTCATCATCTGCTGATTTAAGGATCAATCCTGAATTTATTCTGCACTCTATTGTCTGCTGATTTGCACAAGCCGAGTTTCTCATGATACCAAGGTGTTTTCCTTGCTTTGTGGTATCCAGTACCTTTCCATTAAAATAGGCTCGCGGGCCTTTAACTGCCATGGTGGTGGTCTTAGTACTACTGAAATGGTAGCGTCCATTGGCTGCATTTAGATGGGCTTCATTAATCAGCTGCTGCACGGCATCTATTGTACTTGCAACAAGTACTAAATCATCTGCACACATAACCATACCACTTGGAATTGTACCAATTCAATATGTTGCAGAATGAGTCTCATAATTATCTCGTAGGCTATTACTTCTGTTGTTGAACAGATCTGTTGATGACTCACCTCCTTGTCTGATTCCTTGACCATCATTAAATGCCCTTGAGAGAGTTCCTTTCCACTTAATTTCTGCACCGATACTGGTATACATACTATCAAATATGGTCCATAGCTTGCCATTGATACCTTAAGAGTACACAGTACTTAGAAGTCATGCATGGTCTACAATGTCGAAGGCCTTACTCACATCCATGAATGTGTTGTACTGATGAGCCTTGCTATCCATGGCTTCAGCAATAGTTTCACTTAATATGAAGACTGCATTTGTTGATGAGAACCAAATTGGAGTTTGCGCTTTGGTTCAGTATTGGCCTGATATGTTTGACAATCTCCTTCTCAGCAACCTTTCCCAGGATAGAGCCAACAGTAATCTATGTGTAGCTATCTGGGTATCGACCTGACTTGCCTTTCTTTGGCACCGGAGTCACCAGGCCAGTTTTCATTGAATCTGGAACTGTTCCAGTAGGTAGCACATCATTGATAATCATATTTAGGATCAGAATGACCGTATATGCTGCATACTGTACATGTTCTGACGATATTCCGAATATATTCTGTTCTATTCTGTTCTTGGGGTTTCCGCCAATGTCTGCTGCACAAGCTTTCCATGTTTGAGCATACTTATATGTTTTCTAGTCTCTCCCATGGTCATAAGATCGAGAGAGGGTGCTGGGAACTCTGTAAGACTAGTCAGCAGGCATCTGAGTTCAGATGATTGCCTCATCACATTATCAAAAGTTGGCTCATCTTTCGGAGTTGCCAACTTCTCAAAGTAAGATGCCCACAATTCAGATTCTGTCCCCTTGACTTCTGGGGCACTAAGAACAATTGATGGTTCTTCAGAGAGTTTCATGTTTTGCAGCTTTTTTTATTGCACTAAACATCTTGCCCTGGTCATTTTCATTAGCAACCATTATTGTATCATGGAGATGATGTCTTCTTTTGCGATGAGCTGTCACTGTAACTTTCTCAGAGCCTTCTTGGTTAATCTTTTTATAGCAGATTCGCCATCCTCTGGACGGCCCTCATCCTTCTAGATCATGTATGCCAACTTTGCATCATAAGCCAGAGGTTTTAATTGAATGCCCCATTTATAACCATACCATAAGTAACCATAAGTTGGTACTGGATGCAGTATTTCTCCTATATGTCCAGATCTTCATACTCTTCATCGGTGTCTACAATTACTTGCATGATGTGTCTCGAAGTATCAATTTGGGCCTTTTAGTTGTAGAGGATGTCTTACCGCTTGTCGAAAGTTTTTACAGTTGGTGCGTTGATCACATCCTCTGGCAGTCGGTCCCATAGTTCGGCTATTCTGATTGCAAAGCTTTGCTGCTGCAGTCTCGTCTTCGCTCTTTTCTTGAACACATTTCGGCTTTGCCCTCTCGTTGCTGAGTCTCTCCGTAGGATATCTCGGCTTACTTCAGGGTCATATTTATCATGGAGAATCTTGTACGTCTCTATAATGTCACCTCGAAATCGCCAATAGGCCAGTGTTGTTAGCTTCAGGGTCCTCAGTCGGTCTTCATACTCTAAATCTTTCAGCCCTGGAACCAGTATTGCTGCCCTTCTTTGCACATTTTCTATCATGGTCACATCTTTTTCCCGGAGAGGATGCCACACGATGCTTGCGTATTCTAGATGGGCTCTTTCTAATGCTTTATAAAGCCATTTGAAGATTTCATGGCCAATGTATATAAAAGATCTATGGATAATCCCCATCAGCTGTGCCACCTTGTTAACTTTCTCCATTATGTGCTCCTCGAATGATAGTTTGAATTCAATGGTGACACCGAGATCTTATACTTTGTTGACCGTCATCAGCTCATGCTTTGATTCTTCAGCCGTCTTTTCCCCTCATAAAGTAGTGCCTCTCGTTCTCGGATGATCTTCCCACTGTCATCAGTTTACATTTATCAGGGTGGAATCTCAGTAGCCAGTCATCTGTCCAATCTTGCAGTCTACAGAGATCTTCTTGCAGATTTACTTGGTCTGCCTCACCCCTTATCTGTCGGAAGACTTTGGTGCCGTAAACATACATGAATGCATCTGTACACAATTCCTCTGGCAGGTAATTTATGTACAGCATGAACAGCACCGGGCCAACGACACTACCCTGTGGGATCCCGATAAGAACGTCTGACCACGATGACATTGTGTTGTTTACCATTGTTCGCTGCTTACTGTTGAACAGAAATGATTGTATCAATTTATGTATATTACCAGTTATCCTGTAACTAACAAGTTTATCCAGAAGCCACCTGTGTGGGACCATATCGAATGCTTTCATAAAATCCAAGTAGATCACATTGATGTTGCCTCACTCTTCCAGGTACTCTGACCTAGGGCTGTGCGGTTATGCGGATTTTGAACCATCTCCGATTTTTAAGCATGACTGTTTGAAAACCGGTGACATAATTTGACAACCGTACAACGTGTATGTTTAAATATACGGTTTTATAATTATTTTTTAAGGATATATCATAATATATAACATTGATTGTATAAATTTGCTTTAATTTTATCTATTTGCGAAATAAAATCTGAAATAAAACATACCTATGCAGTATCGTAACAGGAGAATGTTGCAAAATCGGATTGCTACATACGTTCAGCAATTATAATCTGCTAGCATTTTATTAAATTCTATAATACACGCTTGAAAGCATATCATAAGCGATCTAGTGTTTCTGATATCTATATCTATTATGAATTCTGAACGCGCATTCGGGACTCTAAACTCGGGACGTAATCTAACCTGCCAAAGTAAGTTGAGATCGAATTTGTCTAATTGCTCGGACGATCAAGAGTAATTTCTCGTGAATGTTCAGGAGCTGGCTCGACGTATGTTGGACAATATAATTAACACTCGATGCAGGTCGATATACATTATTAGCGCCAGAAAACAACTTTTACAGCTTACAACTGAGAGTTTTAAACCAAGTCCTTCCAAATCACGCTTATGATCTATATTGATTAATGCCAGATTCAGCGGGAACAGGCAATCAAAAAGGATTACAGAGTACCATCTCGGTACATTAAAAGCATTATCCCATCTTGGTCGTAAACTACGTGCTCCATCAAAAATAACATCTAAGCGTGCGCATGTGCACTATGCGCTTTAATGAACGTAGTCATTTTTATGACACGATCTCTCTCATAGGCTCATATACGCTTATGGCTCTACCCAGGGGGGGGGTGTTCAGGGAACGAGTCCAGGACCGGCGGCGCGTACCCAGCTTGGCTGGTACAGCCGGTACCCGCCCGGTCGATCCGAACTACACCATGCAGATGTGTACCATGTGGCAGTATTACGACGACTGTAACTAAATTCGACATAAGTGGGGTGTAAGCATAGGCTGGTGTAGTTTGGATCGACCGGTCGGGTACCAGCGTACCAGCTAAGCTGGGTATGCGCCGCCCGTCCTGGATTCGTTCCCTGAACATGACCCCCTGGGTAGAGCCATAGGCGTATATAGGCCTATGGGAGAGATCGTGTTGTAAAAATGACTAAGTTCTTTAAAGCGCATAGTGCGCATGCGCATGCTTAGATGCTATTTTTGATGGAGCACGTAGTTTACGACCAAGATGGGATGACGCTTTTAATGTACCGAGATGGTACTCTGTAATCCTTTTTGATTGCCTTTTCCCACTGAATCTGGCATTAATCAAGACCAGAATTCGACTGGCTTTTTAAATCTGTAGACCATTTCAAAATCGGTTAAGAAATGGCTGAGTTATCTACGGAAAACCCTTCTTGATTATCTTCAAAATATTGCCGTGACGTCATAACCACGTGGACGCAGAACTTCTAGAATATTTTAGAACATTCGACAGCCTTATTATCAGCTACGCGCTGAGTGGCTGTTGCTCGAACGATGATTGGTTGGAGCCTGCGCCTGTGACATCACGAGGAGTATAAAAGTAGACGCGATCCAGAGCATCCTCGGCCAGGGGCCAAATAGGTTGGACCTGTACCAGCTACTACCAGCACGACAGATATTACGCATATAACTTCGCTTTCTGTTGGTTTCTCTCCCGTAGCTAGCAGTTACCCAACCCACCGCACTAAAACAATTTTGTAACTCCCTACTTGTGGGAGCAATTTGGAACTTTCTAAATACTGTTCACGAATATCAATATCTACTTCGGAACACGAACTTGCGGTGAGGCCTTTACGGCCTGAATACGTGATTATACAGATGTAGAGGCAGGATGATCTTTGATGGATGACTCGCCGGATCTGCCGGCCATACCTAAAAGTGGTATTTCAACCGTCCCAGCACTAATGTTGTGTAGGTTCTTCTAACTTTCGACCGCATCAAGTAAACTTTGCCCGGTGCGTCTTCAGAGGTGGCTGACGTACCCAGCACCGTCAAGCTTTGTTTTGTATCTTCATTTGCATCTAACAACCCTGCTTGTGATCGGGTTGTTGACAGCTTCCATCCGTGCCATCGGTGTACGGGAACTTTCTTCACAGCAGTAATGCTATTGTATCTCTTGCTGACTACTCGTTAGACATTCCATTGTGCTTACAGTCCTGAGCGATGTATTCCCGCTATGAGTTTCTTGCGGGAATCCTGTTTGCGGGAACCAACTTGCGGGAACCAACCTGCGGGAACTTTCCAGTTTCCAGAGAATGCATCAACTCGCATCAATTTCAGTAACACGATCGCCTAACTTAAGAACGGCTACCGAGTATTCAAGTAACTATACTTCACATTTTAATTATTCCGCTAAATGTACTTTTCTAATTATATTGTATCCGTAAGAACTGTCCCAGTGACTAAAAGGTACCGTACCGGTCTTGGGACCGCTAGTCATAATTTCTGTATATGGTTATAGTTATTCTCATTTTCTGTAGGGTGTTTTCACTAACCGCACCGTAGTAGGTTCGTTAACCTGTATTAAGATATATAATTCTGATCATTTATTACTGTATTAATTGCTCTGGTTAGTTTATATATATATGTTCATATGCTTTGTTCATTTATAGAAAATATAGGACTGCAGTGCACGCAGGAAACACTATACAGCAACACTTATATATGCAGCACTTTCTCCCGCCACCAACAATTTTTCACTGAGGTTGCTGTCCGTGCTATAACTTTGTTTAGCCCAGCATGCTACCAACTAAACCATTTCTATTCAGCTCGATAGGGTAGGTTTAATATGATTAGAGACACTTTCTTCGTTAAGAAATCTGTAGTATACTCTTCTCTTCCGACAGTGCGATAATCTAGCCCCGCAATCCGGTAAGACTCATAACTCTAAGATTGTGTCTCTCTTCATGCTCCACTCCGCCTTGTGGCTTCTTAATTGTTTGGATGTCCCTATCCGCACCATGGGCTGATCCGACCCCGGGAAACTGTTGGGGTTACCGAGCGGTGATTGCCAGGTTGTGGTATCACACACATTCCCTCCGTATCTTCGGATACTTGGTAATTAGCACTTTTGCCAATGTAGGAAAGTACTGCGAAAACATAAATTAGTTATTATTTTATTTGCTGTACAATCCTCCCGCACCGCAGTGCAAAATTGGGCAACTTGTACATAAACCTAATGACAGGTTAAACGGTTAGTTCCATAGGACCCGTTAACGGGCGAGATGCGTATCCCCACCGAATTCCATAAAAATGTCTGGGCATGATATTTAGATCTGCCATGCCCTCACGGGAAGGACATTTACGGTGGGTATTCATCTCTCTTACCCCCCACCCTAACGATAAATCAGTTGCCTAAAAATGCTTTTGTGAAAAGTAACCAGTGTCTTGTGACGTTTTATGTGGTTACGGAGCGAGATATTAGGATTCTTATCCAGTTCGGAGATCTTACTAGGTAACATGTATGAGCGCTGTCTTCAGCATTGATGTCTTAGGGAATCCATTCACAATGACAGCCGTGTCTAACAGCTAGGTAAACACCTGCCATTTGTGACCTAAAATAGTTCTTGTTTCTAAAAACTAAAAGCTAGTGAAGCAAAGCAGAAGGCCCGCATAAATAAAGCGACGACTACTAATTCAACATACTAAGACTCACATAAGACAGTGACATGGGAATCCTTCGGGAATCGTTCGTCCCGTCTTCACGTAAAACCACACCCAACCCTATAGTCATAATCTCACTAGGTATGGTCTTTTCTTTTTCAAGCATTTTGGTTGAAATATTAGAGTGGGGCCCATTTTTGCCTACTACTCTTCTCCCGCTTTAAGCAGTGGCGACACCTTCCTGAGACGGAGGCCCGCATGAGGCACTTGCCTCTCGCAAGGATTCAGCGACGACGGTTACCGTGAGGATAATACTCCTCACCCAAACTAGCACTAGGAGCAGTGCCCGCGTGAGGCACATGACTTTTCGTCCGAGATAATCTTCTTCCTTTCAGCTTCGAGGTATAATAACTTATATTACATTAATTAGTTACGTCTCGTGTATGGGAGCTTCCCTTGTGGGGATACCTCTGCGGACCTACGAGTCTGTGGTGTACCTCCGGGGGCCCCATGTTTAAAAATTCACCTGGCTGTCTCTATGTCTTGTATTTTCGTATGCTCCTCATTTTTATCTAGCATACTCGATAGTTCGTTTAGGTAAAATCATTGTATAGACTTATATGTTTGGGCCACCAAATCAAATCTTGTAAGTCCATAGATCACGAAATTGCTATTGACAGGCATACTAGTGACACAAACTCTTGGGATGAGACCATTGTATTATGTTCACGACGATGGTCGCACGGCCCCACCAGAACGATTGAGTTCCACCGGCATTAGGAGCTGGTTTTTGCTACCCGTAGGGCAGTCTCGTACAGGATCCGTCACCCGGAGACTGGATGCTAACCAGCGTCATCGTTCATCGTGCATTTG
Organism: Chaetoderma sp. LZ-2023a; assembly: GCA_034401795.1. NCBI lineage: Eukaryota > Metazoa > Mollusca > Caudofoveata > Chaetodermatida > Chaetodermatidae > Chaetoderma > Chaetoderma sp. LZ-2023a. Next base: position 134,589,472 of record CM067370.1, on the reverse strand, counting down.
CGGCATGGCGAGTTGACATGATACACTGGAACGGCCCGACACTACCCCGCGAGCTACACTATCGGGAGCTAGTCTTTATATTATATACATTTGCATAATGCGTCTCATGAATTTCACTGGTCTCCAAAATGGTATTTTCAAGACCTGAAATGACTAACTATCGAGTGCTCTACAAATTTTCTAACTATAGTTTAGGCATCCAAAACATATTTTCTACTCCATGAACCACTTGAATTGGCCACTAAAAGTCACAGTAAATTTTGCAATGTATCTCTCTACGTGTTATCCTAGAGGGGGTATACGAATTGCTAATTGTCTAGGAATCTAATATATGACAGATTGTGCAAGAACTCAAAATGACATATCGCGATGAATTTAAAAGCGCAAAATCTAATGTTTTAAAGCAATTTAAGTAATGATTTCACTATATCCTCTAAAATTGCATCGGATACTATACATGTAGCTACAGATTTAAGTCTACCACTAAAAACGTTCTATTTTCATGGTATTGCAAATTTTCTCTTTTTCACGAAAACTGAAAATATTTTCAGCCAATAAACCGGATATCCGCTTCAAACCGAATTTATGGCCAACACCGTCACCGGTTGTGTTCTTACCAAAACCGCACAGCCCTACTCTGACCATTTCTCAAAGACCTTCAATGGTTGCACGGATGTTCTAACACACTCTAGCTTTGTTTGTTTTCCTGACAGAACGGCTAGCATAAAGAGAGGATTGATATAATATTGCATTTGTTTTCTTCAGCAACACGTCAGTAATAGGATATGGACCACTTGTTTCTAACATCACCTACAGCTGTAGACGGGTGATGTAAACTGTTTATATCTATTCATATCCACTTTTTCCCCAGTTTATCCGTCTTTTGACTACCTCTGATGAACTGACTTCCATGGGTTTGTACACATTCATGTTTATGGAAAGAGTAGCTATGACAGCATCATGTGCACTGATATTTATTTGATTACGAGGATCTACTGTAATATTCGTAACTGGACTTGCTTGATCAGATAGGTTCTTCCACTGTAGCGCACCCGGCCACCAGGACAACAAATATGTAGAAATATGCACATCTACATGTAATAATACATGATAGTAATAATGATAATGATAATAATAATGAAAATAATAATGAAAATAATAATAATAATAATAATAATAATAATAATAATACATGTAAATAATAGTAATGGTAATGTCGTTGTTACTGTTATTATTAAATATAATGATAATAGTAATGCGACAATAATAATAATAATAATAATAATAATAATAATAATAATAATAATAAAAAAAATAATGGTGGTGACAGCAATAATTGCACATGATAAAAACAATCATGATAATGATAAAACTGATAATACTAATAATAATAATAATAATAATAATAATAATAATAATAATAATAATAATAATAATAATACATGTAAATAATATTAATGGTGCCAATAATATTTTTGTTTTTATTGTTGTTAATAATAATAATAATAATAATAATAATAATAATAATAATAATAATAATAATAATAATAATAATAATAATCGTAATTTCACTGAATAGTAATAATACTCCGCAAGATGGTCACTCCACTCCATCCACCGCCCCTCCCTCCCCCTACCTCCCCAACCACCGCACCCCCTCTTTATGTAAAACGGTATGTCATAAGTCATGTCTCCACACGTAATTTGTTTAAATTTATTGTATCGTACCCTATGTCCTTTGTAATATAAAATATCCATATAAATGTATATAAATGTTATATGTATAAACATAATATTACAAATTTATGTTATATGTCAAGGGTCCACCGCATCATAGGCCTTGCCTTTGGTGGATGCCTGTATTGAATTGTTGAATTATTTGGATATCTGGACTAATACATCTCAAGCTAGACTAAAAAAACTAAAATCTCTGCAAAAGCAATCTATTAAACTATTTTCACAAACAGCAGGTCGCCAGGATATCTTTAAATCAGAAAAGGTCTTAAAACTTGAGTACATAGGAGGGTTCCAACTATACACAATCTTAAGGGACTTCCACAATGGCAACTTACCCTCATCCTTATCTAACATTTTTATGCTCAATACACAATTGCATCCTCACAACACAAGAACAAGAGATAACCTCCATTCAACACACCACCAAACAAAAGCAGCACAACAAAAACCCTCATACAAAGCAATTCAGTTATGGAATAATACAGACACAAGCACACGCACAGACATCATAAAGCTACAGTACTTTAAGCAGAATATCAAAAAGAAGATTATAGAAACCTACTAGACTCTGGAAAACACACACCATCATGGCATGCTATTCTCATACTTGCACCCAGTCACAAGAACAAATAATAATAATAATAATAATAATAATAATAATAATAATAATAATAATAATAATAATATTAATAATAAGAAGAATATCTGTCATAATGGTAACTACCAAACAACTAACTCTACCATCACAGCCTAAAAAATACTTTGTCATTGATAATAAGAATATGTAATATAGAATTATTAACTTAAGCAAGATAAGCACACATCCCTCTGTCATGTCTTTCCCTGTAAAAATGTAAATTGTCATACGTCTATTAACTGTTGGACTGCTGGAAGCGGACAATAACTCCAATTGGTATTTTCAAGATTGGCTGAGTATTTTAGAAAAAATTTGACTGAAAGTTGCTTGTGGCTTAGCCACCGACAACGTTCGGTCAAATTGTTTTAGAGGTACTCAGCATACCCTGAGTTAGGCTCCATGGAAAATGTAGACTGCAGAGGCTTGGCAGCGAGACAGTTAACTATATGTATATAAAGGACTATAACATGTCAACCGTATGTATTCAGTATTCTCATGTCCTATACTGTTGTTGTTATATGTTATGTTATATGTAGGGGTCCACCGCCACATAGGCTCTGCCTTTGGTGGACTACCTGTTGTGAAACTGTAAATGTATATTCTATATCAAAATAAATAATCTTGAACTTGAACTTGAACTTGAACTTGAATTATTTACCGATATGGAAATAAAGAATCTTGAATCTTGAGATAGTTCAAGAAAATGATCCAGCTCTGATGTCGTATTTCCAGTACAGTGGTGATATGTAGGCACATTTGGCAACAAAGATGATTCTCTATAGCCAGCCTCCACACACAAAAATGCGTCAGGGGTTTGTCGTTATTTGTAAGAACTCTGTCTCTGTCAAACATTCCATTAGCGTCGCCTGTTCCTCGTCTCCGCACGATCTGCGTTTTGGATCCGTGTTTTATAATTCCGTAAAGATTTGTTTTCATTTTCGAAATTCCAAAAATATAAACTAACGCGTTATCATTTGCAAATTCTGAAGTGATAAGCAAAATTATACGTAAATACGAAATACACATTATACTTTATCAAAAGGTATGTTACAATGACAAAAATACTGTATAGGGTGTCATGTCCGATGAATATAACCAGTTTTCGCGGTGTCGGTCAAACGGTGTCTAGACATTTGGGCAGCCAACCATTTTTGGCAACTTAGAGTACATTTTCGGCAGCCCGTTTTCGGCAGCCTATATTACTGTGTGTTTTATGTATTATTCATGAGTTACCTATGTTACCATATGTCTATATATAGGCACACTCAGAGTTGCCCTTATGCGTCCTTTTGCGCGTATATAGTATATGCATAAAAATGGCAGAGGGATGCATAAAAATTAACCCTCTGCATCCTCGAGGATGCACGAGGGACGTAGTGAAAAAGTGTAACAGAAACTGGTAACTTTGCATGTGCTTAATTATCGATTATATTATCGTGTGTGTATATTTATTTGTGCATGTTTTTACTTTAGGAAATATACCTAATGCATTGTGTGTTCAATAAAAATAAACTTACTGCGTTGTTTAAGACTATGATTTGTTGTATGTTTTCTTACACAACTCAAAAGTTGTTAATGCCCATAAATCAGATTCAACCACCACATTTAATTGTAAACACAATCCCCAAATCATCCTTAGTATTCTATTTGACTAATTTTGATAAATAATGAGTTTACAAGCCCGATGTTAGTCGCCTTGTTTGGCCTACAAATTGCAAAAAATACCTGCCATGTTTCTGTCTGTTGTGCTAAACGTCAGTGTGACGCGTCAGTATTTGATTGGATAACAGCGGAATCTCCCTCTAGAGGAACTCATCCTTGAGAAATCCAATACAACTGATCAAGCGTATACAAATGTGTCTGGGCGTCTTAATCGTTTCACATCTCAGAACATTGGACAGATCACAAAGTTGTTATAACTAATATGCTGAATATTTTGAAATTAATTTGCGCATGCCTACTTGCCTAAAGCAGCAACGACTACAGCCAAAATATGTTTTTCCATTTACTTATCAAAGTATCTAAATGGATGAAGGAATATATGGAAGATATTGTGATATCTTTTACATTTGAATGGTCATTTGACGGATTAGCGGCGGTGTCTGTGTATTGCTGTTTGAATAACAGTATCAATAAGCGCTATAAGCCGTCTTTTATTTAGCAATAGCGGCTAATTGATTGACTGATGGATTAGTGTTTATAATGTTTAACAAAACTTGATCGTTAGGTGTTCCCAATTTCTCAACTCAAAAGCTCATCCCAGCAACGATGTTCAACGATATCGTCATTTTTCCAAACAGCATATAGCTCAAAGCTCCCTGATACAAGCGTCCTTATTGGATACACGCTAATGCGTTATCTATGCTTCAACCAATCAGCAATCGCGTTACATAGTTACTCCCTATGAATTAGACATATCAGGTTGTTGGCTGATATATTTTCACTAATTACGCATTTTAATCTGATTTATACAGATTATTTTTGATAAATTATTGTTTTGTCTGATATTAGCCTATGTATTCCACTATATTTAGTCATTCCAGTTACATTATAAAAAAATACGCGCGCATTATATCGAAGTAGATTAAGTCGTCCTTGAGCAAATTCGCCACAGGTACTCGTAATTTTTCAATTCGTCCAAAGTCAAGTTATGGTTTTATAGAAAAACTAATGCAGTGGTCTTAGCTAATTGGAAATGTTAATCATACAAGGTTGTCAATGTAGGTTGGTTGGTTTATCAGACAACAAACAAGTACAGTGCTTTAAGTTATTGTTTATTGATATGCAGTTCAAATGACATTAGTTAAATATACAATGGCCATTTCAATATATCAATTTTAGCCACGATTGTAGATCACAGAATACCTATTTTTGAAAATTACCACAGGAATGACTGGCACTGTTTAGAGTAGAGCCAATGATTTTCCTTTTCAAAATAACATGTTTTCCGTTTCAGGATATATTAAATTCCGTTTTGTCACCGGTTTCCTAATTTTTCAGCTTCAAATGCATCATAATGTGTTGCTATCTCCCCATGGTTACCACCAACCCTTGTAGGTATGCTTCTCCAGAGGCCAAAAGTATAATGAGGCATTGGTAATTCAATAAATATGATATTTCAGTGAGGTAACAAGCAATATTAGATAGAATTTAAATCCAGAACTTCACCCTTAAAATTCAAGCCCATTAAATTACCAATGAAACATCACAATTCTGAACTCAGTCAATTGTCACTACTGCAAATTGTGTGTGTGCGTGACCGTAAATATTTGTGACGTAACGCATAGGGTTTAACAGGTGCAATATGGCAAATGTTTCTACACTTGCTTTATAATATATATACCGGGAACTAGTGACTGCTAATCGCGCGTAACCGGGCACATGCTCGAAATGCTAAAACGTCAATTAGAATTAAGTCTGCGTAACAGTCTATCCAGCTTGTCAGATTGCGCCCGGAACACGTTTGTGTACCGGGAACGTGTCAGATTGAGCAATGGTCCGCCATTTTATACTTTAGATTTGCCGCTTCAATAGTTTTAAAAAGGCGTGAAAATGACAAAATATTGACTGTTGATGTTCTCTAGCGTTATATATGAATGTTTTATCAGGTTTCTTGGTTAGGTGTCATCGTAATTTAACTCTAAACGTCAAGAAAGGGCTTCTATGGGTTTTAATTTCGCGTAAAATTTTGGAATTATGTACAGGAAAGATATCATCTCTGTGTACCGGAAAGACATCTCCGTGTACCGGAAAGACACGAAACAAAGTCTTGCGCATTGGAGTAAACGGATGTAATACGTTTGTCGTGATTTGGGAATATTTTGACATAAGCGAACTCTACTACTTTGCGATAGACATCAAATAACGCCAATTTTAATGATAATAAGCGAGAAATTTAAATAAAATTAATATTTTCACCGAGATGGTCAATTATTTAATGCGATTATATCTAGTTTTTGTGGAAAACATTTAATTGTCACCAAGATACCAGATTCCGTTTCACTATGTCCATTCCGCAAATTCCGTTCGTTTACCGCGATCACAGAAAATCATTGCCTCTAGTTTAGAGCCAGTCCTTCCAGTGTTAAACTTTCAAAAATAGGTATTTTGGTGATCTACAATAGTGGCCAAAAGTGTTAAGTGCTAAAGGTTAATAAACTATGCATAGTTAATATTCTCTATATACACATTAACATTATTTACACAGTGTCATACCTAGTGCTTTCAACATGTTTAATAAAGTGCTTTATAATTAGATCAATGTGTTGTGTTTATTTTAAGAAAAAAACATGGGACCCCCATATTTCAGATGAGGACCCCATGGGACCCCCAGATTTTACAGTGGAACCCCCAAATCTGAGAGTGTGGGGTCCTTGGGACCCCCAAAAATCAGGTGTTGTGGGCAACACTGGGCACACTAGTCTGAGTCTGCTCTGACTCAACGGTCAACCCGCCCCTGTGACAGATATTTGGACAGACTGGCGGGCCCGGGGAGAGTCAGAGCAATTAGTATGTTCCAAAGTTGGAGAACTACGCCACCGCTTGGTAGTGCGCCTCTTAATCGACCTTAGCTACAATATTCGACACAAACCCCGGTTATTGCTTCATATAATTCACATAACCATTCGCTTGCACCTTAAATCATGTTAGATATGTGGGTCATTCCGTGTCAAATCAGCAAATTTCCAGAAATGTCCCCACCTGACCATCTCAGAATTGCTTAATATTTTGTTTACAGCTACCTACACATATTTTAGGTGATTATGCAAAATTATAGAGTCCAGTTTTACATACTTTTCAAAATATTGCAGTTTGGGTAACATAGGGGTGGCGAAAATGTTACAGGATTTTCGCACATGTTATTTTTTCTGCAACTTTCAAGTCCTAATATCTCCCTTATTATACATGCTAGCCATCTGAAATTTTTATCATTAATTCACTGCCACATGTCTTACTGGAAAATGCAAAGAAATGCCAAATACCTTTATAAATCTTTATTTAATACTTTACCAAAAATGGCAAAATAATCTTCGACATTGTGCATTTTGCAACTTTTATCTGAGAATAAAACACAAACTGTCTGCAGTTAGGGCTTGCCTTTTCACATGCTTTATGTATCCATATAGATGAACATGCACAGGTGTTTGTAACCTCCTAAGTTTATAACTTTTAGAGATATGACTTGTTGAAAACAAGAAAATCTTCACGCATGTCAAGTTTCAGCTGCAAATATTATTAAGAGGGACAGGTGGCACACACGATTGCTATATATCAAAAGAAAGCATATGGTCTAAGCTTTAATTTGATACCTAGAACAACTTGCCCCTATGATTATTTCAGTGTGATATTAATTTAACAAAATAGGGTTATTTTGTCAATTCGCGATTGATTAATTATGCATAACTCAGTAATTACTTCGGAAATACTTCAAAGTGGATTGAATATTCAAGAACAAATTTAAAGTAATAAGTATGTAACACTGCTTCCATATAAATCTTTAGCACTAATGTCAAAATTTTCAAAAATTTCCAATTTAAAACAAGGTTAAATTGATGCCACTTTTGTAAACAACTTTCTCAGAAGATGCTGCTGCCTTAAACATCATCATCATCTAAGGAAATTGTTTTCCAAATCTGTTAATGCCAAAAACAAGAGAATGTTAATGCTAGTGTGCTCAGGATTAAAGCTGCATTACGGTAACTTCACTAAATTATATGTAATTGTATCTTGTATATCAATCATGTTTAGGCTTTCTCTTTCTGTTGCTAACTATGTACAAGGAGGTAGTCAGCATACTAGCATAGTACAGTTGCTTACATGTAACAGAAGTTATTTACGACAGAAACTTGGTAGCAGAAAATGTTCTGAAACACTCTGTAATTTGTGTCATTGTGTCCTGATCCAACTTATACTGACGACCAGTTATTGTGGTACGGTTTGTCACTGCACAGAGAATATGATCAATTGGAACAGCACATTCATCTCGTCTTCGTGGCCAAGAAAATGATCTTGCTGGACCTTTTGGCGGCATGAAGTTAATCAGAAGATCTTGATGCTCCTCCGATATCTCTACAATGTTTCCAAGATACCAGTTCTGATCAGAAACCGTGGCTACATACTGTCCTGGTTGAAAGTTTAGAGACGTTTCTGTGCCTGAGACGCTCACTTTCGTACTGGCACCGTTTTCATCAGCAGATATTCTACTAATGCGTAACTCACTAGTACTGGTGGGAATGAAGCAGTGATGGCTCCTTGTTCCAGGAATCGTACCTGCATTTGCGAAACGCTTTAGTAGACTAGGGCGATGCTGTTCCACATCAGTGAGTGATACATAAAAGAAAGTGATACCATGAACATTAGATTGTGACCACTCATATAATTCTACCGATGTAAGAATATGATTGTCTGTGGTGTGTTGCAGGCTGCTTCTTGCAGCAAGTCTCTTAACTGTTCCTCCAATTCCATCACAAACACTTTTACCGTGGCTTGTTGCAAAGAAATGCCACTCAGCTGATAAACCAAAATCTTGTGAATGTAGACACAGGTTGCGGAGTTTTTATATTGTCCTCCGCATCCATCACTAAAGTACTTTACATGCTTAACATGAGGCAGCATTTCTTTAAGGTATTTTACCACAACATTAATGAACGCATACACACATACTGTGTCATGTTGCATACAATCACTGATTACACACAGAGATAAAGGCTTACACAGCATGCCGTCTTTGGAGTAATAAACAGCAAACGGATGCAACGTTGCTGGCTTGTTATCCCAATAAAATCCTTGAATGGAATCCTGAATTATAAAGGAGTAATTCTCTGCAAAGTCTAACAATACTAACATTGTATTATCATGTTCATGTAATGTCTCTTTGCAGCCAGAAAGGTATGCAGCTTGTGTTTTCGCAATGTAATGGTGGGTTGTCAGATTATCAAGTTGGTCACACAGCAGATTGATGAAGTCTGGCACACATTCCTGTCTAGTAACAATGGAAGTCCGATCAGTATGCCCCCACTGTTTAAAATTAATGACATCATCTTCATCCATTTCCATTTGATTGTGGATAAGCTCTGTTATATGTGTATGCAGGGCATCTTTTCCGGGGCACTGGCTACAGCGGTGTATCATACAGTCTCTGGAATGAATGTCACAAACAACAAGAGACATTAATGAAGTGTATTCCAGTTTTAGTTCACCAACTGCAGCTAACAAAAGTTTCACGTTTTGGTGGATCTCACAGATGCACACAGAATGGGTGCCTCTGGCCCCAACTGTTATACACCATGGTGGGCGCAGTTTACAGAATTTGGAAAACCCTATTTTGCAGGATTCATACTTTTGTTTAAATGCTATGTACAGTTCATTCAAATTTGCTAAGAGCAGGCGCTTTTGTTTGTGTATACGATTTCCATCAATTTTTATTGAAAGGTAGTCCTTTTTTCCAGGGCACAAACGAGAGTATTCATCACTTTCATAAAACATGGTCACTTGTTTCTTGACATCTTCTGTTAATTCATTTCCCTTCTTGGTTGAGGGTTCCGCAAGAATGCCATGTTTTTTTTTTAACTCTCTGGCTTTCCTAACCACATACTTTGTCACATTAAATTCTGTAGCAGTCTTCACAAGTGACCAGCTGGGAGGTGCCATTGTCAGTATTTGTATTTGCTTTTGTCTATTTGACACACTACATTTTTGCTTCATACATAAAATAAGTTCTTTAAGATCTGTACATTGCTGACAAACTGGTGTCTTCTTTACCAAATCATCTGGCTCTACTTTCAAATTTTTGGCAAGCTGATATTTCATGGCAGTCTCTGCTTGGGCTAGTTTGCGTTTACCATACCCAACCATATCTCTCTGGCTGACCTTTATTTTGAGGGGAGAGCATCCAAGTGAGGTTATGCTGGTATTTAGTTGACTTGCATGCTTGCCATCACTCTGATCTGTGTCATATGAATCACTTTCTAAATTACCATCATCGGTAAGTTCTGCAACAGGTTTAGTATCCAATGAAAATTTTATCATACACTTTGGACATAACTTTTGACCGGGTTTAATGTTATTCCCTGTGGTTTTATTTAGTTTCTCAGTTGCAGTGGTATTCAAGGTATGTAAGTTTCCTCTGACTGGCTGACCATGAACAGAATATGGATCACAGCACTTCTTTTCTAAGAATTCATATTTGTCTAGGTACAACTTTTTATGATGCAAGCATACTGTACTTTGTTGAGTTACTGTCATATTCTGTGGTAAGTCACAACGTTTAAACATACGGTCTTTATCTTGAAGTGATAAATCACATATTTTCACAAAGCCTGTCTTTTTGCAGTAAGTCAGTTTATGACAGTCATCTCTGCAGTTCATGCCAATAGTACAGGCAGCCATCTTAGATGCCATAGTCACTCAATCTAAAAAACAAACAAGAAAATATTAATGACCAGACAGTTAATAGTTTGATTTAAATTGAGTTTCCTTGGTAAGTGGGCTGCAGGTATGAAAATATAACACTGACACAAGAAAATTAGGTAAAATTTTATTTCTTGAAATTTTCTAGTCAGTAGATATGTACATAATTGCTAAGCTATATTATGTTCATATACACTGTGTGCGTATCTACATGTATTAAATATAAATATTAATGTAAAAATAAGATATATTAGCAACATGTCTCATTAGATATATCACCCTGTTTCTTAAACATTTTAAAGTAATATTTAAATTTATTTTACAGAATTAAGTCTAGGATGATAACCATTCGCAAATTGACAAAATAACCCTATTTTGTTAAATTAGTATCACACTGAAATAATCATAGGGGCAAGTTGTTCTAGGTATCAAATTAAAGCCTAGACCATATGCTGTGCCACCTGTCCCTCTTAATAATATTTGCAGCTGAAACTTGACATGCGTGAAGATTTTCTTTTTTCAACAAGTCATATCTCAAAATGCACAATGTCGAAGATTATTTTGCCATTTTTGGTAAAGTATTAAATAAAGATTTATAAAGGTATTTGGCATTTTCCAGTAAGACACATAGCAGTGAATTAATGATAAAAATTTCAGATGGCTAGCATGTATAATAAGGGAGATATTAGGACTTGAAAGTTGCGGAAAAAATAACATGTGCGAAAACCCTGTAACATTTTCGCCACCCCTATGTTATTCAGACTGCAATATTTTGAAAAGTATGTAAAACTGGACTCTATAATTTTGTATAATCGCATAAAATATGTGTAGGTAGCTGTAAACAAAATATTAAGCAATTCTGAGATGGTCAGGTGGGGACCACTTGCTGATTTGAGATGGAATGACCCATGTCCTATATCTCACATTATTTAACTTTTTAGCTCATTGTTGAAGAATTTTATCGAATTTCAAGCGAACAGCCATTGCAAAACAGTGATGACGTAGTACACAACCTTTCGCCTCGAAAATCATGCAATTTCATCCCGAGCAAATTCAAGCCCTGGGATGATTAAATTAAACTGGAAAGAAAAGGAGGGATCTAGATTGCGTCAGTTTTTTTTGTTAGATAAGATATTCAATCATTTATGCTGCATTCATTATTCTCATTTTACATCCAGGGGTGGTTGGGTGGGTGACAAGGAAGTGGGTGAGTGGAAAATTCAGTGAGTGATTCAGTGACTATGTGATTCGGTGAATTAATGGGTGTGTGGTTGGTCGGTGGGTCAGTCAGTCCGACCTCTGCCGGTGGATCCGACCTCGGTCGGTCCGACTGGTGGGTCGGACGGTCGGTGGGTGGATCGGTCGGTAGTTAGTCGGTCGATGGTTGGGATGGTGAGTTGGTTGCTTGGTCAGTCGGTCAGTTGATGGGTGGGTGGATTCGGGCCGACCTCAGTTGGTCAGTGGGTGGGTGGGTCGACCGGACTGTTGGTCGGTCAGTCAGTCGTTCCGACCTCGGTAGGTCAGTGGGTCGGTTGCTCAGTCGGTCACTCAGTGGACGGTTCGGTTAGTCGGTCGGGGGTTGGGTCTGTTGGTCGGTCGATGGATTGGTCAGTGGGTCGGGCAGTCAGTGGGTGGGTGCATGGGTTGATGGGTGTGTGGGTCGGTCAGTGGGTGGGTGGGAGAGTGGGTGGGTCGGTCATTCGGTCCGACCTCGCTCGGTGGGTGGATTAGGTCGGTGGGTGGATTAGGTGGTTGGGTGGGTCAGTCTTCTATCCTACAGAACTAGTCTATCAGCTTAATAGCATACAGGCCTAGTCTAACAGCCTACAGTCCTAGTCTACCAGCCTACATGGTTAGGCCGTAGCTCTGCCATAGCCAGTCTTGACTAGGTCTTAATTAGACATTAGCTAAGCTATGGCTAGGCCTTATCCGGGCTTGGATATGCCTTATCTTCCCTTAGCTGTTGTTAGCTAGTTGTTACCTAAGCCGTAGCTTGGCTTGGTTAGACCTTCCTGGCCTAATCTGTGCCTTATCTATGCTTTGTTTAGTCTTACCTAGGCTTAAGCTATGCTTACGTAGTCCTTACTTAGACCATACCGGGTCCTTATTTAGGCTTGGCTATGTCTCGGCTAAACCTTAAACCTGACGTGACTTAGCCTTACCTAGGCATTAACCAGTCTTTTCGAGGCATTTCCTAGGCCGTAGCTTGGCTTTTTTGGGCCTTAGCCAGGTTGGATTAGGCATTACTTAGACCATATCTAAGCTTGGCTAGGCCTGAGCTTGGCCTTATCTAGGCTTTGATATACATTAAGACCACACTGCTTTTCACCCTTTTTTCACTTTGATAAGAAAAGAATCTAAAGCAGGCATGGTCGAGCGAGAGGATGACAACCAGATTGTGTCACTGATGGCCGGACCAGTGAATGGTTGGAGGCGGAGCCATCAAAAACATCTCGGATATTTCATTTTGCTGGATGAAGTGTGTATACCGTCTCATTTAGCTATCACATTTGTGAACGTACCACCTCTCGACTCCAAAAACAGTAGAGCAAGCAAAATCACGTGATTTATATATTTTCGCGACGCCATTTATTGTCAAATTTAGGATTCATTTTGATTTTATAAACCGTGTTTATGAAATATACATTATTTATACTGTCCCAGGTAATAATTTCACTCCCACGATCCTGGTTTTGAGGTATACAGTACGGCCGCAAGAAATTGTACTGGTAAATTGTGTTTGCAATTTTTGTATTATTGTCCATCTTTTAAAACAATTTGAAAAAATGAACTTCAACCTTTTCTTGACCTATTCCTAATGTAAGCTCACCCCTCTCGCAAAGATGTTGGTTTGGAAATAAATTGACCAGCTTGCCGTAATAGAAGGCTACGCTACAAACACATGACAAATAGGCATAATACCGTGTGACAATAAAATATTTGCCATATTTTGATTTTTTCAAAATCATATAAAAATCGTGGCTGTAAACAAAAATCACGATTTTCGATAACATCAGATAGTCATGCAAGCCTATCCCACACCATTAGTCATTCAGTGCATGTGAATCCTGGAAGGCTATAGTACCAATATAAGTGCCCACTGGATAGATAATGTTTACGAATGCGCCCAAGATGTCTATACATCTTGGGCCCTACTGTCACAATGATGTTCTGTGTCTGTATAGGCAAACAGAGGGTGTGGATAGGTGTGGTGTGTGTCTGTCTGTCTGTGTGAGGTAACCCACCCACCCCTAGCTGTGAAACGTATCCCCACGCTATTATGCTTACAACGCTATGCTAACCTTGAGGCTACGATGCCACTGTATAAAAATAGTGAAACTAAATCAGATTTTCATCTCGCTTCTAGAGTTTTGCACTTACATCGTCCAAATTTCAGCCTGCTATGTTTAGCCTGCTATTCAAAGATATACTTTATGCAAAATATTTCATATATTTTGATACATTGGCAGAAACATTTACCGCCGAGCGAATCCTGCACTAGTTCCAGTGCGCCATCCATCTTGTCCTAGTTACTGCTCTGAATCATGGGAAATACACTGCCTTATTTAGCAGGTGAGGTCAAACCTACGATATATGGGCAAGTTGGCGGGGTGGCCTGATTGCATATCGCGTTCGCTTGTCATCTGTTTGTGTACTTAGTAAATTTGTGCGATAATCAGGCTGCTCCTCGCACTTGCCCACATATGGAACGTTTGACCATGTCTGCTAAATAAGGCAGTGCATCTCCCATGATTCATAGCGGTAACTAGGACAAGAATGGATGGCGCACTGAAACTGCTGCAGGATTTGCCCAGTCGTGAATGTATTGGGCCGTGCATCAAAATATATGAAATTTTGGCAAAACTCAAGCAGCAAGACAAAAATCTGATTTAATTTAATTTTTAGTTCACCTGTGAGTTTCAAGCGAGTTTATGCCATGGCGACCATCCGTCTGACCGTCAACTTTTGCTTCAAAACGCTACTCCTCATTAACCACTTAGCGGAGTTCAACCTAATTTGGCAGGAAGGACCCTATGGAGGGTAGGCTTCAGAACTTGTATACAGAATTCTGATTGGCCAATTTTTTCGGTGGCCATCTTGGATTTCCGAACATTTTGGGAAATAAGATAAAAGCCTACTCCTCACTAACTACATGGCCGATTTCAAGCAAACTTGGCTGGGAAGACCCTATACTGGTATGCTTCAGAACTTGTGTACAGAATTTTGATTGGTCAATTAGTCAATTATCTCCGCGGCCATCTTAAATTTTCCGAAAAATGGCTGAAATCATTTAAAACACTACTCTTCTTTAATTGCTTTGGAAATTTTAACCAGTTTTGGTGTCAAGAATGCTAGGCTAATAGGTTTCCGAACTTGTATACAGAATTTTGATAGGTCAATTTATTCGGCGCCCATCTTAGATTTTCTGAAAATTTCTGGAAATCAGTTAAAAGCCTACTCATTATCCACTGGCCCGATTTCAATCAAACTCAGTGGGAAGGACCCTAGATTAGTATGGTTCAGAACTTGTATAGAGAAGTTTGATTGCACAATTTTTTCGGTGGCCATCTTGGATTTTCTGAAAATTGGCGGGAAATGGTTTAAAACGCTACTCCTCATTAACATCGTGGGCGATTTCAGCCAGACTTGGCTGGAAGGATACTAGCATGGGAGGGTTCAGAACTTCTATACAGAATTTTGATTGGGCTATTTTTTTGGTGGCCATCTTGGATTTTCTGAAAATCAGTTAAAAGCCTACTCTTCATTAACCACTGGACCGATTTCAATCCAACTCAGTGGGAAGGACCCTAGAATAGTATGCTTCAGAACTTGTATATATAGAACTTTGATTGGTCCATTTTTCTGGTGGCCATTTTGAATTGTTTGAAAATTTTGGGAAATATTTAAAAGGTTACTCCTCATTAACTGCTGGAACAAGTTTAAGAAAACTCGGCTGGAAAGACCCTAAAGTGCTATGCTTCAGAGCTTGTATATAGAGTTTTGATTGGTCAATTTATTCGGTGGCCATCTTGAATTTTCCGAAAAATGGCTGAAAATCGTATACGCATTAACTACTTGGGCGATTTCAACCATACTGGCTATAACGAGCCGAGGGCAGTAAGCTTTAGAACTTGCATATAGAATTTGGATTGGTCAGTTTTTCCGGTGCCCATTTTGGATTTTCTGAATATTTTAGGAAATCAGTTAAAAGGCTACTCCTCATTAACCACTTGGCCGATTTCAACCAAACTCTGCTGGAATAACCCTGGGCTGGTACACTTCAGAACTTGTATACATAATTTTGACGGCTTAATTTTGATGGTGGCCATCTTGAATTTTCTGGAAAATGGTAATTCATATAAAATTCTACTCATTAATCGCTTGGGAAATTTCAACCAAATTTGGCTGGAGGGATCCTATTGTCGAAGCCTCTAGAAATTCTATTCAGAACTTCGATAGGTCAATGTTTTGGCAGCAATCTGATTTTCTGAAAGTTTTCCAGACCCATTTAAAAACAGTACTCCTTCAATTAACAGCACGATTTCAACAATAATTGGGTGGAACGATCCTATGACGGTAGGCTTCAACATATTAAACGAGAGTCTTGATTGGTCAATTTTTTGGTGGCCATCTTGGATTTTCCGAAAATCATCCATCATGTCTATTTAAATGCAAATGGTTTAAATGGCAATGGTCCAGGTGAGCACCACAGGCCCTTGGGCCTCTTGCTAAAAAAAGTAATCTTCCCTTGGTTTGCAAATGGCCATTTTTCAAGACATATACCACAACAGAAACAATTTTTGGCAAACATGACAATTTCCCCTTTAATGGTCAAATTTCATTAAGAAAATTTCAATTTTCTCACACAAAATACACATTTACACTATGCAGATCAAAAGAAGGAAATTTTCTAAATTTACAACTGAAATGGCTGGCTTGATTATGGAGCCAGGCATTACAGTGGTACAAATTTCAAAAACTGTCTTCTCTTGAGTTGCAAATATCTCAAGATCAAGACAAATGCTGGTTTTGGACAATTTAGCCATTAAAGTGTTAAAAACTCACTTTGTTATATTACATATATACTATAATATGTTAGTAGATAAAACTATATTGATAAAATTATAAAATAATTGGAAAGAAATTGGTAATTCTTTGGGCAAAGTAATTTCAATTAGCAATTCCAATTCCTAAAAATTTAACAATTTATCCAATGTGGTAATTGAATTAGTACAATGTTTAATTATCACCAGATCTGGTCATTTTTAAATTGAATCAGCTATCTAGAGCCTATAAATTGTCCTGTATGGGTGGTCAGTTACACCCCTGTCTGTCAGGAAATTGCTTCCACGTCTCTAATTTTCAGCATATCCTGAGTGAATGGTACATGGCAAGATACTCACACACACCAGGTCTACTCCACTTCTATTTAAAAGACATATTGTTTTCTATGCTTGGGCAGATGTGGGGGCCATCTATGTAGGCATGTTTTAATATGGAGTGAGTGATTCAACACTGGCAATGCTACCTAATTTCTCTGAACCATGTCAGGGCATAACACTTGCAGATGCACACATTTGATTATCAAATGCTAAAACATTTTGGAAAACTTACACTGTTTGCATAAATTGAGATAAAGAGGATAATATGTTGATTCTTCTTTCTATATTATCTAATTTCTCAAGCAAATCTCATCAGTCACCCATATTTTAAATGATGTAATCATTTAACTAATTTTGCTATTAATTGTGAATTGTTAATGAAGAATTTGAAGTGGAAGTGAGTCTCTACATGGGTGGTTCTCAGTTATTTTAATTACATACACATAATTTATGCAATAGCAGTTGGTATCATGTCTTGAGGCCCAACAACATAATAACCCAATCACATACCCCTAGCAATTGCGGTATGTAAATGTAGAGAATTATCTTTCATGGTGAAGGTTAGGGTTTCTTTTACTATGTTTTTGCTAAACGCAGCAAAATAAAATAAGAAAATAGTAAAACAAGTAAAATTCAATAAATTTTACAATCAGTCCAGTCTTCTTATGTATGTGAGCAGGTAAATTGTATCCATTGTTGCATGTACATGTTGGTGATGAATCCTAGACATCCATATACTTTTGGACATGTAGCTATTCGTGATGACGCTCGCCGTCCATCCGTCTGATTTCTTGTCCGGACCAGATCTCTTTTTCAGCATATGTGTTAGGGATAGACGAAGTACCATGATTTCATTTCGGCAAAATCCACCTATATTTGTCCGAGTTATCGCGCCTGAAAGGCAAAAATTTGTCAAAATTTTCTTGTCCGACCCATATCTTGAAGTTTTTAACCTACACTCACAAATTTTTTTTCAACAGATGTGTTAGGATAGACGAAGGAAGTGTCATGATTTCGTTAGGCAAAATTTGCGCTTATTAACCAGAGTTATCTCCCTTGAAAAGCTAAAATTTGTCAAAATTTTCTTGTTCGGAGCAGCTCACAAAGAGTTTTAAATCTACACTCACAATTTGTTTTTAAGCAGATGTGTTAGGGATGGGTGTGTCATGATTTTGTTTCACCAAAATCTGCCCATATTTGCCAGAGTTATCTCGCTTCAAAAGCTAAAAATTTGTCAAAGTTTTCTTGTCTGGTCCAGATATCGAAGAGTTTTGAACCTACACTAGCAATTTTTTGTTCAGCAGATGTTTTAGGGATAGGCGAAGTGTCCTAATTTCATTTTGGCAAAATCTGCCCATATTTTCCAGAGTTATCTCCCTTGAAAGATTAAAATTCATCAAAATTGTCTTGTTGTAATTGTAATGATCAATGCAGCTGTGAAGACCTTCAAGATTTTTAGTGATATCTTTGCCATGAGTTCCAAATGTGTACCTAATAGAAGTCCCCCACCCCCACCCCACCTAAATGACTATTATGGCATATTTGTATAAAGGACAGTGCTCTGTGTTCCCTAGGGTGTCCTTTATAAACATGCTTAAACCTATACAAAAAAATGTCCTAGTGACTACTTGTTTCTATTGAGCCCAGTAGATCTGCCTAACCCTTTTCACTCTAAATTTCAGGAAAAGTACTCTCACATGTCTGAATAGAGTTGCAAAAATAAGTTAGAAATTATAGCTGGTTAACACATCACACACTTGCAGTAAAGTTATTTTAAAGAACTTACCGGTAGTGTATACTGTATCGTTAGTAAAGCTAAGTTAATATGTCTATATGTAAGGGAAAAAGTATTATTGATAGGGTTAACTCCACCAGTGGTCATCAATCTGCTGGGAGGTGTGATTTTATCCATTCTCAATTTTTGGATGATTTTATTGAAGGTCTTGGTAGGCACCCTCTCAACTATACAGATGAGATATTACAAATTCTGTTTACAATGTAAGAATTTTAGTTCAATAATTTGAGAATAACTTAACTAGATGTTGTTGCTTGCATACATGTAGATAGCTCAAGCAACAGCAAAATTTCCAAAAATTGTCTTCTCTTGGTCTACAAATGATCATTTCTTAACACCACTGCAGAAGCAGTTTTTTGCCAACTTGAGTGTTAACGGGTTAATATAATAACTATATAGTTCGTCTTTTATTTTGCTAGTGCTCTAAACTATATATCTGTGTATTGATTAAAAATAAAGAGGTCTGTTTATTTTAAAATAAAATATGAATGCATAAAATTCTTGCCATTGGTTAGAAACCAATTCGTACATACATATATTGGTAAAAAGTAATTGTAATTGTAATTAATTATTTTGCAAAGTATTGTAATTAATTGGGTTGTGCTCAAACGATTTGAGCTGCTCATTATGTCGTTTTGCTATTGCTCAAGATATCACACTATCATAAGCAATAGAAATTTGCCGATAGCAATAGTAAGCAATAGAAAATAGTAGCGTTAAAACAACAATATTCATACCCAGGTAGCTACATTCACTGGCATACACTTAAATAGGAGGGTAGCCTCGATTTCATACCTGATTAACTATGAGAGTGACTGCCTAATCTCACTCTTTATGCGCATCTTCTGCACAACTGTGCCAGTGTGGTCTTTTTTCAATAATTTCCATTCCCGATAGAAGAGTTTAGTGCACTTTGTGTTCAAATGCATCATACTAGCCAATCAAAATGTAGGAGGAGAAGAACTAGAGGAGATTATCTAGAACATTGTGTAAAAATAAATATCTCGCAACAATGGATGCTAGCGATCTTTTTTTATATATGGCTAATTGGCTAACATAATGAGCTTTGTAGGAATAAAATGAAGCCCTTTGGATAGATAACCCCCAACTTTGAGCATATTTAAGAACCAGTAAATTCAATTTATATCAGTTAAACCAGCGAGGATGCAATAAATACTGTTGGTGCATTTGAAATCTGCTAGTCAACGAAATATGGTATTTTTGAATTTTTTTCACGATGGCCAAACCAAGAATCGATATCGTATTGTAGGTTCAAAAATCGATAAAATCGAAAATCACGAGCAACAAGTACAACCCTAGTAATTAATTACACTCACAAAATGGAGTAATTGTAATTTAATTGTTTTTGCAAATTGTAAGTAGATTGATCAGTCGATGACGCATCATCGCAAATCCCCACGTTCACCGCTTTGAACTTTTGACAACAACCTACCCCCGGTGGCGGGACCAAATGTAAAAGGCCTTTTGCACTCCACAATCATACGGGTAACTCACATACCAAATTTGGTTGAATTTCATCCAGCAGTGTTAGAGGAGTTGCATTAAAATCAATTTCATGACCTTTTGACCCCACAACCTGCGTGCGAGGCCAAATGTAAATGTGCTCATCCACTCAGCATTGATATGTGTAAATCACATATTAAATTTGGTTGAATTCCGTCCACTGTTTTCGGAGGAGTTACATTACAATCAATTTCTTGATGCTTGGACCTGGGGGTGGGGCCAAATCTAAATGTGGTCATGCACTCCACATTGATATGGATAACTTACATACCAAATTTGGTTGAATTCCGTCAAACATTTTCAGAGGAGTTGCATTACAATTAATTTTCTACCTTTTCACCCCACCCACCCCAGGGGCGGGGCCAAATGTAAATATGCTCATGTACTCCACATTGATACGGTTAACTCACATACCTAATTTGGTTGAATTCTGCCAAACGGTTTCAGAGGAGATGTGTTGCAATCAATTTCTGCAGGTTAAAATTTGACCTTTTGACCCCTCCCCGCCCCCTGGGCAGGGCCCAAATGTAAATGGCCTCTTGCACTCCACAATCATTTGGGTAACGCATCAAATTTGGTTGAGTTCCATCTAATGGTTTCAGAGGAGTTGTGTTACAAGTGATTTGACCTTTTGACCCTTGCCCCACCCCCTGTGGCGGAGCCAAATGTAAATACCGTCTTGCAAAGCCGGATCATATGGGTAACCCATATACCAAATTTGTTTAAATTCCACCCAATAGTCTGGGAGGACATAGCGTGATGGACAGATGGATATTACAATATCCCCGATATTTTTTAAAACGTGGGAATAATTAATTACTTTGACAATGTAATTGCCCCATGTCTGCTGGACATAAACAGCTTCTGCAGTTGTGTTGAGAAATCTCAATTTCCAATCCAGGAAAAGATTATTTTTGAAAATTTACAACTGGAATGTCTGGCACAATAACCGAGCAAGCCATTTCAGTAATAAATTTTCAAAAATAATCTTATCCTTGTCTGCAAAAGACATATGAGAACATTGAAATTTTCTTGTACAAATTTGATCGATAAAAGGTACATGTAACTGTTAAATCTATAAGTGCACAACTTATTTCTAAGGTACTAGTAGCTTAGTGAAAAGGCTGTAAAAGATTTTCTAAAGGTTGTTGCTGCCTGCGGTAGCAATAACTTTCAGTCATCTTATCATTGCTGACAAAAATATTTTCAGAATAATAATAAATGTCGTATATACAGCTATAGAATGGGTTAGCTTTTTAATCGTCAAGAAAAGCTCACTTTTGGCCCAGCGAATGTCTGTTTTGCAAACCACGTAGTCCATTATTATTATTATTATCAACATTACCATCAGTATTACCATCAGTATTATCATGATCATCACTTTATAGCTATTTTATACTTATTAGCATTATCACAACTATTACTATCATTAATGATTATTATGAATCATCACCATCACTATAATTAACATTGACTAGACCTTTCAATGAGTCAGAGCTTAAAAAAATCTGAAGAGATTCTGGAGCCCATCACTGCATGATCCCTGCGGCAAAAATTGGACAAAGATGCCAAGTGATTTAGGCGATACATTTTAGAGGATTTTCAGAAAGTACAAGATGGACCTCAACAAGATTGAATAAATCAAGATTCATTAACGTTTTGTTGAAGCCGGGCCATTACTTGGGGATGAATGATGTTCCATTGGATGTCCATAAAAATTGTAGAAATCAGATACAGGGTGGGCACCAGAGAAATCACTCTCAGCAACTTTATCTTCATCTATCTTCACCATAGTAATCATTCTTCTTCTTTTCGTTCGCTGATCATACCGCCAGTCCTGTAAGTGACTATCGACATGATCATAAACGTTAAGTGCGTGAATCCATGGTTTATTAGAGTGCGCCGTGCTCCGTCTTCAGCACTCGAGGTCTCTCTCAGGGTTACCTCACCCTTACCTCCTTTAGTCGCTTCGTACGACACGCAGAGGATACGGAAGGTGTAAAAAATAACAGCAACAACTACAACACATAGCAACAAATATTAGCATTAGTATTATCATCATCACTATCACTACCATTACCACCGTCAATACCATCATCATTATTCTCAACAACAATAATAATAACAAAAGCAACTACAACAAATGTCAATACTAACATTAATATTATCATCATCACTATCATCAACATTATAGTTAGCTAGGATGACTGCCCCTATAATCAAGCCATTTATCCCAGTGGTAATTAAAAAGCCCATCACCGATGCTTGAAAAATAAAGTAGCTGGCCATGGCATCACCAACTTCCAGTAAAATAAGCTTCAATCTATTCAACAGCAAATTGGGATATTGTATATGAGTAGCTGTGCTGAATATTAAGAAAATCATATAGAATTTTGTAAAAAAATTTGAGATGTAACTGAAATTTCACTTACTTTTGCAATGTAACTGGTTGCATTTCTGTTACTGTAAATGAACAAATTCTCCAATTACAAATGTACAAGTTACATTGTACTTCAGTTATATGAACAAGAACAAATTTGTCAAATACCCACGCCGTTGATATAGTTTTCAGTCAGGCTAAAAGTAAGGTCAAAAGTGTCTATTTTGGAAACAAAGTTGCTGAAAGCTATTGCTGTTGCGTTTTAGTATTTGACCGTAAAATTGGCATACATATTCGAGACCCCACAGACACACATCAACCCAAGTTAGGAAAAAATCGCTCCATTAGAGGTATTAAAATGTTTCAAACTTGTATATTTTGAAAACAATGCTGCAGAAAGTGGTTGCTGGTGCGTTTTATCCTTTGGCCACAAATTTGGCATACATGACATTCGGAACCACATGAGCAAGCTTCCACCCAAGTTTGGAGAACATTTGCATCATTAGAACCAAAGTTATTGAAGATTGCACAAAAATGCCTAATTTGAAAACTGTTGCTAAAAGCTGTTGCTGTTGTGTTTTAGGCCCCAGAATTGGAATATCTGTTCGGGACACCACGGGCATTCTTCCCTCCACATGTGGAGAAGATCCATCAGGTAGAATCAGAGTTATTAAAAATCATCTTATTGAAGAAGAAACACTGTGTTCGCATAAACCCTTGCATCTAGCGATGTGGGGTTAACCCAGCCCTGCTGTTTGTGTGCGCAAGAATTGATTGTAATGCAACTCCTCAAAAATCGTTGAACGGAATTCAACCAAATTTGGTATGTGGTTATCCATATGAGTACGAAGTGTAAAAGGACAAATTGCATTTGGCTCTGGGGCTGGGAAAGGGTCAAATGATCCAATTTATTGTAACACAATTCCTCCGAAAGTTAGTAGATTCACCCATATGATTGAGGAGTGCAAGAGAACATTTAGATCTGCCTCTGCCCCAATGGATGTGGAGGACGGATCAAACCATGAATTTTAACATGCAGAAATTGATTGTAATGCATCTCCTCCAAAACCATTGGCCAAAATTCAACCAGCATGACCAAATTTGGCATGTGAGTTACCCATATGATTGCTGAGTGCAGGGGGAAATGCACATTTGGCTCCGCCCCTATGGGCTGGGGGTGGGGTCCAAAGCTCAAGAAATTAATTATAATACAACTCTGAAACCATTGGACGGAATTCAACCAAACTTGCTAAAAGCTGGTGCTGTTGTGTTTTAGACCCCCACAATTGGCATATCTGTTCAGGACACCACGGGCATACTTCCCTCCAAGTTTGAAGATGATCTGTCCAGTAGAATCAAGTTATTCAAAATTGCCTTAAGAAGAAGAAGAAGAAGAAGCACTCTGTGCTTGCATAAACCCTTGCATAATTGCTGGGTGCAGGAGAAAATGCACATTTGGGTCCAAAGCTCAAGAAATTAATTATAATGCAACTCAGAAACCGACACCATTGGACGGAATTCAATCAAATTTGGTATGTGAGTTACCCAGATGATTGAAGTTGCATTCATTATTAACGACGAACTAGCGATTTTAAAATTTACGGTTTAGGTGCCCTACTACAACCCAGCAGGGCAGTGAATTGAAAATTTTATTCTGTAATGATGTCAAGAGTTACCCGCAGAATATCTGTCTCAAGTTTAATGGAGGTACATTCATTATTAGCTCGCCTGGCCTGAAAGGCCAAGTGAGCTTATGCCATGGAGGCCGTCTGTCCATCCATCCGTCCGTCAAATCGCTTCTTCTTAATGGTGTGACTGATTTCAACCAAATTTGGCTGAAAGGATCCTATGGTGGTACCATCCAGAGGATTTTTTCAGAATTTTGATTGATCGATTTATTAGGTGAAAATCTTAGATTTTATGATAAATCTACCGGAAATGGTCAAAATGCTACTTCTTAGCTGCTCGATATATTTCAGCTAAATATGGCTAGATAGATTCAATGGTGGTAAGTTCTAGAACTTCTATTCAAAATTTTGATTGATAAATTTTTTGGGTGAAAATCTTAGATTTTATTAAAAATCTACCGGAAACGGTCAAAATGCTACTACTCCATAAGTGCTTGACATATTTCAGCCAAATTAATTTGGCTAGATGGCTTCTATGGTGCTAAGCTCTAGTTAACAGAGGAGTAGCTCCTCTGTTTGGCCATGTGCTAAGGATGCCAGAAGAGACGCCAGCACAGAAAACCTTGGAATTCGCCCTACTCAGAGCCAGCAAATACAAAGCCAGGAGAGGACGCCATTGCATAAATCTGTTAAGCATGCTACGAGGTGGCTTTAGGAAGGCAGGACTTGGTACACTCAAGTCAAGAATAGACCTGAGGAAGCTAAGGATTTCGGCTAAGGACAAGACATAGTGGGCAAAGTGAAGAAGGACTGATTGCAGCTGTAGGATGTTTCTACTACTTCAGCCGCAGAATACAGTAATCATACATACAGAGGAGTAGTGATTTTTTAATTTAAGGGCGGGGCACCTTACTAAAATCGAGCAGGGAACTGAATTAAAGATTTTTCCAAGTAATGATATCAAGGTTTATCCATAGAAGAGCCCTCGCAAGTTTTATCGAAATCCGTTCATCAATAATGGTGGAATAGCAATTTTAAAATTTACGGTTAAAGCTGGGGTGCCCTTATAAAACCAACCAGTGAGATGAATCGAAACTTGAGCCATAATGATGTCGATACTTACCCCTAGAATATCCCAGTTAAAGGGAAATTCCAGTGAAAATCGTGAATAAGTCAACGAAAAGTATGTCCGAAATAGTTGCCACAAGAAAATATAAAAAATATTGTACCGTTGCCGAGAAATAAAAAAATTAATATACTCAAAATGGTCTAAAATGTGACTCCTCGGGTGCATCCATTTTCTCGTCTCAGAAGGGCAATGAGAATGAGAAACTGCGAGATTATGATGTCTGCTACACATCAGCAAAATATCGCCAATGCGTTTAGATTTACCTGTTTACTTCACGTTATGAAGGCTGAATATTAATTAACCCTTTAATAATCAAATTCTGTTAAGAAAATCAGAATATTTCCTTATCGAAGGGCCATTTGTACGCCAAGCGAAGAGTATTTTTTTTAATTGACCACTGGAA
Organism: Chaetoderma sp. LZ-2023a; assembly: GCA_034401795.1. Classification (NCBI taxonomy): domain Eukaryota; kingdom Metazoa; phylum Mollusca; class Caudofoveata; order Chaetodermatida; family Chaetodermatidae; genus Chaetoderma; species Chaetoderma sp. LZ-2023a. The sequence continues at coordinate 134,563,447 of CM067370.1, read as the reverse complement.
TGGTTGGCTCGTTAACTGAGACAGCCATTCTAGTGATAAATTTGAAAAAAATAGTTCTCCTGGTCTGCAAACAGACGTTCCTCAACAAGACGACTGCAGAGGCCTGTTCTGGCATGAAATGGTTAAATCGCAACATGCCCGCATGTCAAGCATGGGCTTGTAGTAATAGAAACAATGGCTTAAAAGATGTAGCTGGGTACGGCAATTCATATTTTCAGGTAGTAGAAGTATCTGCATAAAATTTAAAAAGGATCTAACTGACAGATGGCTTCATAACATTGGCATTGAATGGATATCTTCCACATTCAAATTTGGAAGTCTATAGTCTATATAATTTTAAAATAATGTATCATGCATTTCAAACAAAAGATACAGTACTTAATTATAATATGATAATAACAAAATCTCTTAGTACTGAATAAATGCCTGACGCTTGGTCTGTCTATGTCAGATCCAAAAGTCTGAATGATCTAGCTGTGTTTGTTTGCTCCTTTTACACTTTTTGGTGGTGTACCCAGATGTAGTCACATGGTATACCATATATGGGCATTTTTGGTGCCCAGTGGTCACGTGACAGGGTGTGTTGGGTGGTATGTGTTGGCTGGCGGTATGAGATGTGAGCGGTACTGGCAGTACATACTGGCTGGCGGTATGGGTTGTGGGTGGTCCTGGCGGTACCTATTGGCTGGCAGTATGGGTTGTGGGCGGTACTGGCGGTATTTGGGTTGGCGGTATTTGTTGGTGGTTTTGGTGGTACTGGCAATTTTGTACCGGCTGTACTTGGTCATTTCTGAAGTATTTTGGCGGTACCAAAAAAGGGGCTGGTACTGCAGGTACTTAGCGTAACTTTGTTTTTGTTGGTAATGTGTACTCATGGTTGATGGTACTGGGCGGGAAGAGGAGGGAGGGAAGGTGGGGATGGTTTGTACATTTATTGGAAATGTGATGGGCGATGGGAGGGTTTGAAGATTGGGGTGCGTAAGGGAGGGGTGGGGTTGATTGGTGTTTTTGTAAAGTAAGATCAGACTGACATGAACTTTGAATCAGACTTATAGCGTTTCGTCCAACCATAGGCCTCTTCAGAGGCATATAGGAGGGCGCATGTCCATTTATTTCCCCAGGTTGGTGGGGAGAGTTTATGGAACGAGTTTCTCTGGTGCCCAAGACGTGTTATTATGGGCAGTGAGGGTGACAAAAACGAGTGAGAGGATATGATAATCTGTATTGAGGATAAGCGGTTAGGTGCATACACTCATATATTTACGGATATGGTATATAATAATAGATTATGGTGAAGATGAAGGATGAAAAGGATGGAGCGATAGATAGTGAAAGACTAGCACAGGTGAGTGACAAACTAATAATATTAATAGAGAAAGTCTTAGTAATCTTCTGTGACATGGAGTGTTTGTGTCTCCATGTGGTGCATTATCTTTTTCAATGCCCTCGACGGGTTCTTGGCGTCTTCTAATTTAAAAACTAGATAACACTGGAGACAGTCTGTATTGAAGAGTTGGAGGTCCTTGGTGACCCCCAGCGATGTTTTTACCACATTGTTAGCTTCAATGGTCTCTGATATGGAGATGTCCGAGAATGTTTTGCTTGCTGTAGCTACCTTGGCTTGGTAACTGGAGACCTGCTCGTCGACTGGAGACGGAATTGTTGATTCTTCATCTCTGAGTTGGAATATTGTCCGAAAAGTTCCAGTCTTAGTTCACTTGTGGTTTTAGTGATAGTGTTTCCTAATGTTGTAGAAATGTTAGTATTTATTCCAGGACTTTTCTCACAATCTATTGTATTGCTGCCTGGTTCTGAGTATAAATTAAAGAATTTTAGATGTGTGAAAGTCAGCATCACTACTACTGCCAAATAGGGTCGTAAAATAATTAGGTATTTGATGAGAAAGCTCTGGAAATGCTGAGCTTTCTGGAAATCTGCCCGGAGTTTTGTTCATTGGGATTTTGTATCCCTTAGGATATGGGTATCCAATGGAGTGGATGGTCCCCTTATCCTTCATTGTACCTGTGGCGGGTGGAGTGATGGTATCGCGCCGTTTTCTCTGCTTCTTGTAGGCGGGAGCAGGATCCCGACTTTTATGATCTCGTAGGGCTTTTGCAACAGTTTGTTTGCTTCTTTTTCTGACTGGTTGTGCCCTCTCACTAGATGTTTTTTTGCATACCACGTCCTTACGAAGGCCTGGTCGCACTTATCGCAGTGCCATTGCGGTAAGCCATTGTTGTGGCGTGTCTTCGTATGCCTATACAACGATGATTTATTTTTATAAAGGACAACAGGTTTTGCATTGATGCATTTTGACAGAGAAACTACTTGATTATTGTTGTGGAAATTGTATTGTCATTGGAACATGCATACTATAGTGTGACATCATGGTGGCATCATAAGAATGTGTGTGTGTAGGCTCAGTAAGAAGATGAAATGGAGGGGATGGAGGGAGGGGGGGTGTTAAAAAAGGAAAGGGGTTAGGTTTTTTTTGGGGGGGAAGGGGGTGATGAATATGTAGGAGCTCGCGTGCTGAATGAATGGTAATAACTAGATGGAATGTATCGGGGGGGGGGGGGTCACCTGGTACATTCTAAAAGAGTTCCTACACCGCTGAATTTATTCCTATCGGTTCCATAGTGTGGAGTTGGTGGATCCAGTGACATTCTTTTTGCCTCCAAACTGTTGAGTTTGGGTCTGCCGGATCCGATGATAGGACTTGTATGATCCTGTATTGCATATCATTTCTGTGATGCCGGGGTCTATTGAAATGGCGTGATACTGGTGTGTCGTATCTTTCGTGTTTGTAGAGGTTTGTGATGGAGCGTAGGTGATCTTGGATCCTGATCTCAGGGTTTCTCCTACATAGCGTTTACCACAGTGATTACAACTCACGAGGTAAACTACATTACGTGTTCTGTAGTTTCTTATAATTTCGTCTCACCCATTTTTTTAACACCCCCACCCCCACCCCCTCACACTCACTCCTACAGGCTGAACCGCCAACAAAGCCAACACCCACACCACCCAGCTTCCAAGATATTCTAAAGAAAAAGTTTAAACCCAAGAAAACAACCATGCCGCCACCGTCTCTTGATCCCGCTCTAGAATCTTTTATCAGATCAGTACGTTATGATTTCAACAAGCATATCCACCATAGGGTAACCATGGGTAACCTAAACCGTCTTGAAGTCAATGCCTTAAACAATCTCAAAAGCAACCACGACATAGTGGTCAAAAGAGCCGATAAAGGGCAGGCTACAGTAATCCAATCTAGACAAGACTACGTTGCAGAAGCCTACAGACAGTTAGTGGACACTAAATTCTACCAAAAACTAGAGTCTGACCCCACCGCCAGACACACTGAACTGGTTCAAATAAGACTAGATCAATTAGTCAGGGACAAAGAGATAGACGCTTGTACCGCCAACAGGCTAATTCCCAACTCACCTATCACCGCCAGATTTTACCTCCTTCCCAAAAATTCATAAGAGCAAAAAAGATGGTCTCACACTAGGTAGACCCATCATCAGTGGTATAGGTTGCCCTACTGAACTAATCAGTAGTTGTTATTACACCACAAAAACATCCTTACCGTTCAATCACTACTTGCTAAATCAATTATCTGCATTTAGCTACCAGAATAAGATTTTTATGCATGCATACACACCTCCCCATGCCTATTCCTATTAATATGGACCCTCAACCATGCTACTGGTTAAGTCCATCTCCAGTATATTGACTGATATAGACTGGCACCAGTCTATACTCACTCTATAGTGACGCCTGTCACTAAGCACGCTTGCGCATGCGTACTGGAGCCCAAATAGGAAACAGATTCACTTTTCAATTATTCTGCAAGCAGAACAACTGCACAAATATTTTCAAGAGATTTTTAAAGCTTTGCGCTGTGTCAGCTATACTTGAGAGTGCTTCGTATTATAATAATTATACCTACTATGAAGTCAATCCTCCCTAAATTACGTTTAGGAAGTATATTCGTGGTTATATTGTATTTTATAACTATGTATATAAATGTTACCGGTTTTCGTGAGGGTCTCTATCATTTTCGTGGTAACTAATTTACTATGCCTATATCATCATCATCATATTAATTCTCTAGTGTACTCCAAGAGCCCTTTATCACTTTCACTTAGTGCATTATAAGGAATTACATTTATCCCTATGAAAGTTTGTTTCTTGTCGTTAGGGAAGTTGTTAATAAATTTGAACTTTCCCACTTTTCTTAGAAGTGGGTTTTTATGTTTCTAGACTCTTAACGAATTTCCAAGCTGTATGCTTCATTGTTCCATTTTTTTGTTTTTAGGAGTCTGTTAAATCGTCCGATAAGACGAAATGCACGTCCGTCAAGTGTGATCGTCTTCACTCTGCTGATTTCAGTGGTCATCTGTGTTCGAAATGCACTTTGTGCACCCCCACAGCAATGTGCGGGATTTGCAAAGGGTGGTCCGCGTCAGTTGCTAAGGCCTTTTTTAAGGATTTGCCCACTAAACAACCGCTGCCCTCTGGTCGTCCTTCCCCTACCTCCGTTGCTAGTAAGACAAAAGCTGTGTCTTTTGCAAAATCTAATGTGTCTATTCCAACAGCAACGGAGGGGGGGTGGGGTGGGGGTGGCCTCTTCGGCGAATTCGGAAGGTGTTTTAGCTTTATTTGCAAGATTTAAATCCTTCGCTGCAGTCTTGACAAAATCTTTAGACAAAAGGATTTCTTCTGCCATCATGGAGGCCAAGAAACAGGAAGTTTTCAAGATCCGGTTCCTACTTCCGTTTCCAGTTTTAGCAGCGCTTCCGGTCATGCCTGATATCCGGGGTCTGTGGACCCTCGTCTTCTGGTAGAAGCGCTTCCGCTTCTGGTTTGGATTCTGGTCTGTACACTTCCGCTTCTGGTTCTAGGGGTGTACTTCCGGGTCGTTCAGATCCGGATAGACTTCCGACTGCCTCCGGTTGGGATGTAACTTCCGGGATAGCGAGAGAACATAGTCGGTTAGACTCGTCTAAGATATTATCCGAGAATCAACTTACGCTTCCATTTTCAGTCTCCTCGTTAGATTCAGAGAATTTTTCAGAGGATAGGCGTAAGGATTGTGATGATAGGAGTTTTGTAGGTTCTGGTTCTGAAATATCTCAACGAGTTTTTTCTCAGGATTCTTTAGTCTCTAATTATGGTTCCTTCCAGCCTTCTCAGGTAGTTGAGGTTGATTTAACTTCCCCGTCCTCGGCTCCTTCTTTTCGTGAGGCTGTTTTGAGTTCATCTGCCTTGAGGTCTCCTTCTTTCTCCTCCTCTTCCCATCCTCCAGGTTTTAAACCTATTACTTCTTCTGCCTCTGCTTCTTCTCTTTCTGCTAAGGATTTCTCGTCCAATCATGTGTCTAAATCGTCATCTCTTTTTCAATCATCTATTCCTCCTCCGGGTTTCTCCCATCTTTCTTCTTCGATTAATTCCTCTCAGGGTTCATTAGATCATTCTTCTTCTCCATCTGCTCTTCCAATTTCATCTCTTCCTCCTTCTTCATCTTCTGCTTCTCCTTCTTTTGATCATCTTGATCCAATTGTATCCGTTGTTCTTTCTCCAGAGTTAGAATTTCAAATTGTTGATTCAGGTTTAGATTTCTCTTTGTTTTCTGTGGTTAGGGATTCTTCTCTAGATCGTTCTTTTGTTTCAGCTCGCTCTTCGATCCTCTCGAGGTTTTCTGCCAGTGCTCTGGTTCATCCTTTCTTGTCCTCTAGTCAGGGTCAATGTAGGGATCCCTTTTCTTCTACTCAAGTTTCTTCCTTTCCTGAGTCTGCTAGAAGACCCTGTTCTCCTATTTCTTCTAGAGCGGGTGAATCTTTAGTTTCAGGTGATTATTCTCTTCTCATCCCTTCTTCCTCTCCTACTCATTCTTCTCTTCCGTCAGTTCCCAAGTCTGTCAGGGCCAGGAATCTCAAGAGGTTTTGTCCAGTCAGAGCCTCTTCGGAAGACTGGTCCATGGCTCACAGGTGGATCGCATCTACTCTTTCTCTTCCTCTTAAGGAGGAATTTGCTATTGACCCTCCTTCTTTCAGGTCTGCTCTCTCTCTATGTCTGATTCTTCCTCTTCTTCCTCTCCTCAAGTTCTTCCTATTGATAACTTAGTCGTTGATATGCTGGATTCCTTTGTTAATGATGCTAACACTAAGGAGTTTTCTCTTGCTTCCAAATATGATTCTCCTGTTCAAGTTGCCAAGGAGGATTATTTGAAGGTTGCTTCTCCTCAGTCTCTTTCTGGTTCTTCTTGGGATGTTCTTTCTTCTCATTTAAAGGAGTCTTCCAAGGTTGAGCATTCCACTGATCTTTTTAGATGGGAGTCTGTTTGCAGATCTCAGCTTAAGTCGTCCAATTTCCTTGTTCTGTTATCTGAGGTTGTTCTTAAGGCTGAAGAACGCAGTGATCAAGTTCCTTTATCAGTCTTTCGTTCCTTGGCAGATTTGTCTCGTGGCTCCCTCAATTCAGTCTGTAGGTCTTTGGGTTTCATTACCTTTAAGCGTAGATCCAGGAAGCTCTCTGAGGTTCAGATTTCTAATTCTTTGAAGAATATTCTTGTTTCAGCACCCCCGTTTGGTCAGGATATTTTCAGACAGTCGGCTTCCTAGTCTAATTCATGCCGAATCTGAGCGCCTGAAGGCCTCTAGGGAGCTTCAGGCTCAGATTTCCTTTGCTAATCCTTCCTCGAAAAGAGATGTTTCTTCAGTGAAGAGTCCGAATTTTTCTCCTAGAAGAATGAGCCTCAAACCAGACCAAGTTGGGGCTTATCCCTCTAGGATTATTAATAATTCCAATCTTTCTTCTTCCAATCTTCAAGATCGATCCACGGAGGAGGATCGCTTTGATTCCATATCCTCTCATCGCTCTAGGACTCAAGGGAGGCAGTCTCTCTCTCCTTGGGCGAGAGGGGTTCAGACCCCCTTCTCGTCATGCTAGTTCCAGGTCCAGAGGTCGTTCTTCCTTTAGAGGGTATCAAGGAAAGAGAGTTTGAAGGTGTGGACTATTTCCGGGTAAGTCCAACCTTCTCTCTTCCTTTTTTCATCTCTCCCCCCTTCTTGTGCCTTTGGATCAGTCGGTCCAGTGCCTGTTTCCCAATGTGCCAGTAGGATGGGGCCTTTCTCTGTTTTGGGAGAATTGGCAGGCCCTCATTCAGGACTCCTGGCTAGTTTCTCAGATATGTTGGGGTTATGCACCATCATGGATCCGTCATCCTCCTCTTCTTTCTGTTCTTCCAATATGGACACCAATTCCCTCCAATCCAGAAAAATTGGTTGACTTGGAAGAGGAGTTGGAATCGATGATTGTCAAGAGGGCAATAGAAGAAGTTACCCACTGGAGAGTAGACCCGGGCTACTATTCAATCATCTTTTTAGTTTCCAAGAAAACAGGAGGTTGGCATCCTATCATAAATTTGAAAAAGCTAAATCTTATGATTCCTACCCCCAAGTTCAAGATGGAGACAATCTCCCAGATCATTTTCAGTTTAGATCAGGGAATGTGGACGTCTTCCATCGATCTAAAGGACGCCTACTTTCATGTTCTCATTCACCCTTCATTCAGAAAATTCCTGAGGTTTGCTTACAAGGATCGAGTTTGGCAGTTTCGTGCCATGCCCTTCGGTCTGACCACAGCTCCCTTCCTTTTTACCCGTCTCGTTTCAGCCGTGGCAGGAATTTTACACCGTCGTTCTATCCATCTTCACGTTTATATAGACGACTGGTTGGTAAAAGCAAGGTCATCCTCAATTCTCTCAGGAATTCTTCCAGAGGTCTGCAGTCTGGCATGCAGCCTAGGGTGGATTTTAAATCTAAAGAAATCAAGCCCAGTTCCATCTCAAATCTTTGCGCATCTAGGCGTTTCTTTCGACCTGGCCCAGGGTCTAGTCTTCCCCTCAGATCCAAGGATAGAGGCTTTATCAGTGGCAATGGAAATCCTGTCTTCTCCCATGGTAAGAGCAAGATTCCCGTTAAGACTGATAGGTTTGATGGTCAGCTTAGAGAATGTAATTCCTTGGGTGGCGCTGATGAGAAGACCCTTCCAAATGTATTTAATGTCCCTTTGGAAGCAGTCAGTTCACTCTATTTACCATCAGATTCCCATCAGAGAACACTTGATCCATCATCTCGATTTTTAAGAATCGTTCTCTGCTTCTGATGGGTGTTCCACTGGTAAAGTCCTCCCCTCAGGCGATTATCTTCACAGACGCTTCCCAGGAGGGATGGGGAGCGGTCTGGGGCTCCCTGTCAGTTTCCGGTCTTTGGTCCCTGGAGGAGTCAACAGCCCATATCAACATTCTGGAGTTGTGGGCTGTCAAGAAGGCTCCTTTCATGGTCAGACCTTGTGGTAGGTCTCAAAGTCTTGATTCGGTCAGACAATTCGACAGTGGTATCTTATATCAACAGGCAGGGGGGGTACAAGGTCTTCCCTCCTTTGTCTAGAAGTGTGGAACCTTCTCTTGTGGTGCCGCAAGAATCAGATTTTTCTAGTGTCTTCTCATGTCCCAGGCAGTCTGAATTTTCTTGCGGACCAACTGTCATGTCCCAGCAAATTCGCCCACACAAAGTGGCAGTTAAAGAGGTCAGTTGTCATAGCGATTTTCAGTTTTATGGATCATCATCTAGTAGATCTGTTTGCGATGTCTCTGAATGCCCAGATCTCCTCTTACATGTCTCCTTTTCCCGACAGTCAAGCCCTGGCGGTGGATGCCCTGTCTCAGTCCTGGACAGGAATGTTCGCCTATGCGTTCCCTCCAACGATTTTGATTCCATTAGTCTTGAAGAAGGTCAAAGATCAAATCTGCGAGATTCTCTTGATAGCCCCCTTTTGGCCAAAGAGGGTTTGGTTTGTAGACCTTCTAGATCTCCTGGTAGACTTCCCTCGTCTTCTTCCAGTGTCCCAGGATCTTCTATCTCAAGTGAGAGGTCTTTGTGTTCATCCAAACCCAGAAATTTTCAATCTGTGTGTTTGGAGAATCTCGAGTCTGAAGTCCTCGAGAATAAGGTTTCTTCAAGATCTCTGGAAATTATCGATTCTGCCAGAAGAGAGTCGACCCGCAGAGTTTACAAGGGTCGATTTAAAATTGCCCGATTCAGTTTCTATTCCCCAAGTATTAGACTTTTTATCTTATCTGTTTGATTCTGTACATTTATCAGCTAATACGGTTAGGGGATATAGATTTTCTCTGGCCTCTTCTCTTCCTTGCCTTCTGAATGCCGATGTCAAGAATACTAAGACTTAATAGCTTTATTGGAGGTCTAGGCAATATTCGTCCTCCGATAGCTAAGCCTTTACGTTCATGGAATTTGGCTTTGGTTCCTCTTTGGCAGGTCACCATTTTGAACCTATTTCCTCTATCGGTATTAAACGTTTAACTTTTAAAGCTGTTTTTCTTGCTGCTGCTGCCTCTGCTAGAAGACGTTCAGAGATTCATGCTCTTTCTGCTGAAAAGGATAGATTTATAGTTTCAGGAGACGGTTTGGTTTTATATCCCAGAAGGGATTTTTTATCTAAAACTCAGTATAACTGGTTTCCTGCTAGTCCGATCATTTTAAAATCATTATCGTCTTTTTCGCCATCCGACAAATTCTGGTGTCCTGTTAGGGCATTAAGAATGTACAAACAGCGAACCGATTTTAAAAGAGTTGATCCATCTCATTTATGGATTTCCTACGCATAAGAATTAACTAAGCCGGTCTCGAAGTCTACGATTGCCAGATGGATGTGTGAGACGATTAAGCTTTGTTACGAGATAGCCTCTCCGGATCAAATTAATCTCTCCCATGCTAAAGCCCGCGATGTTAAAGGTCTGGCTACCTCTTTCGCTCTTTTTGCCGGTTCGTCTTTAGATGAAGTCATGTAGGTGGCAGGATGGAAATCTGAATCCACTTTTGCATCTTTTTATCTCAAAGATCAGAGTGCAGCAGCCTCCTTCTTTCGTAACATTACAATTTTAACCAAAAAAGCCGAAGACCATTTGCCAAGCACATCCCGCCATTTTCGTTAAGACTGTGTCTAAGAAATGGTGAGAGTTTATTTGGGTTTTTATTTATTTCTTTAAGTTCAAGTTTTCCTTATTTGTTAATCATGGTGTGATTGAGTTAAATGCACTATTATGTTATGTTATTAACATTTGGATAAGATTGGTTTGATTTTTATCCTTGTTTGTTTATTCTCAAATCTCCTCCCACCTAATGTTTAAGTGGGGCACTGACCAAATCGACGGGTTTAGCAAGTAGTGATTGAACGGTAATGGATGTTTTTGTGGTGTAATAACAACCCCCACAGACCCCCCTTGCGGGTTGGTCTGTTGTTTTATTAACCACTAGACAAACATACTTACCATTCAATCACTATGACCCGGACTCAGCCACCCCGCATGGTATGATTTGAGAATTGGCCTTTAATATTTGGCACTTAAATTTAGAAAAGTTAATCTGTTTCCTATTTGGGCTCCAGTGCGCATGCACAAGCGCGCTTAGTGACAGGCGTCACTATAGAGTGAGTATAGACTGGTGCCAGTCTATATTAGTCAATATACTGGAGATGGACTTAACCAGTAGCCTGGTTGAGGGTCCATATTAATAGGAATAGGCATGGGGAGGTGTGTATGCAAGCATAAAAATCTTATTCTGGTAGCTAAATGCAGATAATTGATTTAGCAAGTAGTGATTGAATGGTAAGTATGTTTTTATAGTGGTTAATAAAACAACAGACCAAACCGCAAGGGGGGGTCTGTGGGGTTTTGTAGATGAGCATATCAAAGTCCATGTTACAAAAATCCGTTCGTATGTCAAAGACACCATCGATATCATTAAAAAATTGGAGTCACACGGTGAGCTTAAACCAAATTCTCTCCATGTCACCATGGATGTTACCTCTCTTTACACCAACATCCCAAATAGAGAAGGTATCCATGCAGTCGCAGTGTTTTAAAATAAACATGGCCTCCCAGGCACCCTTTCCATCAGACCTTCACAAATTCACAAATTGGTGTTAGAATGCAATAGTTTTTAATTTAATGGCGAACACTACTTCCAAATTGAAGAGACAGCAATGGGCAGCAAAGCAGCATGCACCTATGCGTGCATTTTTATGAGTGTCCTAGAGGCACGCCTTCTACAAGACGCACCATCATCACCAGCACTCTATGTTAGATACATAGATGACATCTTTATGATATGGGAGCATGGACATACCACCCTCCTAGAATTCATCTCCTATATTAACGCCTCCCACCGCAATATCAAATTCACAATGGAATCATCAAACCAACGCATCTCCTTTCTGGACACCATAGTCCAGATCTAACCAACTAACAACATCACTTGCGACCCATACACCAAACACACAGACACACATGGATACCTCCATTATGATTCTGCACACCCCAAGTTGTGCAAAGATGCCAGCCCATATGGATAGTTCCTTAGATTAAGGAGAATATGCTCATCAACAGATTTGCAATGCAAAACCACTATATCGCCAGGGATTACCCACTAAAGATCCTACAAAAAGCTCACCAAATGGCCCACTCAAAGGAGGGACACTCTCTTATTAACCCTGCCCCCAAGCCAATAACTTCCAAAATAAACCAGAGACAAATCTTCGTTTGTGAATTCAACCGCACGGGGAAACACTGGCCGATTCTACAAGGCACTGAGCGCTGTAGACTGGCCTTCCCAGAAACACCATTGTTTGGCTTCAAAAAGAACAAAACAATAAAAGACACCATAGTCAGGGTGAAATTACCAGACACAGACCACAACAACACAGTCATCCACCGCAACCCCCTCCTCCCATGTGAAACCAAGAATTGCAACATCTGTAAGAATATGGTCAAGTCAAGATTCTTCTCCAGTAAGCACACAGGCCTCTCCTACAGAGCCGAAATTATAGGAAACTACAGAACACATAATGTAGTTTACCTCGTGAGTTGTAATCACTGTGGTAAACACTATGTAGGAGAAACCCTGAGATCAGTATCCAAGAGCACCTACGCTCCATCACAAACCTCTACAAACACGAAAGATACAACACACCAGTATCACGCCATTTCAATAGACCCGGGCATCACAGAAATGATATGCAATACAGGATCATACAAGTCCTATCATCGGATCCGGCAGACCCAAACGCAACAGTTTGGAGGCAAAAAGAATGTCACTGAACCCACCAACTCCACAGTATGGAACTGATAGGAATAAATTTAGCGGTGTAGGAACTCTTAGAATGTACCAGGGCCCCCCCCCCCCCCGATACATTCCATGTAGTTATTACCATTTAATTATAATATATGAGAATCAAGCTCGACAATTAAAGTCAGTATTTGCTTGCATCAATTGTAAAAATAGGATTTGCAAACCAAAATGAAACGATGTCGCTGATTGGCCGCTCTCTCAATTTTATAGCCAATCTCTTTGCGGCTTACTTCGTAGACGATGGTAAGTGACAGCTAGTAAATAATGACACATGCACACTAAACATAGTTAGTAATTTAATGCTTTCACACACGTAAAGAGAAAATTGTGTTGGTGATGTCAGCCTCTAGGCCAAAATGGCACCTCTATCTACTGGTTACGTTAGCAATTTAAATTGTGGATATCTTTTTTATTTGGTGGTATACAATTGTGCTCTTGGTCTCAAATTAATGCGGAAAGCATTTGAAATTGACAATGATCCAAAATCCAAGATGGCCACCGGTGGCCATATTGAAAATTGGTTTCCGGATGCTAACTCCGTTACCATTTATCGGATCACTTGGATATTTCATATAGTGGTTGTACTGGGTATAGGGAAGAAAGCTATCAAAATTGACAATAATCTGAAATTATCCATGATGGCCAATGGCGACCATCTTGAAAATCGTTTTCCAGACAATAACTCCATTACTTTAATCGGATTGATTTGAAACTTCATAGGCTGTTTGGACTTGGTCTGGAGAAGAAACCTCTCAAATTCGATGATGATTCATTGATTCTAAATCCAAGATCGCTGCCAGTCACCAAATTCAAACTCCATTTGATTGGTAAATTTTTCTCAGTGATCATCTCGTTTTGTTCGGTTGTGCCAGTGGCCAATAATTGCAGGTGAGCGATATAGGCCCCTTGGGCCTCTAGTTATTATTATTATTATTAATATTATTATTATTATTATTATTATTATTATTATATCATAGTGACTATCTATAACTGATGGGAAAAAGAAAGAAATTGTCAAAGAAAGTTTCAGCATACTCTGTTCCAGATGACCGGGATAAAATTCGTGATTCCATTCTACAAGGTATGTATGTATGTATGATTACTGTATTCTGCGGCTGTAGTAGTAGAAACATCCTACAGCTGCAATCAGTCCTTCGCCTTTGTCCACAGTGTCTTCTCCTCAGCCAAAATCCTTAGCTTCCTCAGGTCCATTCTTGACTTGAGTGTACCTAATCCTGCTTTCTTGAGGTCACCTCGTAGCATGCTTAGCAGATTTATGCAATGACATCCTCTCCTGGCTCTGTATTTTCTGGTTCCGAGTAGGGCGAATTCCAAGGCTCTCTGTGCTGGTGTGTCTTCTAGCATCCTTAGCACATGGCCAAACATGGACCATCTTTGCTGGGCGACTTACAGACAGCGGCGGCTACAAGGTATACATGTTTAATGCATCAACAAGACATATAATTAAGTGAAGGGTCGTTATTAAAGTAAGACATGTATATATTTACTTATCATCATTCCCACATGCCAGGTAAAAAGATGTAGGGGATATTGAAGTTGCCTCCATCTGTGTGTCTGCCTGTCCAGTTATCTCCAAAACCATTTGGCACTATTAAACAAAATTTCTTACATGAGTTACCATAGTGAGCACCTTGGTATTAAAGTTGCTTCAAAAGAAATACAGTAAAAGCAGGATTTGAGGACAGAAAATGCAAATGTGTTTATACATGTAATTACATTCTATTATATCTCTGAAAAATATCCATTCAAAAACTGGCATGACTGATATTAATCAAGTAATCATTATAACATAAATATAAACAATTGCATAATTTATATACCCCACACCAAAAATGGCAGGTTATTATAGCATGGAAATGGACGGGCAGATAATACATGTAACTCTGTTAACATTTATGTGATCACTGAAACTTCAGAGGTTGTTTGGCATAGGTCTGGGGAAGAAACCTATCAAAATTGGTGATGGTCCGAAATCCGAGATGGCCACCAGCCACCGGTGGCCATCTTGAAAATTTGTTTCCAAATAATAACTCCTTTACCATTTATCGGATTGATTTGAAACTTCATCTAGGGTGATTGGACTAGATCTGTGGAAGAACCCTATCGAAATTGATGATGATCTAAAAATAGGTTTCCAGAGGAGAACTCCAAGACGGTTTAGCAGATCACTTTGAAACTTCATAGGATGACTGGTCTAGGTCTGAGGAAGAAATCACTATTTTCTGAAAGCTCCCATTCATTGGTTTCTCATCAGGGCAGGGTATTATGCGCCATTTGTGGTGCTCATGGTCCATTTTCACTTCATGATTTCATTGTATTCCATTTGAAGAACCTTTGATATGCGCGAATGACAAGAAGAATCGTTGATATTTGGGTAGTCGCTCGGTCTTACACACGAGGTTCCAAAAAGTGAACAAATTTATATTTGGCTAGCTCCTGTATAGAATTTGTAGAGGGTGTGGAAAGGAAAATAGCTGCCAATAAAACAATATGGCTGATGCTTACCTGATACAAATTGCAGATTTATATGAATAATTTATTTTTTATTAAAAAATTTCCTCATAATGCCCCTTTGATGTAATGCATAGCTTAGCTCAACTATTTTCAAGCTTGTGGAATAACATCAACCTCATGCACAGGTCTCACTCTCAAACTGACAGACCAGACATGACATATTGTTCATGCTGGCAGAAATGTCTGTTGAATAATTTAAAATTAACTTTATGGGCAGATGTAGCATGCACACAAATTTCTTTTGAGAATTACAACAGATATTTCTGCTTTTACATGTAGTTTGAAAACATGTACTGGTTTTAACAGTGCCGCCCATCATCTTGAAGTAAGCTAAAATCCTATTGGTGGGCCACAAATGCCTATGTTCAATTTGGGTTAGCAACAATTTCCCGGTGCAAGAAGTACCACCAAATTCAGCCCATGGAAATAATCCAAAAAGCAGGAAATACAGGGAAATACTCCAATAGGTGGGTAATGCTCATAAATTTTTTTAGATTTTACGCTAAATATCCTAGATATTTTAAATGGACTATCACTGATAGATCTAGAAATTTAATATATGGAACCATGCCCATAAAACCCTTGCAGTGGGTCAATTCTATCATTTTAACATCAATTCTTATATAAACGACTACTCAAAATCCAAGAAGATGCAAATTATAAATTCCACAAATATAAAAAATGAAAACAAATCTGACGGTCCAAATTATCTCCATTTCGCAGAGAAAATTGAGTATTTGCTACTTAATGGTTGTTTGCGATTCATCGGTTGTCTTGTATTAAAAAAGAAAAAGTATTGCGCAGCTTATTCGTTTGAAGTTATGATAAAAGTTTTGCGGTTTCTCTTCTTGTGGCGTGTATCCTTTTGATGTTTTCAGGAGCCGATCGTCCTGGTGCTAGTATTTTGTCTGTCGCTGGCGAATTGTCTAGACATATTGAAGATTTTCCGAGGTCTTTCTATTTGGATTTTTTTCATAAATATAATGCTTCCATAAATTTTTTAAATCTCATCCACTCACAACAGTTTCCAGAAAAAACCCAAATAACAAATATATATGACGGGAACAGAATTTGTGTACAAAAGTTAGTATATAGTCATAATACACCAGAACTGTTATATTACAGCAAAAATATGGGAAATTTCCAAATTTATTTATATCCTAGAGGTAATGCACCGTAATGCCCCCTTAGTCCAAGCGGCTAATATATTTAAGCCCATTTATGATACAGGTTGATATATAAGATCAAACAGGCACTATCGACACCATAGCATATCTATCACAATTTCAGCTCAACATAGCAAAAACTATTTGGTGGAATTCTTTGAAACCATTTTATCTAGAGGCTGCAACAACAACTTTCAGTAAAATAATTTCAAAATATTAAGCGACTCATATCATGAACGTTTTACTTAAACTGATATTCAATGCATTAGTATACTGTATATATTGACATCAGATGCATATCAAGCATACTTCTTTGAATACTCAGCATATTAATATTGATACAATAGAGATCTAGGCATAACTTAGTAAACTATGCTGGTATCCATAAACCTTAGTTTATTAAGTTAAGCTATGGACAGCAATGCTCCGCTAGGCTGTCTTACGCTCAACTCATATATGGGTGTGGTATTTATTTTGCAATGAAAAGACAGGAAGGTGTGTAATTAGGGATTAAATGATTGACATGGCAACACTTTCTAGTATATAATACAATTTTATACTGATATGTAATATTTATGCTATTACATGCTACAATATGACTTGATAGAAAGTAACGACCTTCAAAGTATTTTTAATATATTCTATAGATTTCATGATTAAAAAGCAACTACAATTTTTAAATTTTGTCGATTTCAGAGTGAAATATATTAAATTATTAGTTCACCTGGCCAGAATGGCCAAGGGAGCTTATGCCATGGCGACTGTCCGTCATCTGTCCGTCCGCCATCCGTCGTCCATCCGTCAACTTTTGCTTTAAAATGTATCTCCAATACCGCTTGGCAGATTTTAATCAAATTTTTTACCGGAAAGTGTCAAAATGCATCTCCTTAGCTTTTTGACAGAATTCAGCCAAATTTGTCTTGAACGTTCCTATAGTGGTAGGTTCTAGAACTTATATTCAGATTTTTGATTCGTCAATTTTTTGGGTGAAAATCTTAGATTTTGTAAAAAATGTACCGGAAAGTGTTGGAGCGTAGCTCCTTAATTTCTTGAGAGATTTCAGCCAAATTTGTCTTGAAGGATCCTATGGAGGTAGGCTCTGGAACCTCTATTCAAATTTTTGATTGGTCAATTTTTTTGGGCCAAAATCCTAGATTTTATAAAAAAATTTTACTGGAAAGTGTCAAAACGTATTTAACTAAATTTGTGTGGAAGAATTCTGTCATAGTATGGTCCTATAGTGGTGGGCTTTAGAACTCCTGTTTAGAATTTTGATTGGTCAGTTTTTGGGGTGAAAATCTTAGTTTTGTAAAAAAAAACCTTGACAGAAATTGTCAAAATGCATCTCCTCCTTAGCTTCTTGACAGATTTCAACCAAATTTACCTTTAAGGATTCTATAGAGGTAGACTCTAGAACTACTATTCAGATTTTTGATTGGTCAATTTTTGAGAATCTTAGATTTACTGTAAGTTGTCGAACCACATCTCCTCGTTAGCCACTTGATGGATTTCAACGAAATTCGTCTAGAAGGACCATTTGGCTGTAGCTTCTAGAACATCTATTCAGAATTTTGGTTTGTCAAATTTTGGTGGGTCAAATTGTCATGGTAGATTTACTAACATCTTATTTCGAAGATAATTCTGTATTAAAACATAGAGTCTATCTGTTATCCTGTAGAAGTTTCACGAAATATATTTTCATGAGATATGAACTACGCAGTATTTCAAATGCTAATGTTGCAGGGGAGCGACAGGCGTCTTGTCATAAGGCTCACTTGGAGATAGTTACATCCCAGAAAGTTAATCATTAGCATTACATGTAGTTATTAACCTTCAAATATGCTTAAGCAAACTTTGATTTTCTCATAGAAAATGCCCATTTGCAGACCAAGAGATAGCTATTTTTGAAAATGGTACCACTGGAATTACTGGCCTGGTCATTAAGCCAGTCATTCCAGTGGTAAATAAAAAAAAAATTATCTTGGCCTGCGAATGGACATTTTCTATGGATTTTGAAGCCAAAATTGGTTTTGCATAGGTTTTTGAGTCTTCTAATTTCAAATTTGCCATTTTCGAAACTTGTGTAAATGGTTTCGTGGCCATCTTGGATCATTTTCCTGCCAAAAGCTCCAATACTAAAGCAATGGGAAATTTAAAATGTCTTCGTCTCAAGAAAAATTAGTCCAATTTCAATTATATATAGCAGGAAACATCCTCAGGCTATATGGATCCAAGTTTGTTCAAACAAAGCCGATCAGCCAATTTGTCTGGTGACCATCTTGGATTTGACCTAGTTTCGTGAAAGCGACTCCTACATAATCGCTGAATGGATCAGGCTGAAATTTGCGAGAAATAATTAGGGCTATTAAAATTTGTTCAAGGAAAGTTGATAGGTAAATAAACATGATCTCTGTATTCTTGTTACAATTCTGGTCAACTCCTTAGGGTTCTACTTACAGTTGATGGCCTTTCTAGTTGACCTGTCTATGTTCCAGGTGAGCCTCTTGTTACTATTCATTCCGAAACCATTAAATGCAGCATCACAGTGCAGTGATATATGCTCGCATAAGTCACATTGCTCGCGCAGAATAGCGTGCACAGTTACCTCATCTTACGTCACACTATCAGATCGATTCCTGAAATTTGCTGTCCTGTTATATGCCTGCTCTATTTTGAGTTACTCGGCTTCAGAAAATTATCTGTCCTTTCTCAGCGATCAGGAACTCAAAATACTCACACCATTTGCAACCATTTCTTAAGTATGGGAATTGCCTATGTATTTTTAGCTCGACCGTACAAAGTAGAAACGAGCTATTGCGATACCATGCCGGCAGCAGTGGTGGCGGTGGCCAATTCGCGTTTAGCTCAACTGTTATTGTCTGGCCTGCGAAGCAGAAAGCGAGACATAGCTATCACTAATTCCGGCGTCGGCGTTGGTGGCGTCGTCGTTATTGGCGGCACCGTCGTCGTCCATCATTTGTGCAGTTTTGGTTAAGGTTTTTTAATCAACTTATTTTTCAACACTGGCTCATCCAATCTCAATGAAACTTTGCAGAAGTGATCAATACTATACAGGGATGTGATCTACATAACAACACATTTAATTTTGGGGCATTTTAACTCTTTTTTTCACGGTTTTAGACGTGGACTTTTTTCATGTACTTTGCCAGTGCAGTTTTGGTTATGGTTTTTTAAAACGACATTTGCACCCACAAGGGGTTATCGGATTTCAGTAAAACTTCACAGATTTGTTCTATACCATGCTTATGACTAGCCCACATCAAAAGGAAATTGATTTTCAAATTTGTTTAATATTTTTTTGGGGTGCTTGGACGTTGATAATTTTAGGCCTGATGTGCATCCAGGTTATACTCATTATGTTTTGGTTAACGTTTTTACAAATGACAATTTAATCAGCAAAGGCTTGGTTTTGAAACTTGAAGCCTTGTGGATGATTATACATATGGGCAAGGATGTGCATGACACTTGGAATTTTGTTGTAGTCTACAGTACAAGGAATTATTTTGATCTTGGGTCAAACTGAGGGTAGGGAGTGGGGTCAAAAGGTCAAAAGTGGGCACCAATCGATTTTAATGCAACTCTTCCTAGACCATTTCAGATAGAAACTTGAAACTTTGGGGATGATTGCACATATGGCCAGGGATGTGCATGACACTTTTGGAATTTTGGTATGACTCCAGGGGTACAGCCCTGGGGGTGGGAAATGTGGGGTAAAAAATAAAAATTTTCAAAAGCTTGTCATGTCGCATATCATTTTCAAGCCAATGATGAGTAGACTACATTCCAGGGAATTATTTTGATCTTGAGTCAAACCGAGGGTGAGGGGCATTATCAAAAGTGGGCACCAATTGATTGTAA
Source organism: Chaetoderma sp. LZ-2023a (assembly GCA_034401795.1). NCBI lineage: Eukaryota > Metazoa > Mollusca > Caudofoveata > Chaetodermatida > Chaetodermatidae > Chaetoderma > Chaetoderma sp. LZ-2023a. Next base: position 134,543,646 of record CM067370.1, on the reverse strand, counting down.
AGCAACTCCTAGGCCATTTCACATAGAAACTTGAAACTTTCGGTATGATTAAACATATGGGCAGGGATGTGCATGGCACTTTTGAAATTTTGTTATGACCCCCAGGGGGTGGGGGACTGTGGGTAAAAAATTAAATTTATCCAAATGTGATCATGTCATATATCATTTTCAAGCCAATGATGAGTAGACTACAGTTACTGTACAAGGAATTATTTTGATCTTGGGTCAAACTGAGGGTAGGGGGCGGGTTCAAAAGTGGGCACCAATTGATTGTAAAGCAACTCCTAGACCATTTTACATCCAAATATGTATTATGCTGATTGTTTTTGAAAATGTTTCTTCTTTTTTCAGACTATGAACTTTTCTTATGTTTGGACCATTTGCCTTTCGGTTAGCCCCAGAGTGCCAGTTGTCATTAAATGACTTCAGGTTACTCCTGGGCAGAAAGGCTTTATGGGTCAGTCGCCAAGCTATGCTTGCCCGATGGGTAGTACCATGGATATTTTGAATTGGCATGTTGATTGTCAAATTTCAAAATGAGACTGTATCCAGTGGTCCATCATATCCTGTGATGTACAATTAATATACAGTACAGATAAGCTGTTTGCTATCTTCTGATAGCTCTTGTCTAACTTTGGTATGACCCCAGGGGTATGTACAGCCCTAGGGGGTGGGAAATGTATCTAAAAAAGTATCATTTTCCAAAGGTGGTCATGCCACATACAGTTTTGAAGCCAATGATGAGTAGACAACAGTACAAGGAATTATTTTGATCTTGGGTCAAACCGAGGGTAGGGGGTGGGGTCAAAAGTGGGCATCAATCGAATTTATCGCAATTCGTCCTAGACCATTCCGCATAGAAACTTGAAACTTTCGGTATGATTACACATATGGCCAGGGATGTGATTTTGGGCAATTTTACTACTTTTTTCACGGTTTTGGATGTTGAACTTTTTTAATGTTTTTTGTTGTAGTTTTTTATGGATCACTCATTTTCAACAATGCCTCACCAGATATCAACAAAATTTTATAGCAGAGTTATATACTATGCAAGAGTACTATCTGCATCATTACTAGTTTCATTTGGAAAAGAATTTCAAGATCAGACTATCCACAGTTTGGTAAAAAAATGTCCATGTTCGATTGGTTACACTTGTTTGTTGGTGCATTACTGAATATGTGTATTACAAACCATGCCCAGTTTGCTTTGCCAATCAACACTAACCATGCCATTACAGGCGTGACATTGTACGCTTCAGCGTTCTTGTTTATATCTCAAGTTTGGTTGATTATACTGGACCCATACGTGGGCACATGCTTCCTTATAATGACACAGCATCTCACAATGACCTTGGGCCAATAGGTCAACGGTCAAGGTCACTGACCTTGGTAAAAAAACAACTTGCTTTTTTCAACATTAACATTTTCCATTTAGCTCAACTTTTCTGTTTATATCTCGAGTTTGGTTAATCATACTGGACCTAAACATGGACACATACTTCCTTATAAGCTTATAAGGACACGACATGCCACAATGACATTGAGGTCAAAGGTCAAGGTATGACCTTGGTAAAAACATTGGGTTTGCTTCAACATTATCATTTTCCATTTAGCTCAACATCTAATCCTTGGTTAATCATACTGGACCCAAACTTGGACATATGCTTCCCTATTTCCCTTCCCCCTCCCCCATCCCCCCTGAGATTTTATGACAAATTTGCCAGAAATTATCAAAACGCTTTACGCCGCATTAATGGCTTGGCGGTTTTCAACTTAATTGAGCTGGAAGGATCCTTTTGGACAAAGCTTCAGAACGTGTGTACAGAATTTTGATTGGCCAATTTTTCTGATGGCCATCTTGGGTTTTCCAGAAATCCTTTAAAACGCCTCCTTAATTAATGGCCAGATTGAGAATTTTTTTGAGCGTCACAGGCCCTTGGGTCTCTTGTTGATAAGTGTATTGATAAGCCTTCTGTATTTATTAGGGCCCCAATGTGTGGAAGCCCTATAGTAATCACCATGTCTATCTGTCCGTCCATCTGTCTCCGCCTACAATATGTCATAACATTATCATTTTCCATTTAGCTCAACAGCATATCATACAGAACTGCTTCATATATTTTAATGAAACTTGGTGTATGCCTCAGTTATGATACGCATATGTGGCAAAGGGTAGATGGGCCTTTTGAAGGATTCACCTTTTGGATGAAAAAAAGGATTTTTAATTCAAACACATGATTTTTGTAAATTTTCTCATAAACACCCTATCATAAGGAATCGCTTAAAATAATTTAATGAAACAATTGGCATATGCCTCAGTTATGATCCGCAGATGTGCCTTTTGAAGGATTCACCTCTATAGGTCCAATATTTTGGGTGAAAATGGGGTTTTAATACAAAAACTGACAATTTTTAACAATATTCTCATAAGCGGTGTATCAAGCGCAATCGCTTAAAATAGTTTAATGAAACTTAGCAGATAGCTTCTTTATGATGGGTATATGTGCCTTTTGGGGGATCCACCTTTATAGGTCCAGGATTTTAGGTGAAAATGGGCTTTTTAATGAAAAACTTTTTTGTCAATTTCCTTATTTTATTATTAGCTCGCCTGGCCAGAATGGCCAAGTGAGCCGAAACCGCTCGAGTAATTGATTCAAACCTCATAACGCACCATCTGTGGCAACAGTAGACCCAAGTTTGTTCAAGGCAAGGGATATAGCTGAAATTTTGTAAATATGCTTAAGGACCAAGGGCCTTTTAAGTTTCTTCAAGGGAAGTTTGTACGTTAAAAAACATGACCGCCATAAACCATTAAAAATTTAGCGTTTCTTGGTCATATTGGCTTTTTTGTATTTGCTGTATTTTGATGGCGAAAATTGCTTTATATATGCTTACCAGTGTGGCCAGTTCAAATATGCCACTTTCGAAACTGTCGGATAAATGGGTTTCCTGCCATCTTGGTTCGTTTTCCCGCCATAGTCTCCCATAGTAAAGCAATGGCCCCATAGTAAAGCAATGGGGAATTCTTTAAATGACTTCTTCTCAAAAACCACCGGGCCAATTTCAATTATATTTGGGAGGAAGCATTCATAGAGCATAGAGATCGAAGTTTGTTCAAACGAAGCAAATCGGTCAAAATCCACGATGGCGGCCGGCCAAAATGGCTGATTTTTAGAAACACTTTAAAAAATCTTCTCTGAAACCGCAAGAGGAATTGATTCAATACTCATAACTTATCATCTATGGCAACGTTAGACCCAAGTTTGTTCAAGCCAACCGTAATGGCCTATTTGCTCGGTGGCCATCTTGGATGACGTAGTTTTCCCGAAAACAACTTCTCCAGAACCGCTGGAAGGATCAGGCTGAAATTTGGGAGATTTGATTAGGGCCTAAGGGCCATTAAAATTTGTTCAAGGGAAGTTGATCCATCAGAAAAATATGTCTGCCGTGGCCCAATCAAAATGTAGCATGTTTGTTGGCCATATTGAATTTGTTTATTTTGACGAATCTTGAAGCCGAAATTGGTTTTATATATGTGTTTGTGCACTCTGATTTCAGATTTGCCATTTTCGAAACTGTCGGATAAACATTTTAGCGGCCGTCATGGATCATTTTCCAAATAGAAACTCCCATGTACTAAAGCAATAGGAAATTTCAAGTGTATTTGGCAGAAAACATACTTAGGGCATAGAGATACACGTTTGTTCAAATGAAGCTGGTCTGTAATTTGCCTGGCGGCCATCCTGGATTTTTTAAATGGCTTTGAAAATCTTCTTTTCTGAATCCACATGGGGGATTGATTCAAAACTCAAGACAGGTTATTTATAGAAACAGCTGAATCCAGTTTGTTCAATGGAACTTGATTGCCTAATGCTTTATATGATCATCTTGGATGACCTGGTTTTCATGAAAACAACTTCGTATCCGGAATCGCTGAATGGATTGGGCCGAAATTTGGGAGATATGATAAGGGACTAAGGGCTGTTAAGTTTTGTTCAAAAGTAGTTGATACATAAAGAAACATGGCTTCTGTTCTCTTGTTATAATTCTGCTCAGCTCTGTAGGTTTCTACTTATTGTTGATGGCCTTTCAGGTTGAAATGCCTATGATGCAGGTGAGCAATACAGGCCCCTTGGGCCTCTTGTATTTAAAAAAATAATATGAAGGCTTTGAATAAAATTGCTACCTACTACATAGAGAAATGTATTTTCAGTGATTGCAGGGCCCTCTGAGCAATTGCTCCCCCCTCCCTCTCTGGACTTGGTGTTAATGTGTCAAGTTCAATAGTTCAGCTGGAGAATTTCCCCAAGATTTACACAATTTAATACATTTAAATTTTAGTGTTCCGAACCCGTCTGAGCTCCCCAAATAAAGGTGGAGGATTATTAGTTGGTCCCGCTCCAGGTACAAGTAAAGGCAAGAGAACTCATGGCACATATTCCAAGCATCGGTCATGCACAGCTGACCATGAGCAGAGGTTAGAGAAGCTACATAATTCAAGTATGAGTGAGGTATCATCAACTCCAGACAAATCTCATACACGGAGATGGCGGACTCGATCAGAGAGAAACAGAGAGCGAACAAAAGATCAGGAAAAGGTATGCATTTATAAATAGCTTTACTGGCTTTAGCATAAATTACAATTTGTGGCAGCCACATTGGTCTGGTAATAATAGAGGTAGTAACAGAATTCAAAGCTCATACTTTTTATGGCTAACTTTATTTATTTTATTTTCTGAGAGCTCATTGTGTATAACTTCAAAATTCATTCCGGCTTTACTTTAATCTTTATCATCGCAAAGTCATAGAAACATTGCTTATGTTTTAAAAATTGTATGTTAATTTACCAAGTGTATTTGCTTATCTTTCTGTGATTTCTTTTTGCAGGCGGGAACCAGCAGTACAACCCACTCACGATCAAACTCTACGTGTACCAGAAGCAGCAGTAGCAAGGCATTCAGTGTGATCACACACAATAGACTTACAGTAAGTAATTCCTAAAGTCAGGTGGTTTCTTAATACAGGTATGTTATCATATATATATGCGAAAACAAAGTTAGTGTTTCATCCCTTTTTTTACTGTTTAACACTCAAGTTGACCAGAGACGGCTTCTACTGTAGTCTTGAGAAATGTCAATTTGCAGACCAAGAGAAGATTCACAAAGCATGCACCATACATGAGATTTGGTTGTTACAAAATGATGCAGTTCCATCATCTCTTGGCCTGTAAAGCATCCCTAGCAGTCTGTCTGTCTGTACTGTGTCCTAGACCAGGGATAGATCTGGCTTTTGCAATGTTCTAGACAATAGATTAGCCAAATACCATCGTTAGCTCACCTTGAGCTTATGCCATGGCGACCATCTGTCCGTCGTGTGTCTCTCCGTCCATCCGTGGTCCATCCGTCAACTTTTCCTTTAAACAACTTCTTCTCAAGAACCACTGGGCTGATTTCAATTATTTTGCCAGGAAGCATCCTTAGGCCATAGGGATCCAAGTTTGTTCAAATGAAGCCAATCGACCAATTTGGCCAACGGCCATCTTGGATTTTGGCTGATTTTAGGTAACGTCTTTAAAAATCTTATCCGAAACGGCTTGGGGATCTTGGATTTTGGCTGATTTTAGGTAACGTCTTTAAAAATCTTATCCGAAACGGCTTGGGGATTGATGCAAACTTCATGAAATATGATCCAGGGCAAGAGCTGAACCAAGTTTGTTCAAGAGAACTTGATTGGTCAAATGGTTCGGCTGTCATCTTGGTTGACCTAGTTTTAGCGAAAACGACTTCTCCAGAACCGCTGAAGGGATCAGGTCAAAATTTGGCAGATTTGTTTAGGGACTAAGGGCCATTAAAATTTGTTCAAGGGAAGTTGAACCGTAAAAAAGCATGGCCACCGTGGGCCAATCAAAATATAGCGTTTTTGGCGGCCATGTTGGATTTTTTTATTTAATGGATTTTGAGGCCAAAATTGGTTTTGTGTGTTTTTGGGTATTCTGATCTAAAATTTTCAATTTTCGAAGAGTTCGGATAAAGTTTGGCAGCCATTTTGGATCATTTTCCCACCAAATGCTTCCATATTAAAGCAATGAGAAATTTAAAATATCTTCTCGAGAACTACTGGGCCAATTTAAATTAGATTTGGCATGAACCATCCTTAGGGCATAGAGATTCAAGTTTGCTCAAACGAAGCCGATCGGCCAATTAAGACGGCGGCCATTTTGGATTTTGGCCAATTTTTAGAAATGTCTTTAAAAATCTTCTCTGAAACCGCTTGGGGGATCAATGCAGACCTCATGAAATATGAGCTAGGGCAAGAGCTGTACTAGGTTTGTTCGAGGGAACTTAATTTGCCAAATGGTTCGGCGGTCATCTTGGATGACCTAGTTTTCACAAAAACAACTTTTCCAGAGCCGCAGAACGGATCGGGCCAAAATTTGGCTAATATGATTAAGGCCGAAACGGCATTAAAATTTGTCCATGGAAAGTTGATATGTAAAAAAACCCATGTCCAATCGATCAAAATATACCGTTTTTGGTGGATATCTTGTATTTTCTGCAAATTTCTGAGAAAAACATAAAAAGGGACAATTTTAATAAAACTGTGCTAAACTTTCTTCACGGATATTTGATTGGTAAATTTTTACAGTGGTCATCTCATTTTGTTTGGTTGTGCCAGTTGCCAATAATTCCAGGTGAGCGACACAGGCCCCTTGGGCCTCTTGTTGTTAGCCAAATAGGAAATATTTTAGCCACAGCTTTGCTTTGACATCACATATGAACATGTTTGCACTCAGTCATCATTAGTTAATGCTAGTTATCAATTTTACAGGCCATATATAATAGGATCTAAATATATAAGAAATGTGTTGACTATTTTGAAATTAATATGACTGAAAGTTGTTGCTGCCCTAGGTAGCAACAGCTTTCAGTAATATTAGTTTTAAAATGTTCAACAACGTTAACAGGAATTCTTGTTTTGTAATTGTAACACTGGAATTAGTCCGGATTCAGCCAATCAAGAACATTAAATTAATTTTAATCATTAGCCAATGGGTTAGCCAATTCTGCTTTTCATTAGCAAGATTTCAGTTTTAATAGCATTTGGCTAATTGACTAGTGGGTAGATCGGCCCCTACTAGACAATATCGGCATAGTTTATATATACTGCATAAAAATTGTGAGATATTGTCTGTCCTATTGTTGGAACAACCCTTGGTTGCCTTTGTGGCGTGGGGCGAGGCAGATCTATACACTAATTACTAATCGTATCAATGACAACCAGCATCAAACTGTCAAGTATTTTGAAATTAACATGACTAGGAGCTGTTGCTACCTAAGGCAGCAGCAGGATTTAGTTAAAACAATTTTAAAATATTTAATGTCGCCATAAATAGTTTTAAGCTCTTCAGATTTTTCTTATCTACCACACTAAAAAATCTTGAATTATATATAGATGTATATTTTCATCCAACAATTAAAATGTGCCTTAGCACTTTGAGCCTGAAAGACCAGACAAAAAAAATCATTTACAATATGTGAAATACTGTGATGAATAGTTATTTTGAAACTAGTTTGTCTTGGCCCCCTCAAATTTGTTGAAAACATTCATTAGCTTACATACATGTATGACGTTCTTAAAACCAGGATTCTGGAACTTGAGGTTTCAATAGATGCCTTACTGTTTTATGTTTTAACATCAAGTTACAGCATTTCGATATTTTAAATGTATCAACTTCATTTTGCTATAGCAAAGCATCTAGTATATAATGAACAGTTTAACACCATAGGTCTGAAACTATTATAATGAAAGAATGTTAGGGATACATATTTGAAGCTATGGTCTTTGTGTGGAAAGAGCTTTTAATAATAAAATCTCACTTCGCTTGAAATAACCTTTTTCAGTCCAGACTGGGCCTGTTTAACCGTGGAAAGAAATCTGACAGGATAGAAAGAGGTATGTATCTGGCTTCCCATATATTTCATGTATGTATATGCTATAAAAATGTGTATATCTCGTCCATTTAAATATTTAATATGCCATTATATATTATATTAACATTAACACTAACACATAATCTGGTGATAACACTAACAGAAAGTCTGTGGTCAAGTGACTGTGGCTGAGGTCATGTCTTAGTGTTTGTGTAATACTAACTAAACAATAGCATTGCCTCAGTGTTTGTCTTAGTGTTAAAGAGATATGCAACTCATCTCAGATGTCATATAGTACTGATATATTACGATACATAGATTTTGTACCATTCACTTCCCGGTACGCTCCCTTACATGTATCTGTATCATAATGATTTGCTTTTTAACATCACGATAATATTGAACAGCGCTTGCCGCCATTCTCTCTGCCCCAGCAATAGTGTGTGATTTCATGTAAGTGCAAAAACAACATTCTTTAAATTTACGTAATACGTTGAATATTTTGAAACTAATTTGACTGTCTCCTCAAGTGATAGTGTGTGATGTCACCTAAGTACCAATGCAACATATTCTTTATTATGGAATAATTATCATGGTGTATATTTTGGAAATAATTTATTTGGAAAACCTGTAGATGGCACCTCTATGTTTGAGCATCTATAATGAGGCAGATAGGTTCTAGGTTTTTACTGATTGGTTGCAAAGTAAATCATGGCAACCTTCACAGACCGAAGAAATGTATCAAGATTGAGCTATTAAAGCCTGAATATATATACTGGTCAAAAAAAGTTAGGGATCATGGATTATATTTTGATTTTATTCTGGTAAACGGCTCAGATCAAGTGAAAACAGCTTTTGTTTACTTCTTTTATTGGTCATTGAGACATGCACGGTGTCGTGTGTTGTCAATTTCACTTTTCACGTGCAAGCGTGCAGCACATGTGAAGGGTGGCTAAAATTGAGTGTTTTCAGAGATCACAGGTGTGACTGAGTTTTTTATGAAGACATCTGATTGAGTCTGATTGAGGCCTTGGTTAACGTGTACATTGACCACGGTGGACCACCTTTACAAAATGCCGCAAAGAAGACATTTACGAGCTTGTGAGGCAAATCAAGCAGTTGGAATGATCCAAACTGCCCAAACACAGAGACAGGTGGCTGTTGCACTTGGTGTTTCGCAAAGTGTGATATCCAGGTTGTGGACACGGTTTCAAGCAACTGGAACTGTCAATGAGAGGCATAGAAGTGGAAGACCACGTACCACAACACGCCGCCAAGACCGGTATATCGTCACTTTAGCCAGGAGACATCGTTTTGATAGTGCACGTTCTCTCAACAGACAGTTCAATGCTGCTACAGATGTTCAGATAACACCCCAGACTTTGAGGAACCGACTTCACGGAGCCAATCTTAGAGCTCGCAGGCCAGCTGTGAGACCAAGGCTACTCCTACGTCATCGACAAGCTCGCCTGGAATGGGCTCGTAATCACATTAGATGGCAAAGACGTCACTGGCAGCCAGTTTTGTTCACTGATGAATCCAGATTCTGTTTAGATTTCCATGATGGTCGCAGACAGGTGTGGAGAGAACCCAGACAACGGTATGCACAGTGTATGGTCGCTGAACATGACCGTTTCGGAGGGGGCTCAGTGATGGTTTGGGGTGGGATTTCTTTGACTGGTCGCACTGAACTGGTTGCTATCAGGAATGGAGCTCTGAACGCCATCCGGTATAGGGATGAAATCCTTCATCCAGTTGTGAGATTGTTTGCTGGAGCTGTGGGTCCTGACTGTGTTCTCATGGATGACAACGCTCGGCCTCACCGTGCTCGAGTTATCACACAGTACCTTGAGAGGGAGACCATAGAGAGAATGTAGTGGCCAGCAGTATCACCTGACTTGAACCCCATTGAGCATGTGTGGGACCAGCTTTAACAACAAATTTCACAACGCCAGGTGCCCGCAATGACTCTGGATGACCTGGAAACTGCTCTCAGGCAGGAATGGGACAACCTTCCAGAACAGAACATCGTGCGCCTCATCAACAGCATGCAGCGGCATTGTCAAGCAGTCGTGGCTGCACGTGGAGGTCACACTCGTTACTAAAGTGCATATGGACTGATTTGGAGTGACACACGTTTATACGCTTGTTGACTTGCAATCATGAATTCTCATTGTTTCATGGATGCCTTTCATTAACACCTATGTGATGCATTGCTGACAAATCAATTTCAAAACTGTCATTAAATATGGATTCAGCAGAGGCTGTTAGTTATCATTTCGAATATGTATATGTCTGTTATATCGAATGTTTCTAACAATACTGAAAAAACTTCGTGATCCCTAACTTTTTTTGTCCAGTATATATCAACAACAGCATAATAAAAAGCTTAAAACATGTAAAATACCATGCATAGTTTATGAGCACTTGGCATGTTATAGCACCTTAATAGGTCTTATGAGATGAGCTTAGTTTTCCTTTAGCAGCAATGCTGGGACTCACAAAATCTGTTGTTTGTGTTAGAAACCCATGCATTAAATAAAATACTCAATTAATTTTGTATTTGGTGGAAGAGAAAGAAATACTAATCTATCATTTCTTTCACTGATAAATGTTGGATCAATTATAGACACAGCTTTGTGTTAGCCTATTGTATCTTAAAGTTAACAAGATCAGTGTTAGTGTTAATATAACCAAGGTCATTATTAATTCAAAATCTCAATGCAACTACTCATGAACTGGTAGGCTGATTGTAAGCTTCACTAGAACGTCCTTAGCATGGCAGTCTAAGGAACTAGTAAACAACAGCATGTATGGACAATTTATTCCATGGTAATTATGAAATTACTGTTATATCCTTTTAGAGATGACTTAAACTGCTGGGCAATGTCAAACAACCTTGCTGAAACAAGCCAATGCTGTTAGGCTCCAGAAATTATATCCATAAAATGAGGTTGTCAATTTGATCAGTGTCTTTCTTAGACTTTAATGCGCCTGAGCTTCGGAGCAGACTCAACATGTGGTGGTAATTTATATTTTCCAGAATTCCCATTGAAATTGTTCAGCCAATTGAACTCCCAGTTAAATTATATTTTCAAAATATTAACCCTTTAACCCTTGAATTTGTTCCAAAAAAATTCCATTTTCTCATATAAAATGTCCATTTGCAGACCAAGAGAAGACTACTATTGAAAACCTACCACTGGAATGACTTCCAGTGGTAAATTTTCAAAATCAGTCTTCTCTTGGTCTGCAAATGGACATTTCTCAAAACCACTTCAGAAGCCTTTTTAGCTGGTATAAGTGTTAAAGGGTTAAACTTAATATTCTTTGCATCATAAATAATTTGTGATTATTTTGATCTATATGGGTGCCTGTCATGCCTGAATTACCAGATTTTGTTATAATTGATCATTTTTGCACTAGCACCTTGTATTATGGGTAACAGGATCAGTGTTTGTGCTGTTATAACAAGTGTTAGTGTTAACGGGAACATAACCAGTGTTGACATATGACTTGGTGTTAGTGACATGTGCTATCACTGACCAACATAAACACCATGACATTACTTCACTGTTGTTATCATAACACTGGCATTTGACCTCACCCAGTGAATAACTGTTTTCTTTACCTGATTTTCTACTTTATTTGTATTTCTTTATAATTTAAGATGTACGTATTCCAGAATCTGTGAAGAAAAAGGCAGAAGCCGATCTGAAACATATACTAAATATTCCTAGTAATGGCCCAGAATGCATGGATATTGCCAGTGACCAGGACATTAATACGGAAAACAGGTGAAGGAGTGGCGTATCCCTTTAATGACTAAAGTTTTAAAAAAAAAATCACACAACTTATAGAATGTCCATTTACATACAGGCCAAGAGAAGAATATTTTTTAAAGTTTACCACTGGAATTCCATTGGTAAATTTTCAAAAATACTCTACTCTTGGCCTGCAAATGGACATTCCTCAAGACCACTGAAGAGAGTTCATGAAAAGCTTAAATCTCTAATCATAAAGATTATCAAAACCCAGTATTTGTTCCTCTTGTCCTTTCCATGTGGTTGCACACTATTTGCTTATAATACTCCCCACATATACCCTATTTCTTTGAGATTTGGCCATACATGTATGTGAAAGAATTGTTATTTCAATAATATTGATCAACAGCATGTCAGATTTGTTTACCATAAATGTATAGGCAGTTTCCATGCTTAAATCTCTGCAAACGTTTGTCGTGTCTTAATTTTCTGAGCATGGAAAGTACAGCTCATTTTCTTAAATTTAACAACTCAAACCATACCAAGCATAATATACAGCAGAGGCTACGCAATGCCCATTTTGGGATTTAATCTGATAGTGTGACATAGCCATGAGAGCGTTATCTTGTGTGAGCATACATGTATGTCATGAACTGTCTGCAATGATTGATTAAGCATGGCAAATTTCAGATCAATGGGATAATGAATGAACCCAGGTTATCAGTCAATCATATGATGTGATAATCAACTACGTGACATGTAGGCTGACGCCATAATCAATTACGTCATGAATGATGTAGCTAAGTTCATCACGAACGCTTAATTGACGATGGACAAAGTGTTGTACAAATTTTATGTCTTTACCTATTTGTTAAACATTCTGTTGAATATTATATATAAGCAACAACCACACCTAGTCAAATTAGTTTCTAAATATTCAACAGGTTACCAATACCTGTATAGTTTTCTGAAAACTGAGATTCAGAGTGTGCAGTGGTCGATTGAGCCCAACATGGCGAAAGTGTGAGTGGAGCTTAGCTCCATTGCACAGGAACAGCAATGCCAACAATTGTGGTGGTGAAAGAATTATGGAATGGACAGTAGATCATATCCTCCCATGGCTTATAGGTTTTATCAACAAAAACATTATAAATAATATTCAGTTTTTGTTTTTAAATCCACTGATTACATGCACCAATAGTTGACTTACTCCTTAACCCTTTAATGGGCATGAGCTTTCAAGAAGGTTGACACCTTTGCTCAATAAATGTCCATTTGCAGGCCAACATAAAACTATTCTTTAAAATATATGATTATCGAGCCAGTCATTCCAGAGGTTAGTTTAAAAAAAAATTGACATCTCAGCCTGCAAATGTACATTCCTCAAGACCACTGTTGAGGTGATCATTAAAGTGTTTTGATGACAACCTAGCATTCCCCTTCTTTCTACTTTGTTATTTACCTGCAGCAGTAGGTGGATGAACATGTACTAAGTGCTATGCAAATAACGTCTCTCTAAACAATGTTCTAATTATAATTCCGTGACCAGCAAACTGACAAGGATAGAATCAATTCATGTCATATCTTATCCAATCAGTATCTAATTTTGCCCACTGCAAACCTCACCCCCACCCACCCCATCACTCATTATGTATTCAGTATACTCATGCATATTTAACCAAGCTTTTATGATCAAGATTTTTCAAGAAAATTAAAATTGTTTTTCATTGAATGTTCATTTAAAGGCCAAGAAACTATATTTGAAAATTTTCAACTGGAATAACTGGTCTTCTGTTGACCTGATATGGATGTTCATTACTACAACTGTAGAATCTATTTTGGCTGCCATGACCATTAACTAGTTAAACAAACCAAATTTAAACATTAGTAAATATACTGAAAACTACCAGTGCATTCCCCGATGCAATGGACTATATTTGACTAGCTCTTTCAGCCTAAGAGAGTAAATATGAACTATCTTGTACAATTTAAGATATATTATGTTAAGTATGATCAACCTAATTTAACATAGGCAGCAACAGGTTCCCGTCAGATTAGTTTCAAAATTTACACTAGCTTTACCTTATCTAGTCATTCTCTTTTCAATATAAGTTTACGTTTAACTCTTTGAATAAAAAATAAAAAATTTGATAAATTGTTTAAAATGTAAGAAATGTTTTGTTGAATGTTGTCTGGCATCAACAAGTTCCTATCGATTTAGTTTTAAAAATATTCAACAGCTTATCTGCATGGTAGGGCTTTTGAAATTAAAATACTGAGACTCTAGGATTCAAATGGTTAATATTCATCTGTCTGTATCGGAACATACAAGTATAATCATAATCAGTGGTGAAAATGTGTCCAGTTACATTTGCTGTTGTTCTTATTTAGATATTCCAGTCAAGCATCAAATGATCCAGATGTTTCAAACACAATATTTCTCGCTAGCACGCCATGTTCTCAAGTTAAAGGAGTATCTTGCTACTGCACATCCACTGCATCCAGTCTGTCTGAGACATCAAGGTATGGCCAGTGAAATATTTCTCTAGCGGCTGTCAAATTCACCTCTACGAATAATGTAATACAAATGTAATAGTTTTATCTAAATTTCAAGCTTACCTTAATGAAAGCAACGCTATTGAATATTTTGAACCTAATTTTATGAATTTGTTAAAGCTTTTGGCAATAATGTCTTTCAGGAAGATGAATTTTAAAATATTCAACAGAATATTTCCTTGATAGATCTGTGAAAAGAATTGGTTTCCTGGCCTGTCAGTGGTTATACATCAGTAGAACAGTCCAATTCACGATATAATCAGAGAAGTGCATAACATGGGGTTTTGAACATGATTGGTGTGGATCGATTAAGTTGGTAATCATATACAATGTTTATATATGTCCGTGAATTGATGTGTTAAACCATGAAAATGATATCTATGTTAAACTTGTAAATAATGTTTTAATCTTTAATCAATTTATTTTTTTTATTTACTAAAGCATGTGTTCTTTGAAGATACAGACCCCAGTTGTGAAAGAAAATGCAATGCCAGAGGTACTACTAAGGTTTCGGGATGTTTTTGGCCTAATGCTAAAATATTGCTGAAAACCCACCCAACATGTCAAGGCATTGTAGAATATGACTGATTGTTAGAGGGTTTCAATTTTATGGAGATTTCCTTTCATGAGAAGATTGAATCCATTCTAGGATATTGGTTGATTTGTTGATAATTTCTTTTCATGTGTTTTATTTGGTCACCGTTTACTGTATATTATTTGTTGTACAATTGTCTTGTGGGGTGTACACATTTGTACTACCTGTGCAAATGTATATCCCTCGGCAAAGAGTGGGAAAGACTGCTTGTTCGGATTGTATAAGCCTGTACACTACTCAAAACGCAATTTGGCCAACGGGGCAAAATTTATTTGGCATCAAAGTAATGTACACTTCATCACAAAAGAAGAATATTGATGTGCATTTAATATTTCGTCTTTCAGCATTACAATTTTGCCAAAGACGACAACGATTGCATCAAATTAAAATTTCCTCAATCAAAGCTCTGACTATAGTACAAATTCTTGCAGAATTGAAATAATGCATTCAGTCAACGATCACATAATACATTGAATACTGTCAATACTTTGTTTATTAGTTTATCAGTGTTTGAGTCACCTAGAAACGGACGCTGCAGACCCCATTTTTATCGAGGAAGGATAGCTCAACATAGGCATCTGAATGCCACCTGGTGTCCAAGCATTAGGTAGAATGGACATTCCTCAAGACAACTGTGAAGGTTTTTGTCGGCTTGACAATCATACATGTGCATAGACTACCTGTCCAGAGAATCTGTATATATACTACAGTCGCTATTTCCCTGTATGTGTTTAACATTGGACGACTCTAATGGTTCCATGAAACTGAATTAAATAGACCCCAAGCTATTGTGTATGGGGATATTTGTGGAAAAACCCTAAAGCTAATGCGTAATTTGCAATCGTGCAAAGATATAAATGATTTCAGACCACCCCTATCGATCTATTTATCTATCGTCTCATAGTGCATTTTCAAAAAGAAACTTGAAATCACTGTCATACATTAAGTACATGTAATGTGCATGCGTGCATGCGTACATCTGGGCTGCCTGCCTGTGTCTGTGTGTGCGTGTATCTGTATGCATGTGTATTCTTGCGAGTGTGACTTACCAGTAGGTTTAATGAAAGCCTTGTGTTACTGCTTACGATGGCTGTTTAAGATTAGATGTTTTGCTAATTAAATGAGTGTTTATTGTATTTCAGTCCCCACCAATGGAAGAGATTGCTAAAGGTCTGCTAGCTTGTATTCATCCAAGAAAGCTGTTTCCAGGACAATGTAATTAATAACTATTAATCCTTGCAATCCTACATAGAGATCAAGAGTACAGCAAATTATTTCTTGTGTAATAGATATGATATTGAATATTATGAAAATAATTTTGCTCCGCCCACTTTTTTATGTGTGGGAATCGATTTAAAACTTTGAAAATGTCTTCCCAGAATCTAAATTTCACTTCAAGAGATATACTTACCTCCCTAACACTATGATAGGTCCTAAATATCGACCTTCACTCAATAACCCCAGGTTAAAAAAGATAGGTTCCCCTACTGGGCGGGGAGACAGGTTACAGTCAGCCGGATGCCGGCCCCAACCTCGCGCATGCGCAGACTGTCACTACCTATTTCATGACTATTGGCCTGAATCACATGCTTGTGTTTTTACTACTTGCTTAGTTTTTGCTCAATTTTCTATCTAAAAGTTGTTGTAGAGTCTTGATTATCATGTGTGATCATCATATTCCATCTGTGGCCACTTCAGGACCGAGTTATCAGGTGATCTCTACTACAATTATGTTTTAATTACATCTTAATTACGCAGTGTTACCTATTTCCATGACGTGGTATAGAGTTATAGGTGCACAGAAAACTGGTAACTTTATTATCTGGCGCCATAAAATGCTAGTCTCTATGCTTGTGTCCACAGGTTCCTGTAAGGAGGTTTGTACACATTTAAAGGGGTTTGTCTACACTATTTCCCTATAAATGTTAGGAAAAAAGACTGCCCAGAGTGATATAGGCTCCCATAAGAGAAAGCTTGTCGTCCTGCCCTCTGGTCCCACCCTTTCCTTTATTACTTAAATGAGTGGTGATGAAGAGTGGTTGTCTGGTGGAGCTTCCAAGAGCAGGATGTGGTGGTATGCTTTTGCTAAAGACGCAGGCACTCTAGTTATGCTTTATGGCACTGTAAAATATTAGAAAATATTTGTGATTATTTGTTGCTAATATTTTTTCAGTCATAATGTTTATCTGTATCATTACCATGAGCTATTACTGTGTTCATTTACTGTTGAGTGTGCTCTTGTATTTATACAATCCATCTTGCACCTGGATGTTGTTCGTCTGTTTCTTTTTTTTTGATATTATGACATCATAATCAACCGTATTATTATTATTATTATTATTATTATTATTAATATCCTCTTTGAGGCTGGTTGTTCATCTTTCTCACCATCCTGTCTAGGCCTATAGGTGAATTCTTTCTCCTTTATGAGTTATTTAATTTATTTTAATTATAAAAGAATCTTTAACTCATTGTCGTTGTCTTGTCCCTTGCTTCAGAAGCCTTCTTGTGTCGGTTGTAACCACTCTATCAAGCCCAAGTTTTCTCCTCACTTGTGTGTAAAATGTTCACCTTGCAGTCCATTATTAAAATGTAATGTCTGTAAACAGTGTTGGGGGGGGCCTTATTCGCTGAATTCTTGTCATTACAGGTGAAAGATAAGGCGTCGGAGGAGGAGAAGTGTGCGAAGAAGAGTGTAAGTGGCGAGGGTAAGAGAAAGGCCTCTGTTTCTTCAGAAATGGAGTCTTTCATGTTGGAAATGATCTGGGAGATGAAAAAAACAATAAAAGATTTGGTACCAGAGCTGCTTTGCAGCATGCTCCCTGGGCCGAGTACTTTATTGTCTTCTTCATTTGCCCCCGAGCAGAAAATCCCCGCTGCTGATTCTGGTGTCCTCCGTGGTCCGAAAATGTTTCAGAATCAGTGGTGCCTTCAGTAGATCTTGGAGGGCCCACCGCCTTTCCAATGGATCCTGGAGCAGGACTAGATGATCCCAGATGGAGGCTTGCCTCATCGGTTGATCTTGGGATGGGGCCGCTGGCGCCAGGTTCACACCTGGTGTGTCCGCGCCCGAAAGGTACGGCCTCCTCTTATGGTACCTTCCCTGCCCAGCCTGGGTTAGGGCTCTTTGCTAGCCCAGAGGCAGTTTATGATGGCCAGGAGGAAGAGGATTTTCTGCTGGGTTAACCCGTTGACACAGTGGACATGGAAACGGACGATTGTGCACCCCTCGCGGGGAGCACGGCCAATTTTTTCCATGGAACTACTCCTGCAGGGGTAGCCTTCATGGCTCAAAGGGTGGCCCGGGTTGGAGTGGATGGCCGCTGTTTCCGTATACCTCGAGGATATGACGACGGCTGGTCCGGGCCATGGTGTGGTGAATTACACCCCGCACCATGGCGCTGGCTCCTGGTTTTTCGGCCATGGTGCAAGACATGCCGTCTGTCTCGGGCCCGCATGTTTTCCACAGCCTGCCAGGGTTATCCACGGCTCCAGGCACGTTTACACCTGCGAGTGCTGTAGAGGATGACGAAGGCAGTGCCTTGTCAAGCACTCACAGGTGGCCACAGAGGAGGACTGGTCTGATGCGTGCCAATGGCTGGTAAGCGTTAGGCCAGAGCTGTGTAGAAGAGTCGGTAAGCCAGCGGGACCAGCGTCCATGGTTGGCTGGAAAGCCGGCAGTTACCGCTATGCCATGTCTGCCGTTAGCAGAACATATAGTTGATATATGTTCACAGTGGCAGAGACATCCATTAAGCCTAACAGGCGGCTGTGGATGCCTATATCAGGTCCTCGTCTCTGAGGGCGAGGGATGTAGACACCTCCAGGAGACAGTCCCTCTAGTCAACAATCAGAGGGCGCTACGTGAACAATTTGAGTTGCTTTGTAGGGAGTACATTCGCACAGCACCCCTGTGTACCGTCCACAGCAGGCCTGAGGTGGTGCTGGTCAGGTCAGAGGCCAGCCACCGACGCAGCGTAGGCCACGGCCACGCCAGCACCGGCCTGCAGTGGGGGGTGGGGGGGGAGTGGAGCAGGCTCCTCAAGTGCAGCCAGCCAGTCAGCCACCCGTGTACCTCAGCCAGCGCACCGCGAGCCGTGGCGCACAAGGATCTGGTCGTGGTAATTGTGCCTGATGGGCGGATTTCCACAAGAACCAAACCAATGCTAGAACCAGAGACAGTCCCACTCTTGCGCTGCTTATGTCCACCTCTCTCCCTAGGTTGATCCGTGGGAGGTTGATTGGCCTTCCACAATCAGGAGTGGGAGCGGTTAACCTAGGACCGCTAAGTCTTGCGATGGCTTTCAACCGGGTACCAGCCTGACTGGGCGATAGGCCCACCATCGCACCTGTCTCTGCTTCCGATCTGGACTCAAATTCCAAGAGATCCAAATCAACGGTTGTATATAGAGGAAGAGATAAATTCCCTCATACAAAAAGGAGCAATTCAACCGGCGCAAAATTGCCTGGGCTTCTATTCAACAGTGTTTCTAGTGACAAAGAGCACTGGAGGATGGAGACCAATTCTCAGCCTCAAGCCATTGAACAAGTTCATAGACACACCGAGTTTCAAGATGGAAACAGTCAAAATGGTGTTGGCGAGGTTGGAGAAGGGAATGTGGATGACGTCAATAGATCTGAAGGATGGTTATTTCCGCATTCCAATTACGAAGTTTTCGTCGGTACCAGATTCGCATTCCAGGGCCGACAGTGGGAATTCAAAGTTTTACCATTCGGAATTTCCACGGCTCGTCGAGTCTTCACCAGGGTGGTTCTTGCAATAACACCATACCTCAGCAGGAGAAGCATAGCAGTCCACACTTACATAGACGATTGGCTGTTAAAAGCACACAATCAGGAAAGTCTTGCAGAAAATCTGGAGATAGTTTTGAAAACTCTCACAGACTTAGGCTGGATAATAAACTTTCAGAAATCAGAGCCGACTCCATCCCAGAAGTTTGGTTACCTGGGAATGTTCTTCAATCTAGAGATAGGGTATGTTTATCGTACTCAGGAGAGAGTAGAAATACTCATCTCAGTAATACAGTCAGTGTGCACCAGTCGTCATGTACTGACACGGGTTTACTTGAGAATGCCGGGGTTGATGGTTTCTCTGGAACCAGTCATTCCACAGGCGGCCTTTCCAATTATTTCTCTTGACACAGTGGACCCAGAGGACAGGTTCCCTGGACTCAGAGGTGTCAGTGTTGGAACCTCTTATTCACCCCTTCAATGGTGGATGAAGAGAGAGATAATCTCCTGGCAGGTGTGATGCTCACCCCACCCCACCCTCAAATAACGATGTACACAGATGCATCAATGGGGGGCTTGCCTGGAAGAAGCCACAGTATCAGGGCTTTGGAATCTGGATCAGTCACAGGAACATATAAATCTACTGGAATTACGAGCAGTAGTTTTGGGCCTGGAACATTTCTTAAAGAAAGTTCAGGGCAAGATTGTTCTAGTTCGATCAAACAACTCAACAGTAGTGATTTACATAAACCGCCATGGTGGAACGAAGTCGCCCAGTCTGTATGATGACTTGGAAACTGCTTTGCTGGTGTCTTGGTCATATGATCACCTTGAAGGCAGTTCACATTCCGGGAAAGCTAAATCTGTTAGCAGACTCATTGAGCCGAAAGATGACTGTTTTGCATACGGAATGACAACTAAATCATTGTGTGGCGGATCGTCTGTTCGACCACTGTGGGAAACCCAACATAGATTTGTTCGCAATGAACAAGAATGTGAAGATGACGACGTATGTCTCTCCAATTCCAGATCCAAGCGCTTGCGCAACAGATCAGAGGTGCCAACCATTACGATTTTGGCGTAATCATTACAATTTTATCATTCATATTACGCTATTACGATGTTATAAGCGTTTATTACGCTAACATACATTTTTCATTAAAAAAATCTTTTTTTCATTACCGCCGTATTGTACCTCCTACGTAGTGAAGTCACATTAAGCTGGTACCCGACTCCAATTACTCATAGTCACAATAGTATCCTAAGCAAGAGAGTCGCCAGCAAAGGGATAAGGAGTCGGGTACCAGCCTAAAGTCACATGAAATAGTGTTGTTAGACAAACTAAAAAATCTGCCAAAATTAGCCTGGTTCCTGGCTACTATTTTGCTAACGTGATCTTCAGATGATAACATTCCCAAATAGTAGCCAGGAACAAAGCTAATGTTGGCAGATTTTTGAGTTTGTGTAACAGAACTATCTCAGTTCCTGTTGATATTTCATACGAGCAACGTGATTGGTTCGTTCAATCTATCAGCCAATCGTTGATCAGAAAACAAATCGTGTTCGGAATGTTTATATCCCGGGTAAATTTGTGTGAAAAAATGGCGGATAAACGTAAACATTCGCCCTGTCGCGAATCGACTAAACCAAAGCGTACAAAGACCGTGGATCAGAAATTTAAATAAGATTACAGTGCAAAATTTCCGGTTTTAATAAAATCACGACTAAGCGAATATCACGCGCACTGTCAAACATGTGGAATTGACTTCTCGGTAATTCAGGGTGGATGACTGTTCAAAACATCTAAAGACGCTCGGCCATATACGCAAAGTTAAAGCCGCATCGGAATCTAGTAAAATTACAAGTTTCTGTGTACATGATATGGACTATGAATCAATAAAAGCCGAGGTGTTATTTACCAACTTCATAATTGAGCTGATATTTTGATATACTTGAACAAATTGAGCCATGAAAGGGTTGAGCCACTACATTCTAAATACTTTATCCTTACAAGCCTGAAATTCCTTTATATGCATCTAAATTTTGTAGCAATGTGATGATTATTTTGAAACTAATTTGACTGGAAGCTGTTGCTTCTGCAATGGCATGGAGAAATTCCCATTTGCAGATCTAGAGAACATTATTTTTGAAAATACACCACTGGAATGACTGGCTCAACTATCGCGAGTTATTCCAGTGGTAAAATTTCAAAAATAGTTTCTTGCTCTGCAAATGGACATTTCTCTAGGTCATTGCAAAGGACTTTTTTCCTGTAGTATTTACTAACTAGGAAATCATTATGCAAAGATGTCAAGTTATTGTCTGTATTCAGTTTTAAGCAATAAGAATTAACATGACGTCTTTTTAGTCATACAGCTGAACATGATGGTTGCTGGCCCTAACACTAACCAATTCTCATTTTGAGCTGTACATGACAGAAAAATGTTTAGTTCCAGCGTGTAACTAGTATAAATAAGTCTGTCTGTCGGTTTAGTCAGGGTCACAGTGTAAAAAATATTTTTTTCATTCAGAATTTTTGGGGATTTGTAAAACTATATATTTTCGGAAAGCTTTTAATGTGTAAATTTCAAAACCCAATGTTTGCATTTGCACAAAAGTCTTCATGGCGGCCATCTGGAATTTCAAAATGGCCGCCATTGAAAATCTTTGAAATCCAATATATCTGCAACCATATGACCTAGATTAATAATTTTGATGTCTATATCTATGTTTTCTGGGTCAGTGAATGCATTGGTAACATTTATAATAAACTTCAAATAACAGAAATCATGTTTTGGTAGATACGTCCTGACTTAATATGTAATTTACAGACAGCATCTGCAAATTTGTAACTTTTTGTGATAATGTTGCAATGATGAATTTTATTTGGCATATAACAGAGTTATCTCACCAATTTAATCTAAGTATTCAAGCAACAATCAATGTGCTGCATCGGTTGCTGTCTACCTAGCAACATTGGCAGCATCTTCATCATCTGATATAGAGACATCAACGATTTAGTCATCATCATTTTCACACTGCGCTGCATTGACAAAGCTCAGTGCATGGTAAGTCTTTGGATTTGTACGAGCATCGATGAGAGGAACAATTCAATTTGCATTGACACCTAACCATCTCAATGAGAGACTTTGGAGCTGGTAAAACATCTGTTGTTTTTGCCTTTAGTTGGCCACCTGTCTCCTTGTAGTATCCATTCTGTAGTGGATCCAGAAACACATGATGTGAAATGTCTGCCTGACCCCACACATTTGCCTGGACTTGTACTCTAAGGACATGCTGTTTCAAAGCACCAATAGTAGGCGGTAGACTTTCACTATCAGCAAGCTGCTTACAGAATAAATGCCAACGTAACTCTGGGATGTTCTCGATTCTAATAGACTTTGGACAGTATGCAGCACACACAAATTTTGCCAGAGTTGAAAGTAGCTCATCTGTGACCTCAGTGTTTCTCGATAAATTTATCAGAGCGTCGATTACATCGCTGTCTGCCTTTAGGAAAAGCTTTAACCATGTTGATTTACCTATCCTAGAGAACCTGCCAATATTGTCTGCTCCAGTAAAGGCATGGAATGCGGGTAATGCTCTTACTTTCTCCATGCCTAGAGTTTTCCATATAGGCTGTAGCTTAATGGTACCAGAAACCATTGAGATAGACGTATTCTTAGGTAGATTGTCATAATATGCTATTGCCAGCACTAAGACATCAGTGTCTGGAGAGAAAATCACCAACTCTGCTGTATCAAGATTTCGCTGTGTTGCACATATGGCATGATAGATCATTAATGTATCAGCTTCCTCATGATTGTTGTTCTCAAAATGTAGGCTTCTATTACTTATCGTCTGGCCTGATGCTGATGCTATGACCAAGGTAGATGAGTCTTTATTGTACTCAATAGTCTTCTCTTCCAAATACTGTGCAAGGTCATTCTTTGTTTGGTCATGAGACAAAAATCTTGTCATAGGGATATGCTTGATACTGGTATCATCTTTGACTTGATATCTAATTGGATCCTTCCCATGTCGTCGTTTCTCTCTGATCATGTTTTTCAGGGAATCTGCTTGATATGTATCAAATACAAGAATGATCTCATCATATCCTGCTGTCAGACTCATTAACCTGTCATTAAAACATTTACTACAGTCGTTGACTGTCACAATAGTTGCTGGTTTCTTTGCCAGCTTCTGGACAAGAACCATTCCATCCACAACTGCGATTCTCATACTAGATTCCTTAGTTGCGACGGCAGTTGCTTCTGTTGCACCTAATAAGAGTGAATCCTCTGTGCTCTCGGTTTGTGTTAGGTCAGTCAGGAGCTTGATTAACTTCGACTTGTCGGTGCACTGTAGGACAGAGCCACACGGAGCAAACAGCGCCCTCGGTGTCAGTGTGAATTCAAAGTTGCTGATCGAATACTTCAAATCAATGTCTCGACTCGACTTTGCGAGAATCATCAGCCTAGCATATAGATCTTTAGTTTCCTTGAGATCAACAGCTTTGTCACGAATACGTACTGTTGTCTTTTTGTTTCCAGATGTATACATCTTGTTTTTCTCACGCTTCACTGGTGCCCAAAGGCTTACCTCTCCATTAATGCGCTCTTTCACATACTCTTCATATAATGTCTGTCCTCTTTCGTCTACATCCAGGATTTGTGGTACCGACTCTTGTGGTACATAAGCAATTGAGATAATGTTGTAGATCATGTCACCTTCAGCAGCGAAAGGATTACCATGAGTCAGTATGGCAGCCTTTATCTTGTCGATTGTGGTGTGTTCGTGTTTAACAGCACTTGCTCCAATGCCATGGTGATCTCTGACCTTGTCTTCTTGGAAATCAAATTGACACTTGAATTCCCGGGATAACCGTGACAGTTCTGGAGCAGCGAGGAAAAATCGCTGTCTCGCATTTGCATTGTTAGATATTCCAATTGGTCCTGAGTGCACTTTCATCATTTTGTTCAGATGCTCACATGCATGATCCGCACAAATTGAAGTGAATGGAATGTCATTCTTAGTCACTGCAATGTTTTCAGTTTCAAATTCTTGCCATGTGTCTGGATGATTCTGCTTGAGTGCATACATATCTGCTATGTATCTTGGCCAAAGACGTTTGTATTTGATTCTATCAAAAGCAAAGAATAACTTGCTCAGTGCTTCTCCAGCTTCAAGATGAGGGGTCAGATCAGTATTTCGGGATGCTGTGACAAAGAAAAGGATTGTTTCCACACGGTGCAGATAGTTCATTAATGACTTGAACATCGCATGTTGGGATCTCTTTGTCACCCATGTCTGAAAGAGATTCAGCATATCAGTATTAGACAGCACTTGGAGAAGATTGCTATGAGCCGGCATCACTGATTCTGCCGGGCTGGCTTGGTTTGATTTACTGCATGCCTCTTCTATGTCATCTGTAGCTGATATGCATGCATCCCTTAGATTTGGATACACTTTGAAGAATTCGTCAAAGACCAGTTCATACAATGCGATGTAAGAGTAGATATGAGCATGAAGAGAACATGAGTAGTGCTTGCATTTCAGGATTTGTGTCGTTGTGGTAGAGCTAAAGACATCAGCCTCGATCCATGCATCGTCTATTCCAGAATTCTCAATAGAAGTACCGAGAGCTCTCAATGCAGCCATGACGACATGGAGTTCACCAAGTCTTGGGATAACACCACTCTTTAAATTGGCGTTGACATCTACAAGCTGCACTGCTTTCTCATACAGGGCCATGTTAAAAGTAATGACTGTTAGATGGTCTTTACCAACAGCCATCTCCTTCAATGTTTGTGCTTGTTTAATTACAGTCATTAGCGTTGACCATTCATGAGCCAGCTCTGGGAGAAGAGGCAATGCACCAACATTGGTTAGAGATCTACTTGATGACAGGAGTGAATTATACCCAGCCCACACAGGAACCAAACACATCTCTTTCCTTTCATCCATCCTCGCAACAACAGATGCTATGACCCAACCCATATGGGTCAGCTGATAAGAGTCTGCAACACCGGTTTTACTCAACACAAAATTACTTTGCATTCCAGGTTGAGCCTTTGGTTTGACGCATGGCAACATAGATGTGTGTTGTGGTGTAATGGATAAGCTCTTTGCATCACCAATGTTTTACGGTGGTGCAATGGATTCCCCGGGTGCAGCAATTGTTCCATGTGTAGTACCTTTACCATCAATGGTATCCTCAGCAAAATCAGTGTTGTCCACAGCAAAGAAAACAAATGTCCCTTTCTTTAGAAATGGTGGTACATACAGATTATTGAATTGTCTCATGTTTTCGACAACCGAGTTAGCTATTGCTGTTTCTAGAAGCATGGTACGGTGGTAGGATATGCAACAGTTCTGTGCATGAAGAAGATTCACAATCTTCTTATTCCTGGTGTCATGATGCACAGATAATGCCAATCCTAGAACCTGAGAATTTTCTCTTCTTTGCTGGGATCTGAATTTTTCAGAAGAGGCAGCTTTAGGTTTATGCATCACTTGCCTATCCGATTTAAGTCCAAACATGAGGGTGTGACAAGATGTAAGCACTGCTCTATCAACGAGACACTCTGGTTTTGCTATCCAAACTATCTACAGGTCCAACCATTATCCATCGTATCAGTGTGTATAGTTCACATGGGATGTCATCCATATTGCTGGAAACAAGGACTGAACCAGGTTCACCATCATTCTTAGTGAATGTTGTGATGCTTTTTCGAACAATCTGTGCTGCCCTATAGATCGCCTTCATGCCTTCCATACCATCATCTTCACACATCGCTGAATGAACCATTTCTTCCTCACATGCTTCTAGCGAGTACAGAACGGCACACTTGCGCCTGTCCTTTTGAAGGACAGATCTTACATGATTTAGCTCAGAAAGGATTTTCTCTTTCAGCCACTGCCTACTAAATGTAGGTGAATGATTGTCCAAGGATTTACGGTCAAACATGTTTATATATGTTAATTCTATGTCAGCCATAGACAGATAAGCCCCATTTCGGGTGTGTGTATCAACAATATGGATAATTTCAATCAGACATGCCATTTGCCGGGAGAGATCATTCTCAGCATTTCTTGTAGTATCTGAATCTCGTAAAATGTGGAAAACATGCTTCCTCCAGCATGGCTTGTGATACCGGACATCAATTGCATGTGCATCACACGGGGAAAGCGAGGTATTTAATCTAGTAAGTAATGCTGTATCTTGTGCTATTTCCAATGCATCTCTTAGGGCTTTACCAGCATTATGAGTTCGTAATTTGAACAACTGCTGATTATGATCATCTGTCTGGCAGAAGAAACACATTTCCTTACACAGTGGAATTGTCGAGGAACGTGTAAATACTGAAGTTGATGTCAATGCCTCATCAATATCACTTTTCCTCTTTATCCCACGTTTCTTAGTAATGTAAGACCCACTAGATAGTGCATCCTCTATGCGATTTTGTGCACGTCGTATTTCTTCTTTGTTAGTGGCAGTAGAGTAACAACTGCGATGCCAACCCGCTTTATGTGAAGATAGGTCACCATATGTGCAAAGTCTAAGTCTTTTCTGAATTTCAATGTATGAACCATCTTTCAATGTTGCTCTCTCTTCGACTGCTTGCAACAAATTGGTAAATGAGTCTATTCTTGGATGCTGCACCATTGGTCCTTTAACAGTAGCATCTGTCTGGCATAAAATGCATAGCTTCCAGTTTGTTAACTCCTGTGTTGCATCAAGCTGTACATCGCTCATGATTTACTCAAATTTGATGACAAAATATA
This sequence comes from Chaetoderma sp. LZ-2023a, assembly GCA_034401795.1. Taxonomy (NCBI): domain Eukaryota; kingdom Metazoa; phylum Mollusca; class Caudofoveata; order Chaetodermatida; family Chaetodermatidae; genus Chaetoderma; species Chaetoderma sp. LZ-2023a. The sequence continues at coordinate 134,516,260 of CM067370.1, read as the reverse complement.
TTTGATCAATGCTTATTGCAAGATTACAAATGATAATCCTGAAGATTATTGCTGTCTGATTATGCTTATTGCAAATCTATGAGCAGACGATCATTTGAACAACTTTTCTGCAAAAATTTGCTTTCAGTTTACTTTTACTGGTGAATTTGAAAATTACCCTGGGCCATCCATTATTGTAATATTGTGACACGCCGCTCACCATATACATACTCTGTCATAATATGTTTATTAATAAACATGATGACAATGTGATTACGTAGATAACTGGCCATTGGGCTATATCGTCATTCTATCCCCTCTATAGGATTACTATTGGCTACTGTTACCGTTAAATATTGTAACAAATATTGATTTAGAAAAAAGGTGCGACATTTGCAGATGTTGTGTGAGAATTGCTTATTATTTTGGGAATTATCAACCAAAACATTATTTCTGGCACTTGAAGTTTATTATAAATGTTACCAATGCATTCGTTGACCCAGAAAACCTAGATATAGACATCAAAATTGTGAATTTAGGGTACATGGTTGCAGATATATTGGATTTCGAAGGATTTAGATGGCGGCCATTTTGAAAATTCAAGATGGCCGCCATGAAGACATTTATGCAAATGCAAACATTGGTTTTTGAAATTGGCATATAAAACACCTTCCAAAAATATATGGTGTTACAAATCCCCAAAGATTCTGAACGAAAATACATAGTGAGCCCTACTAGTTGATCGGTCAGTCAGTCTGTCTGTCTCAAAATTTTTAACAAAGCTGCCTATGTTGCAACTATAGCATGTTCACACTTTTTTAAAAAGGTGATTTGAATGGTTCTGAAGCACATAACATTGTTGAAGGAAAGGGGAATTTGAGTGCCAGAATGAGCTTAGAATGCACCGGAGAGCATCTAAACGCATAAAACTTCTGGGGTCTGCGGCCCCCAAACCCCTGGCAATAGGCATTAGGCTTCACACTCGCTCGCTCGTGTTTGACGCGTTGCTCATTACTATTTGCAATCTTCCAAAGTTGGCACCTCTGAACAGATACGTTAGCTATCAGTTGGGAGGGAATGTATGCATACGCATTCCCACCAGCAATCTTGATTCCAAAAGTTCTTCAGAAGATCAGGCAGGAGGAGTGCCAAGTGCTTCTGATCGCCCCAAATTGGCCAAGTCGGTCATGGTATACGGATCTGCTGGACCTTCTGGTCTGAAATCCGGTTCCTCTGCCTTGGATGGACAATATTATTTTCCAGTTAAAGTCCCTTCACAACAACCCGTCAATGTTCAGATTGACTGCGTGGATGTTGTCAAGGAATCTAAAGTTAAGGAGGGCTTTTCTGAGTAAGCAGCCATGTTTATGGCAAAAGGCAGACGGGGGTAAACCTCCAGAGCATATAACTATAAAATCAATAGATTTGCAGAATGGTGCTCAATCGGAGATGTTAATCCAATGAATGCATCTATTCAGGTATTAGCCGATTTCCTCTGTCTTGCTAATCGAGTCAGTCATTCCAGTGGTAAAATTTTAAAGATTATATTCAATATATATCAATTAATAATAGATGCTGATAATTCTGTTAACATGGGTTAATTTACTGTTCGCCCATTGTGATTAGAAGCACCTGTCATTCAGGCTGACTTTTTTTTTTTTCTTTTTTTTTAAAACATATTTTATTGCATATATTACAATGGGATTGGGCACAAGTTGTTCGAAACTTAGAAAAGCCCTCTTCCTACAGAAAAAATGTATAGGTGGCAAACATAAACATATACACAAAATAACAAAGTAATCGTATAAACAGATTAAATATAATACATGTACGTCATATTGAGTATTTATATGAGAGAGCGAGAGAAGAGAGAGAGGCCAATAATTTTTGCCCAACAGTAATATTTTCATGATGACCACCATAACAAAATGCCCAAGGTGCAGTGTTGCTGACCTGGATCATTTGCATCGGAAAATATGAAAATTTGGGTTGAAAGCTGTCAGGTCGTTTAAGAAGAGTATCATTTTGGCAATCTCTGGACGATTTTTAAAGAAAAAAATAAGATTTTCTAAGATTTTCACTCAGTCAATTGTCCGATCAAAACTCCGATTGGTATTTATTTATGGGCTATCCACCATAGGGCCTTTCCACCAAAAATTGGTTGAAATCCGCCAAGGTGTTTAGGAGGAGTAGAATTTTGACCCTTTAGTGTCGACACCGGCCAAGTCCGGCCTTCTTAGTGGTCTAGAGGTGTGCCCAGTTGTAGACCAGGAGAAGACTAATCCTGAAAATCTACAACAGAAATGACTGACCTGATAACCGGGCCTTGTACTAAAGCGATGCAAGTTCGAGTTCGACTTATGAAATACAAAATATATTAGTTTTCAGCAATTTTTTCGCAGTCTTTCAAGATATTATACTGAGAACTGCTACATTGCTTTGTTATGAGAAGTTACAGACCAAGTTGGAGTTTCAGGCATATGCGTAAATTTTTTATGGAATTATGCCCCCTTTCGACTTAAGAAATACGAAAAATATCAGCCTGCCGCACTTTTTTTCGCACTCCTTCAAGATATTTAAGCGAGAATTGGTGCATCGCTTTAGTGTAAGGAGTTACAGAGCAAGTTCGAGTTTCAGACATCTTCGTCAATCTTTCATGGAGTTATGCCCCCTTTCGACTTATGCAATGTGAAAAATATTGTTTCCGCACTTTTTTTCGCAGTCTTTCAAGATATTATACTGAGAATTGCTACAGTGCTTTGTTATGAGAAGTTACAGACCAAGTTCGAGTTTCAGGTGTATGCGTACATTTTTGATGGAGTTATGCCCCATTTCGACCTATGAAATATGAAAAATATTAGTTTTCCGCCCTTTTTCTCGCTGTCTTTCAAGATATTCAACTGGGAATTGGTACATTACTTTATTATGAGAAATTACAGACCAAGTTCGGGTTTCAGGTGTTTGCATCATTTTTTGATGGAGTTATGTCCCCTTTCAACTTATGAAATACAAACATATCAGCTTTCAAGACTTTCCTTCTCATTCACCATATATAACTGAGACTTGGTTTATTGCTGTTATGAGAAGTTACAGATCAAGTTCGAGCATCAGCTGCTTTTGACAATTTTTAATGAAATTTTTGACTGTCAATCTCTAAAGATTTATATCACCGGGTAGGGGACATGTATTGCAAAGCAATACTTACAGAATGCTTGTTACAGAAAATATCTCTGATCATTTTGAACATAGTTTTTATATGTATTTTTCATATGGTGCCAAGCAAAGTCTAAGTGTGTTTATTTAGAGAAACTTAGATTTTGCTTTTATTAAGCTATCCTTAAAAATTGTTCGTTAGGGCAAATCCCACCAGACCAAAAGAATGATGGCCCACCGAATCATTCCTACTCCCCAAAGTGTGGATTCAACATCATTACCCCAAACCAACAATATTTTAAGGATGGCCTAATATGGTGATATCTCATTGACAATTTCAAATTTGTTTCTCTGTGTCTGAGCCACAGTTCCAAACCTTTCCCTGAAGCATATGCCTTCGGGGGTTATCCATTCAGTTTCTCTGCAGAGTATGCCTTCGGGGAGCATACATCAATTTATTGATTTGCATTGTTATTCTGGGGTTATTGAGTGAAGGTCGATATTTAGGAGATATAGTGTTAGGGAGGTAAGTATAACTACTCTCTCGTGAAAAAAGAAATCAGTGATTTCGTTTATTTCAAAGTAACTATGCACGTAAGATTTTGAATATTTTAAAATTAATTTGACTGGCAACTTTGTCTTTAAACCGAAAATTGGTTATTATTATCTCACCTGGCCTAAAAGGCCAAGTGAGCTTATATCGTGGCGACCGTCCATCATCCAGCATCCGTCAACTTATCCTTTAAACGACTTCTTCTGAAGAACCACTGGGCCGATTTCAATTTTATTTGGCAGTAAGCATCCTTAGGGCATAGGGATCCAAGTTTGTTCAAATGAAGCCGATCGACCAATTTGGCCGGTGGCCATCTTGGATTTTGGATGATTTTAGGAAACGTCTTTAAAAATCTTCTCCGAAATGGTTGGGGAATTGATCCAAAACTCATGAAATATCATCTAGGGAAAGAGGTAAGCCAAGTTTGTTCAAGAAGACTTGATGAACCAAATGATTTGGCGGCCATGTTCGATGAACTAGTTTTCCCGAAAAACAACTTCTCCAGAACCGCTGAAGGGATTGGGCCGAAATTAGGGAGATATAATTAGGGACTAAGGACCATTAAAGTTTGTTCAAGGGAAGTTGATCCCTAAAAAAAACCATGGCCGCCAAGGGCCAATCAAAATGTAGCTTGTTGGGCGGCCATATTGGATTTTTTTATTTGATGGATTTTGAGGCCAAAATTGATTCTATATATGTTTTTGGGTATTCTGAGCTCAAATTTGCTATTTTCGAAACTATCGGATAAACAGTTTGGTGGCCATCTTGGATTATTTTGCCCATACTAAAGCAATTGGAAATTTAAAATGTCTTCTCGAGAACTTCCATGCCAATTTCAATTATATTTGGCAGAAAGCATCCTTAGGGCATAGCGATCCAAGTTTGTTCAAATGAAACCGATCGGCCAATTTGGCCGGTAGCCATCTGGGATTTCGACCGATTTTAGGAAACGTCTAAAATTCTTCTCCAAAATCACTTGGGGAATCGATTCAAGACTCATGAAACCTCATCTAGCGAAAGACAGCCAAGTTTGTTCAAGAGGACTTGATTGACCGAATGGTTCGGCGGATATCATGGATGACTTGATTTTCCCGAAAACGACGTCTTCTCCAGAACTGCTGAAGGGATCAGCCCGAAATTTGGGAGATATGATTAGGGACTAAGTACTATTAAAGTTTGTTCAAGGGAAGTTGATCAGTAAAAAAATATGGCTGCCATGGGCCAATCAAAATGTAGCATGTTTTGCAGCCATATTTGATTTTTTTTTATTTGATGGATTTTGAGGCCGAAATTGGTTTTATATATGTTTTTGGGTATTCCTGATCTCAAATTTGCAATTTTCGAAACTGTCAGATAAAGGGGTTGCCGGCCATCTTGGTAAATTTTCCAGCAAATAGCTCACATACTAAAGCAATGGGAAATTTAAAATGTCTTCTTGAGAACTACTGGGCCGATTTCAATTATATGTGGCAGGAAACATCCTTAGTGCATGGGGATTTAAGTTTGTTCAAACAAAGCCAATCGACCAATTTGGCTGGTGGCTATCATGGATTTTGGTCGATTTTTGGAAATGTCTTTAAAAATCTTTGCCGAAGCTGTTTGATCGATTGATTCAAAACTCATAAAAAAAAATCATTGCTGAACCAAGTTTGTTGAAGGGAGCTTGATTTGCCAAATAGTTTGGTGGCCATCTTGGATGGCCTGGTTTTCATGAAAGCAACTTCATCTCCAGAGCCACTGAATGGATTGGGCCGAAATTTGGGAGATATGGTATTGATGACTAAGGGCCATTAAAGTTTGTTCAAGAGAGGTTGATACATAAAGAAACATGGCCTCTGTTTTCTTTTGACATGTCTGCTCAACTCATTAGAGTTCTACTTATGGTTAATGACCATTCTAGTTGAAATGTCTATGGTCCAGGTGAGCGATACAGGCCCCTTGGACCTCTTGTATTGGGAATTAAACTTAGAAATCTGATCTTTCAGTGTCTACGGATTGATGCTTGTCAGGTGTATTAGAAAATACCAAGCGATACCCTCCCTGTCTTTAAGAAATCCCAAGCAGGATTCCGTGTAGTATTAAACTAAATTATCTCATGTTATTTCAGACTATCTGATGGATGTGCTTGAAGATCTGAAGCGACATCTACGTCATAAGTGAGTGACTAAATTACTAGTTCATGGAAAAATAGAGGTTTTAAACACTAAACAGAACGTGAGACATACATATAACGTTTACAATGACATCTGTATCATTAGCACTGAGCTTTTGTGCTTAATCCTTTAATGGTCAAGTTGGCCAATACTCACCTTTGCAGTGGGCTTGAGAAGTGTACATTGGAATGCCAAGAGAAGAGTATTTTAGCTCGACTTTACAAAGTAAAATGAGGTGTTGTGATACTGTCTGAGTCCTCTGGCTGCGACGCCATCATCTAATTTGCTGTTGCTGTCTCATGATGGATTAATCATACTGCACCCAACCTTGGGCACATGCGTCCCTATTATGAAAGGGTATGACATAATTACTGTTAAAATTCGACTACAGGACGCATTTTTTTGGTCATATTTCATGTTCTAGGAATGGGGTGCGTCCTATAATCGAGTACAGTCTTTGAGCACATTTTTTTTGTCAAGTTTCATAAAAAAAAAAAAATGATATCACAGAAATTTAACTCATTTTCGCACGGTACAAATTCTCCCCGCCTTACGACTATCTCAAAATTTCATCGTGGAAGTGAAATTATTAAATTGGAGCACTTAAATATTGCGTTTACATTAATAAATATCATTTATTACATCAAAATTAATCCTGAAGTTGACATAAAATGGCATCGAGAAAAGCTATAAATCACGTGATTCGCCTCCAAATGCAAAAGATTGTTTTTACTTAGAGCGAGTACTTGGAGAAAATATTCTGGACTCAGAACTCTGAATACTATATATTATCATTGCGTGATAGGAACTAAGTATTGTACTTTAGGTCTGATACGTACCCGTTTGATAACAAACTCCCGTTAGCGTATAAGATCTCGCGAGAACACGGCGCCTCCAATTGCAAAGGAGCCAGTGGCTCACCAACGTAAGAAGCACTTTATCTCATTTTAAGATAAAAATAATGAGCTTTAATTCTTATTCCATTTTGGATCATTTAATGTTGGTCGGCAGTACAAAATTAATGCGCAATACGAGAGTAAGCACTGTTCTATTATTAATTTTTTCTGAAGAGAAATATTATTTCTCTGTTCTGATTGGATAAATTCTACCGTACAAGCCAATGAAAATAGAGAATAGCTGTTATTAGAAGAATTCTAGTAAACACAACTGCTGATCTGACTGCATTCCAAATATCACATGATTTCCCTATTTTCTAGGCGACATTTTATGTCAAAAGTAGCATTGATTTTGATGTAATAAATGCTCTTTATTGAAGATACGCAATATTTAGGCTGTCCCATTAATAATTTCACTTCCACAATGATTTGAGGTGTACATTAAACATATTGGTACGGCGTATGGAAATTGCGTTAAATTTTCGTGGTAGGTTCTATATGAGTTTTAACCATTTTAGAGAATGGATTTCAATTTCTCTATGCATCCTTTCTATGAGTATAAGGATTTTTGGGGCGGATTTGGGCCGAAATTTAGCCTGCAACCAATACAAGCTAGCGTCCTTTCCTTGAATAAAAACGGTACCTTGGGGTCGGAATTTCTACGGTTACGGTCACTGTGTCCTTGGTAAAAACTTTTTCACCATTAACATTTTGTGTTTAGTTCAACTTAGCGGTTTATATCCCATGTTTGGTTAATTATACTGGACTCCTTATATCAGAGAGCATGACACAATAAACTTGGTGGCAAGAGGTCAAGGTAACTTTGTCCTTGGTAAAAACCTTTTTAGCTTGACTTTACGAAGTAGAACGAGCTATTATGATACCCGCTGTCCAGTGGCAGTGGCATCGTCATCCTCGTCACCCAATTTGTCTTTATCTCAAATTATCTGTTCATGTCTCATGTTTGTTTAATCATAGTAGACCCAAACATGGACACATGCTTTCTTATAATGATATGGCATGACACAATGGTCTCGGTCAAAGGTCAGTCACTGTGACCTTGGTAAAAGCTTTGGTCTTTTTCAACATTAGCATTTTGCATTTAGCTCAACTTAGCGGTTTATATCACATCTTTGATTAATCATACTGGACCCAAATTTGGACACACTTCTTTATATTGACACAGCATCACACAATTACTTTGAGGTTATTAGGTCAAAGGGAAAAGTCACTGTGACATTTGTAAAAACCTTGACACAATGACGTGATCAAAATGTCAAAGAGCAACGATCAATGTGATCTTGGTAAAAAAAAAAAATTTTAACATCATTTTTTGTTAGCTCAATTTAGTAGCCGATATCCCAACTTTGGTTAATCATAATGGACCCAAACATGGAGATAGGCTTCTATATAGTGAGAGCATCACATAATGACCTTGGTGTCAAAATGTCTAGCTCACTGTCGCATTGGTAATGATTTTGCTTTTTCAATATTAACTTTTGGCATCTAGCTCAACTTAGCAGTTCATATCTCATATTTGGTTAAGTATACTGGACCCAGCCTAGGACACACTTTATAATTATTGTAATTAGAGCGCACCTATAGTGTTAGGAAGTAGGATTGTAACATTGAGGTCACAAGTTCAAAGATCGAGGTCATTGACAAACAGGAAACAGATGAGACATTTAATTCTGCGGAATTCTTTGCGGGTTTTTGTTGAGGTTTTTTTTTGGGGGTGTGCCTTTTTTTCAACAGAAATGCTTGTGTTTAGATTATCTCATGTTTGCTTAATCATACAGTAGCCAAGGTTGGACACATGATTCTTTATAGCGAATGGGAATGACACCTTGGAATCAAAATGTCAAATGTCAGGATCACTGCGTCCCTGCTAAAACTAGTTGTTATCAAATATCACATTTTGTGCTTAGTTCAACTTGGCAGTTTATGTCTTATGTTTGGTTAATCATCCAGGGCCCACATTCGGAGACACCCTTCCTTATAATGAGATAGCATGACACAATCACATTGGCATCAAAAGGTCAAGGTCAGTGTGATAATGACAAAACTCAAGGGCTTTCTCAACAATAACAGTTTGCCTTTACCTCAACTTAGCAATTCATATCTCATGTTGTGTTAATCATCAGGCACTAGAACATGGACACATACTAATTATCCCTATGTTTTAAAAAAATGTCGGGGGTATTGTAATCGCTTCCGTCCGTCTGTCCTTCTGTCCGTCTGTCCATCACGCTTACTCCTCCTAAACCGTTGGGTGGAATTGAACCAAATTTGGTATGTCGGTTACACATAGGAATGCGCTTTGCACGAGGACATTTAGATTAGGCTCCGCGGCCCCCTCCCCCCAAGGGGGTGCGTGGCAGGGGTCAAAAGGTCAAATTGATTGTCCGTCTGTCCGTCACGCTAACGCCTATCAAACTGTTGGGGGGAATTCAACCAAATTTGTTAAGTAGGTTTCCCCTAGGAATGCAATTTGCAAGACGACATTTAGATTAAGCTCCGCCCCCAAAGGGGTAGGGGATGGGTGCGTGGGAGGTGTCAAAAGGTAAAATTGATTGTCCGTCACGCTAACTCATCCCAAACTGTTGGGTGGAATTCAATCAAATTTGGTAAGTAGGTTACCCATAGGAATGTAATTTGCAAGACGATATTTAGATTAGGCTCCGCCCATAAAGGGGCGTGGCAAGGGTCAAACGGTCAAATTAATTATAATGCATCTCACCCCAAATCATTTGGCAGAATTCAACCCAATTCGGTATGTGGCTTACCAATAGGAATGCGCTCCACCCTCAAGGTGGCGTGGCAGGGGTCAAAAGGTCAAATTGATTGTCTGTCTCCATCACACTCCTCCCAAACCGTTGTTATGTGGGTTACCCATAGGAATGCGTTTTGCAAGACAACATTTAGATTAGGCTCCGCCCCAATGTGGCGTGGCAGGGGTCAAAAGGTCAAATTGATTATAATGCAAAATTATTAGTTTTTATTTTCCATGGCCTCGAAAATCGAGTGTACTTTGACAGAATCTCAACCATTGTTTCTTAGTGGTGTAATAATGTCATTCATATGATATGCATTAGCATATGTGAATAGACATCAGGAATAAACAAACGTCGGGATATTGAAACCGTCTATCCATCACGCTATCTCCTCCCAAACCATTGGGTGGAATTAAATCAAATTTGGTCTGTGGGTTACCCACATGATTCCACTTTGCAAGATGATATTTAGATTTTACTCTGCCCCCAGTGTGGGCCGTGGCAGGGGTCAAAAGGTAAAATCAGTTGTAACGTAACTCCTCTGAAATTATTGGATGGAACTGAACCAAATTTGGTATCTGAGTTACCCATATGATTGCGGAGTGTAAGAGGCCATTTAGATTTGGCTCCACCCCCAGGGGGTGGGTGGGGGGGCCAAAAGGTCAAATTTTAACCTGCTGAAATTGATTGTAATGCATCTCCTCTCAAACCGTTGGACAGAATTCAACCAAATTTGGACTGTGGGTTACTCATATCAATGTTGAGTTCATGAGCACATTTACATTTGGCCCCGCCCCCAGTGCTAGGTGGGGTGGGGGTCAAAAGGTCATGAAATTGATTGTAATGCAACTCCTCTAACACTATTTCACGAAATTCAACCAAGTTTGGTATGTGAGTTACCCATATGATTGCCGAGTGCAAAAGGCCCTTTACATTTGGCTCCGCCCCTGGGGTGGGTTGTGGGGTGTGTCAAAAGTTCAAAGCCATAAACTTGGCGATTTGCGATGATGTGTCATCGACCGATCAATCTAGTTTCTGGTTTAAATTTAGTTCTTGACTCAACCTAGCTGTTTATGCCTCATGCTTGGTTAAGAGTACAGGGCCAATATTTAAATCAGTGCCTCCTAATAACGTGCTGGCATGACACAATCACTGTGGTATCAACTGGTCAAAGATCAAGGTCAATGTGATAAAAACAAAGCCTTTTCAACAGTAATATTGTGCTTTAAGCTCAACTTAGTGGGTCATATCTCATATTGAGTTAATGATACTGCTACCAAACTAGACACCTGCCTCTCTGTTATGAGAGGGCATGGCACAATGACCTTGGGGTCAAAAGTGAAGGTCACTATGTCCTTGGTAAAAACAAGTTTTTTGTCACCATTAACATTTTGTGTTTAGCCTACCTTAGCGGTTTATATCTCATGTTTGCTTAATCATACTGGACCCAAACTTGGATATTTGCTTCTTTACAATAAGAGGACATGACACAATCACTTAGGAGTCAAAGGTCATGGTCGTTGTGATAATGACAAAACTGGTGTTTTTTTCAACACTAACATTTTGCATTAGGGGTTTATATCTCATGTTGGGTCAATCATACTGCATCCAACTTTGGACACACACACCTCCCTTGAATGAGAGGGCATGGCACAATTACGTTGTGGTCAAAATGTCAAGGTTGATAAAGAGCATTGCTCTTTTCAACATTAGCATTTTGCATTTAGCTGGACTGAGTGGTTTATTTCTCATGTTTGGTTAATCTTACTGGACCCAAACTCGGGAACATGCATTGACCTTAGGATCAAACGTTCATGGTCATTAGCGTAAAATTGGTCAATGATTGGTCTATTGGTTGGTCCTGTGTTTAGCCTTCATATATAGAAGTACAATTATATTTACAGGGATTGAGATTTACCTTACTTGGGCTCAATACCTGTCTGGTACGGGATCCGTCAATGATTTTAGAAACTAGAGTTTTGAAATCTGAGAGATAGATTTTGAGCCATTTTAGTTTTAATAGCACTATAAGACTTCTGAATGGCCATAAAGTGCCACAGAATCCACCTCTTGAGTATTTAATTGACTGTGAATCAGTTGATTACTTTTATTACCAGCCAGTAGGATATTAATTTGGGCTCACTAATATGGGCAGATTTCATTTGGGTATGGCTTGTAAAGTCAAGTTTCATAGTTCATTGCAACGTTGTACAGTCGAGCTGCATGGTTGCATTGCAATCACATTTCTGGTTGAAATTTTGCAACTGGGGTGACTGGTTCGATAACCGAGCCAGTCATTCCAGTGGGATTTAAAAAAAATCTTTTGGCTTACAAATAGATATCGACTAAGCAGAAGTTGCAATTTTATTTACAGACTTTGACCATTAAAGGGTTAAGAAATCATTGACATTGAAGAGGGCAGGCAAGACATTTAATTCTGAAAAATTCAGTTCACTGTACTGATAAGTGTTGTGGCATAAAGATAAAAAAAACCATTATCATTTCAACAGAACTTTAAGCCCGTTTAATATTTCTTGATATGAACATACATGTAGTATTCAACAAAAGGTTTTTATTGGTTAGATAATGTATTAGAAATATGTTCATTGGTTATAAAAGGCATGATAATCCCACATGCTCGGTGACTGCAAATGTTTCCTAGGGATGGCGGTGGCGAAAATGTCAACACGACGGGATGCATTATGTTGTTGATTTAAATTTTGTAATATGTATATATATATATATATATATATATATATATATATATATATATATATATATATATATATATATATATACATATATATATATATATATATATATATATATATATATATATATATATATACATATATATATATATATATATATATATATATATATATATATATATATATATATACTAGCTAGTTATAAAATAGGTTTGTAAATTTGCATGATAGGTGCATGTATATTGAAAGTTGAATTAAAATTAATTTCAAGTCCGAAATAATGATGTCTTGTTTGTCATTACTTTTTGTGGTGCAGAATTCTTAGCAAGTGATGCGTCACAGTGACAAAAACTAACAGTGCCAAATGGTGCATTAAAACGTGTTTCGGTGATCGACTTTATTGAGAAATTTGTCAAAATATCAATTTATATGATAAATAGAATCTCCTGCTCGATCCCATTTCATATCACTATTATCAAGCTCGTCGAAAATGATCACATTGCACGAGCTAAAGCACGTGCACTGTGATAATTTTTGACCTAGTTGATAATAGTGATATGAAATGGGACCGTTTTCAGATCTTCTATAATATATATACACTAAGAGATCATTTGCTCTCATGGCCGAATGCAATGCTATAAAATCTCTATGTCAATGAAATCCATTTCGTGGCATGCTTCCTGGACCAAATCCTTTACTGTCCTCATCATCGGCTTCGGAGCAGGTAATCCCCGCCTCTGGATCGATTTTCCTTAGACCGCTTCCGTTGTTCGACGATTCAGAGGTGGCCCCATTAGAGGGGGCGTTCCACGGCCCTGGCAGCAGGCTTATTGCCGCGCCGATAGGGGACCGTGGACGGTTGTCGCTGGAACCCGCGGGCTGCTTATCAGTCCAGGGGTATCCGCACGCCGCGGTGGCCAGTACCTCCTATGGCACCGTTCCTGGTCAGCCCGGGTTAGCTCTCTTTGCTGACCCGGGGTCTAATCTTTCTGACCAGGGTGATGAGGATTACCTGCTAGGGTCGCCGTCTGACGACGTGGACATGGACGAAGACGTTTGTGCACCCCTCGCGGGGAATACAGGCGCCTTATTCCACGGGTTTACTCACCCTGGAGTAAAGTCCGCGGCTCAGGTGGTGGCCCAGGGCGCTGCTGATGGCCAGCGGTACCGCATACCTCGGCTTGCCGAGGGTGTTGCTGGTGCTGGCCGGGCCCGTGGTGAGACTATATATACCCCGCGCTCTGCCACGGTGCCTGCTCCTGGTCAAACCAGTGATATTCTCATGCCGGTGCTGTCAGGCCCGCGTGGTTTGTTCCAATAGCCCCAACCCCACCCACCGCACCCCGATATCACCTCTGACCATAGCATATAGGAAGATAAAAACCACGAGAATGTGTTTTGAGTTAAAAGATTATAATTGACCACCTGTCTGAGATGCATATTTTATTCTTATATAGAAAGTCATCTTTTAGAAAGCCTTCATATTACTAGGTGATGTGTTTGTTTGAAATTGTTGTGTATCATAAGATATTTTTAATTATTGTAATTTTGCAGTGCACCGCGGTCTACAACCCCTGAGCGAACGCCTAATGGCTCAATGTCATCTGAAGTAGTTAGACGATCTTTACTCAGAAGTTTCACACCTAATCAGGGAATAGGTACATATTGTTGCGTGATGACTTTATGGAGTACTCCAATCTGTCCATCACTTATCATAATGAATTATGTCATGCCTAAGTTGATGTCACGACTACGTCATGAATGACATATTTAAATCTGTCATAAATGCTTAATAGTCTGTCAAGTTGTACAAATTGTATGTCTACTGTTTAATAAACATGCTGTTGAATATTTTGAAACTAATTTGACTGGGAGCTATTGCTCAGTCAAATGAGTTTCAAAATATTCAACAACTTGTTTATTTAACAGTAAAGACACAATTCGTACAACTTGACAGACTATTAAGCATTTATGACAGACTTAAATACAATTTAAATGGACTAAATTGCCTGCATCTGGTGACTAAGGTGAGTGTCACACTTGTATAGTTTTCTGGAAATTGAGGTTCGATCGTTATCAGGACGGGCAAACCATGGGCGGAGCATAGCTAGAGATGGGTGGGGCATAGCTAAAAGTGTATTCATCCATTTCGAGTCAACCTGTTTGTCAACCTGTAAGCCTTGAAATTTCAGTTTCTCAGTTTTTATATACTTATACACTACAGCAAAACTGTTGAACATTTTGAAGCTAATTTGATTGGAACATGTTGCTTCCTTACACCTCAACTGCTCTAAGTAAAATTGGTTTCAAATTCCTAAACTTAATTTTTCTTACATCAAATAGAAATTTATCATTTCTTTTCTGTATGGTTTAAAGGGTTAAGCGACTGCTAATTAAAAAAACAACCAATTTTGATGGTCGATAATGAATAATGACTTTATAAACCCACATGACGTAACAAAAGAACAATCCTACACTTCCAGGAACAAGCATCAGATTTAACAAGGCTATTATTAAAATGTCTTACTTGACTTACTAGTATTTTCAGCCAGACTCATTTTATCTGAGCTTGGGGTGTATGTTGCATATGCAGAGTACAGTTGTATCTCATCATAGAGGAATCTAGTTTTAGCCATGCCCCACCCATTCCCAGTTAAGCTCCACCCACGCTTTGTCCGTGTTGGTATCGATCGATCGATCCTTGCACTCCCTGGCTATCAATTTCCAGAAAACTATACAAGTAAGTTGTTGAATGTTTTAAAACTAATTTGACTGGGTGCTGTTGCTGCCCTACTGTTGCTACTATAAACTCCCAGTCAATTTAGTTTCAAAATATTTAACGGAATTTCTATTAAATAGTAAAGACATACAATTCATACAACAACGCTTGGTCCGTCATCAATTAAGCATTTGTGATGAACTTATGTATGTCATTCATGATGTCATTGATGATCATGTCATCCTACACGTCAAGCAGTTGACTATGATGTCATATGATTGAGGGATAAACTGGAAAGACCCATTACAACAAGCGCTCAAGTGAGATTGTATTTTAAAATGATCTGTTTATGAGCGCATTCTTTTGGGCAAGGGTTGTAACCCGAGAATCAATTTAATATAATCATGACATCATAATCATGTTATGCCAACAACATCAGTTACGAGACACTAGTGTTGCTACACTCGCCCCAACATGCCCAAGATAATTTTCTCAATGATGTCATAACCATACTATGCCAACAATATGGCACTAATGTTGCAACACTCGTCCAGAATTTCCCAAATGAATGTGCTCTGTCTGATGTATCAATTTCACTTCAAGACCTTAACGCTATGATATTTCCTAAATATCGACCTAGACTGAATAACTCTAGATTTAAAAAGAAAGGTGCCCCTACTGGGCAGGTAGACAGGTGATAGTCTGCCGGATGCCAGCCCCAACCTCGCGCATACGCAGACTGACACTGCTTCATTCTTGAATATTGGCCTAAACCACATGCTTGCTTACATTTTGTGCTTGCTTAGTTTTCGCGCAATTATCTTTTTGAAGTTGTTTTAGTGACTTGTTAGACATATCTGAGTCTTCTGCAGGACCGAGTTATCAGGTGAATTCTATTACAATTTCGTCTTAATTACTTCTTAATTACGCGGTGTTCCCTATTTCCGTTACGCGGTATAGACGTGATAGGCACCCAGAACACTGGTATATTACTATCTATTATGAAATACTACTGTTTATGTGTGTGTCCACAGGTTCCTGTCAGGAGGTTTGTACACATCTAAGACGATATGTCTCCACCTTTTCCCCATAAAATGTTAGGAAAAAAGACTGCCCATGGTGATATAGGCTCCCATAAGAGTGACCTTGTCATTCTGCCCTCTGGTCCCACCACTCCCCTTATAGGTAAGTGAGTGGTGAAGATGTGTGGTTCGTCTGGTGGAGTTTTCAAGAGCAAGACGTGGTAGTATGCCTTTGCTAAAGACTGTTGTTTATGCTCTTGTATTTTGAATACAATTCGTTTTTACACCTGGATGTTTCTTCCTTCAGTTTTCTTTAGGGAAATTTCTTGAAGTCATAATCAGCCATGTTATTGTTAATAACCACCTTGAGTGTAGGGTGTTTGTCTTCCTTACAACTGTCCCTTTAATAGGCCTGTTGTTTTTCTCCTTTTTTAATAGGTTGGTTTATTTAGTCAATTAACTATAAACTCATTGTCTTCGTCTTAGGTTAGAGATGATGGGGGTAGATGAAAAAAACAATAAAAGATCTAATTCCAGAGCTGCTTCGCAGCATGCTCCCTGGGCCGGGTGCTTTATTGTCTTCTGCATCTGGCCTCGAGCAGAAAATCCCCACCGCTGATTCTGGTATCCGTCGTGGTTCGTGGTCTGAAAATGTTCAAGAGTCAGTGGTGGCTTCAGTAGATCTTGAAAGGCCCGCTGCCTTGCCAATGATCCCGGCTGGAGGCTTGCCTCATCGGTGGATCTTGGGACCGGGCTGTTGGACCCAGGTTTGTGCCTGGAGTATCCGCACCACAAATGTACCGCTTCCTCTTACGGTACTTTCTCTGGCCAGCCCGGGTTAGTGCTCTGATAGCCCAGAAGCTATCTATTATGGCCAGGAGGAAGAGGATTTTCTGCTGGGTTCACCCATTGATGGCGTGGACATGGAAATGGATGAATGTGCAACCTTCGCGGGAAGCACGGGCAAACTTTTCCATGGGCCTACTCCTGCAGGGTTATGTTTCACGGTTTAAGGGGTGGTCCGGGTTGGAGCGGATGACCGCTGGTACCACATACCTCGGCTTGCCGAAGATATGGTGGCGGCTGTTCCGGGCCATTGTGTGGTGAATTACACCCCACACGCTTCCATGGCACCAGCTCCTGGCGTAGCCATGGCGCAAAACCTGCCTACTCTCTTGGGCTTACATGCTTTCTCTGGCTTGCCAGGCATATCCACAGCTTCAGTCACATTTACACCTGTGAGTGCTGTAGAGGATGACGAAGGCCCTCACCTTGTCGAGCACTCACAGGTGGCCACAGAGGAGGACTGGTCTGATGTGTGCCAATGGCCGGTAAGTGTCAGGCCATAACTCAATGTGGAACAGTCGGTTAGCCAGCGGGATCAATGCCTGTGGTTAGCTGGAAAACCGGAAAATACCGCTATGCCATCTCTACCATTAGCAGACCATATCGTAGATATGTTCACGGCAGCAGAGACGTCTATTAGACCTAATGGATGGCTTGCGAAGCCAGAGGAGAGCTCTAGAGCGTCTATAGCGGCGCTCTCGCATGTCTCCCAGGTATTACAGGGTGTAGTAACAGCATCTGCCCCGCGCCAAGCAAACCCTGTCTCAGTTCAGAGAGCCATTCAAGATGGTATTAACCTGGCTCTGGACTGCATGATGCGGGCGGTGACTAGAAGTGTCAGGGTGAGGCACACATTTGCCGTAAATTTGTTTAATAGGCTGCTGCGGACGCCTATGTCAGGTCCTAGTCTCTGGGGGTGACGGATGTAGACAGGGGTCTCTGCATGAACAATTTGAAGTGCTCCATAGGGAATGTGTTCGCGCAGCGTCCCCTGTGTACCATCCATGGGGGGGCTGGCGCAGCATAGGCCACGGCCATGCCAGCACCGGCCTCAGTTGGGGCGGGGGAGGGGAGTGTGTGGTTTGGGAGTGCAGGATCCTCAGACGCAGCCAGCCAAGCAGCCGCCCGCACACTGAGGTGCGCGAGGCGCAGGCCGTGGCGCGCGATGATCTGATCGTCGTAATCCCACAGTCCCACTCTTGCACTTCTTATGTCCACCTCTCTCCCTAGGTGAACCCATGGGAGGTCGATTGACCCTCCACAGGCAGGAGTGGGAACGGTTAACCCAGGACCGCTTAGTCATGCGATGACTTTCAGCCAGGTACCAGCCCAACTGGGTGATAGGCCCACCATCGCACCTGTCTGGTTCCGATCTGGACTCAAATTCCAAGAGATCCAGATCAACGGTTTTGTATATAGAGGAAGAGATAAATTCCCTCATACAAAAATTAGCAATTCAACCGGCACAAAACTGCCCGGGCTTCTATTCAACTGTGCTTCTAGTGACAAAGAGCACTGGAGGGTGGAGACCAATTCTCAACCTCAAGCCATTGAACAAGTCCATAGACACCAAGTTTTAAGATGGAAATGATCAAGACGGTGTTGGCAGCGTTGGAGAGAGGAATGTGAACAGCATCAATAGATCTGAAGGATGCTTATTTCCACATTCCAATTGTGAAGAGTTTTCGTCGGTACCTGAGATTCGCATTCCAGGGCCGACAGTGGGAATTCAAGGTTTTACCATTCAGAATTTCCACGGCTCCTCGGGTCTTCACCAGGGTGGTTCTTGCAATAACAGCATACCTCCGCAGGAGATGCATAGCAGTCCACACTTACATAGACGACTAGCTGTTAAAAGCACGCAATCAGGAAAGTCTATCAGCAAATATGAAGATAGTTTTGAAAACTCTCACAGACTTAGGCTAGATAATCAACTTTCAGAAATCAGAGCTGTCTCCATCCCAGAAGTTTGTTTACCTGGAAATGTTCTTCGATCTAGAGATAGGATATGTTTATCCTACTCAGGAGAGAGTAGAAACTGTGTGCAACAGTCATCATGTACTGGCACGGGTTTACTTGAGAATGCTAGGTTTGATGGTTTCTCTGGAACCAGTCATTCCACAGGCAGCCTATCAATCTACTGGAATTACGAGCAGTAGTACTGGGCATGGAGCATTTCATAGAGAAAATTCAGGGCAAGATAGTTCTAGTTTGATCAGACAATTCAACAGTAGTGACTTACATAAACCGCCAGGGTGGAACGAAGTCACCCAGTCTCTGTATGATGACTTGGAAACAGCTTTGCTGGTGCCTAGATCATATGATCACGTTGAGGGCAGGTCACATTCCGGGAAGGCTAAATCTGTTAGCGGATTCATTGAGCCGAAGGACGAGTGTTTTGCCCACAGAATGGCAACTAAATCAATGTCTGTTCAACTACTGGGGGAAACCCAACATAGATTTGTTCGCTATGAAGAAGATATGTGAAGATGACAACGTACATCTCTCCGATTCCAGATCTGAGCGCTATCGCAACAAATGCGCTAGCTATCAGTTGGGAGGGAATGTATGCATACACATTCGCACCAGCAATCCTGATTCCAAAGGTTCTTCAGAAAATCAGGCAGGAGGAGTGCCAAGTGCTTCTGATCGCCCCAAATTGGCCAAGCCGATCATGGTATACGGATCTGGAGGACCTTCTGGTCTGCAATCCGGTTCCTCAGGCTCTGATGGACAATATTATTTTCCAGGGCAAGTCCCTTCACAACAACCTGTCAATGTTCGAATTGACTGCGTGGATGTTGTCAAGGAATCTAAAGTTAAGGAGGTCTTGTCTGAGCAAGCAGCCATGTTTATGGCAAAAGCCAGAAGGGGGGTCAACCTCCAGAGCATATAACTGTAAAATCAATAGATTTGCAGAATGGGGCTCAAACAGAGATGTTAATCCAATGGATGCATCTATTCAGGTAGGAGCCGAATTCCTCTGTCACCTGTATGATGCCTATAGCCTCAAGCCTAACTCTATTTCTGGCTTTAATGTCAGTTATCCCTTGCTTTGCTGATAGGGGAAGTGACGAAGTCTGTTCATTGAACACTTTAATAAAAGGCATGGGTAATCTAAGACTGAGAAATCCTCTAGCGATTCCATCTTGGAATTTATCTCTAGTGCTTCAAGGTCTAGCTGATAAACCCTTTGAACCACTAAATTCCATTTCTATGAAAATGTTGAAACTTAAAACTGTATTTTTAATTACTGCAGCCTCTGCAAGATGGAGAAGCGAAATTCATGCTTTATCCGGTGAGGCAAACCGTTATATGGTTACAGGGGAAGGCCTTAGGCTTCTACCTAGGATTAATTTCATGGCTAAAAACCAGTCTGAAATATCCAGGTCAACCTATTATTTTACCAACTTTGACTAGGTTTGATCTTAATTCAAAAGCATGGTGTCCAGTCCGCGCATTAAACAGGTACAAACAACGTATGCAGGAATGGCGGACGGCCCCATTCTCGTTATGGTTGTCATATATTGAACCCCATGGCAGGGCTTCAAAAGGCATTATATCTAGGTGGATTGTGGAATGTATTCAGTTTTGCCACAAATCTGCCACTGGTAAACAAGTTGACTTAGCCAAGGCTCACAGTGTCCGTTGCATAGTGGCATTCACCACCCTGTTTAACAGGGTGCCGGTGGATAACATTATGTTGGTAGTTCAGTGGCACTATGAGTAAAATTTTGTTGACCATTACCCCCGTGACACTGCTAATCCTCTTGCCTTATCGATTTTCAAAAGATGATCAGGTGTACATAATGTAGATAAGTTGCACTCACTGTCTTCAGACAGCATATTTTAATTATGGAAACAACCGCATAAATGTGTATCATTGTTCTTCACTGAGGGATGGATGGTTACAGCTTATATTCATAAGGTCAGTCTTGTCTTTCTAGTTGCTATATAATGTTTTGTCACGAATTCTTACCCTCTTTATTAAAATGGTGATGGTACCTCTGTATTATGTGGTTCATTTACAGAGAGTATACAAAAATGAAGCCTTTCATCTCAATGTCCTATAGTACTTAGCACCAGCACTTAGAGAGCGTATGGGACATTGATGTCATAGCCTCTCCTTTCCCAAAAGGAGGGGGGAGCACATTTGACGAACGGTCATTACTCTCACCATCGGTTGTGTTATCCGATGTTCAAATCATTGCCTGATTATGTGTGTCACAATTTCAGATTTCGTAAAAACGTGCAAGGGATGAGCTGGTCTTCTGACCTCGCCTCCCTCCCATCGAATTCACTGACGAGTTCTAGCAATATCATAGTGTTAGGGAGGTAAGTGTATCTCTTGAAGTGAAATAAACGAAATCATTTTACACGAGCGAGTAGTTATACTTAGCTCCCTAACATGGACCCAGTCTCTCCGCTCCACAGAGGCTCAGTCTTCAGGCTTGTTAGTTGCATATGCCGGCCAATAGTACAAGCTGATGCAGTGTCAGTCTGCGCACGCACGAGGTTGGAGCTGGCATCCGGCAGACTATCACCTGTCTACCTGCCTAGTAGGGGCACCTTTCTTGTTAAATCTGAGGTTATTGAGCCTAGGTCGATCTTTACTAAATATCAGAGTGCTAGGGAGGTAAGTATAACTACTCTCTCATGAAAAAAGAAGTGTGATTTCGTTTAATGTACCACACATATGCTTATTTAGATTTAATTACCTCATAACAGGTCTGTCTGTGCTTGGTATTCTGAGCAAAATTTGTAATTTCACCAAGGCCATTTGTATTTAGTTTAAAATTGATGCTTTTTTTAAGTGATAACTTTTGAATATTTTCATAGGTTTGCATCAAATTTGGTATTGAATAGCTCATCAAATCTATGGGACATTTTGTCTTTGCCTGCCTGCCTGGTTGCCTGTCTGTCTGTCTGTCTGACTGACTGACTGCCTGTCATGGTGACTCAATTAATGATATTTTGCTGTATTTCCGGATGATAGCTCAAGTTCAACTAAAAACCCTGTAGATTATGAGGTTGAACGTTCAAGGTCATGGTGAGCCAATTAAGGAAATTGTGCTACCTGATGATAACTGAAGGGTCAGAACCAAACCTGACATGTAAGTCCCCTTTTGGTGTCTAAATAACTACTTATTTTAGCATCAAAAGGTCAAAGGTCATTGTTACCTAATGAAGGAAATTGTGTTCCTGCAGATTGAGAAGGGCATACATTTCAAAGATCTCTGGTTGTCAGTCTTTGTTTTGTCATATTCTAATCAAGGTTTCTAAAATATAATTTTTACACAAAGTTTTAACCAATTAATGAACTGTGGATGAAACCATGATTTTTGTGTTAGATCCTGGATCAATGTCCCAGTTGCTAACAATAGTCGTCTCGATAGTTAACTTAGATTCTAGGCTGGAATATGATGTATCATTCAGATTCATTTGAGATTCGAGCTGATAAACAACCATTCTGCTGTCAGTATTGCCTTTTGTTTTAATTTTAAATTCTTATAGTATTTATTACAATATCAATTTCAATTCAACTGTTCAATATCACTTTTTGTAGGTGCAGTAACTGTTCAACCTCGACCCAATCACCTGTTAATGGATTCCAAGAACTGCACCAGAGAATCCACTTGTAATGCAGCTGTCCAACATGGGGATGTGTATGATCTTGTAATTGATAGTCAAACGGAAACACAGACTCTTCATCCAAACATGTCATCAATAGAGAAGAATATGCCATTTTGTAACATAGATAATGTAGTGATAAACACTGAAATTTCTAAACCATCATGCATCCAAGCTGAAAGCAATTCACAGCAGGAAATGTTATTAAACTATAGCGATGCACGATCCTTGCTTGCACATAATGACTCAATTATTGCATCCAAAGCTAATCACAATGATTCAAGTAGTCGGCCATCTGAGCATCGCTCATCTCAAGACTCGAAGCACCAGCAAGAGCAACATCAACATTATCATCAGAAAGATTTACCCAGAGCCCCTCACCGAAACATGAATTACTCTAGCTGTCATTCATACGCTATGGATCCCAGACTTGAGCAATGTACTTCTCATGGCCAGTCATCAGAGTTTAGTTCCCAGACAAGTTCTGGCTACTATACAGGCTCACTTGCTTACAGAATGCTACATGGAGCTTATGCATCACATGATATAGGACCAGGCTTCTATCGACCACATGTGCCAAACACTACTGATATGCTGTTGAACAATGTGGACCAAAGACCACGGGTAGGTAATTGTATGTGTGGTAGGGGTAGGGTGGTTGATGGTGGTGGGCTTGTGCCATATTTCCAAGAAAAATATCTGTCGGTAGTGATAATCTCATGTTGATTTGAGTGCTTTTGCATAAATAAACATAGCAATGAGATTTAATGTCTCTGACGTTGAAATAAAAGATTTTCACAATATTAGTGGTCAACCTTTCTCACTAATGACCCGAATGAAATGTTAGAAAGTGCTTCTAACAAGCAGCGTGGATCAAGCAGTAACATTACAAAATTACAGCTCTGCGTTATATGACATTTGACAGGCTCTTGTGTTTATTAACTTTTCTCAACAGACCGTCTTGACCGTTTTTCCTGAGCATCCAGCACATGTACCTCAATATATTGGTGATTACCATTCGGTAAAAGACAGTCATGTACAGTGTCATGCCGTACCATTGCAGGTAATTCATTTGATATATAATTAAAAGTATATTATATGATGATTCTAATATAATGAAGAAAATATAATCATTGAGCCTGGTTTTGGCGTAACCATTACGTGTCACATTACCAAGGGAGATGACTCTGGTGGTTTAGTTATTGGAATGGAACATTATATTTTAGCTCATCTACCCAGAATTGGAAAGTCAGCTTATGACATGGTGGCAGTCTGTCTCAGTTATCTGACAACCTTTTTGTCGAGCTGACATGGCTTGACATATGGGATGCAGTCTTTCTCGTTCATAGACATCCAAAATAGTTCAAACAAGGCAGATTTGTCCAGGATCTTGGACTTGTAGAAGCACCTTTATTATCATCTTCAAAACTGTTTGGCCGATGAATTTGCCTGTTGGTCATCTTGCATGACCTCATTTTCACTTCAAGAGTATCTTACCTCCCTAACACTCTTTGATATTCCCAAATATCGACTCACTCAATAAACACTCAGATTAAAAAAGTTAGGTGCCCCTACTGGGCAGGTAGTCAGATGACAGTCCGGCGGATGCCAGGCCCCAACCTCGCGCATGCACAGACTAGCACTTCCTCTTTTCCAATTTATTGGCGAAAGAGACACATGCAAATTTTCAATATACTAAAGTTTCTGCTGTTTCTTCACTCGTTTGATTGAAATTCATCTGGATTACTATGTCTGAGCATGCTAAGTCACCTGAGAATGTACAGGGACCGAGTTATCAGGTGATTTCAATTACATATTTGTCTAATGTAGCGTTTTAATCCTGTGTGTAATGTGTTTCCGGGATTCGTGATTAGATGTGATAGTCGCAATTAAAACTGATTTATTTACATCTGGTGCTATGAAATACTAATTTCTCTTTGTGTTTGTGTCCACAGCTATCTATCTATGATTGAAAAGGACAACACATCTTCAGAGGGTTTGTTTTTCTCTCCACCAAGGCTCCATTTCCCATTAACATGTTAGGAACAAAATCTATGCCCAGTGATCTGGAGGTCTCGTAAGACGATCTTCTCACTTGATCCATTTCCCTTCCCCTTATGGTGGAGAGATTTAAGAGGTCATAGTGAATGGTGGAGTATCCAGTTCATGTGATCGGGTAGTATGTCTATGCTAAAGAAGCAGGTATTCTAGTGTTATTGTATTAGGCACTTCAATTTATTTAGAAATATTTCTGAAATCTGCTGCCAATTTTATCACTGTTTATCTGATGTTTACATAGCTTGTATCACTATCCTTTCCAGTTTTATGCTCTGGATTTTTTAATACAATTCATCCTTACACCTGGATATTGTTTTCCAGTCGGATTGCCTTCTTATTTTTGAAATTATGACGTCATAATTAGCCTTGCACTCATTATTAACAAAATTGTTTTGTCCAGTGCTGGTTTATCTATTGTTGTAGTGGTCTTTATGTCCATTAGTCCTCTCTTGGTTTATTTTAGTTTGAGTTTTACTAATTCATTAACTAAAATACTCATTGTCTTTGTCTTGTGTCCTTTCAGTAACCTGTTTGTCCCAACTGTGGTTGTTTCATCAAGACTAGATTTGTCCCTCACCCATGCTTTAATTGCAGTTCTTGTGGGGCGACTGTTAAACTGTGTATGTAAACAGTAGGGGGGGGGGGGGGAGGTGATCTAATGTCTGACTTTGTCGCTGCAGTCCAAGGATAAGGTGTCAGAGGAAGAAGCGCTCAAAGAAGGAGCGGGAAAGTGTAAGTAAGAAGGGTAAGAGGAAGGCGTCCGCTTCCATGAATATGGAAGCCTTCCATCTTGAGATATGGGAAAGATGAAGAAGACAATAACGGATTTGGTTCCCAGAGATGCTTCATAGCATGCTCCATGGACCAAATCCTTTGTTGTCTCCAGCTCCGGAGAAAACAATCCCCACCTCTGAATTAGGCTTGCGCGTTTTTTGCTTTGAAACATCGCGATCGATTTTATTTTTTTAAATCGCGATTTTCGATTAAATCGTGGGTCCAAATTCCCGAAAGTATAAACCGGGGTAAAGTGACTTGTTTCTATAAAATGTTGAAAAAAATGATACAAAAATATCACGAAATTAGAACACATTTTCATGCGACAAATTCTTGCCATCCTACGTCTATGTTTAATGTATACATTATATCCATCATCGTGGGAGTGAAATTATTAATTGGGACCGCCTAAATATTGCGTATAGTTTAATAAACATTATTTATTTCATCCAAATTTCAGATAAAGTGTCGCCGAGAAAAAAAATAAAAATTACATGATGAATCAGCTTCCGATTATAGCCTCCCTTAGGACGAGTTTAGGTCTTTACCGGAGTAACGCGAAGACGCTAATATTAGTACCCGTGGAGGTACTGCGCAATTCACATACATAAGGCGGGAGCTTTGAGTAAGGAACAAGTGTAACGGCGTAAACTCGTCCTTTCGTGCAGTTTATAGTTGCTTTCAGAATGTACGTTTTACATTTAAGAGTAATCAACAGAACGCACAGTTCAAAATCAAACAATCTGGAATGCTGTGCTTTATTTTCTTTAATTTGACATGACAACCGAATCAAAAAGGAAAAATTATTACACGGCCTGAAATTGCTAACTCTAGAATTAATAAGAATTATGTTCACTGATTGGCTAACACTCTGCAACTAGGTATATACTTGGCATTTCACGACAGACTCGTGGTCTGCAGCGAAAGAAAGAAAATTATATGACGATTCGACGGAGTAACTAGCTGGTTTTCTCATTGACAAAAGGTGTTACCTCGCTATTGTTAGCTTGTTTATTGTAGCACTTTGTGTTGTGATTAGTACGGCGGGATATAAACACAAGGAACACAGGCGTGAATCGATTATAATTGTACTCATGTACTGATAAAATGCGATGGAAAAGTACACACTTCAGATTTTAAAATAACATGAAATTTTTGACGATTTTCCGATTTTTCCTCAATTACATCGTAAAAATCGCGATTTTAAAAATAAATCAAACTTCACGATTAAATCGAAAAATCGCGCAAGCCTACTCTGAATCGGTTTTATTTAGGGATTTATCAGTTTTCGGCCATGATTCAGAGGTGGCCCTTTTTAAAGGGGCAGATCACCATGAGAACACTGGCAGCAGGCTTGCAGCGCCGGTCGTTCGTGGGCAGGGCTCGCTGGACCCTGGTTCCCGCTTATCAGGTCCTTAGGCGTGTCCGCACCCTACAGGTACCGTATCCTCTTAGGGTACCTTTCCTGGCCAGTCCGGGTTAGGATTCTTCACTGACCTGGAGTCTAATCTTGGAATCATGGAAACTGACGAACGTGCACCCCTAGCAGGGAATACGGGCAACTTTTTCTATGGGTCTACTCACACAAGAGTAGCATTCACGACGCAGAAAGTAGCCCGGGTTGGGGCCGATGGGCAGCATTACCACATACCTCGGCTTGCTGATGGTGTAGCTGGTTATGGCCAGGGCCGTGGTGCAGCCAGTATTTATACCCCACGCAATGCCATGGCGCCTGAGCCTTGTCAAGCCGGTGCTTTTAGCATGCCTGTTCTGTCGGGCCTGCATGCTTTCACTGGCCTGCCCGGAGTATCTGTACCTCCAGCCACGCAATCACCTGTGAATGTTCGACTAGGCGTGGGCCTTCGTTGTCCTCTAGAACATTCACAGGTAGCCAGAGGAAGACTGGTCTGATGCATGTCATTAGCTAATCAAAGTCAGGCCAGATCTTGCTGTGGAACAGCCAGCTAGCCAGCGGGACCAGTGCCCATGGCTAGCAGGTAAGTCAGATGCTACCGCGATGCCATCTCTGCCGCTAGCTGAGCATATCGTGGATATGTTCTCAGCGGCAGAGACGTCTATTAAGGCGAATGGACATCTCGCGAAGGCCCGTCGCGAGGTGGCAAAGAGATGCCGCATCGTACTCGGTGAATAGCAGAGATATGGTGTAGTGCCTAATCCCAGTGCAGATGACCGCGCTGCGCTTGGTGAAGACACGCAGCCAGGCTCCCGGTCTGACACGGGAGTGCTGTGCACGAGCGCAACACTGCATTGCGCGATGTGGAGGAGAGTTTGAGAGCGTCTATTGCAGTGCTCTCACGTCTCCCAGCTGTTACAGGGGGTAGTAACAGCATCTGCATCACGCCAGCCAAGTCCGTTAACTGTCCAGAGAGCCATCCAGGATGATATTAATCTGGCTCTGGACTGTTTAACCCGGTCAGTTACCAGGAGTGTCCGGGCACAGAGCACGTTTGCACTTGACAATCTGTGCCCGTCCCAGGACCTGTACACCTGTACATCAGGGTGGTCCTTGCGATAACAGCATACCTCCGCAGGAGAAGCATAGCAGTCCATATGTACACAGACGACTGGCTGTTAAATGCACACTCAGGAAAGTCTATCAGCAAATCTGGAGACTTAGGCTGCATAATCAACTTTCAAAAATCAGAGCTGACTCCATCCCAGAAGTTTGTTTACCTAGGAATGTTCTTCGACCTATAGATAGGATATGTTTATCCTACTCAGGAGAGGGTACAAGTATTCATCTCATTAATACAGTCAGTGTGCAACCAGTCATCATGTCCTGGCACGGGTTTGCTTGAGAATGGTGGGGTTGATGGTTTCATTGGAACCAGTCATTCCACAGGCAGCCTTACGCAGATGGCCTATCCAGTTATACCTCATGACACAGTGGACCCAGAATACAGGATCACTGGACTCAAATGTGCGGTATTGGAGCCTCTTATTCACCACCTTCAATGGTGGATGGAAAGAGAGAATCTCCTGGCAGGGGTGATGCTCACCCCTCCCCACCCTCAGATAACGATGTATACAGATGCATCAATGGAGGGATGGGGAGCTTTCCTGGAAGAAGCCACAGTATCAGGGCTATGGAATCTGGATCAGTCAGAAGAACATATCAATCTACTGGGATTACGAGCAGTAGTACTGGGCCTGGAACATTTCTTAATGAAAGTTCAGGGAAAAGATTGTTCTGGTTCGATCAGACAATTCAACAGTAGTGACTTAATAAACCGCCAGGGCGGAACGAAGTCGCCCAGTCTCAGTATGATGACATGGAAATTTTTTTGCTGGTGCCTGGATCACAGGATTAAATCTGCTAAAAGAGTAATTGAGCCGAAGGATGAGTGTTTTACCTATGGAATGGCAACTAAATCAATGTGTGGCAGATCGTCTGTTCAACCACTGGGGAAAACCCAACATAGATTTATTCGCAACGAATAAGAATGCCAAGATGACAACGTACTTCTCTCCGATTCGAGATCCGAGCGCTATCGCAACAGATGCGTTAGCTATCAGCTGGGTGGGAATGTATGCATGCGCATTCCCTCCAGCAATCCTGATTCCAAAAATTCTTCAGAAAATCAGGCCGGAGGAGTGCCAAGTGCTTCTGATCACCCCAAATTGGCCACGCCGATCATGGTATACGGATTTGCTGGCCCTTCTGGTCTGCAATCTGGTTCCTCTGCCTCTGATGGACAATATTATCTTCCAGGGCAAGGCCCTTTACAACAATGCGTCAATGTTCAGATTGACTGCGTGGATGTTGTCAAGGAATCAAGAATTAAGGAAGCTTTTCTGAGCAAGCAGCGATGTTTATGGCAAAAGCCAGAAGGGGGTCAACCTCCAGAGCATATAGCTATAAAATCAACAGATTTGCAGAATGGTGCTCAAAAAGATGTATTAATCCAATGGATTCATCTATTCAGGTAGTAGCCGATTTCCTCTGTCACCTGTATGATGCCTATAGCCTCAAGCCTAACTATTGCTGGCTACAAGTCAGCTTTAATGACAGTTATCCCTTGCTTGGCTAATAGGGGAAGTGATGAAGTAAGTACATTAAATACTTTAATTAAAGGCATGGGCAATCTAAGACCAAGAAATCCTATAGATTCTTGAGAGTATACGAAAATGGAGCCTTTTCGTCTTATGTCCTATAGTACATGGCACTTGTACGCTGAGAGCGTATGGGACATTGAGGTCATTCTGTCTCCCTCCCAAGAAAAGGGGGGTTGGGGTTGGTGGGAGCGCATATGACATATGGTCTTCTCATAGCCATCGGTTGTGTTATCCGATGTTCAGGTCATTCCCTGGTTGTGTTTTCACACAATTTCGGAAGTTTAAGTACCTTAAACACAGAAAGCGCATAGGGAAGAGCTGGTCTTTTGACCTCACCTCCCTCCCGCCAAATTCGCTTACGAATTCTGGCAATATCAAAGAGTGTTAGGGAGGTAAGTATACTCTTGAAGTGAAATAAACGAAATCACAGATTTCTTTTTTCACGAGAGTTGATACTTACCTCCCTAACACGGACCCAGCCTCTCCGCCCCACAGAGGCTCAGTCTTCAGGCTTTCTTAAGTTGCATTGTGTCAGCCAATAAATTAGTCAGAGGAAGTGCTAGTCTGCGCATGCGCGAGGTTGGGGCTGGCATCCGCCGGACTGTCATCTGACCACCTGTCGAGTAGGGGCACCTAACTTTTTTAATCTGAGTGTTTATTGAGTGAAAGTCGATATTTGGGAATATCAAAGAGTGTTAGGGAGGTAAGTATCAACTCTATCATGAAAAAATAAATCTTGATTTAGTTTATTTCGCTAAAAACCACTTGTCATCCAGAACTGCTGATGGAATAGAGTTGAATATAATTTGTGACTAATGGTGATTTAAGCTTGTTCAAGTTAAAAGTATCGAAATAATTCCTCCAATCAAAATTGAGCTATTTTAGTTTGATGGATTTTGACCATGAAAATGGCTTCATGAATAGAAATTTGATAGTTTTAAATCTGATTGATCAAGCAGCTAAATGTCAATCATACGGTCTTTTGTTTGTCTCGGTGACTCTGAGCTTATAGTAGTGTTGGGAATTGGTACTACTTTTGCGATCGATGATTGGATTTACATACTAACCAATGATCAGTTAATGATCGATCATGACAGTTTTTCATTTTCACGTATTTTGAATGCTGTAATTATTGCATGTTCATCGATATTTAATACTTTCTACCCATGTCATAGGTATGACAGATTCTTAATAATTTTATTTAAAAAATTACCGGAAATTGTCAAATAGCTTCTCCTTAACAGCTTGACCAACTTCAATCAGATTTGGCTAGAATGGTCATATCGTGATAAGCTCTAGAACTTCCATTAATAATTTTGATTTTGTCAATTTTTGGGTGAAAATTATTGTTTTTATGACAATCTTACCGGAAATTGTCAAGATGCTTCTCCTTACCATAATGACCGATTTCAAACAAATTGGGCTGAAAGTATCCTATGGTGATAGGCTCTAGAACCTGCATTCAGAATTTTGATTCATCAAATTTGTGGTTGAAAATCTTACATTTTGTGAAAAACTTAGCACAAATTGTCAAATTGCTTCTCAGCAACTTGAACAATTTCAACCAAATTGGGCTGAATGGATCCTATGATGATAGGCTATAGATCTTCCATTCACAATTTTGATTCATCAAATTTTTGGGTGAAAACCTTAGATTTTATGAAAAATTTACTGGAAATTGTCAAATCGCTTTTTCTCTTTAAAAGTGTGACCGTTTTCAACCAAATTTGTCTAGAGGGAGCATGTGGACATAGGCTCTGGTTTGCGTGAAAATGTTAGATTATTTTTTTTAATTTTGTAGAAGTTCTTTACGACTACTCATCCTCAATCAATAATCTGATTTTAACCCAATTTGGCCAGAAGTACCCTATTGTCAGAGTCTCCACAAACAATATTCTGAACTGCTCTTGGTCCAGGTGAGCATCACACACCCTTGGGCCTCTTGTTTAAGAAGTTAGGAGTTAATTCCCTTGTTTTATGTGAAAAACTATTTATAAATTTTCCTTGCAGCATTTAACCCTTTAACACTCAAAACGGCCAAAAACGATTTCTGCAGTGGTCTTTGGAAATGTCTATTTGCAGACCAAGAGAAGACTATTTGTGAAAATTTATCACTGGAATGACTGGCTCTATAATCGAGCCAGTCTTTCCATGGATAAATTAAAAAAAATTGTTTTCTCTTGTTCTGCAAATCAATATTTTCTATGCGATATCTCACATCGCCATTATTTGCTTTGTTCGACAGACCGAGTGTATGGACATCTTAGACATGCTGGATTCACAGACCACAAGCATCGGTACACGTCACTTGCGTCAGTCATATCATCATTCTGACATATCTCCTCTTTGGTTGCCACCGTCACCTACATTACCACAGAAACCTAGTCTGGATACACCATCACCACCAGATACTATGTATCCACATAGACTGTACTAATGGTGTTGTTTCTCACAGTACTTAAAACGGCATCAGATGGAAACCCTCAAATTTTTGAATCTCTATTCCCAACCAACAATACGAAACTGCATTAGCTGTTGGAGAGTTTGAAACTAATTTGACTGGAACATGTCGATACCTTTAATAGACATCAACAACTTTCACGCAAATTAGTTTCAAAATATTCCACAGAATGTGTCTTACATACAACTGAATCTTATATATCAGATCAATAAGAGTTAATTCAATATTGGAGATGTTATTTACTATATGCTAAAGTTATGATTGTGCTGCTTACCTTAAATTTTAATATGAACATCTGTCTATCTCTGCCTATGTTACAAGTGTCACTTTGTATGTCACCTGCTAAGCATGTTGTACTAATATGTAGGATATATAGGTGTCACCTTTCAGGCAATCGCATAAATGTGAACATTCTGTGTTTGGTTCTGCATTCGATCCTGCTTCAGCAGAGGTTCATTCTGTTGGCCTTTGGCAAATCGTTGGGTATTCTGAGTAAAGGCTGCATGAGAATATTGAGGTAATTAGGTCAAAGATCAAGGTTATTACAATCTTAGTACAAAAGTGTGTGCTGTTAATTTTAATGTTAAAGCTGCATTTAGCGTTGCAACTCATTTCATAATTGTATTAGATTTCATGATCCTGAAGCCAACCAAAACAGGCTGAGGTCGCTTGAAAACTACCAATTTGCAAGCAAAGAGAATCTTGACTATTTTTGAAAATGTAATACTGGAATGACCAGTAATAAACTTTCAAAAATAGTCTTCTTCAGCCGCAAATGGATGTTCAATAAGCAAATATTTTGATATTCTTGACCAAATTTATGTAATCTAGTCAATAAAGGGGAAGGAGAAAATTTCAATAACACAAGGAGAATTTTTGTTTTACCTCGTAGGGAAAGCGAGATAATGGGGTTACCTGTTCCGGCTTACCCACACCATTACTGTCAGAGTGTCAGTTGTGGTAAAGTTTTCTTATCATGTCTATGGCCTTATTAGTCAACAGTGGCGTCTCAGATTTTAATGAAACTACAGAAATGTTCTATGCAATGCACAGATGCAAATTGTATCATATCTAGGATGAGATTTTGGATTTTTTTACTCACGGTTTAGGACTTGAATTTGTTCACATTTTTGCGTTAAAGTTTCTATTACCTTGTACCTGTGCCAAAATAAGCATATAGTATGTCATTGAAGAATGATAATTATTTTGTCATTCAAAAGGAATGATTTGGTTGTGAAAAAGCTAATTACTCTAAATGCCTCCACTGGAATAGAACACTAAAATACTAAAAGTCATTCATAAGGGTGATGGATATCAGGCATTCATGTTGTTGTTGCTTCTTAAAGGAGAACGCACAAGAATTAGATGTCATTGCATGACTCGTTAACCTTATCGGTTCAGATTACACCACATGTGTTTTCAGATTAGAAGAAATTGGTGTCTAATAAAGTTACGAAGAGGGGCACCAACTGTCATCAGTTTTGTTGATGTGACAGTTCGAAAAACTGGTGCCATAATCTTTAAATTGGGTATTTATGAAATACCAGTTTTGTAAACATCTATTTTTATACCCCGCCAAAAGATTTGGCCAGGTATTATGTAATGGCGCCATCCATCTGGTCGGGTAGGCGGGTGTGCAGCAGAGTGGTTTCTGGATAACTCTGTTGCCATTTATTGGATCACTTTGAAACTTCATATGATGGACTAGGGCTGGAGAAAAAAATCTATTGAAAGTGACGATGATCCACCATCGGCCATCTTGAAAATTGGTTTCCGGATGATAACTCTGTTACCGTTTATTGGATCGCTTTGAAACGTTTTAGGATCATTGGACTAGGATTGGGGAAGAAACCTATTGAAATTGACACCATGATCCGAAATCCAAGATGGCCGCCAGCCACCATCGGCCATCTTGAAAATTGGTTTCCGGATGATAACTCCATTACCGCTTATCGGATTGCTTTAAACCTTCATAGGGTTGTTGGATTAGGTCTGGGAAAGAAACCTATCGAAATTGACGATGATCCAAAATCCAAGCTGGCCACCACGGCAATCTTGAAAATTGGTTTCCAGATGATAACTCTGTTACCGTTTATCGGATCACTTTTAAACTCCATAGGATGGTAGTATTAGGGCTGGAGAAAAAACCTATTGAAATTGAATATTGATCCGAAATCCAAGATGGCTGCCACCCACCGTCCGCCATCTTGAAAATTGGTTCCCAGATGAGAACTCCATTACCGCTTATCGAATTGATTTGAAACTTAGTAAAGTGATTGAACTAGGCCAGGGGAAGAAAGCTATTGAAATTGACGATGATCCAAAATCTAAGATGGCCGCCAACCAAGGGCTGCCATCTTGAAGTGGTTTCTGGCCGGTAACTCTGTTCCCATTTTTCGTATCACTTTGAAACTTCATAGGGTGGTTGGACCTGGGGAAGAAAGCTATCAAAATTGACACTGATCCAAAATCCAAGATGGCCACCAACCAAGTGCTGCCATCTTGAAAAGTGGTTTCTGGCCGGTAACTCTGTTCCCATTTCTCGTATCACTTTGAAACTTCATAGGATGGTTGGACCTGGGGAAGAAAGCTAAAAATTGACACTGATCTGAAGTCCAAGATGGCCGCCAACCACAGGCGGCCATCTTCAAAATTGGTTTCCGGATGATAACTCTGTTACTATTTATCAAATTGATTTGAAGCTTTATAGGATGACTGGAGTAGGTCTGAGAATAAACCTATTGAATTCGATGATGATCCTAAATCTAATATGGCCACCAGTGGCCATCTAAAAAATAGGTTTCTGAATGACAACTCCACTTCCTCCATTTCATCTGAGGAAGAAACCTATTGAAATAGCGGATGATCCAAAATCCAATATGTCTGACAGCCACAGGCGGGCATCTTGAAATTATTTTCTGGACAATAACTCCATGACCATTTAGCAGACGACTGCAACTTCATATGATGACAGGTATAGGTCTGAAGAAGAAGTCACTATTTTCTGAAAGCTCTCATTCATTGGTTTGTCATCAGGGCAGGGTATTATGCGCCGTTTGCGGAGCGCTTATTACATAATGTATTTCTATTGCATCGAGTTCATATGGCCAAATAAATATAAAATCGCAAAATACAATGAGGAAGAGGATTCTTTTTCAGTTCATTTCATATTTCGCAATTATGTTTCCAGATTGTATTGCTAAATGCATTCTGAAATTGTAATCTGATTATATCTAGACAAATAAGAATCTATTAGGATTCTATCTATTTAGCAGATTTAAAAGTTAACCAATGGAAATTTATATGAGAAGAAATTCATATATCTATCTTTCAAAGTTTATGTGATAATATTATAGTCTAGTTGATGAGTAATACAAATTAACTCTTTAAATGTTAAGCCGGACAAAACTGGCCTCTAATGGCCTTCAGGAATGTCCATTTACAGGGCAAGAGAAGACTATTTTTGAAAACAGTTTTACTTCACTGCCTCATGCCTGGCTCGATACACGGTAAATTGACAAAAAAATACTCCTCTTGGCCTGCAAAAGGTCATTCAGTAAGCAAATATTTCAATTTTCTTGACCAAATTTGACCATTAATGGGTTACAATAATTTACATATATGACCATTATTTCACATACCATAAACATATTTAAGCTTTAGAATATAAGCGAATAAATGTAAATACTGCTAGTCAGGTTTATGTACATATGTTCAAATAATGTTGTAACTGTTAATATCAATTATTACTCAATTACCATTGGTTACCTGACTGGATTATATTTTTGAAAACTGTTGCTCTTTATGACTGGTACTATTTTCAGTTAAAATTTTTTGTAATACTTGTCAGTCATTTACACACTATCTGTTTCTACACATCCTTAGCCATACTTATTTAAAGGCCCAAATTCATACCAGAATGGTTGAAAATAAAATTGCTAAAATTGTATACTTTTAGAGGCTTAAGTTGTGTATGTCAATGTAATGCAACAAACTAAATGTAACATGATGACCTCATTCCATATAAATTAATATAGTTTTTAGTGGTGACTTGTAACTAGTTCTAAGTCATTTTGTCGCAACAATAGCATCATGCACTTGTTTAGTGAAGTTTAATCCTTTAACCCACATATCAGCCAAAAACGACCTGCAGTGCTCTTGAGAAATGGCCATTTGCAGACCAAGAGGACTATTTTTGAAAATTTACCACTGGAATAACTGGCTCGATAACCGAACCAGTCATTCCAGTGATAAATTTTCAAAAATGCTCTTCTCTTGGTCTGCAAATGTACATTTTAATGAAAAAATTGAAATTTTCTTGGACAAATTTAAGTGTTAAAGGGTTAAGAGACAGCGTATCCACAATTCAGCTTCACAACTAAAAAAATCATATTAATTTATGCAGAATGAAATCATCATATGTTAAGACTTATTTAATTCCATTACATTGAGGTACACAATTTAAGGCTAAAAAAGTATACAATTTAAACAATTCAACTTTCAAGCATGCTGCTGTGAATTTAGGCCTTCAATGTTTTTACAGTAATTGTCTTATCTTAAAGAAGGCTTGTACAGTTATCTTTCTTCCAGTGCCTCCGTATCCATGAACCATTTAACCCTTCAAATTCAAGTGGCTCAGTTTCAAGGCAATTTACAGGAAAGCTGTTGAACACTGAAACTAATTCAACTGGTACCTGTTGTTGCCTATGGCGGCAACAGCTCCCATTCAAATTAGTTTTAAAATACTCAACAGAATATTTCATACATCATAAAGAATTTGAGCTATTCTGGTGTGTACGGGATAAATGTTTGTTTTATCATCTGTGTGATAATATAGTTCAACTCAGAAATGTGTTAAAATGTTGCCAAAGCAAACACAGAAACATCCTAGTTAGTAAAAAAAGTTCTTTTGAAGATTTTGAACATAATTGGATTGGAAGACTTTACTGCCATCAAATCCAATTATGTTATTCACCAATTAACAGTACATTTTAATTTGGTTTGGAATCATTAGGTTATTTCTGAGCTGTACTGTAGTTTACAATGTGATTAACTGTATACAGGTAACAGTATTATTTGTATTATTTACATTACTAGTGTCACTTTCTATCGTAGCACAACAGTGCTTTACATTCGGTCACCAGTGACAGAAAGCTATTGTAAACTTAGTATATTATCCAATATATACATATAAGCTACATGCTGAGATATATATTAAGGAATGCATGACGTTCTATTTTATCTTATTATTTGATATTCACTTGTTGACATTGGATCATGTTAAATGATATTATCTAGTCATTTGTTGTTGATATTAAATATTCTAATATTTTCAGATAACATAATTTCTTGTTTTGTTTTATAAATCAATTCCACATCTGTTTAATATTTTCTTGCATTGAAATTAAATTAACGCTATCCCATTAACCGGAGGCTAGTAGAATGCTGCCATTATTAGTACTACTTCTAGAATCTTACATTAATATTAACTCTTTACCACTTAAACTGGCCAAACACGACTTCTGCACGTTTGGTCTTGAGAAATGTCCATTTGCAGACCAAGAGAAGACTACTTTTGAAAATTTACAACTGGAATCACTGGCTGGACAACAGAGCCAGTCATTCCAGTGGTAAATTTTCAGAAATTATCTCGTGGTAGGCAAATGGACATTTTCTATGAGAAAATTGATATTTTCTTGAACAAATTTTAGATTTGATGGGTTAATGCTTTAGCCGTTTATAACCCTCGAATTTGGTCAAGAAAATTTAAATTTTCTCACAGAAAATGTCCATTTGGCTACCAAGAGAACATTAATTTTGAAAATTTACCTCTGGAATGACGGGCTTGGTTATCGAGACAGTCATTCTAGTGGTAAAATTTCAAAAGTAGTCTTCTTGACCTGCAATTTCTCAAGACCAGCACAGAGGACATTTTTGGCCAGTTTGACCATTCAAGGGTTCAATTATAGATTTTACAACAAATACTTATTTTCGGTAAAATATATAATTAGACAATAAGAAATTGGTAAAATTTTGAAACGTGTTATGAGCTGATTTCAGTAAAAATGTACTAGAAGATATATGGGTGGTGGTAGGTAGGCTTCCAGAAAACCTATTCAAAAAATTTGATTGGTCAATTTGAGTAGTGTCTATATAGGATTTTCTGAAATTTCCAGTAAATGCGTCAGAGGAAGCTACTCTTGAACTATTTGCCAGAATTGAAGTAATACTCTAATGTCGTAGGCTTCCAAACATAGTTATTAGCTCACCTGGCCTGAGAGGCCAAGTGGTCTTACATGTATGTCATCGTGACCATCCGTCGTCTGTCCATCTGTCTGCTATCCATCCGTCAATGACTTCTCAAGCACCACGAGGCCGATTCCAATTATATTTGGCAGGAAGCATCCTTAAGCCATAGAGATTAAAATTTGTTCAAACGAAGCCGATCGGCCAATTTGGCCAGCAGCCATCTTGGATTTTGGCCGATTTGTAGAACTGTCTTTAAAAATCTTCTCCAAAACCGCTTGGAGATATAATCTAGGGCAAGAGCTGAACCAAGTTTGTTCGAGGGAACCTGATTGGCTGAATAGTTTGATGGCCATCTTAGATGACCCAGTTTTTGCGAAAACAACTCCAGAACCACTGAACAGATCGGGCTGACATTTGTGAGTTATGATTGGGTACTAAGGGCCATTAAAGTTTGTTCAAGAAAAACATGCCCACCATCGACCAATCAAAATGTAGCGTGTTTGACGGCCATATTTGATATTTTTATTTAATAGATTTTGAAGCCGAAATTGGTTTTATATAAGTTTTTGGGTATTCTGATTTCAACTTTGCTATTTTCAAAACTGTCAGATAAATGGTTTCGTGGCCATCTTGGATCTTTTTCCACCAAAAAATAATGCGGCATCGACTAAACCAGCGACTAGCTTAAGAGACGACGGCGTTGGATTCTGTTGAAACCGGCGCTCCGCCTCCACATAATACAGCGTGCATCGCTATATAAATAATTACACAAATATATAATTTAGCACACTGGCATTGATCTAGATGGGAGGATGGTTTCTGCCACCTCGCCCCCTCCGCTTCGGCATTGTAGGCACCAGTGGAATGTCCCTTTACGGGCCAATAGACACATATTTTTGGAAATGTATGACTTAAATGCCTTGCTCTATAGTCCATTCATCTCATTGCTAAATTTTGCATCTTAGTGGGTGTCCTCTGCAGATCGGGACAGAAAAGGGACTCCTAAGGAGTCGCCTGCAATCTGAGATGGAAAAGAGACTCCTCAGCAGCCAGGCTACAGAAAATCTTAGTCCTTAAATTACACTGGAATCTGGATCAGATAGCTAGGAATGTTCTATAATGGCCTACGTCCAGGCCAAAAATTAAAGATAGAAATCTTTTGACAGGCGTCGGGTGAGCTAGTAACTGATAACTTCAGTCTTAGATTTCAGCAAGGCATTAACACTACATGATACCGTGTTTGTTATGTTTGCTATAACCAGAGATTGTTAACACATATGTAATAGAAAGCCTTGTCATTGAATTACTATAGACAATAAAACATACCTTCCAATATATATTACCATTATAACGTTACTAGTGCTAAGTATTCCATCTAACAGTTGTATGAGTGCTTTAAACGTATTAAATTCGGTACACATAATACCTACATGTATATTATAACTAATGATCAATGCACTGGATTGCTTCAGACAAAGACCTAAATTTCCCGCCAATTTAGCAAGTCATGAGGTCAACTTCAAAATTTATGTCAGTAACAAATGTCCGGGCATATCCTAGCTCTAACTAAAAGCTGACTTTTTCACTTTTCAAATTTAAGTTCCTGACTTTTCCTGGCTAAAAGAGCTCGGAAATGTCGGGATATCCCAGGATATCCAAGATTTAGATAAAAAACAACTAGATTTATTCTCACGAGGGTGGTCATAGATAAAAGCTGATTCATCCACTGGCCTTGATTCAAAATGCCAAATGGCTACCTGACAACCATTTTGAAAATTAGTTACACCAAAACTTTGGAATTCAATTGAGTCTGGTATAGGGAGAATCTCTATAAACCTTAGTCCAAATGTGAATGAAATCCAATATAGCCATCAGGCGACCATCTTGAAAATCAGTTTCAATGAAATCACTCTTTGTAGTTTTGAACAATTGTTTCAAAACTTTGGAAGTTCATCAGTTTAATCTACAGCCACAACCAATTTAAAATGAGGTGATAAAACATTTGTCACAAACATGACCCTGCAAACTATAGAGCAATCTCACTGTTATCCATTCTAGTTAACGTCTTCATTAGAATGAAGGAAATTTCAATTTCCCTTTCTCCGAGATCTAACAATACTCGCCATTCTATTACTTCTGATACAAGCTATCTTGGATAGCTGGCCCTAGGACTCTAGACTTAGTAAGCTTTACCGGCTCCTGGAACCGGGTACTCGGCTCCCAATAGCCGAGTACCCGTTTGCATAGCCACCAAACAAGAGATACCCATGGGGGCTGGGAGGCAGGGTCCGTAATAGAATGGTGAGTATTGTTAGATCTCGGAGAAAGGGAAATTGAAATTTCCTTCATTCTCCTTCGATCAATACTCACCATTCTATTACTTCTGATATACACCAGATTAGACAGTAAGCCATCAATTGCTATTTTTGCCCCTTGGAGAAAGAGCTGGACTTAAACTTGACAAATGGAGACCTAAAAGGACCATCAAGTTAAAGGGACCAAATCACATTCGCATCACTGCCCCCCCCCCTTTTTTTCTCCTAAAAAAGGGAGAGAACTCATGAACATGCATCTCGCCTGAAAACACAAATATGCTAAGACGGTTAACTGCTCTTTGCATATATCAGCCTGGGAATGAGCATGAATATATAAGATGAATGAACATGATATATAGATGTAATACAAAAAACTCTCAATCTTGAATTACCTCATGATATTTGGATTCCAGACGTGGAGCCTTCAACCAATCACTTGTCCGTCCATCAGTGACACAATCTGGTTGACTTCCTCTCGCTTGACCATGTCTGCTTCCTAATTCTTGTTTACAAATGCCAAAAAATGGAGAACAGTGTGGTCGTTTAACTATCGTTTCAAAACAGCTAAAGCGAGTTGATTGGCTGAGTCTGACATATCCCTCATATAGTAATCCGTGAAAGAGGACTCAACAGTACCATTGTGAAGCAGCCATGATGTCCTCTAACGGAACACCATTGTAAAGGCTGGTCGAGGCGGCTATTCCTCTAACATCGTGTGCCCTTGCGCATTGCACCTGGTGCCCAGTCACAATCTCATGGGTAGTCTGAATACATTCGACTACCCAACGAGAGATGGAATCCATGGATGCAGTGCCATATGGCTTCTTGTGGCAGATCCACAGATGCCTATCATTCGACCGTAACGAGTCTGTCCGTCTTTTGTACTTTGTCAAAGCACGGACTGGGCACCAGACACTAGCATCACGATCAAACCTAGTTAGTTTCGGTATAATGATCGGTTTGCCGGGATATTTCAAAGATTGATTCTTTGACATAAACTCTGCTCTTGGCAGTAGACACAGACCCTCTCCGGAGACAATAAATCGGTCCCTCTTTTGAAAGCGCATGGATCTCACTGCGCCTTCAAGCTGAGGAAGCTGCCAATAGAAAGACCGCCTTTAGAGTCAAATGCTTTAGACTAGCCGAACGCAACGGTTCGAAAGGGTGCTTAACCAGTACATTAAGCACTAAAGATAGACCCCAGGCTGGAATGACTACCGGTTGTCTCAGTTGGAGATTGCTCATTCCCTTCACCATCACATTTAATGGGGCACCTCTGGATTATCCCTGTTGGCTAGACAAGGGATAACTGATGCCAAAGCTGACTTGTATCCAGAAATTGTGACAGGAGCTAGTCCAGAAAAGAACAGCTCACAGAGAAAGTCTGCTATTAGCTGAATAGTGGATTGAAAGGTATCAATACCCTTTCCTTCACACCAGTCTGAAAATTTGTTAACCTTGTTGTTATATGACTTGAAGGTCGACCTCCTCGCAGCTGCAATGAATTTCGCAGCTTGTCAAGAAAAACCTTCCGACGTGGAACATTGTTTGATAACATCCACGCAGTCAATTTGAACATTTCGTGATGCTCGTGTAGGAAGCGTCCCTTGGCCTGGGAGATTATGTTCGGAATCTTGGGTAATTGCACTGGATTGTCCACCAGCAGATCTAGAAGATCCGTGAACCACGACCTGCTGGGCCAAAATGGCGCTATTAGCAGGACCAGGTACGGTTCCTCTCTGATCTTCACCAATATCTTCGGCAGAAGAATGGTGGGTGGGTACGCGTAAGCGTGCATCCCTCTCCAGCTTATCGCCAGATTGTCTATCGACGCCATTTGGATCTGGAATCGGCGAGACATAAGTCATGATTTGAGCATTTTCCTTTGTGGCGAAAAAGTCCACATTGAGTTTGCCCTAATGCTCGAAGATCCTGTAAAGAACTGGAGGGTTGAGAGAGCATTCTGTTGGCAGAATCCTCTGTCTGTGAGAAAAGCATCCGCCAGAATTTCAATCGCCCAGGAATGTGAGCTGCTTTCAAAACAACCGAGTAATTCCTGCACCATTGAATCAAGTGCCATACTTTCATACATAGTGTGGGTGAGTTGGTCCCACCTTGGCGATTTATGTATGACAGTACTGTCGAGTTGTCCGACTATCAATATCGCCTTGCCCCTGACTTTTGGAAGAAACCTTTCCAATGCCAGTTCCACTGCCATCATTTCCAACAGATTGATATGCAGCTGGCTCCCTTGGAGAGTCCATGTGCCCGAGACCTGGTGTTCTCCCAGGCAGGCCCCCCCCCCCATCACTCCAGCGATGCATCCGTGTACACGGACATCTGTATGTAGGGTAGGTGCAGAGAAACTCCTACTAGGAGATTCTGCCGCTTTTTCCACCATACAAGATGCGACATTAACGACTCCAAAACTGGCACCAGCTTTGACGGGTTCTGTTCTCTGTTTCCACAGAGACATCAGATACAACTGGATAGGTCTTCGCATCAGAGCAGCGTACAGGATTACCTGCTCCATGGAGACCATCATGCCCAGCATCTGAAGAAACTGCCTCGCCTGAATGTGGTTTCCCAATCGAAAACTCTTGAGGATGGCTAACAGAGACACCGCTCTGGGCTCTGACGTGGTAAACCCTGCCCTCCTCGAGATTGAATCGCATCACCAAATAAACTAAATGTTGATTGGGTGTCAATTCGGATTTCTCCTTGTTGACTATCCAGCCTAGATCTGAAAGTAACTTCAGAGTCAGATCAGTAACCACCTCTAACTAGGCTGGTGTGTCTGCCTTGATAAGCCAATCGTATATGTAGGTGTGAAGCACCACGTTCTCTCTTCTGAGAAATGCTGTCACCACAAGAATCACTCTGGTGAAAACCCGTGGAGCTGTCGACAGGCCAAATGTGAGGACTACAAACTCCCCTGAAATGCAAATCTCAGAAACCTGTAACAACTCCCGTTCATTGGAATGTGGAAATATGCATCTTTCAGATCGATCGATACACATCACATTCCCTTCCTCAATCCTGAAATTACCGACCTCGGAGTTTCTATCTGAAACCGAGGCGTATGGATAAACCAATTTAATGGCCTGAGATTGAGAACGGGTCTCCACCCCACTCCCCACCCACCCCCTGTACTCTTGGGAACAAGGAACATGTTTGAATAGAAGCATGGAATGTTCTGGTTTGCTAGTTTTATTTCTCCATTCAGAAGCAAACCTGACACTTCCTTTTGAATGGCTTCTAACTTGTCTGGCTCCCTTGGTATGGGAGTCCAGACTGGTGCCAAAGACAGATTTTGTGGCGGGAAATCCCACCACTCCGGCATGTATCCCTGGGATAACCAGACTGTCTGACGTCACACCTCAGCCAAGCCTCGACGAAACGCATGAGCCTTCCACCCACTGTAGACGTATTGACACCTAATGCGGGTGTCTGGCTCGCAATCCGCACCCCCACCCCCTCTTGACGAGAGAGAGAACTATTTTGGTCTTGGCTTGACCGGTCTAACTGGCACCACTGTTCCTGTCGCACAGGTGCAGTCCAGGCAATTACGAAAGGAACCCTCGCACCCTCAGGTACGATCCGCTCACTTCTTACTGCCCTGAGAAGACCCAGTAGAAACAGAAGCAGCACTAGGCTTGGCTTTTGCCTTGCCTTGCCTTTATGCTTCTTTTGCTTCTTAGAAGGTTGCCCAGTTAGCGGCTTGGCTACAGCTCTTAGTGCATGTGCCTGTCGCACTAGATCCAGCTGCAGATTCACCGCTAACCGATTCTGCGCGATGCTGGCAGTGTCTTCTAAGATGGCCCATGCTTGGCCACCAAAGATGCTAGGGCCAGTAAGGGGCGTCCCAAGAAGACGCTCCCTAACAGCCGTAGCCGGACGCATATGGTCACTCGCGCCTGCACCCTTGCCAATGTGTCCATAGACAGCACCAGGTCGTCATTCACGCACGATTGTGC
The DNA here is from genome assembly GCA_034401795.1 of Chaetoderma sp. LZ-2023a. NCBI lineage: Eukaryota > Metazoa > Mollusca > Caudofoveata > Chaetodermatida > Chaetodermatidae > Chaetoderma > Chaetoderma sp. LZ-2023a. The sequence goes on along the minus strand of CM067370.1, from coordinate 134,471,912 downwards.
CACAGGTGACACAGGGTGGCCTGCCTCCACTTCAGCCCACACCGACTGAAGAAGGCGATAAGAGTGATTGACAGCACTCATTGCTGCCCTCACCCCCTCATCGCATAGGGACAGGACTTCATCATGGTGCACCTGGGACTTGTCACGGGCCTACCAGCAACGGCCTCCCGACAAGGAGCCATTGCTGATACGCCAGGAACTCCGGTACCGTGCGGTTCCGCCGCCTCCCCATGGAAAACACCAGTCCATGGAGTAGGCCAGTAACGGTTGAGGAACCGTGGCCAAGCACGGGCGCCAACGGCACTCCATGCCTGAGTGCATAGGTGTATGCCATGCCTGGCCAGCCACACCCGTCACCATGTCGGTTGGCGGCAAACCAACCAGCACGGGACCGGTGCCCGGTACTGGAGTGGCCTCAACCATGGGCGGAGCCGCTGTCCTGGCTTGCGCCAAGCCAGACAGATGGAAGACGGTTCCGTCCAGGACGGAATCGACCTCCATACTCTCCACCCGTGGCATCTCAGGCTGCAGCAATCTTTCCTCCTCGGCCTCCTCGTCTTCAGACTCCAAAGAGTCGTCACCAGACGAGGAAGCACTGGAGACATCCTGGCAGACGTCTCCCATGCCTGACGGACCGGCCAGCGCTACTGGACCACCCGGAGGTAGACGCAGAGACAGAACCCATCAGGCCGGAGCCCGACGGGACTGCCAGGGAGCAGTACGAGATGGCTCCCTCAGTGGCCAGTCCAGAACCTGTCCACGGACAAGGTCCGAACCAAGCATGGGAAGGGACTGCCCTGAAACTTTCGGTAGCAGGGACGACACCAGCGTGGGAAGGACGCTATGTAAGAAGCCTTGCATAGCAAGTCCAAACCACGCCGGAGGTGCCATCTCTGCAACCTCTGGTTGCAGACGTGGTGCCCCCCCCCCAGGGGCTGAAAACGGACGCTCCACGATTTACTTTCGGATCACCCGACCCCGCGTCAGACCCTGCCAAGTCCTTCTGGGCAAGGAACTTGACCATCATATCGGACGACCACACTGCTCAAATATTACACCTACTATCAAGATTACAATTTGTACATCTAAAGCAGACATGGTCCTTGAAAAGAACCCTCACGAACTTATGGCACTCGTCACATGATGGCGGGGCTGGCTTGACCTATAAATAAGCACAAACCTACAATAAACAGGCGGAACGAAACAGGAATCGAAGGCAGACAAATAATTTTCAAATAATTTGACCATAAATTAATGTTAACCCTCCATCACCCCACCCCGCAACGTTACAGCAAAGATCGCATTGATTATGACGACAAGAATGAAGCGGGCAAGATACACCCATATACTGATCCTGAAGGATGTATAAACGGAAGCAGGAACCATATCGCATGGCATTCGGGGTATATTTACTAATCAATATAAATTATACTCCTAACGAAGGCCAAAACGATATGTGAAGAAACAACAAAATGTAAACAAACTGCTGTAGAACACGGTAAAACCGCAGACCACACATCTTAATCAAGAATTTTGAAACCACGGATCATTGCAAACAGATCGTGATAACACGCAAAACTTGAAAAAAAATTTCTGGTACCAATACAGTACACAGCACCCAGAATCAGATGCGCGAATTAATGAAACATTTTCTTCACATAAAAGTCTGAGACACCTCGGGTGTGACGTCACCCGCTCGGATCATACGGAGAACGACGTCAGCCGATTTTCGTGTTAAAACACTATAGCCAACACCTTATTTCATATCTGCCGATCGCCTGTTGGGGTTAAAGGAAGGCGACCAATCTGGCATATTTCATTGTTAACACACGTCCCAGATTTGGGGTCAGAAATTGGAACATGCGACACAGACAAAATTTTGAAGAACTAAGTCTTTTAACTATGGAATAACATGGTATTATACAACCTGGATATCATCGGCTCCTTCCATGGTAATCCAAATAATCCTTGGAGAGTGAACACAAAGCTATCACTATCACAGAAAAATTACTTAGAAACTTTAAGAAAAGCCAAGGCACTTCCAACTGCAAAAAAGCATGTAGCTCTTATTGCCATGCAAACAAGAATGAGCTTCTTGGCAAACGGGTACTCGGCTGTTGGGAGCCGAGTACCCGGTTCCAGGAGCTGGTAAAGCTTACTAAGTCTAGAGTCCTAGGGCCAGCTATCCAAGATATCTTGTGTCAGAAGTAATAGAATGGTGAGTATTGATCGAAGGAGAAATCACCTTTCCAGAGTACCCACCCATCATATGACGTCATAATGAAGTGCATGGTGTGTAGAATGATATCATAATGAATGACGTCGATAAGTACGTCACGAACGCATATTTGAAGACGGTCTATGCATTGTACAAATTGTTTGCTTTTACTGTTTAATAAATATTCTGTTGAATATTTTGAAACTAATTTGACTGGGCGCTATTGCTGCCATAGGCAAATTAGTCAATAGTCAAATTAGTTACAAAATATTCAACAGCTTCCCTTTATAGTTTTTAAGGAAATTGATAGCCAGGGCATTCGGGGATCGATCAATCCCAACACGGCAAGGTGTGGGTGGAGCTTAGCTAGTGATGGGCGGGGCATGGCTAAAAATGGAAAGGCCCATTCTAATTAAAACGCAGCAATGAATAGACCCTGTGCACAAAAGAAAGCCATTTTACCTCCTGGTCAATTCGAATCACTGTTGGTGCAATATTCATCATATGACAAGTCAATTGGTCCAAAGATAGTAAACATAATTGGAAACTTGTGTGGGAAAAATGGAATGCGCAGTTGTAATTGATGGACTGGCTGTTTTATGTACAAGTAGGCATTCAACAAGGGTGTGTTCTGTCGCTGACAATTCAATATCTTCCTCGAGTTTAATGAAAGCGATTAGATACAACCCTACAACTACAAGACTTGCTGTCTATATTCACTACAAAGATGACACTACATTGATATCAGCCATTTTCAACATAATGCAAACGTCCACGAAAGAGCTGGAAATGGCCTTTAGAAAGTGGGGCATGGAAATCAATAGAAATAAATGCAAAATCATCTTGCGATTGATGGGAAAACTATTGAACATCGTTATAAATCAGTTTGTTTTCATGGGTAGCATTGTACCAGGCAGATGTAGTGAGGCGGATTTCAGAAGTAGAATCAGCCTTCGGTAGAGTGCTAGAAGTAACTGGGATTAGACCTGACATACCGAGGCATCTGAAGGCCAGTCTATACAAGGCACTGATATTGCTAATAGCCATATATTATGTATCTGAAACTAGTCAGTAAAAAGTAGCAAAATCCTAAATTTAGAATTGTTTCAAATGATTTGTTTGAGAAAGATTATGGGTGTTGTATCCATGACAAGATGCACAACCAAGCATTAAGATAAGACCTAATATGATTGACCTGCACGATACTAAATCTGATAACTATCCATACAAGTACACATACGCAAGGCATCAAAGGTAAATAGCGTGCCCGGAGGTTATTATAATTCTGAGAATAAACTCAACTGTTTAATGAAAAAATGAAGTTATATAAAGGCATACAAGCCACTTATGACAAATATATACGCGGACAACAAACACAAAAGAAGGAATATTTCTTGCCAAAAGATATGGGCAGTATTAGCTATGATCTAGGAAAAGCAGCTTATATTTTTGGTCAGTCCAACAATTTTTCCATCCATCCTTTTTCTCCAGGCCAAACTCCGTACAGAGAGAGGAACAGACAAAATTAAGAGCAGCCAGTGATGAGAAAATCGCACTACTGCATCAACAGCGTAACAGATCAAATTTGGGGCATTAGGTATCAACAACTTGTAAAGATAAAGAAATCAACAGAACTGGCAACCCAGTCAGTAGAAAAGCAGCACAAGAAGTAGTACAGACCCTGACACACATTCAAACATATTAAAGAAAAACTGTAAAGAATATTTTAAACCTAAATCTTGATACCTTCTTAAACAGACGTGAAGAGCTTATTACCCGAAAATATATTGGTGAAATATACACTGCAATGCTAGTGAAATGCACAAAGCAAGTATATTTTTGATGCAATACAGGACCCGGATCTGTACCAACGGATAACCTTTTCAACAGAGTTAAGTGGCCAGGGTAGAACCAATACCGTGAACCTAGTTTTCTCCAACGAAAATGATCTAGTAGAAAACATTCTGACTGAAGACCCAGTGGGAAACAGCCATGACATCGTGATCTGTTTCATTTAGCTATCATATCTGTCACCTATTAAACGATATCTTTATTGGCAGTGACAAACTATTAAATCAAATATTTTTGCTCGACAAAAAGGTCAAAATCGGCCTCAACCACTGTAATGATGACGATCTTGTTGACCATATGTGCAAATGTTAGGGTATTAGCCTGATAAGTCAGATTCTACCAGTACACGCGGCTAATAATATGGGATATACAGAAATATTTTCACATTACTATAATAAATATTTGGTGGTAGAATTATTACAATATTTCGCACAGCACGAGAACATAGTGAGTTCTACATGGCCTTATGTTCGAAAACTGGTTACAAGGCATGTAGAGATATTCTGTACCGAATATAGTACATTATTGGAATTTGACAATGGTGTGCCACTACTAAATTGCATATGACGAAATTACTGTATAGTAAACATTTTTTAAACCTTTGATACTTTATTAGCGTATTCATATACGTATCTAACCATATGGGTCAACTTCTGGGGTCGAACCTATTGAAAAAAGTGTGGTACAGAAAATCGTTGATCTGACAGAATTTGCGCCAATTTTCGTTATGGAATTGTGTACTATGAAATTACGTTCCTGTAGAATATTTTTAAATTCGGAATACAACTAGCTTATTTCCTATAAGTATTTGTGGGTGAAATTCTGGGGGTGAACGTGTTGCAATGAAAACCATGAATTATCCTAAGTTTGAGCTTATTTACGTTATGAAATTTTTTAATCTCACTACGTCGTAAGCATATGCCTATACCTATCTAAACATATGAGCGATATTCTGGGTCGAACCCATTATGAGCAATATGTCAGGACATATCGACACCTATCTGAATGTGGTGAATGTGAACCAACCATATTACAATGGGGCCATATGGCGAATATGTACCTACATATTACCAAATTACTCGATGGTAGAATCGTGAAAAAGCAGTAGTATATATTCAGTTATATACAGCTATATGTAAAAAAAAATGATTACAAACCGAGAACTGAGATTGTAATACTGAATATAGTAAATTGTTGGTATTTGGCAACTGTCCGTGGCTACTAAATTGAATATTACGAAATTACTACGTGATAGAAATCTCAAGATTCATTAGCGTATTCATATTCCTATCTAACCATATGGGTGAGATTATGTAGCCGCACATATTGCAGACGGTAGGGTATTAAAAACCACAGATCTGCCAACATTGGAACAAATTTATGCGATGAAATCGCATACTACGAAAATACTTCACCTTCGAATTCTTTTAAATTCCCAATGTAACTAGCATATTCAAACTCCTATACGTCTATATGAGCGAAGTTCTGGAACCGACCATATTACGGAAAGTAGGGCACCGAAAACCACGAATACACCATCATTTAAGCTAAATTTTGCGTATTAAAATTACTTCATCTAGAATTTGTTGTATTCGGAATATAACTAGCATATTAAAGCTCAAGTCTATGTGGGGTAAATTATGGGGCTGAACATACTACAGACAATAGGGCACTGAAAACTGTGGTGGTTTATGATGGATAGACAACATGAAAGGGCCCATTAGCAAGTGGTATTAATTACCCTCGCTCCATCAGAGGATGAGTGTATTGTATTCGGGTCTATGTGCGTTCGGGATGGCAAGGGTCTACAATCTATGATTGATCTTGTTAAAATATGTGACCTGTAAATATGGGTGCTCTCTTAATACAAGTGCTCCGTATTGTGTGGACCACGCATTAACAAGTGGTATTAGCCCTGTAATGCTCAATTTGCTCATGCCAATTTCAATAGAGGAATCCATTTCTAGGTATGCCACGCCTATTTCTTGCTAAGCTCCACCCCTTTTTTGCGTGTTGAAATCGATGTCTATATATACGCTGAATAATGAATTCCCAGACTTCCAATTTCAAGGTAACTATACAGGTAAGCTGATGACTATTTTGAAACTAATTTGACTGGGTGCAACGAAAACCATGAATCGGCCTAAATTTGAGCCGAAATTATTTCCTGGTAGATAGTTTTAAATCTCACTACTCCGTAAGCGTATGCCTATACCTATCTAAACATATGGGTCACATTCTGGGGCCGAACCCATTATGAGCGATATGCCAGGACATACCAACACCTATCTGAATGTGGTGAATGTGAACCAACCATATTATAATGGGGCCATACGGCGAATATGTAACTACCTACGATGAGATTACTTGATGGTAGAATTGTGCAAAGGCATTAGCTCATATTGAGTTATATACATCCATATAAAAAAAAATTATTACAAATCAAGAACAGACATTCTGATACCGAACATAGTAAATTGTTGGCATTTGACAACTGTCCGTGGCTACTAAATTGAAATTACGACGTGGTAGAAAACTCAAGATTCATTAGCGTATTCATATCCCTATCTAACCATATGGGTGAAATTATGTGGCCAAACCTATTGCAGACAGATAAGTTAAGAACGTCTTAAGGAAAACCCGCAGATCTGCCAAAATTGCAACGAATTTACGCGATGAAATCGTATACTACGAAATTACTTCACGGTCGAATTTTTTTAAATTCCCAATATAACTATCGTATTCAAATCCCTCTACGTCTACTATGTGAGCGAAGTTCTGGAGCCGACCATATTACATACACACAGTAGGGCACCGAAAAGCACGAAAAACCCAACATTTAAGCCAATTTTTGCCTAATAAAATTATTTCCTCTAGAATTTGTTAGATTCGGAATATACCTAGTATATTAAGGCTCAAGTCTATGTAGGTGAAATTATGGGGCTAAACATACTACAGACAATAGGGCACTGAAAACTGTGAATCACCGGAGATTTAGCAAATTTTCGGTATGAAATTGTGCACTACGAAATTACTTCATGGTAAAAGATTTATTTAACCTCAACCCATTACTTCACTAGCGTATTGATATACCTATCTAACTATATGGTTGAAATTCTGTGGCCGAATTCCCTGTAGACGTTCTTAACTTAGCACATGCGTAGGCCTACCGGTTGATTTCTGTATTCAACAATCTGCTACAATATTATTGACAGCAGTTTTGACTGGAAATTTGGAACATTGGTAGTCTATCAATACTGCTACATAATTGCATTGGCCCTACATGGATTTATTCCCACGGATGGATTAAAGACAAAAGGATACTACTGGTAATCATACATCCATTATTCATTCGTATCCCGCGAGTTCTCTTTCGATACGAGATCGAGAAATGTATCTCGTATGTAGGGGCATATTGAGTAGCCATTGACGCAGCGATTTCACGATCCACAGTGTTGCTTTTACAGTCAGCTACGAAGATACCCGCTCTGTCTGGTATCCGAAGTTGAGTCTGAGTAACAGTCTGGTCGTTGTGATAACGTACGAAGATGACCGGTCAGTACATTAGAGGTGTAGTTTCGAAGAAGCCAAGCCTTTATTTTTAGATGGATCCATTATTGTTAGCGAACTCTGTCTACTTTTTCGCCCTCTACAATATTATTATGCATGTTTTTCTTTTCAAATTTACCACACACTTAGTACGCCTCAAGACTGTCTGTAACAACTCTGTAATTTTTACCCTATCTCGAATGCAACAAATGTGAATCCTACTATAATACAATACGGGAAAGGTTAAACAGACATGGTACATCATCGTCGTCCTCATAATTTATTAACCCTGTATTACCTAAATTGAGTCAAGAATATTTTTTTTAAATATGGTTATTGAGTGTCTATTTGCAGGCCAATAGACGACTGTTTTGAAGAGTTACTATTGGAATGACTGGCTCAATTATCGAGCCAGTCATTTCAGTGATGAATTTTCAAAAACGATCTTCTCTTGACCTGCAAATTAACATCCTCAAGATCACTGTAGAGGCCGGTTTTGGTGGCCTCCTCATGAAAGGGTTAAAATACATCAAGAGAAGATGATAGGCTTACATGGGCAGTCGTTGTCGTTGCAATACTTTATACAGGTCTATGATAGCAACAAGTAGGTGGTTAGGGTGGGTGGGCTACCAGTCAAAGTATTAAAAAGATATTCGTATAGTTGTCTTTATCTGAGACATTGAAATTTCGGTGTTACACATTCTAAAGGATTTTGTTAGAAAAACACACAATTGTGCCCAAGTAAGTCACATCTTGGTGGCGGTTGCTTGAAATGACTTCCATAGGCCTAACGTTAGTCAATCGGTCACTGAATCCGGATGGTATATTAATACATTAATACCGCGCTCGTGTTGGTATCGATGGATCTCTGAGCTTCTTGACCATCCATTTCCAGAAAACTATACAGGTAAGGTGTTGACTATTTTGAAACCAATTTGACTGGGTGCTGTTGCTGCTTGTGGCGGTAACATCGCCCAGTCAAATTAGTTTCAAAATATTCACCAGCATGTTTTGTAAATAGCAAAGACATACAATTCGTACAACGTGTCGGACTATTAAGCATCTAAGACGGACTAAATTGAGTCAGTCATGACATCATGATTATGACGTCATCATATACGTTGCGTCGTTGATTATAACATCATATGACGTAATATGATGGATAGACAACATGAAAATGCCCATTAGCAAGTGGTATTAATTATCCTCCCTCCATCAGAGGACGAGTACATTGTATTCAGGGCAACAATCTATGATTGGCCTTGTTAAAATATGTGACCTATAAATATGGGTGGTCTCTTAATACAAGTGGTCCATATTGTGTGGGCCACGCATTACCAAGTGGTATTAGCCATGTAATGCTCAATTTGCTCATGACAATTTCAATAGAGAGATCCATTTCTAGGTATGCCACGCCTATTTCTAGCTAAACTCCACCCCTTTTTGCGTGTTGGAATATATATATATATATATATATATATATATATATATATATATATATATATATATATATATATATATATATATATATATATATATATATATATATATATATATATATATATATATATATATATATATATATATATATATATATATATATATATACCTGTGCAAAAGTTAAGCACCAGCAAAAACAATAGAACGTAGAAACATGATGGTACAACTAGGCTGCCATACTTTTTGTCCCCGCGTTAGCTGACATAATTCCAAGTACGAAATGCACATGCATGCATGACTTCACGCCGCTTGATGTCCGTGCGTGGCGGGAAACAGCACACGTGTTCAGTTATGTAAAAGTCCAGTTTGAGGTGTAGAACATTACATACAGATTTAGGCGACAAGATTAGGAATTTTGTGTTCATGACCGTGGTTTATTTGTACAGAGAGAATTAGCTCTTGATTGTGAACCGCTATTGCAAGACGAAGGTTAAGTGATCGTGTGAAATGGCAAATCATAGGCATGCATACCACTGGTATGTCATGCAGAGAGATTGGCAGACAGCTGAACATTAACCATACTGTAATCAGTCGTTTGATTGCAAAACATGGGCAAACTAACGAGGTGAACGACAGGCCTAGATCTGGAAGACCGAAGAAGACTACTGCCCGTGATGATCGAGCCCTAGTACGCCTTGTTAGGAGATCTCCATTCACCAACAGCAGAGTGCTCAGCCAGCAATGGGAAACGCGCAATAGAGTGTCAATGTCTACCGTCAAAAGGAGACTGTATGCTGCTGGCATGAAAGCTAGGAGACCTGTCAGACGTCCTCTCCTCACTGCACACCACAAAGAGGAGCGTCTGAGGTGGTGCAACGAAAGAAGACACTGGAACATGAGATCCTGGAGACGGGTACACTGGTCCGATGAAAGTCGGTTCCTGCTTCATGCCACAGATGGTCGAACTCGTGTATGGAGGTCCAGACGCACGGCGTACGACCAACGTAACATCATGGAAGAAGTTCCATTTGGTGGAGGTTCCGTTATGATATGGGGGTGCATCTCATTTGATTGTAAGCTGGATCTGTTGACTGTACCTGGAACACTAAATGGACAAAGATATCAAGATTCCATACTGGATAGAGTTGTGGTCCCTCATTTTGTAAATCATGCACCTGGAACCCACCCTATATTCATGGATGACAACGCCCGACCACATCGTGCTAGAGCTGTGCATGAATACCTCCGCCAGAATGCCATCGAAACCCTACCATGGCCAGCAAGGAGCCCTGACATGAACCCTATTGAGCATATCTGGGACATTCTGGGAAACATGGTGAGAAGGAGGGATCCTCCTGTGCAGAACCTACAGGAATTAACAGACGCACTCCATCTTGAATGGCAACGAATACCACAATGGCGTATCAGTCGGTTGGTGACCATCATGAGACGTCGTGTCCAGGCCGTCATCCAGGCACAAGGTGGATATACCTGGTATTAATAATGACAGTCTCAAACTCGTGCACAGATGTTAAACTTCGTTTTCAGACACCATTAATGACAATCTAGCCACGTGTGTCAAATGTAGGGCAATAGTTGTCAGTTGTGTCAACGTAACCATATTCAGGCCTCGTTTTCAAGTTCAAACAAAAACATACAGTGTTTCCCCACCATCATAATCAGCATTCCTCTAGTTGCATTATTACCTCTTGCACTAAGATGGATGGGTACATAAATGTTTATGCTATTGCTTTCTTCATAGCACATGAATATACCCTCGCATGTGCGTAAAAATAGGGTGGTGCTTAACTTTTGCACAGGTGTATATATATACACACACGCTGAATAATGCATTCCCAAACTTCCAAATTCAAGGTAACTATACAGGTAAGCTGATGACTATTTTGAAACTAATTTGACTGGGTGCTTTTAAAGGTTTTCCGCCTCTGGCCACAACAACGCCAGGTCAAATTAGTTTCAAAATATTCAACACGATATTGATTAAACCATAAAGACATACAATTCGTACGCTTTGCCGGACTATTCAATGTTCATGACTGAGCTCGATACGCCATACATTTACACGTTTTGGATTGTGACGTCAGCCTGTATATGAAGTAATTGATTATGACATCATATCCTTCAGTTACAGATCGAACCCAGCCATTATCATAGAAAATAACTGTTGAATAAATAGCAAAGACATACAATTCGAACAGCGTCTAGTCAAATTAGTTTCAAAATATTCAACAGCATGTTGATTAAATAGTAAAGACGTAAAGACGTACTTGACTGGCTATTCAATGTTCCTGGTGGAGCTAGATACGTCATTCATTACACATTTTGATTGTGACGTCCAGCTACATCTGACCTAAATAATTATGACGTCATATACAGAAAAATCCATTATCATAGAAAATGTCCTATGTCTAATTGCCGTCCAAGAGACCATTGTGGTTTTTCTTTTGCAATTTACTATGGGAATTATAGGACCGGTTATCCAAGCAGTCATTCCAGTGGTAAACTTTCAAAACAAGTTCTCCGGCGAGTAGCTAATGCAAATTGACATTTCTCACGATCACCGCAAGAAACCATTTGTGGGCAGTTTTATAGAGTGCAAAGTGGACATATAAGAGACGGCACGAGTGGGCGTGTGCTTGAGTACTTTCATCTGCAGAAGGAATGATAAACATGTTTTGTACGCAGTCCTCCAGCAAAAGAAGAGTACTTATTTAGAGTAGTTATTTGGAGTTCCATTGGCTGTTTATTAAAATAATTAAGTGGTCATCGCCGCGCAAACTCTATTACAGTCAGACCAGAACAAATAAGAGAACTCGCCATGAATCACGCGCATGAAGATAATAATTATGAGATATCCAGCAATCTAAAAATAGAGCCGTGTCGTCGCGCCGAGAATTATTAGATCTCGTATTGATGGAGATCTCGCGAGACACAGCCCCACAATCCCCTGCGCGAAATGGCTACACCTATAGGCAATACTAGACAGCAATAAATAGAAGTGTGCCCGCTGGAGCGGCATGCACTAAGTCAAGTAAGCCAATCAACAGTAATCTGCCTTGAAAGACAAAATTGTGTTATCTGTTCCAGATCTTGGAACGTTTTGAATCTACACTTGCAATTTCTTTCCAATGGATATAGGAGCTATAGTCGAAGGGTCGTGATTTCATTTAGGCAAAATCTGTCTGTATTTGCTAGAGTTCTCTCCCTTGAAAAATTGATTTCTTGTCCAGGATATGTCATGCATTCTTTTCAGCGGATATATGATTTATGCAGTGTCGCTTCTCACATATTCACACCAAAATGCTGTGGAGAATAGTTACTTTTAGAGGCTTAAATTATGTATCTCAATGTAGTAAAATGTAGTAAAACGAAATAAATCTTAGCATAATAATGATTTCATTCCATATAAATAAATTTTGTATGTTTAGCTGTGAATTTGAATTAGGGACTCGTGCCTCTAATTAAATTTGACAACTTAAAAAATTATATTAATTTATGCGTTATGAAATCACCATATGCTAAGATTTATTTCGTTTCATTACATTTAGGCACACAATTTAAGCTTCTAAAAGTATATAATTTTAGCAATTTTATTTTGAACCGTTCTTATTCTCACCAGCATTATCTCTATTGAAAGACCTAGAATTTGTCAAACTTCTTTTCCAGGTCAAATTTTGAAGTTTTGAAGCTAGAATTTTAGTCTTATTAATTCCATAATTTGTGTTATAGTGATGCCCCCCTCCCCTCCCCTCCCCCTCCCCACCCCACCCACAAGACACCAGCAACCTTTTACTGCTGAAGTGCATGTCTCACTTAACCATTTTGCTGTTGAGTTGCGAGTAACAATTTACCCTTGTATTGCTGAGTTGCACAATTATCCCTTGTACTGCTGAATTGTGAATCTCCATTTACCTTTTTTCAACAGGATGGCAACTCATTTAACCCTTTTACTGCTGTATTACAAAATCTGCCCCATTTACTACGGAATTAATAATTCCAATTAACTATTTTAATGCTAAATTACAAGCCTCCATTAACCCCTTTTCTGCTGGTTTACAAACCTCCAGTATCCCTTTTTAGATGGGTTTTTTTGTATGTTGTTGGTCTTGATATTTTTTTTACCAGGTTTTGACAAATTTCGATAGTTTCCAATGTTTTTGACCATTTGTGGACTTACCTTTTGTTGTTTTAATCGTTTTTTTGTTTTCTACAGAATACGTGACAGTGAACTTCCGGCCGACATCAGTAGTAGTCCTACTAAATTATAAGTCATGGAAACTTACGCTAGTAAGCAATACTGAGCATTAACCAGCCAAGCGTCTAGCTCTAGCCCATTGGGCCTCTTGTTTGTTCATTTAGTCTTAGAGGAATCTGTCATAATTCCCCAAAAGTTATCTCACATGACAAGCCAAAGACTCATTAAAAAATAAGGTTTTTTGCTGGATAGCCTGAAAATGCATTGACACATTTGGTTATAATTTCATACATAGATAAACATGTAACAAGACCTCAGTTCTAATCACATTTCAGCGAAATCCGAAAGAGATGTGTATTTAGAAAGAGTTATCTCCCATGAAAAATAAAATTCCCATTTACCATTCTTCAATTATACATGTGTGCTTTGTTGTGCTGCAGATATTAGCTGAAAAAAATCAGCCTACCCAATGTGTCGTTAGAACATTTTGTTTCATATATCAAATTAACAAGCAGACTCTATTAGTTTATTAATCTGCATGGTGCAATAATGCAATTAAATGGTGAGCTGAGAAAATTGAGATTGAATATGGGTGGTGCAAAAGAAAGTTTTTATGAAAGATTTCTCAATGTCCAATGTGCTCTTTCTAATGTATACATAAGGTTGCCATACAACATGGATTTTCTGCATCATGGCATAACTTGTTTAATGCAGAGATGCATATAATGTATAAATAAACTGTTTTCAGCTTCAACTTATCTATGGAGGATGGTTGTCTCATGTTTAGAGAGCTCGACTCATCAAGTGACTAAATGTTCGACCATAACGCGCTATATTTTGTCCAAAGCCTTTAACAGTACCAGGTCTCTTCTTCACATTGTGCATATGCCAGTGGCATGTTACAAAATGTATTCATAGGCATTTTGGTGCGTGCGTGTGTGTGCCTTTATTTTAAAGTTTGAAATTTTATGTTCATCAAATTTCTTACTATGCTTGCCTTTATTTATTTGGCTTTAAATTTTGTGGTTAAACCTTTGAAATTGTTAAACAATGATCTGAATTTGCATCCAAATGAAGTTATTAAAACATGTTTTTGTTTCTAATTTTAGGAGTGTGGTAGGTAACACTGCAAGAAAATGGCATAACTGAGTCTACGGTCAAAGAAAATGAGTGCCAGATTACAAGATATTGATTTTGACACATGTGTTTAAATGGGTCAACAAACAGTTTTCCAAGGCATAGCTCCAGATCTGTTACGGATAGACTCATGTAAGACAGGATGAAGTTAGTGGCAAACTCTTACAAAAAGAGCAATACATTCGCAATGGTGCTGTTAGAATTAGATATCATAGAAACTGTTGGTCCAGTTTCATAAGCTCGAGTCACATCAATTGTACTACCAAGAGTGTAAGTTCGACAACTAGCATAGCCAGTAGCAGTGATTTAAAAATCTTCTCCGAAACCACTTAGGGAATCTTCATCTAGGCCAAGAGGTAAGCCAAGTTTGTTCAAGAGGACTTGATTGACCAAATGGTTCGGCGACCATCTTGGATGACCTAGTTTTCACGAAAATCACTCCTTCAGAACCGCTGAAGGATCAGGCCAAAATTTGGGCCATTAAAATTTGTTCAAGGGAAGTTGATCCATCAAAAAACCATGGGTGCCGTGGGCCAATAAAAATGTAGTGTGTTTGGCGGCCATATTGCACTTGGAAAAATGTCCACAAACTCATTTAAAAGACGCCTAAACCACCCACCAACAATTTTGACAAAAATTGACGGTGCTCCAGGTGAGCGACACAGGCCCCTTGGGCCTCTTGTTCAATGGGCCAGCCATTCCTGACACTATTGTCATTTGATTGAAGTTGTACTAAAGGAATATTTCCGACAAATCTTGTTTTAGTCCATTACCAATTTATGGTGACACACATTATCTGTGACACAGATTATTTGAGCTATGGCCTTTATTTCAAGGCGTGGCTACTTCATATCCATAAGGCGAATAGATAATGCCTGAAGGAACATATCTGCTAAATTTGTTTTTAATCCATCAACAATTGACAAAACAAATGTATTTTAACCGAAGGGTTCAATAGTTTCAAGTCTTAATACCAGAGTTATGGCCCTTGTTTAAAGGTGCAGCGTCTTTATATTCGTGTTCCAAATATAAATATTTGACTGAAGAAAAATATCTGCTAAATTTGATTTTAATCCATCAACAATTGACGAAACAAATGGATTTTCACCATAAGGTTCAATAGTTTAAGACTTAATGAACCAGTGTTATGGCCCTTGTTTAAAGATGCCTGCTCTTTATATCCATAGTTCAAATAGATATTTGACTGAAGGAACATATCTGCTAAATTTAATTTTAATCTAGCAACAATTGGGGAAAACATGTATTTTCCCCATATGGCTCAATACTTAAAAACACCTCAATGAACGTGGGTTATGGCCCTTGTGTAAGGGTGTGGTCACTTCATATTCATAGCTCCAATAGATGTTGCCTAAAGGAACATATGTCTGCCAAATTTGCTTTAATCAATTGATAAATGACGAGATGTGCCACAAACGTATTCCCCCCATAGGCTTCAATACTTTGAAAATATAGCAAGTGCCATAACTCTACTATTTGTGGGCGAGATCACTTATTGTCTAAAGGAACATATCTGCCGAATTTGGTTTTAATCCATTGATAAATGACGAAAGGTGCCACAAACATATTTTCCCCATAGGCTTCAATACTTTGAAAATATAGCAAGGGCCATGACTATGCTATTTGTGGGCGTGGCCTCTTCATCTTCATAGCCCCAATAGATATTGACAAAAGGAACATGTCTGCCAAATTTGGTTTTAATCCATCAACAAATGACGAAATGTGCCACAATTGTTGACAGACAGACAGACAGACAAATCATGATTGTATATATGCTCACCTAGGTGAGATAAAAACACTTATATCTCAATACTTATAGCCCCGCCAACATATTATTCGACAATATACACCATTCTTAAGTGGGCAAAGGAGTCAATCAACGCACTAGAATACCAATATGCTCCAGTTTTCTTTGACACGGGTCTCCTATCAAAGTCATTAGAACTAGTGTGGGCATGTTCACGTGATCTTGCTGGAGTAATACCAAGTGATGGTGGTACGCATTTACTGATCTATAATTTCACGTATGGGGCATATTGATGGTGTTGCTGGTCTAAAGCAGCTGCTGCCTGAGCCAGATGTGTTTGCTCCTGGAAGTGTGAACCAAATGTTGGCTGGAAAGGTCTTTGATCGTGCTTTGTATGATCTCAAGCTCTTTGATGAAGCATGCTGCATTGCAGTCTAGGTTCTATAAGCGGTTTCTGATATTGTGCACAGAAAAGGACAAGTCAATACCACAAGCCATTTCACAACTTCTGACATCCCTAGATCTGTCATTTCAGGAATATATATATATACTAAGACAATCATATGTGAGCTAACCAAAGATGTTCTTGAAACACTTGTTCCTCTTCTAAATGAATTCCGTTAAGACGGATGTGATTTATCTCCCACATTCAAATTTTGGGAAGATTTCTTATTGTACCTCCGGCGGCTTGCTACTCCCGCAGTTTTTCCTCGGAATCTAAAGAGTACTCGAGACACTCGCCGACCCGACGATGCTGGTTAGCTAGCCTCGGGGACGGAGCGTGCATGCCACCAGCGACCACAAAGACCGAATTCGAAGGTTGGTGGAACGTTCACATTCCAGTGAGGCCGCGCGACCATTGCCGCCTGTGGCGAATACCACCGTATCATCACGACTGGCTTCTAGCTGAAAAAATGCTGAATTAACAATAAGAAATCTTTATGGGCAACATAATAAAGTGATGTATTGGCGTCTGTGTTATATTTCGCCAAAGATGCCTAATGTATCCTTATTTATACGGAAGGTACCCCTGTAAAGGAGGAGTCCTAGTGTCGCTAACTAGTTTAATATAAACTAATGCCTCACGCGGGCCAACAAATTGGTTTTGCGAGAGGAAAGTGCTCGCACAGGCCTCCGTCATAGGAAAATGCCTACAATGCTGAAGCGGAGGGGGAGAGGCGGCCGAGACTGTCCTCCAATCTAGAACAATGCCAACATGTGCTAAATTATATATTTGTGTAATTATTTATATAGCGATGCACGCTGTATTACGTGGAGGCGGAGTGCATGTTTCAACAGAATCCAACGCCGTTGTCTCTTACGCTAGTCGCTGGTTTAGTCGATCCTTGGCAATCCTTGTTATGGAGCTAGTATAACCTTTGGTTATTGAATCCAAACACATATGGTTTATGCCTCAAATGGCTTAGGCTTACTTAACTTCAATAACAGGTTGCCCTCCTGGCGGATGAGACTGGGTAGCCATCTTGGCATGTACCAATTGGACTACTCCCTCAGGCTGGCGGCGCGTACATGTTGCCAGTCGACAAGTCTGAACCAATGAGCGACTTCTAACCACATGTCAGCCCAACCACAAATAACAAGACAAAGACAGGGTAACACACAAAAGCATTAGAAAGCAGCGTATATAGTTACGGCGGAAGCTGTAGTAGCGGGTTGCAGACTGTGGTGACCTTCCAAGAAGGCGTGGAGAGCAGATTGGCATCTCCCAGTCACTGCAGCGTTAGTCTGCGAACTACTTTTTCAGCCGGCGCCTGGCGTGGCGAGATTCACTCCCTCAGAGTTTCTCTGAGGTCCACTGCTAGGACCTACCTACTATAATTATTGTTAGCGCAGTGAATCCTACATTGTCTTAAAGACTCACTAAGTCTTCACAGGTCAGCGCTAACCAAACCAGCGGAGGGGACTACCAGACAATTAGTTGGCCAAAGGCTGGAGAGTCATAGAAGAGAAGCTGATCTAGAAGTAATTTAGGAGGACTTAAAGTTGGTGGCCAATTATGAAAATGCTGGTCTGCTTATGTAACGGAGCAGCAGTACCGGAAAAGAAGCTTTACAATAAACAGCACTCCTTTATTTGAGCAATCATCCCTAGCTATTCTATCCTAACAAAATATCTGAGCTTAATACTAGTTAGGATTAGTCGGCATATCTTGAGCCTTTTTGGTGAGGCACGAGAAACGGCTCTAGTGAGAATGTGTTGACGTATCGCAGGTTTATACAATACAATAAGGTTAAGCTGACCTACAGAAAATAAGATAACTATATTACACTAAAGTGGACGCCTGTTGGAGTCTGTTTTCGAAGTTCTCTAGAATCAATGTGGCATTCAAAGTTATTGGGGCTTCATAGTCACTGAAACCAAATTAATAATACAAGTAATCACAGTCTAATTTACGGCTATGATGGAGCCCACACGAAGCTTAGTGCTGAATGAATATGCCTCCATTGATAAAGCGACAAAGTTATAGTCTTGCAGCACAAGACGATCCATGCCGCTGAGCTTATTAGCGGCATTGAAAGCAATGTTTGCAGGCAGGACGAAAGGTTAAAACATTGGTGCACTAGATACGTGCGTCTTCTAGTTTCCACTGGTCGGCATGGTACGGAAGGTTTGGCGAGACATCAGTACAGGCCAATCGTTTCACATAACTTGGCCGAAACGGCAACGTGACTACATGTTCCCAATAGTTGGTGGAACCTGACTTTTGAATTTGGTTCATTATCCCCTGTTGGCGTGGGGCTTATAAAAATTGAGTCGTCGTGGTGATGCTTATCGAGCCTCTGAAACGAGAACAGGAACTGAAATAAACTGCGTTTGTGTAGATTGGCAGAATGCCGACTTCTACGCGGTATGTATGGATACTGTTCCTCACTCCGGACGACTCCCGCCCAACTGAAGAATACAGCCAGAGTGAGTCCTTTTATACTATATGGTGACAAATTAACAGACGTCATGCTATCAACAGGTATGAGCGATGGCAATCTAACCAACTTAGAAAGAAAGAATATGGCCAATTCCTGTTTAACTGATATCTCTGCCAATCCTGGACCGATTTCAATTCTGTAAAGAGATTCGTTTTTCTCAATTGTCGATTCACACCAAGATGAAGAGAAATGGCCCATTATTAAGGATTCCCTAAAATACAGGCAACTATATACATAAGAATGCCATCCCACACATCGTCAGTGCAGTGAGCCTAGGCTATCTCTTAGTGATGCGCATGCACGCTAGGTGATTTTACACTCTGTATGGTGGCTACACGCACTAGCCTATGGAACCAACGGGGGCGTAGCTTGGAGCATCTCATGCAGGGCCATTTTGTACCTGACTAACCCGGGTCGGCTCACACCCGACAGCGCTGTGCGCTGCACCATGGCATATGTTATTGCAATTCAACCTTTTAGCGGTAATTGGGAAATCTACTAGATCGCTAGAAGGCAACTGTTGCGCCCCCCCCCCCCCGCCCCCTCCTATTTGCTATTAACCAATCTAATTATGCCAGGTATATGCCAGTAATTGCTAGGAAATGCTTGCTGCCACATTTGTAGATCCATTGAATTTGTCTAACCTTCGGAGTAATCGTGTAAACTTTGTTACTGGAGCAGTTGCACCTAAGCATATTTAGGATAGCCTTCTATATGCACTTGACAAAGGAAACTCAATGGCTGAAACTTTTGTTACATAGCGTCTTGTCATATCAGAAGGACAACTAATGCCAGCAAAGAGCCTATGTGTCCTAAGCCCACAAAGTAACATAAAAACAATGACAGAAATGAAAAAGACTGCCACCGCCCGTTCCAAAGTCACGACCACGGAGGCAGGGCTGTATTAAGGGTCATGGGGGCCTGGGACATGCGGGTGGTCTGGGGGCCCTCCCCAAGAAAATTTTGAAGTATGGATGCTCTCAGATGACTTCTCCTGCATATCTGGTGGAAAATATTGACCTTTGCTTGACCGGGAATTTCTTATACTTTCGCTTATTTTCTCCCAAAAATAGGTAGGATGTTCTAGGGTCTAGGGGTGTGTGGTGTCGCCATTCCAAATGACATGGAAACAATTTGACTATTTCGTAACAACTCTGTTAATTGTCAATACGCACATTTTTACAAGCAAATGCATCATTCATTTATTCAACCTATAGTGTTATTTAAAGTTAGCGCCATCTTATATTCATGAAATTGATTGGGTCCTTCATAGAATATTTCCATTTGCAGAAAACTTTTTGAAAATTAACCACTGGAATGGCTGGCTCGAGAGCCAGTCATTCCAGTGTAAACTTAAAAAATAGTCTTTTCTTGGTCTGTAAATGGCCATTTCTCAAGACCACTGCATAAGCCGTTTTTTGCTGATCTATTGGCATTTATTTGGCAATAGGTTTTATGCAACACCACCTGCCACACCAATTTGTTGTTGATATACATATGAGGACTATGCGCAATAAGACCAATGCCTCGGTCCGCTGTTGTGTCATTGTGGACCGAAGTTTGTTCTTGATTAGAGCCAGTTTAGAAAACATCTTTCCCCTGAATAATTTGTCACAGGGATTGTTAAGAATAACCGGAGGGCTGCTACGACATTGGGAAACACCGATTGTAGATCTTTGATTAAGAGAACCTCTAGGCATTGTTGAGGTGTTGCTGTACTATTCTCTTGTTTCCGGAAGTGGCAATAAAACCGCTCAAACTCGTTTGGAAACGTTTCTGCATTAATGTGCTTTGGATAACATTGTTCTCAATGCTGAAATTCCAATTTTTTCTACCATTCCCTGAGTATTTGTTATGACGTTGAAACGCTTGCATACCACTTCATATGCTGCAAGTCGGTGAGTAAGGCATGCTACTAATTTATCACAAATTATATTAAATGTTTCTATATAGTGGGGCGGATATGTAACAAATTTGAGGTAAGATGTTCCATTCTGGCAGAAAGCATGAAATTTGGCATATGGGTGGTTTAAGGTATGCTGAACATAAATAGATGCGGTGACATGTGATTCTATCAAGGGAACCCATTCAAAATGGCGGATTCGAAATGGACGCCTTCCCAGCGGAAAATCGGCATTACTCTAGATGGAGTAGAGGGCTGGAATTGATGTCAAATTAAGGGTTTCTTGGGTCACTGGTTATGATTTGTTGTTGTGGTCGTTGTCGTCGTCGTCGTTGCCGTCGTTGTTGTTGTAACATTTGTAAATTAGTAGTAGTATTGCTAAACGTGTGTACACACATGTTCCAGGCGGAACATTTTAGAAACAAGTTTTGGCTACTCAAAACAATTGGTCTACACGTTTTCTCCAGTAAAAGTAATTGTGTGCCAGCCCCTCGCTTCGCCAAGCATTATTTCGTTTACCCTGGATCATGTACATTATGCACGATGGCTCAGCATCCATGTGGCTGATCTGTTGCAACTTGAGAACCGATGCCTACTTGTACATAGGAAATTTGTTGAAGGAAACTTCGTTACTCAGAAAACGGCTCACAAGTTCTCAGCCTTGGAACATGATCAAATCGACGTGCAGCAAAATGCTATTCTGAAGGGCGATGGTGGAATTATCGGAATCACATAAAATGAAGCTGCTTTGAAACGATGGATGGTGTCAGGCACCGAAATAGGAAGGATGATCAGCGAGTACAAAGTGAAACATACACACAGAAATATCAATGATAACTGTCACCATGAGCAGATTCCGAGTAAGCAGAAATTGTTTGCTTTAAACACAATTTGTCTTATTGATGCAATCGAGGAAATGGGAAACCCATTTTTAGATGACGGTTTTGACTTAGTGACTCTAGATACCAAAGTCATTATGTCTGAGTCCGTAGTGAATGCGATCCGAACAGCAGAAGAACTAGGCATCAGACAGTACTGCGCATTCGTCGCAGATCGACTATCTGTATCATCAAAATCGGTATATGACCCAATCCAAAAGAACAATTTGGCTTTGTTCAAATCAAAACAGAGGAAGAGTACCAGAACCAACAAGAAGCTTGTTGCAATGAAGAGAGATGTACAGTTATTCTCTAGACTGTACATTTCCTGCCAATCCAGAGACGGAAACCTTGATTCATTCTTTGAGCAGGAGAATCATCCATGGCCCATCGCAACGCAATGCGCTAAGGCAGCAAATCAGATCTGATGGGATGTTTGGAAGCATTAGTAGCTCGTGCAGCTGATTGTCCAGAGGTTGAAGTGAAGATCATTGACGGAGCAGCTATGATGCATAATCTAGATCCCAAGAAATCAAACGTGGTTGTGAACACATTTGGAGATTTTGCAGAGCACATCTTCCTCCCACACATTGCTAGACAACTACAGACGGTTAAAAGATTGGATGTTGTATTGGACGTGTATAAGGCGGGAAGCTTGAAGACACACGCTAGAGAATTATGGGGACACTCTGAAGCTCTTCATGTTGCATCGAGTACAAGACTCCCTCAAAATTGAAAAACTTTCCTACGAGTTGATGCAAACAAAACAGGCCTCTTCACCTTTCTCGCACATACATTGGAGTCATTCGAGCTACCAGAAGGAAAGATACTCGTCACAACATGTGAGGAAAACGTGCTGATGAGGCCAGGGCATGGCGTCTCACAACTCGCACCATGCATGCAAGATGAAGCAGATGGTAGAATGTTGCTCCACGCCTTCCATGCATATCACCCAGGTTATCGAACAGCAATGATTCATGCTACAGATACAGACGTCATAGTCCTAGCCATACGGACAGCAAACTTTCTCCATGGGTGTGATCTCTGGGTTGCATTTGGCCATGGGAAGACCTTCCGCTATGTATCAGCTCATGGCATTGCAACAGTTTTGGGTGCAGAAGCGTCACAAGGGCTGCTATTTATGCATGCTTCCTCTGGGTGTGACACTGTGTCTGCATTTTGTGGGATTGGCAAGAAGACGGCATGGGAAGTTTGGAGTACTTCAGATCCATTCAAGTCACTATTTAGGAGAGTGGCTGATGCCCCGGCATCTCTTGTGTGACAATGACATGGAAACGCTGGAGAGGTTTGTCGTATTACTGTACAAACGCACATCACCATTGTCAAAGGTTAATGAGGCACAAAAACGGCTTTTCGCTTTTGGAAACAGGCAGCTAGAAAACATTCCTCCGACCAGTGCAGCTCTGCTGCAACACACCAAACGTGCTGAGTTCCAGGCAGGTCATCTATGGGGCCAATCACTCCACACAAATGCAAAAACGCCATCGCCAGCTGACTGGGGTTGGGTCAGAGATGAAGGCACTTGGTCATCGCAATGGAGTTTGCTTGCAGACGCATCTAAGGCATGCCGGGAACTCGTGAAATGTGCTTGCAAAAGTAATTGCACTGGCAGATGCAAATGCTATAAATCCAACTTACGTTGTACACAGTTGTGCTCATGCGGTGCACAGTGCGTGTGATGTCTGTGAATCATGATTCAACAATCAACAGCATCATGTAGAGAGCCTTGCATACTCTAATAGGATAATTGAACGTATCTATAACGACCATTACTTGGTTCGATATTAAGAAATCAAGTAATTTAAACTATTTCTAGATGCTATATTGCTTTTGTTCTGAAGAGATGGATCTTTTAGATAACACATCTTAAAGAGCCACCGTCTTTTGACATCAAATACAAGTGGTCGCTATGGAAGGATTGATATTTACATATTTAGAGTATTGTAGTGAGTAGAATTATAACGATTGACCCATGAAACCCCTAATTTGACATTAATCCCATCTCTCTACTCCGTCTAGAGCTTGAGTAAAGCAAATTTTCCTCTGGGAAGGCGTCCATTTTGAATCCGCCATTTTGAATGGGCTCCCTTGGTAGAATCACGCGGCACCGCATCTAATTATGATCAGGATACCGTAAACCACCTATATGCCAAATTTCATGCTTTCTGCCAGAATGGAACATCTTTTTCACATATCTGCCCTACTAATATGCTTTCATCGAGGAAAGTTTTGTGCTGTCCGACACGTTTACGCTCATGCTGATACGTAGTGCTGATTGATTTACTTAGGGGTTTTTGCAAGCTCCTCAAATTCAGGGAATTTATCCCGTTGTGCTTTCACATAGTCCAGTAGCGATGTAAGTAGTGTCACAGCAGTACCATGATCTATTGCGCCAAAACGGGAGTTTGGTTGCCTCTCACCACCCAAACTACATGTTCTTAAAGCAAATAAGAAAATCCACACTTAGGACAAGAGCCATATTTCGCTCTAGAAATGCAGGAAATGCCCTCTCAGAGCATCTGGATTTCAAAATTTTCCGGGGACACCCCCCCCCGATCCCCCGCTTAAAGGGTGGTCCTTTGCCTAGGGCGCCAGAAACCCTAAGGCCAGCCCCCGGTTCCATGCATCATTTAATTCATTTTGACCAATGGACAAGGGCTCCACACTGTGGGGCCCCTGATCACAAATCAAGCCATCAACAAGATCAGAATCATCAGATTAAAGCAGTACACATAAAACATTGTGAATCACAATGATGTTTTACGCGTACTGCTTCAACTCTGATGTTGTTGATGGCTTGATATTAAGAATCCACATCCACAAAATCCATATGCCATGTGAAATCAGTTCTATAAATCGTCTTCTGTGGCTAGCATTTGAAAGCCCGCCCGTATGGTGGGCGCTATAGACAGGTGTGACTGTATCTACTTGAGCAAGCGTTTATATTAGGTCTTAGGCGTACTAGTTTAGCTTATAGCTATTTCAGATAGACAGACTAGACAGACAGACAGACAGAAAAAAAGACAAGACAAGACAAGACAAGATAGACAGATGTTAATGTGCATTTACAAATGTGTACCAGTTATCACTTTGGCACTGCATTATAGAGCTTACAGCATTTAGGTTGTGTAAAAAATTACCATAGCTGAGGACATAGCTGAAATATTAATTAATACTTTCTTTATATTCCATTGGCATAATGTAAAAAACAAACACAATTTGAATGACAGAATAAATATTATTATGTTCCTTAATCAGCCACATGTTTGTGACGTGGGGTTGTCAAACGTCTAGCTATCCCTCGTCTCCCCAACTACCAAACTAGATTTGCCATCCTCCATAAATAGTTAGTTGAAGCTGAATACAGTTTACCTATACATATTATGCATCTGTGCTTTGACCAAGTTATACGATGATGCAAAAAAGCATGGTTTATGGCAACCACAAATCGGCATTTTGAAAAAACACAGTGGACATTTAGGAATTTTCCGTCAAAATTTTCGGTTTCAACACCCGTGTTCAATCTAAATTTTCATTGCTCGCCATAGGAGTTAGCAATTGCATCATGCTGATTTAGAAACTAGAGACTCTGCTTGTTAATTTGATATATACGATTCAAAATGTGGTAACGCCACATTGGGTTACTAGAAATCTAGGCCACTTATCCACTAGATATCTGCAGCACTATTGTGGACGCATTGTGAGTTTCACTAAAACTCTTGGTAGGTTATGCTAACGTGACTCTGTCATCCATCAACGTTCCATTTAAAATATCCACTCATCATTAACCACTTGGCTGATTTTAATCAGACTTGGCTGGGAGGACCTAGTTTGGTAGGCTTCAGAACTTCTCTGCAGACATTTTTTGATCAGCTTTCTCGGTTATCATCTCCAGTTTCCATTTCAACCACAGGGGCCTACTTAGCTGGGAGGACCTTACATTTCAGACACACCTGCACTATTTCAATCTTTCCCCAACCATAACTCCAGCACGCACATATATAATAATATATTATAATCGTATAAATTAATCACATTACTTTAGCTATGTGTTATATTATTTACGATATCTGTTTCAATTGTATTGTTTCCGCATTGTTTTGTACTGTTTGGCTATAGTTCAGTTTCGGAAATCCCACCTTTACATTAGGCGCACCCAGGTTGCCCGGGTAGAATATATATGCCAATGAGTTAATCCACGATTATTCTAAATGCGAATATTTATCAAGTTTGTGCACAATCACAAATCTACGATGACAATACACAATTAGTAACTTAATTATATACATGCATTGCTATGTACACAAGTTGACAAGTACAGAAAGGTAGTCTTTTATACGGAATGTCTGCTTCTTAGGAATTATCAATGTACAGTTGTTGGGATTTGAGTCTAACCAGATAGTCTTCTAACAATTCAAATGGGCGCAGGGTCTCAAGTGTACTAGCTGGGATCGCCTCTATGTACAGTTGTTGGGATTTTAGTCTAACCAGATAGTCTTCTAACAATTCAAATGGGCGCAGGGTCTCAAGTGTACTAGCTGGGATCGCCTGAGGTGGGTTTTAAACAGGAAATCACGGCTGCCCTTTTCTATTTTCTGGATTATACCATTTGGAGCATCTATCGATGATGGGTTGGCAGCATCAATCAGGACTCGTGAGCTGTCTAGTGTTATTTGCACAAAGACCGGTGGTTCGTTGATCATTTTCTCGACTTCATGCATCTATATGCTGTCTGAAGGATTCTACTCAATCTTGAAATGTAGTTTTTCCACAGTTGGCATTTCAGGATTAGGTGGCATCGATCTTCTGCTTCATCACGATATAAGGGGCATGTAGGGTCAACCTGAAATTGATTAAATCTAGCTCGATTGCTTTGAAGCGTGTACGATCGTAATGTGCAGTGGTCCAGGCATGGTGAGCTTTTCCCATCTGGATTGCCTGAGGATTCAGCAATTTCAGCAAGACTTTGCTGTGGATCTCGCCATTTCTCTGTCCAGTATTTCTTTAGTGCATTATTCACTGTATTTTCCCAGCTTTCCTTGCGCAGTGGACTCTCTAGTAGCTGCCATGCTGAAGGTAGGTTGTACTTTGCCAGGACTCTCTTCACCTGCGAATAGCAGCTATTGGCTCCGATTGCCTTAACTGATATTTGGTACCTTGCTAACTGATGCTCTTTAGAGTTTGGGCTCCTACAGATTTTTCCGTACATGGACAGAATCTTTTTGTCGATCACAGCTTCTATAGGATCTGCGATGAGTAGGCTGCGACATCTGCACTCCTGTCTGGCAAAGATTGGATCTGTTTCAGCTTTTGTCACTGTACTCTTTCCAACTAACTGACGTCAGTACATCTAATGGAGCATGCCTCTAGACCATACGTCAGTCTTGGACTAATGTACATTTGCCATATCCTATAGATTACCACCAGGCATAGGCCTCGTTTAGCATGCAGTCCTGCACTCAGAAGGGCATACATCGTTCGGCAGACACTGTTTATCAGAGGTTAAATATCTACCGTGCCATTGGCCATCCTAGTTATTACAAGATGAAGCAGTCTGTCTTTTGAGGGAACTTCTTCTTGCCCAAGTCGGAAACTTCTTCTTGCTCAAGTTGGAAACTTCTCCTAAATATGATGCTTGTACATTTGCTTGCATTATGAAGGAACCGTTCCTTACTCATGTAGGGCTTTGCAATGTTCAGTAGCACTTGCATGTCTAAAAGTGTGTGCATTATATATATATATATATATGATGTCATCTGCACAAGGTGGGGCTGAGATATCAACTCCTCTAATCTTCATGCCAAACTGCATTTTTTCACCTCCCGCAGCCATGGATTCAAATATTGTAAGTAGCAGTGGCCAGAGATGACACCGCCTTGCCTTACTCCGTGTAGCAACTAGACTGACTCTGAGAGGTTTCCATCCCACTTTATCCGTGACTTTTGGTGTTTGACACAGTTCTTCCAGGAGGTTCCAGATGTTGCCTGGTAGGCCAATCTTGTTCAATAGGCCTTGGGTCCATACAACGTCGAAAGTCTTCTCTGCATCTAATGGCACCATATAGAGCGGTTCATTCTTGTCTTCTAATATCGCTTCTGTGATCAGAAGTGACACATTCATGCAGGACCTCCCTTCCCATTGCAGTTCAGACTGATGCGTATTCAGTGTCTTCTCAATTAGATTTTCCATGACTATTAGAATGATAATGCCCTGATAATTGCCTGGCAGTGCTGGAGATTTGCCTTTCTTCAAGACAAGGGTAATTCGTCCTTCTTTGATGTTATCAGGAATACAGGTTGTTCTGAAGACATGATTCATTATTGCAGTAAAGTGTGGGATAACCGCTTCTCCCGCATATTGTAAATGCTCAGCTGTTAGACCCATGGAGTCAGAGGCCTTTCCCTTATTGAGTGTATGGATTAGGTCTCTCACTTCATTCATGGAAATTTTGCGGGACATGCTTCCCACCATTTTTTTACCACGCCAAAAAATTTGGCAATGTATTTAAATAATGGCGCTGTCCGCTCGGCCGGTCGGGTGGGCAGACAGTCGGTCGGACAGACAGTCGGGCGGGCAGCAGAGTGGTTTCCGGATGATAACTCTGTTACCATTTGTCGGATCGCATCTAAACTGTATAGGATGGTTGGACTAGGTCTTGGGAGGAAACCTATCGAAATCGACGATGATCCGAAATCCAAGATGGCCGCCAGCCACCGGCGACCATCTTGAAAATTGGTTTTCGGATGATAACTCTTATCGTTTATCGGATCGCTATGAAACTTCATAGGGTGGTTCGACTACCTCTGTGGAAGAACCCTATCGAATTTGACAATGATCCGATATCCAAGATGGCCGCCAGCCACCGGTGGCCATCTTGAAAATGCGTTTCCAGATGATAACTCCATTACCGTTTATCGGATCGCTTTGAAACTTCATAGAGTGGTTGGACTAGGTGTGAAGAAGAAACATATCG
The DNA here is from genome assembly GCA_034401795.1 of Chaetoderma sp. LZ-2023a. Taxonomy (NCBI): domain Eukaryota; kingdom Metazoa; phylum Mollusca; class Caudofoveata; order Chaetodermatida; family Chaetodermatidae; genus Chaetoderma; species Chaetoderma sp. LZ-2023a. Next base: position 134,443,016 of record CM067370.1, on the reverse strand, counting down.
AAATTGACAATGATCTGAAATTCAAGATGGCAGCCAGATGAAAGTTGGTTTCTGGATGATATCTCTGCTACCATTTATCGGATCACTTCATATGGTCGTTGGAATATGTCTGGTGAAGAAACTTATCGAAATTTATGATAATCTGAAATCCAATATGGCCACCAGTCAGTGGCAGCCACGTTGAAAATTGGTTTCCGGACGATACCTCCTTGACGATTTAACGGATCGCTTTGACACTTCATAAGGATGGCTGGTCTGGGGCTAAAGGAAGAAATAAATATTTTATGATAGCTCTCATTCATTGGTTTGTCTTCATGGCGGGGTATTATGCGCTTTTGCGGAGCTTTTGTTCTTTTGATGATGGAATTGTCGATAGTAATCCTCTGTTTGTATTCCTCAATGAACTCTGGTCACTCTTTGGGCATGGCCATGCAGCTGCTGAAAGTATGTTGTCCAGCCCTCACATATCTGGTCTGGTTCTGTTAGCTTCTGTTCAGCAATCACGGGCTCCTTCATTGATGTAACCATAGATCTGCGTTGTTTGTTAATAAGGTGGGAAAACATTTTCTTGTCATTCCTATCTACTTCCATGATCTGTTTGTACTGATTATTCCACTGAACTGCATTTGACACGCGTTGGACCCGTCTCAGCCTTCTGCTGTAGAGGAGTTTATTTTTGTTTTGCGTATTAGATTGGTCAAGCGTGACCCATTTACGGTGTGCTTCTTTAGAAGACTTCATTGCAGTAGCAATTTCTGGTGTCCATAGTCTAAACCTGATGTGCCCGCTTCGCTTCTGCGATCCATGACCACCACTGATGCGGGCCGTCGTATGCAGCAGGGTTTCCGCCAGATTCTGGGTGGCAGCTTCCATGTACAGCTCCCATTATTCTGTCGCAATAGGGACTCTTGGATGCTCTGTTGATACACCTGCAGGTCAACCTTTTGCCATTTTACTTTCACTGTTTCTTACAAGTACAATTTCCGATTGCCTGGATATCTCTATGTGAATTTTGTGCTAATAAATGATTCTGATATATAATTATCAAAAATTACATATTTCCCAATTTTGTAGGCCCCTAACTCTGCTCCTTTGTGGCATTCAAAAATGACTCGTAATAGACAGTTAGTCTTCGAAAAGTAGATTTAATTGTCATAATAGACAGGTTTAACCGCACTAGGCATTGCTTGTTACTCATGTTGACATAACTCATGCCATGAGTAACTTTCAAGATTCAAGATTCAAAATCATTTATTTTCATATAACACATTTGACAATCACATTAGAAAATAAACAAAATAAATAGGCAGTCCATCTAAGGCAAAGCCTATACGGCGATGGACCCCATACATAAATAAACATTCACATTTACATCACATTTAACATAGCATACATAGAACATAGACGTAGTTACATAGAATTCACCTGAATTGTGCAATCATTATAGATACATGAGACTTACTTACAGTACACATAAATACATACATACATACATGCATACATATATGACCATACATACATCCATACACATGCATATGCAGTCATATATTTTATATGATTTGATTTGATTTGATTTGATTTATTCTCTTGGTAAATATCTAATAAATATATATATATACCGTGCGCACACGCACGCACGCACGCACACACGCGCGCATACAAACTAACATTCTCTCGCTATTCGGTTGACTAGATCTCGGTAAACGACGACTAAAAAATATCACGCATCGCCGAATCCGTGAGATTTTTGACATTTCTGTTATCAACACGTGCTTGTGTTTATCAACAAGTCACATGATAAGTAAAATCATCCGACAAGTCCATTTGATTAGGGGTCGTCGCTTTTAAATCTTATCTCATTTTCATTTATTTTTCTATTTTGCCGGAATTATATGAGAAAAATTAGTAACAAAACACAAATTAACGGAATTCAATAAATTGAAAAAACCGAATTAATCGATCAACATGATTTCCCAGCCTGTATTTGCAATGAGATCATCCACGACTGTGTCCAACATGGACGACGATGATGGGTCTCCGTTTTTTATGAAACCTAGCAATTCCTTACATCGCATGCTGTCCACAATCGCAGTAGAAAGATCTAAAGACCAGCATACTAATGGTTCATCAGGTAAAACCCACTGACGCTTTCCAATCATACAACTTTTAGTCGGTCTATAAATTATAGTATTTATTTATATTTTCGTGGTATCGTCCTGTAAGGTGTTTGTATGTGAGGGTACGCACTTTTGACGCCCTCACGCGCGCGTCGCTTAGGTAATGTCAACAAACCACGTACCATTAAATGGATACCGTATTTTTACGCCACAAGTGTAAATTTTAAAAAGATGCGCGTAGAACAAGTGATTATTTGATGCATTTTGATGTCAATGTAGTGAATATTTTCACTATCACTTTTTTTACACATGAAAGAAAATACTGATAACTCATAAGGGAATGACACAAATCAATCCTGTTTTTGCGTCCAATGACATCTGCCATTTCACATCAAGAGTATACTTACCACCCTGATACTCTATGATATTTCCCAAATATTGACCTAGCTTCAATAAGACTCAGAATTAAATGAAACCGCCCTCACTGGGAAGGTTACTCAACTGACAGTCCAGCGGATGTGTGGCCCAAACTCGTGCATGCGGGGGGGGGGGGGGGGGTGTCTCATTCTCTTCTCAAACTATTGACCGGTCATTGCAACACGCTTTTTTAGTTTTGCTTTTGCTTTTGAATCTTTTTGAAGTTGTTCTGCAACTTGATTTTGACTTGCTATATTATGTCTGACGCTGCCAAGTCGCTGGAGGATGCGCCCGGTCCTAGCCATCAGGTGTACTTTAGTAAATTTATTGATAACAAATTTGCGTGTTGACTCTGATGGTATATCCGGGAGTCGCGCTAACTCGTGGATACATCTATATTAGGCTTGCTCTTTTTGAGGGAGGCCTATATATTACCTAACGCATGTTGTGCTTTGTATTTTCAGACACATTTAGCTGATTTCGGACAGTATCCTTTATTTGAACAATAATTTATACTGAGTTTGCTGAGGGAATTATTACCATAAGAAGGAATTTTTCCGCATGCTCTCCCCACCACAGGGTTTGGATTCAGGATCAGGTATTCCTGTTGTTGTTCATCAGACTTCACGCATTCTTCAGGAGTTGTCTTCTGAGGTTTAGTATGGAGAGAGAAAATTTTAAGTCATTTTATTTCTAAAAATATTTGGAAATTTTATAACTGAGTGTTGTGTTATTTATCTCTCTTGTTGGTTTGCATAGGCTCATTGTGTTTATAAAGTTCAACTACTAATGAATATTTGTTTGAGTGTGAAGACTACCATTCACCTCTCAAGTATTCAAGTTCAAATTCTAATTGTTCCGATGTGATTCATGTAGGAGAATAAGAAGATTTTAGGATTTATTTACTTTTAGTCAGGCCCATAATGTTTTTCTATGGTCCTGAATTATAGTTTCATCAAGTGGTATAAATCTTACTTAAGGAATTTATTAGCCTTCTGCAATTGTTTTTTTGGTACGTCATAACTAAAAACTAACTGTTTCCGTTTGTGTCATTTCAGAGGGTCATTGAAGACAAATGCCCTTCCTGCCACCATTTTGTGAAAGCCCATTACTTCCCTCATGACTGCACTAAGTGCAGTATGTGTGCGCCCTAAACTAAATTACCATGTGTGTGTGAGTCGTGGCCGGTGGAGTTTTTCACTGATTTTATGAATCAGCAGGTAAAGGACCAGGCGGCGGATGAGAAAAGGCAACTGGACAAAAAGTCATGTGGTAAGAAGAGGAAGGCATCCATGTCAGACATGGAGGCCTTCCGTGTTGAGATGATGGGAGAAATGAAGAAGCCAATCACGGATCTTGTCCCGGAGTTGCTTCCTGGTTCAAGTTCATCACTGTCTTCCTCATTTGCTCCACAACAGAGTGTTCCCGCCTCTGGGTCTGGTTCTCTTAGGAAGCCAGTTTTATTTATAGACCCAGAGACAGCTCCTGTTGGTCCGGCACTGAGGCTTGCCTCGCCTGTGGACCTGGGATCGAAAGCCATGGCCTCGGACGTTCGCTTATCGAACGTTCTAGAACAGCCTAAGGCTAAGGGTGTTAGCGCCTCATGCGCTGCCCCTCCTGCCCAGGCCGAGTTTGATCCCTTTTCAAGATTGGCGTCTAATCTTTCTGGGCAGGAAGAAGAGGACACTGTGAAGGCCTACCTATGAGGCGATGGAAATGGAAATCCATCCGCCCTCCCCCCCACCCCAGCGGGCCCATGGGTGACCTTTTCCATGGAACTACTTCTTCAGGAGTAGGTTTCATGGCTCAACGGCTAGGCCGGCTAGGAGCGGATGGCCATCCATACCATATCCCTCAGCTTGCTGAGAGTTACCGTGAGGAAGGCCCGGACTATGACGTCATGCATTTAGCCCCCCCCCCCCCCCCATGATGCCATAGATCCGGCTCCTGGAGTAGCCACGGCGCAAGCCATGCTGGCCCTTGCCGGTCCGTATGGCTTTCCAGGATTACCTCCAGCTCCAGCCGTTACCCCACCAGTGAATGTTGTTGACGACGACGAAGGCCCTCGTCGAATATTCACAGGTGGTTACCGAGGAGGACTGGCTAGATGCTTGCCAATGGTTGGTGAACATCAAGCCAGAACTGCAGGTGGATCCACCGACTTCCCAGCGGGACCAGCGCCCGAGGTTGGGAGGGAAACCGGTGATGAGCACCATGCCATCTCTGCCATATGCGGAGCATATCGTGGATATGTTCACTGCGGCAGAGACGTCCATTCAGTCAAATGGACGCCTTGTGAGGTACCACGGCGCTACCGTATCAGTTCTGATCTGTATCAGAAGTATGGCGGCGGCCCAAAGCCTTGCATGGATGACCGTGCGGCTTTGGGCGAAGACATGCGGCCTGGGTCCTGGTCTGACACAGGACTATTGTGCGCTAGCGCCCTGCGCAGCGCAACTTCCGTGCTGCGGGACACAGAGGAAAGTACGAGGGGAGCCATCTCGGCTCTCTTGCGCATTTCCCAGCTGCTACAAGGGGTAGTAGCAGCATCCGTGGCCCACCAAGCAGCTTCTCTTACAATCCAGAGAGCCATCCAGGATGGCATTAACCTGGCTCTGGACTGTATGACGAGATCTGTAACCAGGAGTTTACGGGCGAGGCGCACATTTGCCCTTGACAATTTGTGCCCCTCGCAAGACCTGTACACTCGGCTTCTTGGGACGCCGATGGCAGGTCCAGGGTTGTTTGGAGGTGAAGGATGCCTGCGCCTCCAACAACCCATAAACCTTGTGAATAACCGGAGGGTGCTGCGAGAGCAGTTTGAAGTGCTCCGCAGTGAGCGTGTTCGAGCAGCGCCCCTGCCTTTTACCCTCAGCAGGCTAGAGGTGGTGGTGGTGGCCCTGTCAGAGGCCAACCTACGCAGTGTCGGCCACGCCAGCGTAAGCCAGCTAGAGGGTGGGGCAGAGCGCAGACTCCTCCAGCGCAAGCAGCCCGCATACCGAGGTGCGCGTGGCGCTCGCAGAGGAGCACGGGGTTCTGGTCGTGGGAACCGAGCCTGATGGACTGGCACTCACAAGGGCCACACCAGGGCTGCTAGGACAGCTACCACAGACAGGGCAACTCTTGCACTATTCAGGTTCACCTCAATCCTTAGGTGCACGAGTGGGAGGTCGTCTGGCCTGCCACATACAAGAGTGGGAGCGGATTACTCAGGACCGCTCAGCCTTGCGATGGCTTTGAGTCGGTTACCATCCCGACTGGATATCAAGCCAGCCATCGCGCCTGTCTCTGGTTCCGATCTGGACTCAAAATCCATGAGATCCACATCAGCGGTTGTGTATAGAGGAAGAAATTCAATCCCTCATACAAAAACGGGCAATTCAACCCGCACAGAAATGTCCGGGTTATTATTCAACCGTGTTCCTAGTGACAAAAAGCACTCGAAGGTGGAGACCAATTCTCAACCTCAAATCTCTCAACAGGTTTAGCATCACACCAAGTTTCAAAATGGAAACTGTAAGAACGGTGTTAGCAGGATTGAGGAAGGGAATGTGGACAGCATCAATAGATTAAAAGATGCTTATTTTCACATTCCCATTGCGAGGAGCATTCGTCGGTTCCTGAGATTTGCATTTCAGGGCCGCCAATGGGAATTCAGGGTTCTCCCATTTGGTACATCGACGGCTCCTCTGGTCTTCACTTGAGTGGTCCAAGTTATGATGTCATACCTCCGCAGGAGACACATAGCAGTCGACACGTACATAGACGACTGGCTGTTAAAAGCACACAATCAGGAAAGTTTATCAGCAAATCTGGAGATAGTTTTGAAAAGTCTTACAGATCTAGGCTGGATAATAAACTTTCAAAAATCAGAGCTGACAGCATCTCAGAAGTTTGTTTACCTGGGCATGTTCTTCGATCTAGAGATAGGGTATGCTTACCATCTCAGGAAAGAGTAGAAGTACTCATCTCAGTCATACAGTCAGTGTGCAACAGTCATCATGTCCTGGCACGGGTCTACTTGAGAATGCTGGGGTTGATGGTTTCTTTGGAACCAGTCATTCCACAGGCAGCCTTACGCCGGTGGCCTATCCAGTTATTTCTCATGACACAGTGGACCCAGAGTACGGGATTCCTGGACTCAAAGGTGTCAGTGTTGGCACCTCTTATTCACCACCTTCAATGGTGGATGATAAGAGAGAATCTCCTGATGGGGCTGACGTTGTCACCTCCCCACCCTCAGTTAATGATGTACACAGACTAATCAATGGATGGATGGGGAGCTTGCCTGAAAGAAGACAAAGTATCACGGCTTTGGAATCTGGATCAGTCAAAAGAACATATCAATCTGCTAGAAATGCGAGCAGTAGTCTTAGCCATGGAACACTTCCTAGAGAAGGTCAGGGGCAAGATTGTTCTGGTTCGATCAGACAATGCAACAGTAGTGACTTACGTAAACCACCATGGCAGAACGAATTCGACCAGTCTGTGTATGATGACATGGAAACTGCTTTGCTGGTGCCTAGATTATGGGATTTCACTGAGAGCAGTTCATATTCCGGGAAGGCTAAATCTATTAGCAGACTCATTGAGCCGAAGAATGAGCATTCTTCCCACAGAATGGCAACTAAATCAATGTGAAGCGAACCGTCTGTTCAACCACTGGGGCAAGCCCAACATAGATTTATTCGCAACGAGCAAGAATACGAAGATGACGACGTACATCTCTCCAATTCAAGATCCGAGCGCTATCGCAATAGATGCGTTAGCTATCAGCTGGGAGGGAATGTATGCATACGCATTCCCGCCAGCAATCCTGATTCCAAAAGTTCTCCAGAAAATCAGGCACCAGGAATGCCAAGTGCTTCTGATCGCCCCAAATTGGCCACGCCGATCATGGTATACGGATCTGCTGGACCTTCTGGTCTGCAATCCTGTTCCTCTGCCTCTGATGGAGAACATAATCTTCCAGGGCAAGGCCTTGCACAACAACCCGTCAATGTTTCAATTGACTGCGTGGATGTTGTCAAGGAATCAGCGGTTACGGACGGCCTTTCTGAGCAAGCAGCCATGTTCATGGCAAAAGCCAGAAGGGTCAACCTCCAGAGCATATAATTATAAAATCAACAGATTTGCTGAATGGTGCTCAAAAAGATGTATTAATCTAATGGATGCATCTATTCAGGTAGTTGCCGATTTCCTCTGTCACCTTTTTGATGCCTATAGCCTCAAGCCTAATTCTATTGCTGACTACAAGTTAGCTTTAATGTCAGTTATCCCTTGCTTGGCTAATAGAGGAAGTGATGAAGTATGTAATCTAAATACCTTAATCAAAGGCATGGGCAATCTAAGACCAAGGAATCCTCCAGTGATTCCATCTTGGAGTTTATCGTTAGTACTTCAAGTATTAGCGGATAAACCCTTTGAACCACTAAGCTCCATTTCCATGAAAATGTTGACGCTTAAAACAGTTTTCCTGATTGCTGCAGCTTCAGCCAGATGAAGAAGTGAAATACGTGCTTTGTCAGCAGAGCCAGACCGTTTTGTGGTTACAGGGGAAGGCCTTAGGCTTCTACCTAGAGTTTACTTTATGGCGAAAAACCAATCTAAAATATCCTGGTCTGCCTATAGTTTTACCCGCTTTGACTAGGTTTGATCCTAATTCAAAGGCTTGGTGTCCTGTCCGTGCATTAACACATTATAAACAACGTACACAAGAATGGCGGATGGACCTTGATGCTTTATGGCTATCTTACATTGAACCCCATGGGAGAGCTTCTAAAGATACCATTTGTAGGTGGATTGTGGAATGCATCCAGCATTGCCACAAAGCCGCCACAATAAAACAAGTTGACATGGCCAATGCTCACAGTGTACGTGGCGTAGTGACCTCTGGCTCTGTTTAACGGAGTGCCGGTGGATGACATTATGTCGGTAGCACAATGGCACTGTGAGTCTAGTTTTACAGATCATTACCTCCGTGAAACGTTAAATCTGTATATTAAGTTTTACTACCTTAGTAGTTTAAAGGGTTACCAATCCACGTGATTAATACCGATGGGATCCATACAGTGGAGTTGGTGGATCCAGAATTTCTCACGATCCGTTGCTCCTATGCTCTCAGGGTCGTGATGGAGTACTTCTATAATGCTGTAGTTTAGGGAACAGTGATTGGTGAGATTAAAATGGATGGCGACAGGTGTGTCTTTCTTGTTCTTAATATCCCTAAAATGTTCCTTAATACGTACTTGGAATTCACGTTTTGTTTCTCCCACGTACTGTTTATAACACTTGCTGCATGTTAATAAATAAATAACATTGCTAGTTTGGCAAAAGGTTTTTGTTTTGATATGATATTTAAGCCCTGTGTGTGAGCTTCTGAATGAGTGAGATTGGTCCATGTTTTGGCAGAAAGTGCAATTGCGTTTGGTGCATGGTTCAATTGGATTGGCTGTGGTTGTGCCCTGTTGTCCTGCCATTTTTGGGTCTGTGAATTTGGCTTTGACTAGTGTGTCTTTGAGAGACGGGTTGCGTCTATAGCCAAACAGAGACTTCTCTGTGAAGATGGCTCTACACTTGGTGCCAGTGTCGTAAGATGATTTTTTTGGCAAGTTCACTGTGTGAGTGAAAGTCAAAGATGCATGGTATCATGTTATTTTGTGGTTTCTTTTGTTTGGGTTTAAGGAGGTCTTCACGTTTGGTTTTAGATGCTTTGGTCAGGCTTTCATCTAGCTCATTTGCTGGATAGCCTCTGTTCATATAGTGGTGAACAGTGTTGTGGGCATGCTTGAGGAAGTCTTTCTCGTTGCTGCAGATTCGTTTTAATCTTAAAAGCTGGCCGTATGGGTTTGCTTTTTTGGTGGATTTAGGATGGGCTGACGAGTAGTGCAGATATCCATGAATATCCGCGGGTTTGGTGTGTTGGTCAAACCCAATGTTTGTGTGTGGTTTGACATAGACGCGTGTGTCTAGGAAGGTGATAGATGTGGCAGATTTCTCTGCTGTAAATTTGATGGTTGGGTGCGAGTTATTCATATATTGTATGAATGATTCTAAACTTTGCAAGCCTGATGACCATATTATGAATATGTCATCTATGTATCTGAATAGAGTGCTGGCTGATGTTCTGCTTTTGAGAGAAGAATTTCTTCTAAATTATCCATGAAAATTATGGCATAACTGGGTGCCACTTTGGTGCCCATATCTGTACCTCCTATCTGGAGGTAGTGTTCGTTGTCGAATTCAAAGTTGTTGCTGTTTGAGGTAATACTTGGTGTCGCTTAGTTGTCTTAGAGCTTCTGACTGGTAGATTTCAGAATCCTGTAACTCAGTGGCTTGACATTTGTCCGCTTTCTTAATGACAATTGTTTGTCATTTTTTAGTTGTGTTATAACCTTTCTTTCTTTTTTAGAGAGGTTACCTTTAAGTTGACGGCGGTGTGCCGTTTTGTTGAGGTCATGTTTGACCATTCTAATGAAAGCATCCAGTGTGGCATCATTGCCAGGAGCTGGTGTCCAGTTGCTGGCGGGTTTGAATTTAATGTTTAAGTTGTCTTAAAATAAGTTGGGGTATTGTCTGCCTGTGTGTTGACCTGGCTTTCCATGGTGTTGGAAGAGTCATTGTTACCCCCAAAAGCTTGGCGGGAATTGGAAATGTCTGAGTCTCCTGAAAAACCGGTTTAAGTCAGTATATAGTTGTCCCAAGTTTGGTTCAACGACACTTGGACTGAAACCTAGTCCCAGATCTAGTACCTCTTTGGTGATTTTGGGGATTGATTTGGATGATAAGTTGACAACAAAAGGTTTTATTGTTGGTTGGTTGGTTGGCGGTTTTATATCTAAAAAATATGTCGTAGTTACAGCAGTTAGACATTGTTCCAATGTAAGTGACAGAATGATTATAATTTATAACTATGTCAGTTTTTTTAACAGTTGGAACACCATGTTCAGTGTTTTTAGATCCGCTCTCCAGCCAGGAACCAAACCGTACCAGTAACCTGTTGTACAGAGCACCCACACCGGACGATTGGTGGGAATAACCATTCCCAACAGGACTCATCAACACCACAGAATTCCTGACACATTGGGACGTGGACTGGCGGGAAGAGGAATTAAGACCAGAATCACTCCTGGCTCTTCTAGAAGATTTATAAAGGTAAGAAACACTACCGCTCTATCTTATCGTTCACAAACTGTGTTCGCAATATCACCAAAAAAACTATTATTTGGATACAACTGAAACTACTCCTCTGCAACACAAAAACTCAAAACATCTTATGGAAATATTCTTAATCAGAATATGTCAGTCCTCTGATGAGTAAAGCCATAACAATGGCACAAAACGCTAGTAGTCTGGATCAACATTGGACCATTTTCGCTAACACGTTAAACAATGACCAACATAGTCCTCTTTACCAAAAAAAATTGATAGCTCTGCAAAACCCAGCAGAGCCACAAAAAATCACTCATCACCCCATTATTCCTTGCCAAAAAACCACCCGCCAAGTATACAAACAGAAAGTGTATAAAACCAACACAACAGTTATGTATACAAACAACCGGGTATATGCAACTATTAATATACACATATAATGACACCATTGAGTACATAACAAAATATCCAACCGGGTATGACAGGGGACAACCGGGTATTCAGGAAAACATACCCACACAATCAAACGGGTATACAATGACAAAAACAATTAAAAACTACCCCAACAAACAGGTACAAGTACACACCCAAACAGGTATAAGTACACAACCAAACGGGTACATTTGGTGTGGCCAAAGGGTATAAAAGGAGCGTGCAAACAGCACATCGGCATCCAGACTCAACTGACCCATCAGTTCGCATCAGGACAAACCAGAAGCAACGCATCAAGCTTTTAGAAAAGTTAAATCTGTATATATTTGTAAATATTGTATATAAAGCCGTTGACTCACACACAGCAATTTAGGGGGGTAATCCCCACTTTTCCATACTGTACCTATCATCGCCAGCGGTGATTAAAGGGAATCTCGTCAGCATAGGTTAGTCCTATATTTGGTGATGGTTATTTTTTGTCACAATTTTTATTTCTTACTAAAATGGTGATGGTTTGTGTTCTTTGTCATTCTATCAGAGAGTATATGAAATGAAGCTTTCGTCTGATGTCTGATAGTACTTTAGCATGAGTACATAGAGAGTGTATAGGACATTGAGGTCATCGCTCCCTCTTTAAAAGAGAATGTTAAATGGTCATGACTCTCAACATTGGTTGTGTTATCCGATGTCTAAGTCATTTCCTGATTGTGTTTACATACACAATTTCAGATGTTTTTTCTGCTCCAGAAGCAAAAGAGCTTGCTCTTCCAGGGATGAGCCGGTCTTCTGACCTTCGCCTCCCTCCCGCCAAATTCTCTTACGAATTCCGGCTATATCATAGAGTATCAGGGTGGTAAGTATACTCTTGATGTGAAATAAACTAAATCACAGATTTCTTTTTTCACGAGAGAGTTGATAATTACCACCCTGATATGATCCCGGCCTCTCCGCCCCACAGAGGCTGGGTCTATGAGAGTTTTATGTTGCAATTATGTCAGCCAATAATTTGAAATAGAATGAAACGGCCCCGCACATGCACGAGTTTGGACCGCACATCCGCTGGACTGTCAGTTGAGTAACCTGCCCGGGGGGGGGGGGTTCTTTTTAATGCTGAGTTTATTGAAGCTAGGTCGATATTTGGCAAATATCATAGAGTATGAGGGTGGTAAGTATCAACTCTCTCGTGAAAAAAGAAATCCGTGATTTCGTTTAGTTACTTTCCTGAGTAGTGTAGCAGATCTGTTGTCTTAGCAATAATTTATTTCTCCCCAAGCGTGGAACTGGCATGGGGTGCTTATGTAGTTTTGACATCTAGATTGATTTTTCTCTACCCGCAATGGCAATTCAAACGGACCATAGTTACCACATATGATATAAAGTTCAATAATTTTTTCCTATTTTTCGGTAGGCAAAACACTTATGTATGTATGATTACTGTATTCTGTGGCTGTAGTAGTATAAACATCCTACAGCTGCAATCAGTCCTTCGCTTTTGCCCACTGTGTCTTGTCCTCAGCCAAAATCCTTAGCTTCCTCGGGTCCATTCTTGACTTGAGTGTACCTAATCCTGCTTTCTTGAGGTCACCTCGTAGCACGCTTAGCAGATTTATGCAATGACGTCCTCTCCTGGCTCTGTATTTTCTGGATCCGAGTAGGGCGAATTCCAAGACTCTGTGCTGGTATGTCTTCTGGCATCCTTAGCACATGGCCAAACATGGACCATTTTTGCTGGGCGACTTTTACAGACAGCAGTGGCGTATTACACATCTTGTATAGTGCATCATTGGAAATTATGCTCTCTGGCCATCAGTGTCCAGTGGTGGTGGCGTAGGTGTTTGTGGTGGCAGGCGTCAAGTTTGTCTAGAGCTGCCTTTGGAGCTGCGCAGCTGTTACAGTTATACATCATCAAGGATACGCTGGTTGCATTGTATAAACGTAATTTTTTTACCAAGGGCATCTTTGATCTACAAATCCATAGCTTCCAGAAGGCCTGGAAAGCTATGTTCCCCATGATGCAGCAATGTCAGCAGTACTGCAAAGCAGTGAGCCCAGGATTTTAGTTTTCCTCCATGGTTCGCCGCCACGGTGTGGATCGTCATTTTCTTGAGTTTCATGCTTTGTAGATAGGTATATGTGGGTGAACTCTGTTTTGGGTTCATTCATAAAGAGATTCTCAATTTTTAGTTTGCTTGCAGCTATTGGGAGAAATTTGTCAAGGGGTTTCTTTTCTTCATCTATAAAGTCCACATCATCGGCATATTCCATCTCTAGCGGCATGCCCGGTATTGACACCGGGGGGTTTGGTTTTGTGGAATTTTCCAGCACGGATTTCAATGCAGCAGCCAGGTAACAGGTGAAGAGCACAGGGGATAGACCATCTCCCTGTGGAGAGCCAATTGATGTCTCAAACTCTACAGACTTCACTGACTTGACTCGTACGCTCAGCTTGGTGTCTGCAAGCAGTAGTCTCACTAGTCGTAGCTCCTCTTCATTGCAACTGGCCTGGCGTAATACTTCTAGGATTTTTGAGCGCTTAATTGTGTCGAAGGCTCATGACATGTCAATGCCCATTTTGTGGAAATCCCAGTGTTTGGGCATGGCTACTGACACAAGCATGCATTGAGCCCATACATTGTCTGCACAGCTGCGTCCACGTTTGAAGCCACTTTGACATGATCCGGTGAAGTCGTCGATCTTGTTTCGGATGCGACATAGAGTAACATTGGATAGGATTTTCCGTATACTGTTAAGGAGCACAATGGACCACAGATTGTGTGTGGTGGGGGGGGAGGGGGGGGGGGTGGCCAGGTGGCTTCTTGGGCTTGGGTAGCGCGATAAGGATGCCTTGGCCTACAGCATCGCCGGGAAGGTGGTGCATGAAAGCTGAATTGAATATGTGTGTGATCGGTTTTGAGATAATGTCACTTGCATATTTGAATAGTTCATTGCTCATACCATCAAGTCCAGATGCATGTCCATTTTTCAGGGCTTTAAGTGCTTTCTCAACCTCTGCTGTATTAATTGGTGTTAGTAATGGCCTGGGGTCTCCTGAGAATGGGTGCAAGGGCTCATCATCATGGTCAGTGAACACTTATGTTCATTTTTAATACCACATTTACCAATTTCCAAAAGAAAAACTGAAAGATTAAAATTTTTTAATGTTTTGGCTGAAATTTGCTACATGTACGACCTGGTTATCACGAAAAGCGGAATATAACCTGATCTGGATTTACAACTATAGATTACGTTTTGTGTTTGTATCAAACCCGTTTATAGCATTATTGTCGGTGACAGACTCCTTTGCTCAAAGCATAAAAATGACATCAGTTCACCGCCTCACTAGAGTTGAAATTACACGATAACATCACCCTCGAAAATACATGACGCAATACTGAGATTGCATCTGTTGACCAGATAGTGGATATTTATAAACAGTAAGTTTATCTTAGGGTTTATCTTTATTTTTATGCATGTTTTATTTCAGTGAATGTTTGCTAGTTACGAAATTGACAAAATTTGTTTATAAAATTCCTACTCTTATATTAAATTGGCAAAAATGTGCTTACACCCTCGAAAACCCATTATCCGATGATATATGGAAAATATGTATTGACAATTTTCAGTGACGTACAGCTATATTGCTACCTCTCAATGTTTCATGACATTGGTGTAGAACAGATCATTAAAGAGACAAGGGACGATGCAACACTGGACCTGTTCCTAACAAACCACCCCAGTCTCGTCAACAGAGTAGAAGTCCACTGACACACATCACTGAGATCTGCAGCAAATGATACAGAACCGTAGGACTATTGCGGAGAAATTTATCATTCTGTTCCCAAGAAATCAGACTTCAAGCATACATGGGACTGATTAGACCAGTTCTGGAATATGCAAGTACAGTTTGGGACCCTCATCAGATAACTCTTCAGGACAAACTAGAAAATGTGCAAAAACGTGCAACTAGGTTTAATCACCTCAAACTATTACTATGAACCAGGCAGTATGACAAATATAATCATACATGAGAGTCTTAGTGGATACACTGAATAAAGGATTGGAACAAATTATGACAGGAGCAGTATAGAAAACTGCAAATCCTACAAATAAATTTACCGGATTAATCAGAAGCAAAACATGTCTAAACTGGCTACTTGACGAATGCATGGCAAAAATAATGTCCTTTGGATGTTTCGTCATAACTAATCAAGATCAAGTCTTACCGAGTCAAATGCCTTGGCAAAGTCTAGATATAGAGCATCGATAGAGCTGCTGTGATCGATTGCATTTGACCATATATCTAAGACTTCAGTTAGCTGTGTGACACAAGAACGCCCTTTAATAAATCCGTGTTGACTTGGTACAGTTAGGGCGTTTTGTTCAAGATGGCTTACAATAGAATCTTTTATAATGGACTCAATGAGTTTACAGATTATGGACGTAAGGCTTATAGGGCGATAGTTATTAACCAAATGTTTGTTTCCCTTTTTGAAAAGTGGAGATACATGACCTAATTTCCAGATTTGAGGTAGCTTACCCTCTCTCAATGAACTAGAGTAAAGATGTAATAATGGGCAGACAATTTCAAGTTTGAGTTCCTTTAAAACACGGGGATAGATTCCATCAGGACCTGCAGACTTGTTAGTTTTTAGATTATCAATTTTTTTAATTATCATGTCACGAGTGACCTCGATATGATGTAATGGAGCAATGAAATGTCTACTGTTGAAACTAGGCAACTGACTGATATCTTCATCTGTAAAGACAGATGCAAAATATGTGTTTAATGCATCTGTCTTTTCCCCGTCAGGTGTGGTTAGTGTGCCATCGGACTTCATGAGGTCACAAATTGTGCTTCGAGTTTTTATTTTGCTTTGTGCATATTTGAAAAATGCTTTAGGATTTGACTTTGCCTCATTTGCTAGTTTACGTTCAAAATCTCTTTCAGCTATTCGACATTCGTTTTTGGCCTGGTTTCTCGCTTTAGCATAATTTTTGTAGTCACTACTACTATGAGAATTTCTCCATTTTTGAATTGCCTGTTTCTTGGTTCTTAATTTTTCGAAAACACGATTGGTTAAGTATAATAATTTTTTCTGCTTATATTGAGGTCTAGATTTTGGTATGTATTCATCAGTTAATCGATTTATTTCCCTCGTTATCTCCAACCAGTCATGTTCTATGTCCCCAATAAATTTTGAATCCCAGTCTATAGATTTAGCATCTTTCCGCATATTGTCATAATCTCCCTTATATAGTATATAATGTGACATGGTTGGAGATTCAGTTACGTAGCATGAGAATGTAAATGTTAATGTTGCATGATGACTCTTACCAATTGGTACACCAGAAGATAAATCATTTACCATGTTTTCCTCATTTGTAATAATTAGGTCTAGGATATTTTGTTTTTGATTTCCCCTAAAATGAGTTGGTTCATTTGTATGTTGATGCCAGTATAAGTCCCTTAGCGTCTCAATAAATATATTAGCAGGGCTTTCGGGATTGGCGGGTGAGATGTCATTTATCCAGTCAATTTCATTATAGTTAAAATCACCCATTATAAGAAGGTGACTAGGTTTGAGACCTGATACATTGATTAGCAGGTCAGTTAGATTTTTATGGTTTTGAAGGTTGCAGTTGGGTGATCTATATATACATCCTAAAATCAATGTATCTGTGTTTTGGAGTCTAATCTGACACCACTTTGATTCAGTGAAAATCTCATCACCAGGAATGCTAATAGGACTAGCAGGAATCGTTCGTTACACTCGCTTTGCACTCGTCGTTCCGCTTTGTTACTCTTCCGCATTGTTCAGGGTTGGCATCTCTGGATGATCATACACGCAGCAACCCAGCTGTTAAAGTCGAAATCTTAAACAACCAGTTCGTGTCAAGTCTTTAGCAAAGAGGATATCAGATATTCCCCCCAGATGAACCATGAGAGCCTGCCATGGATACAATCACAGTGACTGTAAACGACGTTGAAAGGCTGCTGAAGGGTCTCAAGTCTCAACCCCCACAAAGCCAGTGGACCAGATGGTATTTCAACACGAGTCCTAAAAACTTGCAACCGAAATGGCTCCAACATTCACAGTGCTACTATTTCAGTGATCCCTAGATGAAGGTACCATGTCATCAGACTGGAGACTAGCTCATGTCACTCTAATCCCAAAGAAAGGCTGCAAGAATGACCCAGTCAACTACAGACTGATCTCCTTGACATCCATCTGTAGTAAACTGATGGAACACATCATCTGTCATAGCATACACGTAGTATCTCAACTTGACCATTACATCATCACAGACTGCCCTTTGGGATTCGGCAAAAAGCGATCCTGCGAATTACAACTATTCGCTGCAACAACT
Organism: Chaetoderma sp. LZ-2023a; assembly: GCA_034401795.1. NCBI lineage: Eukaryota > Metazoa > Mollusca > Caudofoveata > Chaetodermatida > Chaetodermatidae > Chaetoderma > Chaetoderma sp. LZ-2023a. Next base: position 134,425,530 of record CM067370.1, on the reverse strand, counting down.
GACTTCGCAACAGCATTAGACAAAAACGGCCAAAGAAATGTTGTGCTTCTTGATTTCTCAAAAGCATTTGACAAAGTAGCCCACCAATGTCTTCTGGTAAAACTCGACAACCTTGGCATACGAGGCAGAACCAAAGATTGGATAGAAATTTGCCTCATGAATCATACATAGCAAGTTATCCTAGTAAACGTTATAGCCATACCTCAGGTATACCACAGGATTAAGTACTTGGGGACCCTCTTGTTCCTGATTTACATCAATGACATGCCACAATTAGTCAAAGTGAACCTCTGACTGCTCGCTGATGATGCAATGCTTTCACATAGAATCGCTACTGCAGCTGGTGCCGAAGCTCTCTAACGAGACATTGAGAACCTGCAAAGTTGGGGGAAGAAATGGTTATTTGTATTCAATGCACCAAAATGTCTTGTGCTCACCATCAGCAGAAAGTGCAACCCCATCCAGTGTGAATACACGTTCCATGGTCACACACTCGAAAATCCAGCTTCAGCTAAATATCTTGGAGTCACCATCACCCATGACTTGAACTGGGAATAACACATGATCAGCAGCATCACAGCAAAGGCGAACAGTGCTTGTGCATTTGTTCACCGTAACCTCAAAGGCTGCTCCCAGAACATCAAATCCCGCTGCTACACCTCACTATTTAGCCCACGGCTAGAATACTCTTCGTCAATCTGTAATCCATACCAAGCAAACAACGCAAGGAAAATCGACATCTATGGTCCAGAGGCTAGCTGCAAGATCTGTAACAAATAAGTACTCCGGTGAAAGCAGTGTGACAAAAATGATGAAACAACTCAAGTGGGATAGCCTGCAGTCCATTAGACAAGATGTAACAAAGTCACTGTACTGTACAAGTTGGTGAATGACTTGGTCGAGGCTCCAGACTGCAAAGCAAAACTACAGAGAACTGCCGCCAAAATAAGAGGGCATGAAGCAAAATTCCTCATCACTTCCACTGGGCGTGAAAACTGCAGCCGATCCGCCAACCTTCAAACTGGGACTGTCGACAAACCGTGCTCGGCCAATTAAACAGGAAGAGTTTGATCCTTGATAAAACATGGTTATCATGGACCAATCAAAATTTTGGGTTTGATGGACATATTGGATTTTTTTATTGGCTAGATGGAACCTACGGTTCAATCTGATTGTGTGGTCGTCCTATATCATTAATTTCCCACTAAATATCGATTATACTGAATTCCCAATTTTGTATTTTATGTCTTGTTACTGCTGAATTTAAAGTATTAAATGTATGTCTGTTCAAATCCTTAATGGTTCAAATACTAATGGTCCAGGTGAGCTCATTGGTATGTTAATCATGGGTTTGGGTTTTAGAAAACCAATATAGGGATCCGATTTGTCACTCAAATATCTGACATCATAATCAAACATATCACATGTTAACTGACATCACAATGAATATGATGTACTGGAAACTCTGTCATAAAAATCGAAAAGTCTGTCAGAAAAGTATATGAATTGTATGTCTTTGGTGAATTTACAATTTGCATACTCATTCTGTTGAATATTTTGAAACTAATTTGACTGGGAGCTGTTGCTTGTTGCTACCATAGGCAACAACAGCTATGCTGCTCTAGGAAGCTACTGCCACCAGTCAAATTATTTTTAAAATATTCAACAGCTTGCCTGTATAGTTACCCCGAAATTAGATTATGGGAATTCAGGTTTCAAATCGATTGCAACATCAGACCTGTCTACAATTACGGATTGTCCATAGTTTTTGCGTGAATTAAAGACTTCATTAATTCGTACGTGTTCATGCTTTTATAATTGCCGTATGTGATTACTGAATTACTGAAAGCCTCTGAAAACTACTGAAAAACCATTACTGATTGACAAGTTAAAATTACTGAAAATCATGGTTTTCCCATTGAAAATTACTGATTGAGTTTGTAGGGGTAGGCAGGTCTGCAACATTCGCAAAAAGTGGGCTGACTTTAGCTTGAACTGGGCAGGGCATAACCAGAAATGGATTCCTCTTATGATAATAATATGGTTTATTGTTTGTGTTTCCTTATTTGGCTCAAAATGTTGTGTTACCCATTACTAGAGAAGAATAATAATTACGTATAGCTCTGGGGAGAACTCTTATTGAATGTCGGGTAATAACATTACACTGAATCTTTGAGACTCAGTCTGAATGATTGAAGTTCGTTCTTTCGTTCACTTGTTTTTTTGGCCGCTTACACCCAGATGTATTTGATCCATGACTCGCTCTTAGAGGTGTGTCCCAGAAGGGTTGCGGTGCTTCCCCGAAGGGTTGCTCTAAATAAAGATCAAAACTTAAATAATCAAACTTATGATGTTGCTAGGGGTGTATGCATTGCCTGTTGTTGCCTAATGAGCGGTTGTTGGCACATGTAAGTGTTGTATGCCGGCAGAAATCAGGCAAACATTTTGTAAATAAAATTAGAAATAGATTAAGATAACTGTGTGTCATTAATTAAACAAGAAACAGGAAAATTGAAATTAAAAGTTAGTGTTTGCAAACAAAAAATCAGAACGTAGAACTTAAAAGTATAACCTGTTGCCATTAGAAATAATGAGTTGAATGCAAGTGTTGCTATTTGGGAATTAAGAAGGGCCTACTGGTCACATCAAGTCGCTAAGAAAAACCCTTTCATACTATTACTTAAGTGTTAAAACATTGATACAGCAGCAGGGGAAAGGAGAGCAAAGCAACTCGTAATTGCATCATCAGGCAAGGCACCACTAGGAACACAGCAGCGAGTAAGTGACACCAGCAGTATCTCCACATAGCATCTCTCCAGAATGGGTTGATTGCGGCACAACTAGATAAACCTGCCAAAAAAACATGTCCTTTGTCTCGTCATAATCTCCCTCTGACTCGTCGTTGTGACGCCAACTTGGTCTGTCATCAATACTTGAAGACAGTGTGGCCTGCTTTCATAAATAGTATTGTCCACAATTACTAAGAATAGAATTTGTTTCCACATAAAGTATTGTATGTTCTCCCTATGGGGATTTGATAATGGCTGCGGTGATGATGTGAAGATGTAACAAGTTATTTCTTTGATTATTTCGCAAAGCAGATTAACCATTTTCATTACCAATTTACAGAGACCGTGTTTCTATGTTTGTTATATATTTATATGGAACCTGTGGAGTATTTTGAAAACAATATGGTTTATGTGGCGGTCATGGCTCAGTCAAAATGACCAGCATGATTTTAACTACAATGTATATCGTGTAGCAAATAGTATGTGCATGCCTATTTTGTAAAATGTGTTTGCTATATTATTAGTCCTAGTTGTTACAGGAATACTGGACTCATGTCAAATGTATCCATGATAGCGCAGGTTACTGGTCCAATACTGGGCTGTATTCGCCCGCTATTGGTACAGTACCGGCTCAGTAACCTGCATTATCAGGGTATCTGTTATATGGCATAGAGATTCCATATCAAACACTTTCAAATGTTAAATTTAATCTTTATACTTACCGATAACTTTAATTTCCTTTTTAGGAAATTCATTAATGTCGTATTTTGTCTCCCTATTTTTTCACGCCGATTGCTGTGAGGTCAAAAGTCTATTTTGAAACCAATAATGCTGAAAGCTGTTGCTGCCTGCTTTTGGCCTCATAATTAGCACATGTCTTCATAACCCCAAGCTCATACGTCATAGGCAGCAACAGCTCCCAGTCAAATTAGTTTGAAAATATTCATTAGAATTTTCCTTGCATCCTAACAAATTTGTAATTTCTGGCATATGATGGATAAAGGGTTAAAAACTGAATCGCTTTCTTTGACATGATGCCTATAAGATGGTGTATATTCCTTCAATTGTATGTCAGTTAGTTTGTTCTTGTTCCAAGCTTTTAGTGTATATTGTGGCTTCCTGCATGGTGTTGTGTTAGATGTGTAGTGTGTCTTTGTCTCTATCTAATTTCCAGATGGTTTTGAACTAGTTTCAGTCGGCAAGTTCTGGTGCCAGTTATTCAGTCAATTCTTCATCGATACAGACTCAGGAAAAGATGGCCACCGTGATGACATGGTCTTCTACGTCAGGAAGATATTGGAGAACAGAGGAGGAAAAGGTCAGATCGAGGTATGTACATGTGTTATATATTTTGTATATATAGACTGATCAATAACAACTCCCCATCCCCATCATGATGCAGTAACCGTTTAAGTTTTAACCCTTAAATTGACTTTAAAAATTGTAAATTTTCTCATAGAAAATGTCTTTTCACTTCAAGAGTATACTTACCTCCCTAATACTCTTTGATATTGCTAAATATCGGCTTTCACTCAATAAAACACTCAGATTAAAAAAGTAAGGTGCCCCTACTGGGCAGGTAGTCAGAAGACAGTCAGGCGGATGCCAGCCCCACCACCGCGCATGTGCAGACTAGTACTTTCTCTTTGCTAATTTATTGGCAGAGGGTTCCCATGCAATTTTTTGCTCTAAAGTTTTCTGCTAGTTTTCTGAAAAGTTGTATTGAAATCTACATGTACCTAGTGACTGATGTCTCAACTTCATAAAGGCGCTAGAGGAGGGCCCAGGACCTACCCATCAGGTGACTTCAATTATATTTTAGTGAGTTTGTCCCGTTGTAATGTGTTTCCGGAACTCACGTTTATTGTGATAAGCGCCTAAAATAACTGGTTTATTTCTAACTGGCACTATGAAATACTAATCTCTCTTTGTGTTTATGTCCATAGGTATCTATCTATGATTTAACAGGACAGCACATTGTCAGAGGGTTTGTTTTTCTCTCCCCCAAGGTTCCATTTCCTACTAACATTGTTAGGTTATCTAACCAAAAGTTCTATGCCCAGTGAGTTAGAGGCCTCGGAAGAAGGTGTTCTCACTTTGCCCTCTTGGTCCACATCCTTCCCTTTAAAGGTGGAGAGAGTTCAGAGGTCATAGTGTTGGTGGAGTTTCCAGTACATCAGAGAGGATGGTTTGTCTATGCTAAAGACTCAGGTATTCTAGTTATGATATGAGGCACTTCGATTATATTTGAAAATATTTATGAAATCTGCTGCCATTTTATCATTGTTTATCTGATGTTTGTATAGCCTGTATGTTCTATCCTTTCTAGTTAGGATGTTCTGGATATGAATACAATTCGTCCTTACACCTGGATGTTTGTTTCGGATCGATTTAACTTCTTATTTTTTAAGTTATGACGTCATAATCAGCCTTGCACTTTATTAACATTTAAAGTTTTGCCCAACGCTGGTTTATTATCTTTGTAGGTGGTCTTTATGACCACCTTCTCTCTCCTTTTTATTTTGATTTTGAGTTACTAATTCTTTAACTAAAATACTCATTGTCTTTGTCCTCTGGCCTGTTTCAGAGATCTGGTTGTCCTTCGTGTGGTCGGTTTCTGAAAGAATGTTTCGCCCCTCATCTCTGTTTCCGTCATTAGCTCGCCCCCCCCCCCCCCCCCCACTGCTTAAATGCGAAATATGTAAACAGTGGGGGTGGGGGCAAGCTAATGACGGAATTTTTATCGTTACAGGCAAAGGAGAAGGTGGCTGAGGAGGAGAGAAGAGCGAAGAGAGAGGTGTCTGGTAAGAATGGTAAGAGGAAGGCCTCATCCTCTGTGGATATGGAAGCCTTCCGAGTTGAGATGTTGGGGGAGATGAAGAGGACAATCAAGGATTTGGTTCCAGAGTTGCTCCGTGGCATGCTTCCTGGACCAAATCTTTTGTTGTCCTCTTCATCTGCTTCGGAGCAGGTAATCCCCGCCTCTGAATCTGGTTTCCTTAGGACCATACCAGTTTTCGAGCAAAATTCAGAGGTGGCCCATTACAGGGGCCGGTCCAGGACACTGGCAGCAGGCTTGCCACGCCGGTGATCCATGGACGGGTGTCGCTGGAATCTGGTGCCTGCTTATCAGGCCAGGATTTTCCGCACACCGCAGGTACCAGTTCCTCCTATGGTACCCTTCCTGGCCAGTCCGGGTTAGCATTCTTCGCTGACCCGGGGTCTAATTTTTCTGACCAGGATGGAGAGGATTATCTGCTGGGTTATCCTTCTGAGTCGTGACCATGGACATTGACGTCTGTGCACCCCTCGCGGGGAATACAAGCGACATTATCCATGGTTCTACTCACGCAGGAGTAGGGTTCACGGCACAGAAGGTGGCCCGGGTTGGATCTGATGGCCAGGTCTACCGCATACCTCGGCTTGCCGATAGTGTAGCAGGTGCTGGTCAGGGCCGTGGTATGGTGATAAGCGCCCCAAGCAGTACCACAGCGCCTACTCCTGGTCAAGCCAGTCAGTTTACTATGCCTGCTCTTTCGGGCCCGCATGCTTTCTCTGGCTTGCCATGAGTGTCAGGTTATCCAGCCTCATGCACGCCAGCGAACGCTCAGGAGGAAGACGAAGGCCCTCGTCTTGTAGAGCTTTCGCAGGTAGCCACAGAGGAGGACTGGTCGGACGCTTGTCAGTGGCTTATAAGCGTCAGGCCAGACCTGCCTGTGGAACAGTCGGCCAGCCAACGGGATCACCGCCCGTGATTGGCAGGTAGATCGGCTGTTAGCGCAATGCCATCTCTGCCGCTGGCGGAACATATTGTAGATTGTTCACAGCGGCAGAGACGTCCATCAGCGTGCATGGATGTCTCGCGAAGGCCCCTCGCGAGGTGGCGAGGAGTTGCCGCATCGTGTCTGATGAGTATCAGAAATACGGTGTGGTACCTAAGTCGAGTGTGGATGACCGTGCGGCGTTAGGTTAGGACACGCGGCCAGGCTCCCGGTCTGACACCGGAGAGCTGTGCTCGAACGCTTTGCGTTCAGAAAATACCGCGTTGCGCGATGCGGAGGAGAGTGGGAGAGCGTCTATTGCGGCGCTTTCTCATGTCTCCCAGCTGTTACAGGGGGTAGTAACGGCATCCGCGTCGCGCCAGCCTAGCCCGGTAACGGTCCAGAGAGCCATCCAGGATGGAATCAACTTGGCTCTGGATTGTTTAACCCGGGCTTTGACCAGGAGTGTCCAGGTGTGGCACACATTTGCTCTAGACAACCTGTGCCCATCTCAGAACCTGTATAATAGGCTGCTGCGTACACCTATGGCAGGTCCTGGTCCTGGAGGGATGTAGGCACCAGGAGATGGTCACTGCTCAATAACCAGAGGGCTTTGCGCGAGCAATTTGAGGTGCTCCGCAGAGAGCACGTTTGTGCAGCACCCCCTGCATATCATCCCCTGCAGGTTCGAGGTGGCGGTGGCCAGGTCAGAGGCCAGCCACCAACGCAGCGTCGGCCTCGGCCGCGCATGATTTGGCCTGCAGCGAGGGGGCCGCAGACTCCTCCAGCGCAGCCAGGCAGCCGCCCGGTGCGCGTGGCGCTGGTCGTGGCGTGCGAGGATCTGGTTGTGGTAATCGTGCCTGATGGGTCGGTTATGACGGTGAGAACCACTCCGGTGCTTCTGGCCAAGGAGACAGTGCCACTCTTGCACTCCTTATGTCCACCTCTCTCCCTAGATAGTCCAGTGGGAGGCCGATTGGCCCACCACAAGCAAGAGTGGGAACGGTTGACTCAGGACCGTTTAGTCTTGCGATGGCTACCAGTCGGGTATCATCCCGATTGGATAACAGGCCCTCCATCACGACTCTCTGGTGCCAGTCTTGACTCAAATTCCAAGAGATCCAGATCAACGGTTGTGTATAGAGGAAGAGATAAATTCCCTCATACAAAAAGGAGCAATTCAACTGGCGCAAAAATGTATGGGCTTCTATTCAACCGTGTTCCTAGTATCAAAGAGCACTGGAAGGTGGAGACCAATTCTCAACCTCAAGCCATTGAACACGTTCATAGACACACCCAGTTTCAAGATGGAGACAGTGAAATCGGTGTTGGCAGGGTTAGAGAGGGGAATGTGGACAGCTTCAATAGATTTGAAGGATGCTTATTTCCACATTCCTATAGCGAGAAGTTTCCGTCGCTTCCTGAAATTCGCATTCCAGGGCAGACAGTGGGAATTCAGGGTATTACCCTTCGGAATTTCTACGGCTCCTCGGGTCTTCACCAGGGTGGTTCTTCCAATAACAGCATACCTCCGCAGGAGAAGCATAGCAATCCACATGTACATAGACGACTGGCTGTTAAAAGCACACAACCAGGAAAGTTTATCAGCAAATCTGGAGATAGTTTTGAAAACTCTCACAGACTTAGGCTGGATAATCAATTAAAAAAAATCAGAGCTGACTCCATCCCAGAAGTTTGTCTACCTGGGAATGTTTTCGATCTGGAGATAGGATATGTTTATCCTACTCAGGAGAGGGTTCAGATACTCATCTCAGTAATACAGTCAGTGTGCAACAGTCGTCATGTCCTGGCACGGGTTTACATGAGAATGCTGGGGTTGATGGTTTCTCTGGAAGCAGTCATTCCTCAAGTGGCCTTACGCAGGCAGCCGATCCAGTTATTTCTCATGACGCAATGGACTCAAGAGTACACGTTCACTGGACTCAAACGTGTCAGTGCTGGAGCCTCTAATTCACCACCTTGTTGAAGACAGAGAAAATCCTGGCGGGGATGATGCTAACCCCTCCTCACCCTCAGTTAACGATGTATACATATGCATCGATGGAGGTGTGGGGAGCTTGCCTGGAAGAATCCACGATATCAGGGCTTTGGAATCTGGAACAGTCACAAGAACATATAAATCTACTGGAATTACGAGCAGTAGTCCTGGGCCTGGAACATTTCTTACAGAAAGTTCAGGATAGGAGTGTTCTAATTCGATCAGACAACTCAACAGTAGTGACTTACATAAACAGCCAGGGCGGAACGAAGTCGCCCAGTCTGTATGATGACATGGAAACTGCTTTGCTGGTGCCTGAATCACAGGATTACCTTGAAAGCAGTTCATATTCCGGGAAGGTTAAATCTGCTAGCAGACTCATTGAGCCGAAGGATGAGCGTTTTACCTATGGAATGGCAACTGAATCAATGTGTGGCGGATCGTCTGTTCAACCACTGGGGGAAACCCAACATAGATTTATTCGCAATGAAGAAGAATGCGAAGATGACGACGTACATCTCTCCGATTTCAAAATATGAGCGCTATCGCAACAGATGCGCTAGCTATCAGCTGGGTAGGAATGTATGCATACGCATTCCCTCCAACAATCCTGATTCCAAAAATTCTTCCGAAAGTCAGACAGGAGGAGTGCCAAGTGCTTCTGATCGCCACAAAGCCGATCATGGTATACGGATCTGCTGGACTTTCTGGTCTGCAATCCGGTTCCTCTGCCTCTGATGGACAATATTATCTTCCAGTGCAAGGCCCTTCACAGCAATCCGTCGATGTTCAGATTGACTGCGTGGATGTTGTCAAGGAATCTAGAATTAAGGAGGGCTTTTCTGAGCAAGCAGCCATGTTTATGGCAAAAGCCAGAAGGGGGGTCAACCTTATAAAATCAACAGATTTGCAGAATGGTGCTCAAAAAGATGTATTAATCCAATGGATTCATCTATTCAGGTAGTAGCTGATTTCCTCTGTCACCTGTATGATGCCTATAGCCTCGAGCCTAACTCTCTTGCTGGTTATAAATCAGCTTTAATGTCAATTATCCCTTGCTTGGCTGATAGGGGAAGTGATGAAGTAAGTACATTAAATACTTTAATTAAGGGCATGGGCAATCTAAGACCAAGGAATCCCCCAGTGATTCCGTCTTGGAGTTTATCTCTAGTGCTTCAGCTACTAGGTGATAGAGCTGGGCGGTCTGACGGTAGTTCCGTGAGGACCGCGGTATACCGTGAACCGATACCGTGACCGTTGCCATTTCCAAATACCGTGAATACCATCCATAATGTTTGAGCAATATTTGAGAAATATATTCATAAAATCTGACTTGATCAAGGGTAAATAAGTGCTAATAGTGCCAAAAATACAGGCATCCCTAACTATTAGCCGAGTTGAGGTGAAAGGGTCGTTGTAAAAACAAACATCAAGACGTCAATTACAAAATAATGACAGGCAGAATTGTATGTCAAACGTACATCTTGAAAGTCTCACGGTAAAATTGCTTTATTTAAAACATCTACCATTCTCTGGCCGTCAGCCGGTAGTAATTACACTATAATATATTCCCTATTCCCGTTTCTATTATTTGTAATTTATTACTCCAAGCATTTTGTCACCGAACAAACACGCTAGAATAACAAAATAACATACAAACTGCGTGCTATTCAAACACAACAGCAATCTCGCAAAGACGTATCTGATTGGTTGGTCATGAACTAGACCGTGGGAAAATACATTACTACGCTGAATTTATCAATGAAAATTTACTAAAACGTAGTATTTGCTTGCGCCGTTTTGATCACGTGCTAATTTATTAACAACAAGCAGCGTTGAAGTCGTTATTTTTTATTTTTCTGGCTTGTTTTAAGAAATTTCTTTAAGAATTAAATCCAGTTTAAATAACGACACCTAAAAATTATAGTGTTTTAGTTTTTGTAATTCATTTTTCAACTGGCTACACGTCGGAAGTTCACGGAAATATCTTTTTACATGCATTGTTCACGTGAAGCATGGCGAGTAATGAGTCTGCACATCGGGTACTCGGTAATTATCAGAAGCTTTGGAATCGGCTATATTCAATGTCGTGTTATATGTATGTGTATAGGCCTGTTTTCGCGAGTAACAGAATATACGACTCCAACAGAAATAAAAGAGTACAACACTCGCCCCGTTTAAATACTCGCGGATTTTGTCTGGACTCTGTTTATCAAAGCGCTCGACTGCCAAAATAAAATTTACCGTTTGCTGGTCGCATGCATTAATAGCAAGAACACTCCAGATTGAAAATAGTGCACCCCAATGCCTCAAACAGCGGATTAAAGTTAGCGAGTCGACCACACCCGTTGACCGATATTCCCGTGAATGATATTACATCAATAAAAATAGTGACCTAATAAAATCGTGAAACTAAACAGTCGCAATAGCCATGTTTTTCCTCTCTAAATCAGGAAGCCGATTTATTTATTTTACCTATATTTACCGTTGATTGGAGATGGAAGTGAAAAGGAAATGGGAAAAATTGTTCTAATTTCGTGGCATGCCTCACGCTCAGATGACGGTATACCGTGGTACTGCGGTATTTTTTCATGGTACCGATACCGTCATGTAAATATCAATACCGCTCAGCTCTACTAGGTGATAAGCCTTTTGAACCACTTAGTTCCATTTCTATGAAAATGTTGACACTTAAAACTGTATTTTTAATTGCTGCAGCCTTGGCTAGGCGTAGAAGTGAAGTTCATGCCTTATCAGCCGAGGCAGACCGTTTTGTGGTTACAGGGGAAGGCCTTAAGCTTCTACCTAGGATTAATTTCATGGCTAAGAATCAGTCTTTGAAATATCCAGGTCTAGCTTTGACTAGATATGATCCTAATTCAAAAGCATGATGTCCAGTCCGAGCATTAAACCAGTACAAACAATGTACTCAGGAATGGTGGACGGACCCTACAGCGTTATGGTTGTCATATATTGAACCCCATGGCAAGGCATCTAAGGACACCATTTCCAGGTGGATTGTAGAGTGTATTCAATTTTGTCATAAATCCACCACAGGTGAACAAGTTGACATGGCCAAGACTCACAGTGTCCAGGGCGTAGTGGTTTCCACTGCCCTGTTTAATGGGGTCCCTGTGGATGACATTATGTCGGTAGCTCAGTGGCACTGTGAGTCAAGTTTTACAGACCATTACCTCCATGACACCTCGAATCCTCTCACCTTTTCGATATTGAAAAAATAATTTAGGTGTACATATTTGATGAGGTTTCCTCATTTTAAAAATATATTTCACATTTAATCAATGGAAACAACCTCTTATTTGAACTGCATCAGTCTTCACCAATGGGGAGATGATGACAGCAGCCAAACTTCACACGGTCAGTCTTGTTTTTGTGTTGTTCATTGTTAAGTGTGTTGTCACCTGACCTTTCGTTATTAATATGGTGATGGTACGTGTTTTATGTGTGATTTATTTTTGAGAGTATACGAAAATGAAGCCTTTTCGTTTATTGCCCTATAGTACATGGCACTTGTACGTAGAGAGAGCATATGGGACATTGAGGTCATTCAGTCTTCCTCCCAAGGAGAGGGGGTGGGGGTGGTGGGGAGCGCATATGACATATGGTCATCTCTCAACCATCGGTTGTGTTAGCCGATGTTCAAATCTTTCCTGATTGTGTTTCCACACAATTTCAGAAGTTTCAGTGCCTTTAACACAGAAAAAGCGCATAGGGAAGAGCTGGTCTTTTGACCTCGCCTCCCTCCCGCCGAATTCCCTGACGAATTCTGGCAGTATCAAAGAGTATTAGGGAGGTAAGTATACTCTGGAAGTGAAATAAACAAAATCACGGATTACTTTTTTCACGAGAGAGTTGATACTTACCTCCCTAATACGGACCCGGCCTCTCCGCCCCACTGAGGCTCGGTCTTCAGGCTCTTGTAAAGTTGCATAGTGTCAGCCAATAAATTAGTCAGGAAGTACTAGTCTGCGCATGCGCGGTGGTGGGGCTGGCATCCGCCTGACTGTCTTCTGACTACCTGCCCAGTAGGGGCACCGTAGTTTTTTAATCTGAGCGTTTTATTGAGTGAAAGCCGATATTTAGCAATATCAGAGTATTAGGCAGGTAAGTATCAACTCTCTTGTGAAAAAAGAATTATTCGTGAAAGTTTCTCACTGGAATGACTGGATCAGTTATCGAGCCGGTCATTCCAGTGATAAATACTCCAAAATAGGCTTCTCTTTGTATGCAAATAGACATTTCTCAAGACCACTGCTGAAGTCGTATTTAGCCTGTTTGAGTGTTGAAGTGATAACCCTTTAATATTCAAACCACTCAGAAATCGAATCTGATGTGGTTTACAGACATGTCAGAAATGTTCATTTGCAGGTCAAGAGAATACATTTTTTTACAATTTACTAATTGAATTCTCGGTTAGTTTACCAAGCCAGTCATACCATAGCTGCCATAGACCCAAACACGATGACTTGAACTCTTCTAAATGAGTGTTCACCAGACTTGGCATGCATGTATCCCACGTCATCCTAAAGAATTTTATTGATCCTGTGGTCAAAAGGCCAGAGGTTGTAACGATCTAAATATGTAAATTGGTTTTCGGATGATGACATGTGGCTTCACATTATCTCTGTAGTGGGCTGAAGAAGCCTCATGATATTAGCATCAAAGATCATCATAGTGATGAACCAATTGCACAAATTTCATCTCTGAATATTTGTTTGTTACAGTTACAGTTGGTTACACCCATGGTGTTACAAAGAAGCCTATTGATTTTGGGTGTGTTGACCCATGTATGGAAATTTACCTTTTCCTGATAATAGCACTAGGCATGTATTTTAGCAATGGTGACCTGGAAAACTGTTGATTTTCTGTCAAAGGCGTAATATGTCAGAGTTGCGGTGAGCTAATTTTTTAAATATCATTTTTGGATATTATGTACGATTCTAGTGACACTGTCTTCACCGGCCTTGGCTTGTAGGCCTCATTGCTAAAATATTCAAATGAGCAATGCTGTGAAGACCCAATTATGGAAATTGACCAGCAGAAAGATACTACATGTACAAACCATAGCAACAGATTTAAATCAAGTTATTTCCAATATACCCTTCAGATTTTGACTGTATCCAATATATGAATAATTATGAAATCATATTTTGTGAATTCCAGATAAAGATTCCTAAATCAAGACATTTTTCTGATTCTTGTTGTTATTATTTCAGTCACTATCTTTTAAATTTACAATTCCTGAACAAACAGTAACATTTGTGTTGGGTATTCAATACCACTAATCTCAGCCACAGAAAGCATGTACAAGTTGTAAGGATCTGCTGCTTCAGGACAATACTTAGAATCTTTAGCTTTGTCAAAAGATCTATATCCCAGACACAGCAATGAAATATAGCTGAGTGACTCGCTTAGCTGTAAGCCATCACCGTGACACCACCTCCATCAACTTAGCTTCAAGTTATTCAACTGCTTAAGCCTTTAGTGGTTGGAAGTTGGCCAACAAGGTTGATAGGATCTTGGTAGCTGTGTGAATCGTGAAAAGTAGGTAACTGAGCTACTTTTCTTATGCTCCATACCGTGTGTGTACGAAAAACTTGAAACCACCCTGGAATAAGCTTTTATGACTGACTGACAAACGAACTAACTAATTAACTAACTAAGGACCATCACAGCTTATTGAGCTGCTACTTGCCCGACCACATGTCTAACGCAACATATGACCTCTTCGTATGTAAACAAGCAGAAATGTACGCAATACTTGCGTTGTTTGTGTTTGGAAGAGATTTTAATTGTCACTGTGACTTTGATATTTGACCCCAAATCTATCACAAATCTTTGAAACCCCACGGACAACCTTCCATCCAAGTCTGGTCAAGATCTCCAGTAGAACCAGAGTTATTTTGAGAAAGTGTAAGTGTGTCTTTTGGACGCAGTTTTGAAAATATTTGTCAAAATATTCGTCTTTGATCTTGGAGCCTTGACCATTTAACCCCAAATTTGTCACATCTTCTGTACCCCAGGAACAACCGTCTACGCTAGTCGGGATAAGATCGCTTAAGTAGAACCAGAGTTATTTTCAGACCTACTGTCTGAATAGTCTTCAAAATAATCAATTTTTTAAACTGGTTGCCTGGACCTTTTGACATCAAATTTATCACACATCTTCAAGACCTCATAGACAACCTTTTCCCCAAGTTTGATTACAGTGTACCAAAAACTCTTGAAACTAGAGCCCGGAATAAGCATTTGTGAGTGAATGACTCACTAACTAACTAACTGACTAAAGGACATGATGATTTATTAAGCTGATACCCGGGGCTAAAATGGGCAAATGTTTTGTCAAACGTCTAATTTCAGGCCCAAAGAAGACTATTTTTGATAATTTGCAACTGGACTCACTGACTGGGTAACCAAGCCAGTCTTTCCAGGGGTAAATTTTTCAAAATGGTCTCTTGGCCTAAAGATGCACATTCACTATACAATAGTTTGAATTTTCCATACCAATCTCCACCATTAAAGGGTTACAGATCTGTACTGCTGTTTGAAATTAATACACTTGAATTTCAGAGATGAGAGGTTTATACGTCATTGTACTTTCTGTTTGTATAACTTTCCTTTCAGACTGAGGTGGAAGTATTCAGGAAAATGGATAGAAAAAATTTACCTTCACCGTTGGATACCGCTGTTGACTGGGAAGAAACTGTCTACTTAAATATTATACTGCACCAGGTAAGCATTCGTAATGCAGATCTGACGGGTCGCTTCAAATCACATGTTTCAATTGATAACTGATAGCACAATAAAATATGCTGGTCAAACAGTCAGATAAATATTTTTATAAGAAAATGAAACTCATTTTATATAGTAGATCATTGTTAGCTCATCTGGCCAGAATGGGCAAGTGAGCTTATAACGTGGCGACCATCCATCCTGTGTCAGTCACTCAACTTTTTAAACGACTTCTCGAGAATCACTGGACTGATTTAAATTTTGTTTGGCAGGAAGCATTCTTAGGCCATAGCAATCCAAGTTTGTTCAACGGAGGCCGATCGGTTAATTTGGCAAGTGGCCATCTTGGATTTTTGTCCAATTTATAGTTTTTAAAAAGATTCAGATTAATCTATGAAACCACTTGGCGAAGCGATTCAAATCTGATGAAACATCATCTAGGGAAACAGTTAAACCAATTTTGTTCAAAGGAACTTGATTGGACAACTTTGGTGGCCATCTTGGGTGACCTCATTTTCGCGAAAATAACTTCCAGAACCACTGAATGGATCAGACTAAAATTTGGGAAATATTATTGGACACTAAAGGCCATTAAAGTTTATTCAAAGGAAGCCGATCGGCCAATTTGGCCGGTGGCTATCTTGAAGTTTTGTCCAATTGTTAGCTCACGTGGCCAGAATGGCCAAGTGGGCTTATGCCGTAGCGACCCTCCGTCGTCTGTCCGTCCATCCATCCATCAACTTTTTCTTTAAGCGACCTCAAGAATTGCTGGGCCGATTTCAATCATATTTAGCAGGAAGCATCCTTAGGGCATACAGATTTAAGTTTGTTCAAAGGAAGACGATCGGCCAATTTTGCCGGTGCCCATCTTGGATTTTGGCCGATTTTTAGAAACCTTTAAAAATCTTCTCCGAAACCTTTTGGTGGATCGATTCAAAACTCAGGAAATATCATATAGGACAAGAGCTGAACCAAGTTTGTTCGAAGGAACTTGATTAGCCAAATGGTTCGGCGGCCATCTTGGATGACCTAGTTTTCGTGAAAACGACTTCTGCAGAACCGCTGAACTGATCGGGCTGAAATTTTGGGAATATGATATGGACTAAGGGCCATTAAAGTTTGTTCATGGGAAGTTGATAGGTAAAAAACATGGCCACCATGGACCAATCATATTTTAGCGTGTTTGGCTGCCATATTCAATTTTTTTATTTGATAAAGGTACAGAAGAAGAGATCGCTTATCCAAACATATACTTCAATGTAGATAACTTTGATGATGTAAGTTATCCTAAAATTAATATTACTACTATATATTTAGCGTCTTCCACTCATTGGCTGCCATATTCAATTTTTTTATTTGATGGATTTTGAGGCCGAAATTGGTTTTCTTAATTCGGCTTACTTGTCAGTCAGCTGTCATATAGCGATGACCCCATCCGTCTTCTGTATGTCCATCCATCCATCTGTCTGTCACCAACAATGATGGCTCATTTTGTTATTTCTTGATGGATTGACACCAAACTTGGTCACAATGTTAATGTCGGCATCTAATATTTGTGTTGTGAAAATGAAACTGATAGGACATCAAATGCCAGAATTACCACCCCTTAAATATTTGCAGTCTCACTTTCATAGGGGAAATACAGGTTTGTTCCCACCGTCCACTGATTTATCACTATGTCAGATTTTATTGCCAAAGTAGATTAAACTCCAATTAATGGATTAACCTTTCCATCACTGCCTAAATATTTACGTTATGTATTATGTGCTCTGACATCTATGTTCTTAAAAATATTTTGAAATGTATTTGATTGAAAGTTGTTGCTGCCTTAGGCAGCAATGAAAGTTGGTGCTGTCTAATGCAGCAATGACTTTCAGTCAAATTATTTTCTAAATCAACTCCAGCTCACCCTACCCCTGCTGCTAACTTGGTGATTCAGCCAGATGCGCATGTGTTAAATGGATTGTGTGGTGGTGGAGAATAACCTGCTAAAGACCACCTACCTGCCTTTAGAGACCATTTTCTTCAATTGTATTTAAGCCTTTAGTAACCGTCTGACTGCTGAGTTTTTGCAGACAACATATTCCAAAGGTTATATCTCTGAACCTGATAAATATTTTGAAAACAATTGGACTGAAAGTTGTTGGTGGCTAAGCCACCAGTAATCCCATATGGGGGTTTTTATTTCATAAATTTGGATTATTTTGTTTTCCTCTTGAGAACCACTGTGCCAATTTAAATTATATCTGACAGGATACCGAGATCCAAGTTTGTTCAAACAAAGCTGATTGTCGAATTCTTCTCTCGAACCACTGGAGCGATATTAACCAAATTTGGTAGACCACATCCTTGTTCTTGTTGCCTACAGCAGCAATTGCTTCCAATCAAATTAAGTCCAAAACATTCAACAGTACATTTTAATTTGTTTTGGAAACACATTAAGTTATTTCTCAGCTGTACTGTGCCTAGCATATTATCTACTGTTCTTCCTAGTTTGAGTACACAGTGACATGCGCAGTTTGTACACGGACTAGCGAGAAAGAATTACAGATACTTAAAAAGTTTACACAGGTAATTTATTGTCAATGCTGCTTATTTCTGAATGGCTACGCAGTGTGTAGACATTCTGTTCAGAATGCTGGTTACCAAACTTATGGATGATATTGTGGATTTAAAGCATGATATTGTTAGGTCCGTCAAACAAATTTGGCAAAATGTATCTTTACGTCATAAAGACTGTTTAGTGACCAATACAATTTTGCACTGTTTTTGGAAACACTTAGAAAATATCTGAAATTGCTTGTCACAGATTGATATCAACCTTAGTTTAATTAGTCTGTGGAATCAGGTTTTTTTTTGTAAGAAGATGATTTATTGACTGTTTAGCCGGTCTGATTGATGACATCATTTTTCACAAAAACTGCAATCACTGATCAAATCAGACCAAAACTTGTCAGATTTCAGTGAATAATGTGACAGGAAGAAGGGTGGTGGTGGTCAGGGTGTATTCCAGGGTAGTCAAGAGATTGTCTATAAAAAAATAAGCAAATCAAAATTGAGCTTTTCATGCTCATGTCTCCGCTGTGCGGTCGGTGATATATTGAATTTATTTCTCAGTAGAAGGTCTTATATGAAATAAGTAGGAAAATTGAGGCAAAACTATGGTCCAGCAGTGAATTTGTTGTTTTACAGATGAAATATGAAATGTTTTCTTTAATTATGCATCGAAGACTTACATTCCCAGCATAATCTGTCTATCCGGTCTATGTATGACTAGGCTTACAAGTGTGGTTATTGCTTTGAGTGATCACGATCGATAATTTAAGAATAATCGTGATTTTTCGATTAATCATCGTGGGTACAAATTACCCAGATATAACACCAAGTGCATATCAATGACGAAAGCTGTGACGGTGTTTAGAAAAGTCACATTTGCAAGCCAAGAGAAAACTATGTTTGAAAATGATTCTCGAGCCAGTCATTCTGGAGATAAATTTTCAAAAATAGTCTTCTCCCGGCCGGCAAATGGACATACATTCACTGAGCAAAATGCCAATTTTCGCGTCCAATACCATTAAAAAGTAATTAAAAGGTAGAATTTGAAATATTTTATGCAGTAGAAATTATTCACGATTATTCGATTATATAATATTTAATCACATAAATTCATGATTTAAGAAATAATCACGATTTTCAGTTTAATCACGTAATCGCACAAGTCTATGTATGATTGATTACATTGCTCGTGAAGCAGAATGTGAACAGTCTCAACCATCTGACCCCATTTTTCTTGACAATCCTATTTCACAGTGTATGAAAGGCCATATTTCACTACTTTTTAATAATAATTATTTCTCTTTATAAATTGTTGCTATACGTGCCTCTGTTTCAGAAAGTTTATCCTTCTCCCAGTAAGAGACGGATGGACAGTAAAGGTACAGAAGAAGAGATCGCTTATCCAAACATATACTTCAATGTAGATAACTTTGATGATGTAAGTTATCCTAAAATTAATATTACTATTATATATTTGGCGTCTTCCACTCATTGAGTGTAGTAGAGGGATCCGATCTGTCACTCAAGTATATGACGTCATTCACAATTACCTCACATGTAGGCTCATGTCACATGACATAGTGATCTATGTAGGTGACATGTGCAGTGAAATTACTTTCAAATAATCACAGGTTAATAGAGGGGTCCATTTCTAGCTTTGCCCTGCCTATTTCTAGTTCAGCTCCGCCCACGCTTTGCCCATATTGGGAACCCTAAATTCTCAGAATCCCAATCTCGAAATAACTGTACAGCTAAACTGTTGAATACGTTAAAACTAATTTGATAAAGGTAGCAACAGCACCTTGTCAGATTAGTTTTAAAATATTCAACATTCTACTTCGAATAATACTTACCAGATGTACTATTATGATAATGTCTATTATCTAGTCTAGCTCAAACTAAACAATTAAAACTCCGCACTCTCCCGGTCCTGCCCATACTGTGTCCGGGAATACCATAGCCGCAGGTACCGAGTCAATTCCCAATCACAGTCAGATTCGTCTATTTTTCTCTCCATGCTAGTCGTGTTTTTGTAGCTCTCAAAATTTGCAATTTTTAACGGAATTAGCGATTGTTTGTTTAATTCATTGCTGGAAGGATGGAAGAAAAAGGAAAATCATCACAGGGGCAGGTTGCATCAATCTAGAATTTATACATTCGTGCCGTAATGACTGTTTGAAATTTCCTTAAATTGGCACGTTATTTTAAAATGGTAGCCATTGTTGGAGTCGGCCGGTACCCGTTAACTTTTTAATCTTATCCTGGTACTCGGTTAATTTCTCTTGTGACTCGGTTCCTTCCAAGATGGATGCGCCCGTAGCCAAGATGGCAGCGCCCATGATTAATGTTTTGCTTTGGCTTGGCGTGTCTATGCACTCTGTTTATGCCGATTTTGAATGGCAGCTCAGCCAATCGGTAATGGAGGTTCTATTCAAACATTGGAGCAAGCCAAATGTCGACCTTTTTGCGATGAAACAAAACGCAAAGATGGTCTCATACGTGTCACCGATCCCAGACTCGCTAGCTCTAGCGGTAGACGCACTGGCGATAAGTTGGAAGGGAATGTACGCATATGCGTATCCTCCAACGATTCTCATCCCAAATGTTCTGGCAAAGATAAGAGAGGGTATGTGCCAAGTACTACTGATCGCCCCTTATTGGCCAGGCCGATCATGGTTTACGGATCTGCTGGACCTTCTGGTCTGCAATCCAATCCCTCTTCCAGACAGAAGAGATCTAATCTCTCAGAACAGGGGTCTGTACTTCCACGACAGACCAGAAATGTTCAAATTGACTGCATGGATGTTATCAAGCAGCGTGCAATTAAGGGTGGCTTTTCTGAGCAAGCAGCGAAGTTTGTTGCTTCAGCCAGAAGAGGGTCAACCACTTAAACATATAATTATAGAATCAATAAATTTGCAGAGTGGTGTAAGGGAAGAGATATCGATCCCTTTTCTGCATCTGTTCAACACGTAGCAGATTTTATCTGTCATTTATACGAAGTTGACAAACTTGTACCTTCAATCCTAGCAGCATATAAGTCTGCATTAGCTTCAGTCATTCCCAGTCTGGCCATTGAAGGAGTGGAAAATGACACTTTAAATGAAGTTATTAAAGGAATGAGCAATCTGCGACCTAGACAGCCAATTCCTATCCCAGCATGGAATCTATCTCTTGTTCTACAGGTTTTAGGGCATGCTCCCTTTGAACCGATTAGATCTATAGATATTAAACTGTTAACTATTAAATCAGTTTTCTTGGTTGCAGCAGCGTCGGCTAGAAGGAGAAGCGAAATTCATGCACTTTCTGCCGAACAAGACCGTTTTATCGTCACGGGTAAAGGTTTAAGACTACTTCCACGTCTTTGTTTCCTGGCAAAGAATCAGTTACTTAAATATCCAGGACAGCCGATCAATTTGTAAAGTTTAACTAGACATGATCCAAACTCTTCTGCTTGGTGTCCTGTCAGATGTCTGAAAATGTATAAAAAAAACGTACTGAGGAGGGGAGAGATGACCCAAAATCTCTGTGGTTATGTCTCAAAGCTCCTCATTTGCGCGCCTCGAAAGATACTATTTCTCGTTGGATAGTCGATGCTATTCAGATGTCGCACAAAATCGCTACAGGAAATCAGATTGATCGTGCGAATGCCCATCAGGTCTGAGCACTAGCAGCATCATCGGCCCTTTATAAGGGTGTCTCATTAGAGGAGGTGATGTCTGTAGCACAATGGCATGCCGAGTCGTCATTCACTGATTTCTACCTTCGCGACATCTCAGCGCACTTATTCCAGTAGCCGTCGCCAATTTATCGAATCTGAACTAAGCCACATCTGACCACTATTTCGCACACATCACAAGTTCTTCCACTTGCTCCTGTGATGAACTAAAAGACCAAGCACTCAACATGGTGAGTGTTTACATTAATTAAGTGACTATAAATAATTTACTTACAGTCGAAATACCAGACTGCTTAGGTAAATAGTCTGGTGTAAGAGTATACTTATCCTCTCAAACAGACATTATACTCATTCCAATTTGAAAACTTAATCGATATACTGATATTTGTTCAAAATTAGAAGGTGTAGTAGCTTCTTTGCACTTACTGCTGGACTGCCCTAGCTGAGACTTGGGGCTGACATGGGTCTGGTGGGTGTTGCATCCCCTTTTCGACAGCCCTCTGGATTTTGTGCGGGCAAAAGAGGGGGGGGAGGGGGGGGGGGGGAGCACGGCCTAGACCATGGGAGTTTAGCACTCTATGAGTCAGATGGCAGAACCCAAGCGTATGCCAGGGTTCTAGTCTCTTCACAACCTTCTCTGTCGGATGGTAGATGAGTGCTGGTTCGAGCCTCACCTCCTCCCACCGGTATTTCTTGGCTGTTGAAATCCGGAGTTTATCATAATAGTACATCTGGTAAGTATTATTCGAAGTAGAATAAAAAAAGCATCCGCTTTTGTTTCTACGAGAATTCTTAATACTTACCAGATGTACTATGGCCCTCCCTCAGCCGCCCCGCTGAGATGAGGCTGAGCTGCTTTCGCTATTTGTCAAAGCAAATATAAGACGAATCTGACTGTGATTGGGAATTGACTCGGTACCTGTGGCTATGGTATTCCCGGACACAGTATGGGCAGGACCAGGAGAGTGCGGAGTTTTAATTGTTTATTTTGAGCTAGACTAGATAATAAACATTATCATAATAGTACATCTGGTAAGTATTAAGAATTCTCGTAGAAACAAAAGCGGATGTTTTTTTGAGACTGTATTAAATAGTAAAAACGTACAATTCATCTACTTGACAGACTATTTAATGTTGCTGATGGAGCTAGATACGTCATTCATTATGCATTTTGATTGTAATGTCAGCGTACATGTGACGTAATTGATTATGATGCCATATACTTAAGTGACAAATTAGATCAATCTATTGTTAGTACAGTAGAAATCAACACGATTTTAGCCGAACCCATACATTTAGTATAATAAACAGATTTTTGGTCTAACATCAACATATGGGTGTCCTCTAACTGTACATAAAATGCAATCCTGTGCAATCTTGGGCAAAGTTGATTTTGGGGACATCAAAGGAGACCGTTATTATTTAAGTAAAATGCTAGAATTCTGTTAATGCATCATGATGTACATGAGTTAATGTGCACATGTATCGAATTTAATGCTTTAAAATTGTTTTGGGATGTCTAATAAATGATTCCGACTGCATTAAAAATAATCACATAAATGTATGTACTATGTACAGGATAACTTTATTGGCGTTGGCGGCAACATCAAAGAAAAGTTTCACCAGGTGTCTCAGTTAGCTTAATTTTCAATTGCCTTATAATGAACTTGAACTATATACATATGTTAGGGGCAATCCCTTTGTAACAGTTACATGAATGATTAGACCAAAGCTGAACAAGATAGTATGGCAATAATTACATATACTAGTCATCAGCAAGATCACAATTAAGACAACCACCACCACCACCATCATCCTCAGTCCGTCCACCTATACTCGCATATAATACTACATATAATTCCCATTTAAAACAGTACAGTAGTTATATATGTCAATACTGGTTTTGCAACATCGATTATCTCTTTATCCATAATTATTGGAAGAATTGAACCATCTGATACTTTAAATCCACAATCTTCCTTGTCCAAAGTGGTTTTTAGTTCTACTTATGTATTTTCCTGCAAGTGTACCCTCAGTGACTGATAAAACCCTCTTGCTTGTTGGCGGCATACGTCCAGTAGATACTTATTTCATTGATATTACATTCAGGTAACGTAGTTCATCAAAACTACCTTGTTAACCCCACTGTATAGGGTCAACACGAATCGGCCACCATCTGCAGTAACATCTGACTTTAATGAGGTGTCATCACCAAATACACTACAACTCAATATTTCTGATTACTGCAGTGTTTTAAGTAACAGTATGCTGAAAATAGCTGATGTCAGATCACAGCTGGACAACAAATGAAGAATCAGAATACATGTACATATTTCAGGACCAAGCAGTCTTACATGTAGCAGCATTAACAGAAATGCATTGTTGTTTTGTTTGCATGAATATGTCTGTCATATCACTGGCATGGTAAATAAAGAATAAGCTTATCAGTGTTATCAGAAGTTACCTTTACAGAAGTATGGATATTGGAAAATGCTACAGCCCTACGAACAATATCCGCATCATCTTTATCACATACATGGGCTGTAAATAATTTTGCAGGCCACAATTAACCTGACATCTACTGGTGTGTAGAAATGTCTGAACGGCCCAACACTGCTGCATCGGTCCTTTTTATAGCAAAATCAGGAGCCGATCGGTTTTGAATATGTCGTCTGATTGACTGTGACAGGCTGCTAATGGAGGCCTTCTTTTTGATTGGTCCAGAGCAGAAGATCATCTGAACCGTTATGACGAGGATTTTTAAAAACATTTTTTTTCAAACCTTTGAAATGAATGATTTGGGCTGGGTCAGAGCTTCCTGAGGGTTCAGACTGTGACGTTTCTGTCCTTACTGTAGATATCATCAGAGCACTTGTTGGAGGCTTTTTTTGCGCTCTCATAGGAAATGATTCCCATGATGATGAAAACACTTTCTTGCTGAATATTGTCCTAAATTGTTGGGAAGTGATGGCTCAATCGGGCTTGTCATTATCCTTAGATTGTTCTTGTCCATTCTGTGGTAGAGATGGGCAGGCATCAAGGACCAAATTGTCAGGGCCTGTCTACCTAACCCGGATGACATTAGACCATCATATAACCACATATTCAAAGCTTGCCCCAAAGGCAAATGTGATTTCTGCAAAATCATGGACCAAAGCAAATGGTTCCAAAGCAGCCACACCAATCTCACTTACAGAGCTGAAATTTGAGGAAATTCCCAGTCAAGGAACATAATCTACCTTATCACATGCAAAAGGTGAAAAAAACCAATATGTGGGGAAACAAAATGCACCTTTAAGAAAAGAATGCAAGAGCACAAAAAACTTGCTTTATTTGCAGGAACAGGCGTGCTACTCTTCACAATTATGCCAGCTCAAAGTTATTGATGTAGTCACTCCATAGCTATCAAACGCATTCGAAGATACATGTACTTAATGGTTACATAACCCAAATAAGACGAACAAACTGTCTCTAATGATATTCGGTGTATAATGATATTCGGTGTAGAATGACACACACATACACAACTTTGATGCAAATTCGACACAACAATGTCTGTACATAAGATTGTTGGATCTATTTTGATCTAAGAGAGATTTTCGCCTCTGTCATTTTTACATCTTCATGGAATAGAGCGGATGATACAGTTGCGAATTCATAACCAAAAACAGTCTTATCCGCTAGATCAACCTGCATATAATGCAATAGACAATAATCATTGGTAGATTTCTGCAGATGCCTTGCAAGTGTCTTTACCACTTTCTAACTTGAGGGACTTCTCATTACTGCAAATGTCATTGCTTAGTTTGACATTCTCAACAAAACATCACTATATTTCATGTCTGTGATTTGTTTATGGATATTATTACCAATATTTTTAGCACAATCGGCATTAACATGCTGATCAGCAATAACACATGTTGCAATATTCTTTAACTGTGAATCGTATCATTTATAAATGGATTTATGACTCCTCATGAATGCTATGAGTTTATTTAAATCATCATAGTCAATGTAGATGTGACCAGCTGTTATTTCTCTATGGTGTTCAGACCATACACCAGTATATTATATCTATCAGTGAGAGTATGGATAATATCTGCATACCGTGCTACGAAGTGGACAGATAGATAGGAGTCATTTAGTATTTGTAGCTTCTTTGTGTTGTCTTGTTGATAAGGTCACTGCGTTGTTGTCCGGATCTCATTGACCTCTGCGCTATTGTCATATCTGTCCATGTTCCACACCGAGCGGTTTTCAGTCCGACGCACAGCAAACAATCCATTCATAAATGCGTCTTTTGATAATTGTGTGGCTGGCCAATCTTGCAGATATAGATGACAGCACTTGTTTTAGTTGTATGGCTTGATGTAGCGAGAAATGGCAGCATATCATGTGTTAATTTAATATACAATGCCCAATTGCCTGTTCCTTCAGCTGTAATAAACACGCGCGCTGTAGAGACAAATATCATAAACATTAGCCAAAGGTGTGCTGGTCTCACATTCTGATATTTAGAGGTCATCTTGTCTAACATTTTACTGAGTTCTTCTAGAATATATTCAGAATCTGTTTCTATTCCATGGTCACAATGCGACAGTCTCGTATAAAGATATTTAAGCTTTGAAAACATTTCATGGTCGACAATGTGAAGTTGTTTACCTGATTATAATATACCTTGCAGTACAAAATATATCTGATGTTTCTGCTGTGTTTCAAATGATGAGTCTTTTACCAGACTACTGTTGTCATCGTCTTCACATTTAAGTTTCCCATCGCTGTCTGTTAACTGGAGCATTGGTTGCATTATCGCAACACACAGAGCTGTAAGTAGAAGTGTATGTGTATGTTTTCCCTTCCACGGTCTTCAGGAATTACTTTCTTGCATGAACTTTTGCCTATATTTTTTCCAAACCTCTACCTTCCATGATTTTTACGACCAGCTCCGAGGAAGGACACTAGCTGTTGAAAACCTTAAAGATGAATGAATTGGGTTTTACACTTATGTGGCTTACTTGTCTTTAATTTGTATGCCTTTAGGAAGTGTGGTGGATCAAGCATTGCCACACATGCCTGCTGAAAGTGCTTCATCACAAACAAATTTCATTGTACTATTATAAACAGATTCATCTGTTTCTGGATTAAGAAGAACCATTGCATAGAATTATTAGTTAAGATATGACCGTGTTGTCTTTAACCTATATCGGCAGCGGCCATCTTGGATTTATGGCAAAAAATATGTTTCCCCAAGGTTGCACAGGGTTGCATTTTTTTCTCAGTGTTAGGAGGTCCATGTTATGGGCTTAGTGCAAAAAATGTTTATTATACTAAATGTAGGTTTTTTTGTTAATTTCTACTGTACTATGTATGGTTAGCATAAAGTTATGACACTGCGATTTCAGGCCGGATATGATTTAATCAGAGGAACTATGAGTGCAGTTTAATATGTGTAATTTAGAATTGATTTAACCGTAGTGCAATTAACATTTAACAAATTATAACAGCTACCATATTTCAAATTCTTAATGTTAACAATCTGAAAATATGTTGACTGAAAGACAGCAGCAAGTTTCAGTCAAATTGCTTTCAAAATATTGAGCAGAATGCATATAAATCAGTTTTAATGCACACTTAGTAGAGAATATCTATCCTAATACATGTATATCGGCAGGCATTTGCTGACTGCACAGTACGTGATAGTGAAATGATCTGTGTAGAGCTCGTCGCCGCAGACAGAGACGGCACATTCCAGGGAGTTATCTTTCTTGGTTCCATACGATATGATGCTCTAAAAAAAGTATATGACAACCGGGTAAGAAATCAGTCTCATCATAATCTTATTTCTGCCATAATTCATAGGATGATTCTGAGTTTCTTTCTGAAGTGTGTGTAATCATTGGTCTCACTTTTGTTGGATATTGTCTTCTTCGATGCCCAGCTAGACATCTGGCTCCAGAAAATTTTACCATTAATGGTCAAAATTGGTCAAGAAATAAAAATGTTTACTTATTCTATGTCCATTTGCAGACTAAGATTTTTTAACATTAATGACTGGCGCGGTTATCGAGCGAACTGTTTGAGAGGTAAAATTATAAAAATAGTCTTGTCCTGTCCAGCAAGTGGACATTCCTCGGGACCACTGCAGAAGAGAGTTTGGGGTGGGGGACACAAGTAGTATTTGCCATCACCCTTTCTTGAGGTCCCTCCGCCCCGTGCTTTTTCTGGATATATGCATTGAGTGTCATCACAGCCTGCTTTCAAATAACTTTCCCTCGTTGCCCAAATTCATGGATACGACCCTGTCACCCGCCTTTATTTGCCTAGAATTTGAATATGATCATTATTTCATGCTTGCTTTAAAATTTAAAACTAGCATGTTTGAGTTTTAGAGTATGTTGCTGTGTATTATTGGTTTTGATTTAGATTACATAATAATGTGGGACATCACATATACATACATATATGTTACCGTAACTGCTGTCATAATAGACCAAACAGGCGGATCTTGTCTTGTTATTAGCTCACCTGGCCACAGTGAGCTTATACCATGGCAACCATCCATACTCCATCTGTCCATTGTCCGTCCATCATCTTTTTCTTTAAACAACTTCTCAAGAACCACTGGGCTGACATCAAACCAAATTTGATCGGAAACATTCCAGTTTGTTCAGATTTGGGCCAATTTATCTCATCAGCTTTAAAAATCTTCTCCAAAGCCGCCTGGAGGATTCATATGAAACTCATGAACCATCATCTAGGGCAACAGCTGAACAAACTTCGTTCAAGGGAGCCTGATTGGCCAAATGCTTCAATGGACATCTTAAATGAACTAATTTTTATGAAAACGAGTCCCGAGCCGCTGAAGTGATCAGGCTGAAAGTTGTGAAGTATGATTATGGACTAAAGGCCATTTTAGGTTGTTCAAGGAAAGTTAGTATGTTAAAAAGCATAGCCTCCATCAACCAATCAGATCAGGGCCATATTGAAAAAAAAATTTTGATAGATTTTTTGTTTATGTCAGTTTCACATTTTCAAATTTTCGAAACTCAGATAAATGGTTTACTGACCAGGAAATTAAAAATATCTGCTCAAGAACCATTGAACCTAATTTAACCAAATTTGATAGGACTCATTCCTGTTTTTATTACAATTCTGACCAAAACCCCTGAATTCTATTTATAGCCGATGGCCTCTCTAGTTGAAATTTCTATGTTCTTGGTGCGCGATACAGGCCCTCTTGTTTGAAGTACATAGTTATTTAGATGAAACGATTGACAGTACTCGTATGGAAAAACTGTACCATGTACAGAATGTTAGCCTGTTAATGACCAAGAGGGCCAAAAACAACTTCTGACTGGCTCCGTTATCGCACCAGTCATTCCAGTGATAAATTTTCAAAAATAGTCCTCTTGGTCTGCAAATGAGCATTTCTCAAGGCTACTGCAGAAGCTGTTTTTTGGCTGGTATAAGCGTTAAAGAGTTAAAGGGTAAAAACAGTATAGAATGGACCGTTCCATTTGAAGCCACACCTCGCCGTGTTGGGATTGATCGATCCCCAAATGCCCTAGCTATCAATTTTCTGAAAACTATACAGGGAAGCTGTTGAATATTTTGTAACTAATTTGACTGGGCCAGTCAAATTAGTTTCAAAATATTCAACAGAATATTTATTAAATAGCAAAAGCAAACAATTTGTACAACAACGCATAGACCGTCTTCAAATATGCGTTCGTGACATACTTATCGACGTCATTCATGATGTCATTGTACACATCACGCAGTTCATTATGACGTCATATGATGGGGGTACTCATGAATTGCAAAATGTCTTCAGAATGGTACAGCGTGGTGTGTTATAAAGTCAAATGAACTGAACAAATACAATTACTCTATTCTGGTTCTTTTAGTAGGCGTATGTACATATGTATGTATTTGTGAATTGACAGGCTAGTTTAACATCTCGAATAACACAAAGTATGTCACTTGGATGGTTTCACGGTCACAAGCGAGTGGAGTTCATGCGAATGCGAGGGCCATATGGTAAAGGGCATGCTGAGATGGCTGTAAGTAGGTTAAAGGGATCAGGTGCAGAAACACCAGATTTGGAGAATTTTCCTGCTGATGACTTCATTGATCCTGATGAGGTAATTTTGCATAGAAGTTAATCAAAATGACATCAAGGGCTTATCGGATTTTAATTGAACTGTACAGATTTGTTCTATTCAGTCGAGTCTGCATTATGACAAAATCAGTTCCTTAAATTGGTACTGACATATCTGAGCATAGAACAAGTTTTGGGACAATTTTCTTACATGGGTTTTATTCAATGGGAATTTAATAAAATCCTTTGTTACATGTAGTGATTATAACCAGGAACCTATACATATAATCTTGTGCAATGTGTTCCATTTGCCTATGTTTAAGATTTGCTCAGGCCATTTGCACTGCAGATATGGTAAGTAGCTATGCTTGAGCGTTCAGTCTTGAGGCTACATCCGTATGGCTTTCTCATAGGACCAATGCCAGTGGGATCTTGCTCTGACATGTAGTATTTCTTTTCATGACCACACTGTATCCTGTGGTCAATCCTATTTAATGCGATTTTACATAATACTCAGCTTAGCCCTCTACAATATAATCCACTACGATATCATGATCTATGCTATGCCATACAATATGATGCCATAGCAATCTGAATGTCATGCTACTGTCACATATGATGTATGAATCAGTATGATGTATGGAAAATAAATGAGCTTGACATGTGGGACTTATCACTAGATTTCAATGATTTCAGAGAAACCAATAATTGTGGCTTAGTCAGATGTACTAAGGAAAGATAATAGAGGGATCCATTTCTAGCTATGCCCCACCCATTTCTAGCTAAACTCCACCCACATTTTTACACACGAATCGTTTAAATATACTTTGAACACTGAATTCACAGAATCACAATTTCAAGGTAACTACATGTATACAGGTATTGAATACTTTGAAACTAATTTGACTGGGTGCTGTTGCTGCCTATGCAGCAACATCACCTGTCAAATTAGTTTCAAAATATTCAACAGAATATTTATTAAATAGTAAATCTATCAAAGACGACATACAAGTCGTACACCTGACAGACTTTTTCAGTTTCATGACTGAGTATTCTCTTGTCAGTTATGAATTTGACATCAGCCTAATTGTGACGTAATTGATTGTGACGTCAGATACTTGAGTGACAGATCATATCCAGCCATTGTTTAACAAGATATAAGGAAACTTAATAATAAAATATTATAAATATGTCAACCTTAAAACTTTTATGTTGTGTTTGATTCAGGAACATTATGCGTCTCGACGTATGAGTGACCCAAACAATGCATTCGGATCATTCATGCGTGGAAGCTTTAGGAGAATGCGCAAATCTCAATCAGAAACCGAAAATGTTGATACGGCCAGTTTGGGTAGTGGTTGTAATAATGAGGTTGAAGCATCAACAATACAAGATGGTAATACTATATGTTCACTGTGTTAATATTGCATGCAATCAGTCACAAATGTACTCACATAAAGACACATGAATGCACACTCACGCACATGTTTCCTGCTGAGAGTGCCATGTGCTATGGATGCACTAATTCCTGTCTTATATCCTACCCACTTTTATGTATGATTGCTGAAATACACAAAGTGTGTAGGGAATCCATCCCTGCCATGCTCCACACACTCAAATTTGTCAAAGCATTAATTACGTTCGCTATTTTTGTCTCGACTGTGAAGCAGAAATGCGATATAGGTATCACCTTTTCCGATGTTAACGGCGGCCATGTTAAATTTTGCAATAAACAAATCCGCTTGGCTTATATTTCAGGTTTGGTTTAAACTATTGCAACTAGACTTGGCCACATGTTTGGCTATGATCTTTAGAGTCTGCATGATGACATTGAAATCATACGGTCAAAGTCACTGTGACAAAAATCTGTCTTTCAAATCTTTTGAATTAGCATATTTTATGATTCGCTGACCCTATTTGAACTAAGCTTGGATACGTGGTTGTTAATGATGTTAGGCATGATGGTATTGCTGTCACAAGGTTAAGGTCATTGACCTCTGATGTATCGACAATGAAGAGGACAGGTAAGACATTTAATTCTTGTTAACTCTCTGCCTGCTGAATTTCTGCAGACTACATTTTCCATGGGGTTTGGATATGCTGAATATTTTGAAAACAAAGGTCACCAACAACCTTCAGTTAAATTCTTTTCAAAATATTCAGCCGGTCCAGATTTATTGCCCATTGAAATTATTGCCTGTGGCTTGCAGAAGTCAAACAGTTAATATACTGTATTATATTTGCAGAATTTGCTAATTCTGAACAGTACAATGGATTCTGGGGGAAGTCATTTGGACAGGCATGGCATTGGTTTAAGGAGAAACGACGAGCGACTAGTCCTGCTTTACATTCATATCTTACCTACGTCACATTACCATGGCACAGAATAGTAGGAGGTGAGTGCACTATAACATAGGTGGTAATGAGGTAATCTGTAATGTGTATATTATAAGTATATAGACAAGTAGCGATGTATACTACAAGTATGTAGACAAGTAGCGAATGACTGTACTGTATGAACATGTGTGTGAAAAGACTGAGGAGAGTTACTGAGATGAAGGAGTAACTCAGGTGTGTACATGTATGCAGACTTTTGTTTGTTATACCCCGCCAAAAAATGTGGCGGTGCATTATGTAATGGCGCCGTCCGTCCGGGCGGGCGGCGGAGTGGTTTCCGGATGATAACTCTGTTACCGTTTGTCAGATCACATTGAAACTTCATAGGTTGGTGGGACTAGGCCTGGGGAAGAAACCTATCGAAATCGACGATGATCCGAAATCCAAGATGCCGCCAGCCACCGGCAGCAATCTTGAAAATTTGTTTCCGGATGATAACTCAGTTTCCGTTTATCGGATCGCTTTGAAACTTCATGGAGTGGTTGGACTAGGACTGGGGAAGCAAACTATCGAAATTGACAATGATCCGAAATCCAAGATGGCCACCAGCCACCGGTAGCCATCTTGAAAATTGGTTTCTGTGTTACCGTTTATCGGATCACTTTGAAACTTAATAGAGTGGTTGGACTTGGTCCGCGGAAGAAACCTATCGAAATCGATGATGATCCGAAGTCCAAGATGGGCGCCAACCACAGGCGGCCATCTTGAAAATTGGTGTCCGGATGATAACTCCGTTACCGTATATCGAATCACTTTCAAACTTCATAGAGTGGTTGGACTAGGTCGGGGGAAGAAACCTATCGAAATTGACAATGATCCAAGATGGCTGCCATCCACCGGTAGACATCTTGAAAATTGGTTTCTGGATGATAACTCCGTTACCGTTTATCGGATCGCTTTGAAACTTCATGGAGTGGTTGGACTAGGACCGGGGAAGCAAACTATCGAAATTGACAATGATCCGAAATCCAAGATGGCCACCAGCCACCGGTAGCCATCTTGAAAATTGGTTTCTGTGTTACCGTTTATCGGATCACTTTGAAACTTAATAGAGTGGTTGGACTTGGTCTGCGGAAGAAACCTATCGAAATCGATGATGATCCGAAATCCAAGATGGGCACCAACCACAGGCAGCCATCTTGAAAATTGGTGTCCGGATGATAACTCCGTTACCATATATCGAATCACTTTCAAACTTCATAGAGTGGTTGGACTAGGTCGGGGGAAGAAACCTATCGAAATTGACAATGATCCAAAATCCAAGATGGCTGCCATCCACCGGTAGACATCTTGAAAATTGGTTTCTGGATGATAACTCCGTTACCGTTTATCGGATCGCTTTGAACCTTCATTGAGTCGTTGGACTGGGTCTGAGGAAGAAACCTCGAAATCGACAATGATCCGAAATCCAAGATGACCGCCAGCCACCGGTGGCCATTTTGATAATTGATTTCCAGATGATAACTCTGTTATCGTTTATCGGATCGCTATGAAATCTCATCGGGTGGTTCGACTACCTCTGGAGAAGAAACCTATCGAGATTGACAATGATACGAACTCCAAGATGGCTGCCAGCCACCGGTGGCCATCTTAAAAATTGTTTTCCAAATGATAACTCTGTTACCGTTTATCGGATCCCTTTGAAACTTTATAGGGTGGTTGGACTAGCTGTGGAGAAGAAACCTATTGAAATTGACGATGATCCGAACTCAAAGATGGCCGCCAGCCATGGGCTGCCATCTTGAAAGTGGGTTTCTGGATTTCATTTATTGGATCACTTTTTACGATCGTTAGAATATGTCTGGTGAAGAAACTTATCGAAATTTACGATAATCCAAAATCTAATATGGCCACCAGTCAGTGGCAGCCATCTTGAAAATTGGTTTCCGGACAATACCTCCTTGACCGTTTAACGGGTCGCTTTGACACTTCATAAGGATGACTGGTCTGATGGGGCTGAGGAAGAAATAAATATTTTCTGATAGCTCTCATTCATTGGTTTGTCATCATGGCGGGGTATTTTGCGCCGTTTGCGGAGCTCTTGTTAAATACCTTACCGTCTGCATGCAATATGTTAATGAAACTGCCTGGGTCAGCTGATCATGGAGCTAGGAAGAAGCCTAATGTAATAGAGTGATCCATTTCTCGCTATGCCCACCCATCTCTAGCTAGCTCTCTACTTTTACATGTGTTGGAATCGATTTGAAACGTTGAATCGTGAATGCTCAGAATCTAAATTTCAGGAACTATACAGAAAAGCTGTTGAATATTTTGAAGCTATGGCCGCACCAACTCCCAGTAAAATTAGTTTCAAAATAAATCAAACAGATTGTTTATTAAATTGTAATTCATCAAACACATACAATTCCTGTACTTTGTGACATATTTAAAGAAAAAAATATGGCGACGCTATACATCATTGTGGTTGATTTTGACATCAGCTAATATATGGCGTTATCGTTTATGACATCAGATACTCTACTGATAGATGGGATCCTCTATGGGTCTCACTGGTGATGTGTGGCTATGTGGTTATGTGGGTTTGATGATGTTTGAATGGACTGGATCATTAACAGCTCACCTGGCCAGAATGGCCAAGTGAGCTTATGCCATGGCGACCATCCATCGTCTGTGTGTCGCCTGTCGTCTGCCGTCCGTCACCTTTTCTTTAAACAACTTCTCAAGAACCACTGGGCCAATTTCAATTATATTTGGCAGGAAGCATCCCTAAGGCATAGAGATTCAAGTTTGTTCAAACGAAGCCGATTGGCCAAAATCCAAGATGGCCACCGGCCAAAATGGCCGATTTCTTAGAAACACTTTAAAAAATCTTCTCCGAAACCGCTGGAGGAATTGATTCAAAACTCATAGCACATCTATTGCAACGGTAGACCCAAGTTTGTTCAAGGCAACGTGATTGGCCGATTTGCCTGGTGGTCGTCTTGGATGACCAAGTTTTCGCGAAAATTTCTCCCGAACCGCTGAAGGGATAGACCTGAAATTTGGTAAATACGCTTAGGGACCAAGTCCATTCACGTTTCTTCAAGGGAAGTTCGTACATTAAAAAACATGTCCGCCAACCACCAATCAAGATTTAGCGTTTTTTGGTCATATTAGCTTTTTTGTATTTGATGTATTTTGATGGCAAAAATTGCTTTAAATATGCTTATCAGTGTGGCAAGTTCAAATATGCCACTTTCGAGACTGTCGGATAAACAGTTTGGCTGCCATCTTGGTTTGTTTTCCCGCCATAATCTCCCATAGTAAAGCAATGGGGAATTCTTTAAACGACTTCTTCTCAAGAACCACTGGGCCGATTTCAATTATATATGGGAGGAAGCATTCATAGGGCATAGAGATATAAGTTTGTTCAAACGAAGCGGATCGGTCAAAATCCAAGATGGCCACCGGCCAGAATGGCTGATTTTTAGAAGCACTTTAAAAAATCTCCGAAACTGCTGGAGGAATTGATTCAAAATTCATAACACATCATCTGTTGCAACGGTAGACCCAAGTTTGTTCAAGGCAACCTGATTGGCCGATTTGCTTGGCGACCATCTTGGATGACCTAGTTTGCGCGAAAACGACTTCTCCCGAACTGCTGAAGCGATAGAGCTGAAATTTTGTAAATATGCTTAGGGACCAAGGGCATTTCAAGTTTGTTCAAGGGAAGGGTGTTTGTTAAAAAACATGGCCGCCATCAACCAATCAAAATTTAGCGTTTCTTGGTCATATTGGCTTTTTTTTATTTGATGTATTTTGATGGCGAAAATTGCTTTATATATTCTAATCAGTGTGGCCAGTTCAAATATCCCACTTTTGAGACTGTCGGATAAACAGTTTTCCTGCCATCTTGGTTTGTTTTCCCGCCATAGTCTCCCATGGTAAAGCAATGGGCCCATACTAAAGCAATGGGAAATTTAAAATGCCTTCTTCTCGAGAACTACTGGGCCGATTTGAATTATATTTGGCAGGAAGCATCCTTATGGCATAGAGATTTCATTTTGTTCAAACGAAGCCGATCAGTCAATTTGGCCGGTGGCTATCTTGGATTTCGGCCAATTTTTAGAAATGTCTAAAAATCTTGTTCTCCGAAACGGCTTGGGGAATCGATTCAAAACTTATGAAACCTCATCTAGGCAAAGAGGTAAGCCAAATTTGTTCAAAACGACTTGATTGACCGAATGGTTCAGCGACCATCTTGGATGACCTTGTTTTCACAAAAATGACTTCTTCCCCAGAACCGCTGAAGCGATCAGGCCGAAATTTGTGATATATAATTATCAACTAAGGGCGATTAATATTTGTTCAAGAGAAGTTGAGTCGTCAAAAAACATGGGCGCGGTGGACCAATCAAAATATAGTGTGTTTGGCTGCCATATTGGATTTTTTTATTTGATGGATTTTGAGGCTGAAATTCGTTTTATATAGTTTTTTGGGTATTCTGATCTCAAATTTGTAATTTTCAAAACTGTCGGATAAATGGTTTGGCAGCCATCTTGGATCAGTTTCCCGCCAAAAGCTCCCGTACTAAAACAATGGGAAATTTAAAATGTCTTCTCGAGAACTACTGGGCCAATTTCAATTATATATGGCAGGAAGCATCCTTAGGGCATAGAGATTCCATTTTGTTCAAATGAAGCCGATCGGGCAATTTGGCCGGTGGCCAGCTTGGATTTTGGCTGATTTAAAAAAATGTATTAAAAATCTCCAAAACCGATCGAGGGATAATTCAGACCGCATGAAATATGATCTATGGTAGGAGCTGACCCAAGTTTGTTCAAGGGAACTTGATTGACTAAATGGTTCAGCGGCCATCTTGGATGACCTCGTTTTCGCAAAAACGACTCCTTCCCCAGAACCGCTGAAGCGTTCAAGCCGAAATTTGTAATATATGATTATGGACGGCCATTAAAGTTTGTTCAAGAGAAGTTGATCCGTCAAAAAAACTGGCCGATTTAAAATGTCTTTAAAAATCTTCTCCAAAACCGCTTGGGGGATCAATTCAAAACGCATGAAATATCATCTAGGGCAAGAGCTGTACCAAGTTTGTTCAAGGGAACTTGATTGGCCAAATGGTTTGGTGGCCATCTTGGATAACCAAATTTTTGCCAAAATGACTCCAGAACCGCTGAGCGGATTGGGGCAAAATTTGGGAGATATGATTAGGCACTGAGTACCAGTAAAGTTTTTTCAAGGGAAGGTGCTACGTCAGAAACATGGCTGCAGTGGAGCAATCAAAATGTAGCATGTTTGGCGGCCATAATAGACTTGCAAAAATGTCCATAAACTCATTTAGAAGACTACTAAACCACCCACCAACAATTGTGACAAAAATGCATAATGCTCCAGGTGAGCAACACAGGCCCCTTGGGCCTCTTATATCATCTAGATGTCTTTCTCATGCTGTAGAGCAAGTGGGCAGAGCTTAGCTAGATATGGATCCATATTTTTGTTTGTAAATATTTAAACTTTCCCAGTGTATGATTAGTTTGAAATGAATTTATTGTGAGCCTGGAGTAATATTTACCCAGGTACTCAATAGTAAATTTGTTTTCTGTTTTTCTTGCAGATGTTTTAGAAGTTAGACAACAGCCAGTTCTGACTTTTTAACCAAAGTTTATAGTTATTTAATTCATCGCATATTTAGAGTGGACCACTGTGTGCTTAATATATGATCTCAAGTTTTTCGTTGCTGGTTGTAATCAAAATTGACCGTGGCTGGAGGTTCATAAACGTTTTACATGTGCAATAATACCTGTCTTATAAAACCACATGAAAACAACCACCGAAGCAGTCATTAGTGACATGTGATTCTGTAATACAAATAAAGTGCAATTTGACATGCCTTTTGGTGGACACTAAATGATAGATGTTTAAGATCTTGTCTGACCATCTGTCTTATCTCTTTAATGGTAATCTGGCTAAAACCAGCCCGTGGACGTGAGGAATTTTTCTATCTAGGGGCAGAGTTTTTCTGAAAATTCACCACTGGATCGGCTCAATAACCTAGCCAGCAATTTCAGTGGTAAATTTTCAAAAATAGTCTTCGCTTGTAAGTACACATTCATTAAGCAGAAATCTCAGTTTTCTTGACCAATCCTGAGCATTCCCAGTGACAGACAGCCATATCTTGGGAGGAAAATCTAATTATCACACTGACAGCATGTCCTGTAATTAGTCACGTGATTGACTAGCATAGTGTACAGTTTATAATTAGCTTTAGATCAGAAGTATGTGGTTTAATCAGCATCTTGTAGAAGCAGTAGATTTATTTTGCAGTAACTTTAAACCCTTTCCTGGTCAAAACCGTGGTCTTGAAGAATGTCCATTTGCAGATCAAGAAGACTGTTTTTGAGAATTTAACACTGGAATGAGCCAGCGGTAAAATTTTCAAAAAAGTCCTACCCTGCAGGTGAACATTCAATATGCAAATATTTTGCTATTCTTGACCAAATTTGGTGATTAAAGGGTTAACACATATGCCAAGGGAGGTAATCCCTGTTTAGAGAAAATACTCTATCAGTAATGAAAGATAAATCTCCTTCACACAATTTGCTATTATAGATAAATCCTTGGAGTGGTCTCCCTTGGCACATGTCGCAAGTTTCTTGTAGATTGTTGAGAAAAATCAAACCTGCCAACAATATTCCATTATCCCTTTCACCGACAAATCCCTGAAAAAAGTTAATTCTTTACAATATAAAACTTATTCTGTTGAATAGTTTTGAAATTAATAGAGCTGGTGACTGGAAGCCTTCGCAACCCTTAGGGGAAGCACCTCAAAGATAGTCATGGCTCAAATAGACCTAGGTCTGAGTGGCCAATAAACCAACTCAATGAACGAACGAATGAGTGGAAGCCATATTATGGCTTCAAATATTCAACAGTTTTCCTGTATGGTTACCTTGAAAATTAGGTGTGAGAAAGTCATCAGTGAAAGGGTTAAAGTATCAAATTACTGCTTAAGAAACTTTTGTAAACAGGATTTACATATTTTTTGTATAAAAATATACCAAAGATTTTGTAATGGTATATAATATTTGTTATCATTATTTGCATTATAATTGATTTGGTTGTAGTAGTAGTATTATTAAAGTGATGGTCAGCAATGCTTAGATACCTGTATAGCTTATTAATATGGCATACACAAAACAATTTCATCACACAAATTATTATTTTATCAGGAAGCAGGTTTAAGTTATTGTCTTGCCAACGAATTTGTATATTTAAATGTTTCTTATTTGAGTGCTCGATAGCTAGTCATCATAAATGAGCTCCGTCACAAATTGTCATTTACAAATTGTCATTTACATTGTGTTAATTTGTGTTCTTCAGGGCCTATAAATATATCAATGTTTATATTTTTAACCCTTTAAGGGTCATGACGACTAAAACTGGTTTCTGCAGTGGCCTTGAGGAATGTCCATCTATTGGTTAAGAGAAGACTATTTTTGAAAATTTCCAACTGGAATGACTGACTGGCTCGATACCCGAAAGGGTTATTCCAGTGGTAAATTTTCAAAAATGGTCTCTTCACCTGCATATGGACATTTTTAATTAGAAAATTTAAATTTTGACCAAACTTGACCATTAAAGGGTTAATGAAAAAACTGTACCTCAGGCAAAGAAAACCAAATTGTTGAACTCACTCCACTGAATGGACCTTTCCAGTTTTAGTAATGCCCTAGCTAAAATCTCTAGCTAAGCTCCACCCACACCTTATCGTGTTGTGGTCGATTGATCATCGAACTCCCTGAATATCAGTTTCCAGAAAACTATACACATTAGCTGTTAAATATTTTGATACTAATGTGACGGGGTGCAACGCCCAGTCAAATTAGTTTCAAAATATTCAACAGAATCTTTATTAAATGGTGAAGACATACAATTCATACAACGTGTCGGATTATTAAGCATTAAAGACAGACTATATAGAATCACTCATGACACCATGATTATGACATCATCCTACACATCACATAGTTGATTATGATGTCATATGATGGATGGATAAACTTGAAACAGTCCATTGGCGATACCTGGAGTCAGAGTTTTCCAAATTATATATACTCTCACATGTGTGTGCAATCTCTAAATAACAAGCAATATAGGCATCTTTTATCATATCAGTCATTTGCACAAAATTTTAACCCTTTAACCATCAAATTATTCAAGGAAATTTTCTCATAGAATTTCTCCATTTGCAGACCAAGAGATTATTTGTGACAAATGTATCACTGTTGTGACTGGCTCGGTTATTGAGCTAATCATTCCAGTGGTAAGTTTTAAAAAATAGTCTTTTTGGCCCGCAAATGAACATTTTTCAAGACCTGCATAAACTATTTTAGCCAGCTTGAGTGTTAAAGGGTTAATGGTCTAGATTTGTCAACAATGGTTGAGATTTTTCCTTAGTGAATGTTCATTTAATTGCTAAGAGACGTATTCGGGCCAGTCACGCTGTGGGAAATTTTCCAAAATCATATTTTGCCCTGTAGATGGACATTTCGGAAGACCACTAAAGAGGCCAGTTGTTGCATCAGACTTATAAGACACCACATTCCATGTTTATACTGCAGACACAAATGTTATAATTAATTTTACAAATCCTAATTTAAAATAATCATCACAGAATTAATCAATATAGTGCCATTGTACAGTTCTCATTTACTCCTATCAATACAGTAAACAGAAGGTCTATAATTTACAAGCTACCTATTTTTTGGAGATTACCCATGTTTTGAGTGATTCTTTAAAACAAATGGTCCTTTGAGTCAGGTGATTGTCGAAGGATCATTTGTTATAAAGTAGGAACAACTTGTATCGCCAAACCAAAAGGGAAATGTATATGACCTTTGCCTTGTACTAAGAGACCACCTGCCTTTAGTGACCACTATTTGGTCCTGTCTCAGGTGGCTATTTAAGACATGATTCACCTAAAATAGGTAGGTTATTTATTAGCACTTTAATCCGCAAATTTGGTCAAAAAGATTTCAATTTTCTCATAGAAAATGTCCATTTGTAGACCAAGAGGACATTTTTAGTCTATTACGGGAATGACTGGCTCGGTTATTAAGCCAGTCATTCCAGTGGTAAATTTGTCAAAACTAGTCTTCTACTAGTTTGCAAATGGACATTTGCCAAGAGACCTGTGGAGGCTGTTTTTGGCTAGTAAGTTAGTGATCAAGTCGCTATAAACTGTTTTCTTGTTTGTTTTAGCAATATATTGGTAAATATTCACTTTACTTCCATAATTATTATGCATTGGGATATGTTGTAAATAATAACCCTTTCAACTCTGAAATGCAAGAATTGCAATTTCAAAGCAAACATACAGGAACGCTGTTTAAAAAATAAAATTTAATTTGATGGTTAACAGTTTCCATCCAAATAAATTTCAAAATATTCAACAGATTTTGTAGCAATGTAAAGAATTTATCTTATCTTGTCTATTGAGTTGAAAGAGTCTAATAATCATAATCTAGCCATAGTCTCTGTTTGTGGCAAATGTCGTACAGCAATATTTATGAGAAATCCATGCTTCCATAGAATCCATACATGTTGATGTGTAAAATTAGAAAATAGTCAACTTTCAAACACATATATATACATAGATGTATCAAATAGGTGCTTACACAGTCAAACTGTCTAGAAAGACCTCTTCCTTTTGGAGCCACAATAGGTTGGTTCTTTAAGATAGGTGATTGATATGGTAGTTGTATAAAGCTGACACCTTGTATGGTAAGAGAATACCATTTTTTTAAATTTATCACTTGAATGACTGGCTCGATTATCAAGCCAGTCATTCTAACGGTAACTTTTCAGGGTTATGGCAGTTTTGCCAAATAAAAGCTGTACTTTTTAGTTGCAGCTTACAAGTGTTATAAGTGTTTACATTTTTTACAAAACTGCCGAAATCTACATGATTTGAGCATGTCTTGTTCAGAATTCATGTTAACCATTTAACTGTCTCACTGCTGCAGGCCACCAGACAATAATTTCAATGGGCAATAACCATTGGCATGCTGAATGTTTTGAAAACAATTTGACTGAATATTGTGGGTGTCTTAGAAGTTTCAGTAAAATCGTTTTCAAATTATTCAGCAGGTCCAGACGTAAACTCCACGGAATATGTAGTCTGCAGACATTCTTCAGCCAGACTGTTAATAGTAAAGCCGGCCAAATGCAGCTGCTGCAGTGATCTAGAACAAGGCCCATTTAGTCGGCCAAGATGAGTGGGTCGACCACTACGCCAGTCTTTCCAGTGATAAATTTACAAAAATGGTCTCTTGGCCGACCAAATGGATTTTGATTAAACAAAACGCTTAATTTTCAGGGTCAATGTTTATCATTAACCCTTTAATACTCATATCAGCCAAAAATAGCTTCTGCAGTGGTCTTGAGCAATGTCCAGTTCCTGACCAAAAGAAGACTATTTTTTTTAATTTACCACTGGAATGACTGGCTCGATAACCGAGCCAGTCACTCCAGTGGTAAATTTTCAGAAATATTCTTCTCTTGGTCTGCAAATGGACATTTTCTATGAGAAAATTTAAATTTTCTTGAATAAATTTGAGGGTTAAAGTGTAAATGGATAGCTTCATACTGACATGATAGATACAGTAACAGTTATACATGCCTGTTGTATGTACGCGGTAGATTAACATCATAGGATACATCAGAATGTGGTTCCTAAGGGAAGGTGGTCTAATGCAAGAAACTTTCAAGCTACTTTTCAAGTAAGGAGGAGACGTTTTCTTGGTGCATGAGATCAAATCAAGTCCAGTAGTTGTTTTTATTTTATACATTGTTAAATGTTTCGTAAAACTGTATAATATTATGCTTGTTTTTGGTGTGTATTCATTTACAATTGTGATGATTGATTACAGCTTAGAGAATTGATTGTTTATATACCTTTGAGGCAAAGTAACAGGCCAACTTTCTTTGTCAGCGGGTGTGGGTGGAAAACCCTAATGCTATTTGGTATGCCACATCTCAACCCTTTAATGGTCATACCGGCCAAAACCGACTTCTGTTATGGTCTTGGAGTATGTCCATTTACAGGCCAAGAGAATACAATTTTTGAAAATCTACCACTGGAATGACTGGCTCGATAACCGAGCCAGTCATTCTAGTGATAAATTTTCAAAGATTGTATTCTCTTGGCCTGTAAATAGCCATTCAATAGGCAGATATTATAATTTTCTTGACTGAATTTGACCATTAAAGGGTTAAAGAACAGCTATTCTTTAGCTGCAAATGTCCTATTTGACCATTGACTTATAAGAGAGACTGAAGAATAATAACAACATACTGGGCGTGTCCGCCCGTGTTGGTCCAGGGAAAGGGCGTCCCTTATCCTGCTCGGTTTGTGCCTATAGGCTCCATTGGGTGGAGCTGGTGTATCCAAAGACATTCTTTCTGTGTTCTCCATGACATGGAGTTTTCATCGTCCAGGTCTGATGAGGATACCTATGGCGGTTTGATATCAATCTGAGATGTCATTGGATTCTGAATTTAGGGGGGCGTATTTTCCCCTACATACTTATGGATGGTTATTGCCGGTTCTGCCATTTTTGGCGGTTGGGCAAGTTTTTTTGGCGGTTGTGGTCAACTTCACCGGTTGTAATTGTTACCGGTTGTTTTTGGTGGCATTCGGGTCTGTGTAGACCTGGCGGCTTGCGTGTCCAAACCTGCTGAGTTTAGACTCAGTGTGGACAGCAGAGGTATTGTGATTATGTCCGTTTCCTGTGGCAACAGTTTGCTGGATGAATCAATTGTGAAATGATAGATGTGAGACCAAAAGTCTGAATGATCTGGACTGGAATTTTCTTCCCTTTTATACCCTTCATGAGCGAGCCTGTGGATTGAGTCGATCTTGACTTTATATGGGCAGAAATGAACCAGATTGGCGGTTCACCCGTTTGGAATTTTTTGGGGGTTTGGCGGCCTGGCCAAACATTTTACCGGTTGGCCTGTTTTGGCGGCCGGTGACCGTTTTTTGGCGGTTGTGACTTTTTTACCAGTTGTGCCAGTTTTGGCGGTTTTGACCGTTTTTTTGGCGGTTGTGATAATTTTTACCGGTTGTAAGTTTTTTGCCGGTTCTGCCATTTTTGGCGGTTGAGCAACTTTTTTGGCGGTTGTGGTCATTTTTAACAGTTGTGATTTTTTTACCCGTTGTGTCCATTTTGGCGGTTGAAAAAACTTTGACGGTTCAGGATTTGTTACCGGTTGTAGGTCATTTTGGCAAAAGATTTCCAATGGTTTTCTGAAAGTCAAGATCGTAGAGGTATTGCTCCTTTAGTGGAGATTTTTTGCCTGCTTGTATGGGTAATGATCATGAGTGGTCATCACTGTTTTTGATTCAGACTTCATGGCGTTTCATTCCTTGAGCGGAACTCATCAGAGGCGAAGTTTTGTCAACTGGGAGTGGGCATTTTGGGTTCCACTTTGTTCTAATATGGCAACTATGGTGTGGGTGTTAGGACTGATAGACAAGGTGTGTGTGGGATGTCCTTGCCCAGTCTGGATGGTTTGGTATATTAAATGGTGAGTTATGTATCACAGTTACACAAAGTCAAAATCAAAACTGGTTAGATATTGAAGTTATGTAAATTTTTGTTTCAAAATTTGTTTTGAAAAAATAAAAATAAAATAAAATAAAGAAGCACGACAACTCTGTGAGTTATGTGTCTTTGTTGTTCTTTTATTTGTGCTGAAGTCCACGTAGAGGTGCCATATTGAAGAGCATCTTTAAAGGATGCGAGGTGATGACAATGGGTATGACGTCAATGTGTGACGTCTATGGCGATGGTGATGACGTCGCCAAA
Source organism: Chaetoderma sp. LZ-2023a (assembly GCA_034401795.1). Lineage (NCBI taxonomy): Eukaryota > Metazoa > Mollusca > Caudofoveata > Chaetodermatida > Chaetodermatidae > Chaetoderma > Chaetoderma sp. LZ-2023a. Next base: position 134,380,665 of record CM067370.1, on the reverse strand, counting down.
AATGCGTAGAAACATAATCTGGTTCATTTCTGCCCATATAAAGTCAAGATCGACTCAATCCACAGGCTCGCCCAGGAAGGGTATAAAAGGGAAGAAAATTCGAGTCCAGATCATTCAAACTTTTGGTCTCACATCGAGACCAAGCGTCAGGCTTAACAACCTTCGACGAGTAGCCCATATAACTGACTACGTTGTTATCACTTATAAGAGAGACTACCTGCTTTTAATCCTTGCTTGTGGTGCACTACAAGGTGATCCTTACAGAGTGGTTTGCCAGTTTTGATCTATCCATGAATGGTCAAGCTGGTCAGAACCAGCTTCTGTAATGTTCTTGACAAAAATTGGTTTGCAGGGCAAGAGCAGACTGTCTTTGAAAATTTACCACTGGAATCACTGGCTCTATAACCAAGCCAGTTATTTCAGCGGAAAATTGTCAAAAATAGCCTCTTAGATGGACAGACATTAAGTATAAATTTTCAATTTATTGTCCCATCTTGATATCTTGTAAATGGTTAAGCTTTTGTTGCAAACTGTCAAGGTGTCTGGTGGAGAAATAGTGTCCATTGTGAATGTGGTGTGGCTGAAAGCTGTTGCCATCTGACAAAACATGTTTTCAAATGTACTCTGGATATGATGGTGTAATAAGCTGAATTAGATATAATTTGTATATATATATAAATATATATATATATATATGTTATTGAATCTATATTGTTACTGTTTTTAATTTGTTCATCCTTGATGATGCCGTTGTTGATGAGTTAATTAATGAATTCTATCAACAGTTAGTGATATTTCAATTATAATTCTAGTGGTACTTTTCTGTGATTTGTTTGTATAGGTTTGGGAAAGCTAGCATAATTATGTTTTCTTCATGCTATCTTATCATTTCGTTAATATATTAAAAAGTATGTCTTAAGATGGCCATTTGATACATTATATTGCACATATGTAAATAATTTTCATCAACAATTTCATACTTACTTTGAATTTCATACTTACTTCTAATGTGAGAGTGTAAGTGCTACTGTTGTTCCAAAAATTGTTTTAATTAATAAAAATGATAAAAATCATACCTTAGTATGTATAGTATGATTGTAGTTTCTATTAATATAATGGACTGAGTGTGTGCATATGCATCTGTGCATGAATGGGCATGTATTAGTGTTGTTCCAATTAATCAATTTGATCGATGATTGATTGGTCGACATATCCAACCAACAGATCGATCACGATTTCCGAAATTCATTTCGAATGTATTTAAATTTATGATATTAAAACTGCAAATGATTATTTTTTCGGTAATACCATTTTAATTTTTACAACTATATAATATAGTATTACTCCATACAAGTCCATAGACTAAGACATTAACCTTCACAACACTGAAATAGTATGCTAATGTCCAAACCACCCCCCCTACCAATAACCCGTTGAATATTTTAAAACTTATTTGACTGGAAGCTGTTGCTGCCAAAGGCATCAACAGCTTCCAATCAACTTAGTTTCAAAATATTCAACAGATTATTTATTAAATTATTACGGTTAAATATCCATGAACATGCAATAATTATTGCATTCAAAATTTCAGAATGGGTAAAAATGAAAAAATGTTATGATCGATCATTAATTGATCATCGGCTAGTATGTAAAACCAATCATCGATCACAAAAATAGTACCAATTCCCAACACTAGTGTGTATGTGAAGTGAATTTTCTTGAAAACTATTTTTGTACATAGAAAGATGAATTTAAAAAATACTCATTTATATACATTAATGTTATTTGTTATTTTAATACAATATTATATTTGAACGAATGTAGCATTTTTAAAACCATAGATTGTATATCGTCAAATTTAAATAAGACAAGATTTTAAATTTAAATTTTGAAACATCTAATTGATTTCCATAATATGAAGTTAGTCATTATTAGCTCATTAGTGAGCTTATGCCATAGCGGCCGGACTCCATTCGTCCGTCAAATCACATCCTAATGGTTTGACCAATTTCAACCAGATTTGGCTGAGAGGATCCTATGGTGGTAGGCTCCAGAACAGTTATTCAAAATTTTTATTGGTCAATTTTCTGACGGCCATCTTAGATTTTCCAAAAAATTCTCATGAAATCCTTTAAAATGCTTCTCCAATAGCAATGGGCTCATTTCAGAGAATCTTGGGTGTAAGAATCCTGTGGTGGTACACTTCAACACTTCTCGCGAGAATTTTGATTGGTCAATTTTTCTGGTGGCCATCTTGGGATTTTCTGAAAATTTCTGAAAAGCAGTTAAAAGTCTACTCATTAACCATTTGGCCAATTTCCAGCAAACTCGCTTGGAAGGACCCAAGAGTGGTATGCTTCACATCTTTTATACATAATTTTGATTGGTCAATTTGGTCAGTGGCCATCTTGAATTTACCGAACAATGACTGGAAATTGTTTAAAACGTTACTCCTTATTAACTGTTTGGACTCTTAGGGTGGTAGACTTCAGAACTGTTATATAGAATTTGGATTGGTCAATATTTTTGGTGGCCATCTTGGATTTTCCTAAAATTTTGGGAAATCAGTTAAAAGGCTACTCCTAATTAATCGCGTCTTGGTAAAAAAAAATTGAAAGTCTTAGATTTTATGGAAAATTTACCGGATATCGTCAAAACACTAGTTATGATTACTCTTTATTGGCTGGTTAAGCGATTTGAGCCAAACTTGTCTGGAAATGACTCCATGGTGGTACGGTTCGGAAATTGTATAAAGAATCCCTTTGGTGATAAGCCTTAGAACTTGTTCCACTGGCCATCTTGTTTTAAAGGATTTCACATAGGATCTGCATGGTAGGCTTCGAATTTCTATGCAAAAATTTGATCGCACAGTTTTTCCGGTGACTACCTTGGATTTTCCAAATTTTTGAAAATCCTTCAAACTGTTCCTCTTCATCAAATATGATTTTATCAAACTATGTCAGTCTGTAGCTGTTTCAGGAAGCATAATTGTCATGAAGTATGACGTTAGGCCTCTTGTCTTAAATTTTGATATTTTCATATACATGGATTTATAGAGTATTTGTAACAATGACAAAAGTCATTAATATAAGAATTAACTCATTCAGTCCTGGAAATCAGATAGAGAAAATTTGCTATGATGTAGGGAATGCACTTTTGAATATCCTATGATGTAAGGAATGCACTATTGAATATCCCAATAATAATTTGCTTGGAGGCTAGCTGTGGTGTAGTGTTACTGGAGCAGCTGTGCACTCAGTTCCAGTACCTCAAAATAGACTCATTTTACATTACAACTGAAGGTCCATTTCCACTACAGAAGTATGTATGATATACCATCTGAGAGTATATACAGTAGATTTAAAAACTTACAAATAGTAGGACACACTGGCAGCTCCTGTCACCTCGAAATGGCCCACTACTCCACTAGAGGTTTAGCAATATGTTCTAGTGAAATTATTTTTTAAATATTCAATAGCTTTCCTTGAAATACAGATAATGGATTTTAGTTTTTGAACGGTTAATTACATATCATTAAAACTAGATTTTGTGAAATGACAAATTTTTTATCCATATAATATTGATATCAAGCGATTAACTTATAAAGTGGGAAGAAGAAAGATGTGTGTACGTATTAGAGACAAAGTTGTTAAACACCACAAGTTGAAACTTTCAGATCTTCTTTTCGTTCGCTGATCATACCGCCAGTCCTGTAAGTGACTATCGACATGATCATAAGCGTTAAGTGCGTGGATCCATGGTTTATTAGAGTGCGCCGTGCGGCCTGGAACCTCCGTCTTCAGCACTCGAGGTTTCTGTCAGGGTTACTTTACCCTTACCTCCTTTAGTCGCCTCGTACGACACACAGAGGATACGGAAGGTGTATTCTAAGCCCCACCTACAGGGCAAGAAACTCTCAGATGATACAAGATGTTGCTAAAACTAGGCAATAGGTTCCAACCAAATTTATCCCAAAATATTTACAATGTACAGTATTAGTTACCTCGTTTCGTATTTGTTGGATTGATGGACAAATTCTAGTCAGTACTGCCTCAGCCATGAAGACCACTTTGGGCAGGCAAAAAATTGGTGCTTTATCCCTTTAATTTTCATGGTTGGTCAAGAAAATTAAAATTTTTACCTAGTGAATGTACATTTGAAGGCGAATAGACTATTTTGAAAATTCATTATTGGAATGACTGGCTCATTTATTGAAACAGTCATTTTAGTGGCAAACTTCTTATCTTGGCCCGCAAATGTTCATTCCTCAAGGCCACTGTAAAATCTGGTTTTGGCTGGCTTGACCACTAAAGTATTAATATATTTTTGGAATAACCACATGTCATTATTTTTGTCCACAAGAAGCATTTCCGATGGCCAGTAGCAGTATAAACCATTTAGTCGTCAAGCTGGCCAAAACATCCCTTTGAGAAATGTCCATTTGGATGCCAGAAAACTATTTTTTTATTTTCACCGAATGACTGGTCCGATAACCGAGGAAGACTGGTGGTAAATTTTAAAGAATAGTCTCCTGACTTGCAAGTGGACATTCGCTGAACAGAAATTTCAATTTTCTTCAAAGATCGTGACCTGTGAGTATCTTTTTATTCTCCATAAATTGAGCTAGCGCAGGTTTGACTGTATGACCACCCACATCTTTAACCATCCCCATACCCGCTTATTGGTTCTATATTACTGTGGGTTAAATTCCCGGTCTTGCCATGTTAAATCATACAATCATCTGATTTATTGCAATGTAATCTATACTTGGCAACATTTTTATTCACTCTCCCCACTCCAACACATGCACACTTCTCAGAGAGGTGTGGTTAAGGATATTGCAATGGACCGTTCCAGTTTTAGCTACATGTATGTCCCACCAATCCCTAGTTAATCTCCACCCACACCTCGCTCATGTTGGGTTCGATTGATCCCTTAACTTCTTGACTATCAATTTCCAGAAAACTATACAGGTAAACCTGTTGAATATTTTGGAACTAATTTGACGGGGTGCTGTTGCTGCCTATGGCAGCAACAGCGCCCAGTCAAATTAGTTTAAAAATATTCAACAGAATGTTTATTAAATGGTAGACATACAAGTCATACAATGTGTCGGACTATTAAGCGTTAAAGACATACTATATCAAATCATTCATGATGTCATGATTATGATGTCATCCCACACGTCACATAGTTGATTATAATGTCATATGAAGGATTGATAAACTTGGAAAGGACCATTATCTGTGTGTCTGTTCTCCAAATATTTGAGGTGGCTAAGGAGAGAGGACGGTGATATACCATTGTACATTACAGAAGTGAATGAGACAAAATATATGGGTAGGTTTGCTCTTCTTTGATTGAGTCTGTCCTTGCCCTGTAGGTGGGGCTTAGAATACACCTTCCGTATCCTCTGCGTGTCGTACGAGGCGACTAAAGGAGGTAAGGGTGAGGTAACCCTGACAGAAACCTCGAGTGCTGAAGACGGAGGTACTCTAATAAACCATGGATCCACGCACTTAACGCTTATGATCATGTCGATAGTCACTTACAGGACTGGCGGTATGATCAGCGAACGAAAAGAAGAAGAATTGAGTCTGTCCAATAATTTGTCTTTTTGTGTTAATAAATATTAGTTATTGTTTCTCAATACTAACATAACTCTATAACCACTGAAAAAATTAATGCTTATTTTGATTAAACCTTTAATGATCAAGCCGGCCAAAGCTGTTGAATATTTTGAAACTAATTTGACTGGAAACGGCTTCTGCAGTTGTCTTGAGGAATGTCCATTTGCAGGCCAAGAGAAGAGTATTTTGGGAAATTTACCACTGGAATGACTGGCTCGATAACCGAGCCAGTCATCCCAGTGGTAAATTTCCCAAAATACTCTTCTCGTGGCCTGCAAATGGACATTCAATGAGCAGATCTTTTGATTTTCTTGCCCAAATTTGACCAGTAAAGGGTTAAGAAACATTTACTGTTATCGACTTTATATTAATTCAAATCTGTAAATAAGCTTTTTCATCCAGAATTTAACATAATCTACGGTAGTCACATTATGGAGACAAATATGAAATCTGCTGATCATTTCTAATACTATTTCAATATTTTGAAAATAATTTGAATGAAAGTCATTATTACGTTAACCATTTGAAACTGAAAGACCAAATACGAAAATGTGTTTATACTATAAGAACTATCCCATTGAATATTTTGAAACTAATTTGACTGGAAGCTGTTGTTGCCTATAACTAACCGCCATGGTTGTTTTAAAATTGAGATACTGGGACTCAAATGGTTAATTGTCCTTGCAGAACTTAAGCTACCAGAATATCACTTTCAAATCAACCCTGTGGCAGCAACAGCTCACAGTCAAATATAAGCTGTTGAAGAGAATATCTCTCACTGTATAGAATATTATGTACTTTGTAAAGTTGAAAGTGCCAAGGGACACGCACCACAATCATTCTTAATAGCATGTTTCCCGGTGACATCATTCACATTACCATATATGGACATTACCTGTCTCTATCATTATTGCATGTATTAACAACATTAATATCTGGTCTTTTTCAGTATGTAACCATAGCAACACTGTACAAATAAACATTTCTAGATAAAGGTCATGCCGGGAGCCAGGCAAATATGTCCAGATCAAAGTCCTCTCTATAAATGGAACCATGCAACTCCTATCTATAGCTGTTTATAAAGATCGCATTTGAAACCAGGCAACTTTCTCTAAAGGTGACGCTTGGAACCAGGCAACTCCTGTCTATAAAGTCAAAGTAGGAATTAGGCAACTCCTATCTATTAAGGTCAGTGGGAACCAGGTACCTCATGTCTATAAAAGTCACAGTGGGAACCAGGCAACTCCTGTCTATAAAAATCAGTGGGAACCAGGCAACTCCTATCTATAAAGGTCACCAACTCTAAAGATCACGATGGGAACCAAATGAATCCTGTCTATATTAAGGTTATGCTGGGAACCAGCTAACCTCGTCTGTGTTCAGAGGTTGCCGTCTGGTCTTAAGAATCTTATTGATTTTGTTGTTTAAAGGTCAAGGTCATGATGAATCTTGGATTTCGGCCCATTTTTAGAAACGTCTTTAAAAATCTTGTCCGAAACCGCTTGGGGGATCAATGCAAACCTCATGAATTATGATCTAGGGCAAGAGTTGAACCAAGTTTGCTCAAGGGAACTTGATTGGTCAAATGGTTCGGCGGCTATCTTGGTTAACATAGTTGTAGAGAAAACGACTTCTCCAGAACCGCTGAAGAGATCGGGCCAAAATTTGGCAGATATGATTAGGGACTAAGGGACATTAAAGTTTGTTCAAGGGAAATTTAGCCGTCAAAAAACATGGCCGTGGTGGGCCAATCAAAATATAGCGTGTTTGGCGGCCATATTGGATTTTCTTTATTTGAAGGAGTTTGGTGCCGAAATTGGTTTTGTATGTGTTTTTGGGTATTCGGATCTCAAATTTGCAATTTTCGAAACAGTCGGATAAGCGGTTTGGTAGCCATCTTGGATCATTTTCCCGCCAAAAGCTCCCATACTAAAGCAATGGGAAATTTTAATTGTTTTCTCGAGAACTACTGGGCCGATTTCAATTATATTTGGCAGGGAGCATCCTTAGGGCATGGAGATTCAAGGGTGTTCAAATGGTCTAAAAAATTTCTCTGACACTGCTTGGGGGATTGATGCAAACCTCATGAAATATGATTTAGGGCAAGAGCTGAACCAAGTTTGTTCAAGGGAACTTGATTAGTCAAATGGTTCGGTGGCCATCTTGGTTTACCTAGTTGTAGCGAAAACGACTTCTCCAGAACCGCTGAAGGGAACGGGCCAAAATTTGGCAAATATGATTAGGGACTAAGGGCCATTAAAGTTTGTTCAAGGGAAGTTGAGCCATCAAATAACATGGCTGCCGTGGGCCAATCAAGATATAGCGTATTTGGTGGTTCATATTGGATTTTTTTATTTTACGGATTTTGAGGCCAAAATTGGTTTTATGTGGTTTTGGGTATTCTGAACTCAAATTTGCAATTTTCGAAACTGTAGGATAAATGACTGGGCCGATTTCAATTATATTTGACAAGAAGCATCCTTACGGCATAGAGATTCAAGTTTGTTCAAAGCCGATCAGCCAATTGGGCCGGGAGCCATCTTGGATTTCGGCTGATTTTTAGAAACATATGTAAAACTCTTAGCCGAAATTGTTTGAGCAATTGATTCAGAACTCATAAAATATCAATTAGGGCACGAGCTGAACCAAGTTTATTCAAGGGAAATTGATTGACCAAATGGTGGTGGTGGGTGGGGGAGGCCATCATAGATGGCCTGGTTTTCATGAAAGCGACTGACTCCACAGCCGCTGAACTGATCAGGCCGAAATTTGGGAGATGATATTGATGACTAAGGCCCATAAAAGTTTGTTCAATAGAAGTTGATACATAAAGAACATGGCCTCTGTTTTCAAAAATAATTTAAATTCCCTTGACATATTCTTGACAATTAAATTACTAAACCATATTGCCCATGTTTTGTATTTCGATTCATTAAAAGTCAAAACCAGTTTTATGGTAACTAATTGTGAAAATTGGTAAGATGATATATGTGTATATTATTGTTATATATTAATTAACTATTGATCATATCATTGTAAATGTCATTGTTATCATTACTTATTTCATAAAGAATTAAATTCTACATACATTCCTACCAATAGATTCGTTAGTTTATATGCACACACAATGTGCAAGGTGTGTGTGTGTGTGTGTGCGTGTGTTTGTGCCGAGCGTGAATGGTAATCTCTGATTGCACTATCTGAGTGGGTTGATGAATAGCAAAGTGAATTGTGTAATGATTACGCTGGTAATGTATCAAAGATCTAGTGCACTAGGTCTGGTGAAGAAACCTAACAAAATTGATGATCATCTGAAATACAATATGCCTGTCAACTATCTTGATAATGGGCCTTTACAGTTTTAACTATGTGCCACCCATCTCTAGCTACCTCGATCATGTTGGGATCGATCAATCCCTGAATGCCCTGACTATCAATTTCCAGAAAACTAACGGTTGGCTGTTAAATACTTCATACGTCATTATTGACGTCATCCCACACATCACATGACGTCATATGATGGATGGATAAACTTGGAATTTACTGTAGGTCCATTGCTTTCCATTTGAGAAAAGTATCAAAACCTATGATCTAAAACCAAATATGGTCATCCTTCATCCTGAAACTTGGTTTCTGTGAAATAAATTGTAGAAACTGATGATGCTCCAAAGTCTAATATGGGTGCCGCCATAATATGCCATTTCGGAAATAGGTTTGAGTGTTATAAGACTGTTTGTTGAATTGGTTAAAGATGTAATAGGTTTACTGTGGTATGCCAGAAGGTGAAATCTCTCGATAAAGTCAATTCTTTGATATGAATGAAGTATGCCCATGACTGGCATCTTGAAAATCAGGTTCCACGAGACAACTTTACTAAGATAAAAAAGATCTGCTTCAGTTTCCAAGAGACAACTTTACCTAGGTTAACAGACCTACTTCCCTAAGTTTAACAGATCTATATCAAATTTGATAGGTGTATTGGTCTAGGTCTAGAAATGAAGCTGACTGAAATCGAATATTATTATAAATACTTCTAACTAACCAACCATATTGAAAATTGATTGCCATGAAGCAAGTCCAATCAATGTTGATTTGCTTCACCCAATCCATGGTTAATTCATGGATGTATGTTTCTGCACTGAGTTTGGGCCCACATAGACTGTTACTTTGCATCTATGTCCAACAGTGTAACCCACAGTGACACCTACTTTGCATCTATGTCCAACAGTCTAACCCACAGAGTCACTGTTACTTTGCATCTATGTCCAACAGTCTAACCCACAGAGTCACTGTTACTTTGCATCTATGTCCAACAGTCTAACCCACAGAGTCACTGTTACTTTGCATCTATGTCCAACAGTCTAACCCACAGAGTCACTGTTACTTTGCATCTATGTCCAACAGTCTAACCCACAGAGTCACTGTTACTTTGCATCTATGTCCAACAGTCTAACCCACAGAGTCACTGTTACTTTGCATCTATGTCCAACAGTCTAACCCACAGAGTCACTGTTACTTTGCATCTATGTCCAACAGTCTAACCCACAGAGTCACTGTTACTTTGCATCTATGTCCAACAGTGTAACCCACAGAGTCACTGTTACTTTGCATCTATGTCCAACAGTGTAACCCACAGAGTCACTGTTACTTTGCATCTATGTCCAACAGTCTAACCCACAGAGTCACTGTTACTTTGCATCTATGTCCAACAGTCTAACCCACATAGACACTTACTTTGCATCTATGTCCAACAGTCTAACCCACAGAGTCACTGTTACTTTGCATCTATGTCCAACAGTCTAACCCACAGAGTCACTGTTACTTTGCATCTATGTCCAACAGTCTAACCCACAGAGTCACTGTTACTTTGCATCTATGTCCAACAGTCTAACCCACAGAGTCACTGTTACTTTGCATCTATGTCCAACAGTCTAACCCACAGAGTCACTGTTACTTTGCGTCTATGTCCAACAGTCTAACCCACAGAGTCACTGTTACTTTGCATCTATGTCCAACAGTCTAACCCACAGAGTCACTGTTACTTTGCATCTATGTCCAACAGTCTAACCCACAGAGTCACTGTTACTTTGCGTCTATGTCCAACAGTCTAACCCACAGAGTCACTGTTACTTTGCATCTATGTCCAACAGTCTAACCCACAGAGTCACTGTTACTTTGCGTCTATGTCCAACAGTCTAACCCACAGAGTCACTGTTACTTTGCATCTATGTCCAACAGTCTAACCCACAGAGTCACTGTTACTTTGCATCTATGTCCAACAGTCTAACCCACAGAGTCACTGTTACTTTGCATCTATGTCCAACAGTCTAACCCACATAGACACTTACTTTGCGTCTATGTCCAATAGTCTAACCCACAGAGACATTGTTACTTTGCATCTATGTCCAACAGTCTAACCCACAGAGACATTGTTACTTTGCGTCTATGTCCAATAGTCTAACCCACAGAGACATTGTTACTTTGCCTCTATGTCCAACAGTCTAACCCACAGAGTCACTGTTACTTTGCATCTATGTCCAACAGTCTAACCCACATAGACACTTACTTTGCGTCTATGTCCAATAGTCTAACCCACAGAGTCACTGTTACTTTGCGTCTATGTCCAACAGTCTAACCCACAGAGACATTGTTACTTTGCGTCTATGTCCAATAGTCTAACCCACAGAGTCACTGTTACTTTGCATCTATGTCCAACAGTCTAACCCATATAGACACTTACTTTGCGTCTATGTCCAATAGTCTAACCCACAGACATTGTTACTTTGCATCTATGTCCAACAGTCTAACCCACAGAGACATTGTTACTTTGCGTCTATGTCCAATAGTCTAACCCACAGAGACATTGTTACTTTGCGTCTATATCCAACAGTCTAACCCACAGAGACATTGTTACTTTGCATCTATGTCCAACAGTCTAACCCATATAGACACTTACTTTGCGTCTATGTCCAATAGTCTAACCCACAGACATTGTTACTTTGCATCTATGTCCAACAGTCTAACCCACAGAGACATTGTTACTTTGCGTCTATGTCCAATAGTCTAACCCACAGAGACATTGTTACTTTGCATCTATGTCCAACAGTCTAACCCATATAGACACTTACTTTGCGTCTATGTCCAATAGTCTAACCCACAGACATTGTTACTTTGCATCTATGTCCAACAGTCTAACCCACAGAGACATTGTTACTTTGCGTCTATGTCCAATAGTCTAACCCACAGAGACATTGTTACTTTGCGTCTATATCCAACAGTCTAACCCACAGAGACATTGTTACTTTGCGTCTATGGCCAAGTCTAACCCACAGAGACATTGTTACTTTGCGTCTATGTCCAACAGTCTAACCCACATAGACACTGTTACTTTGCGTCTATTTCCAATAGTCTAACCCACAGAGACATTGTTACTTTGCGTCTATGACCAACGGTCTAACCCACAGAGACATTGTTACTTTGCGTCTACGGCCAACAGTCTAACCCACAGAGACATTGTTACTTTGCGTCTATATCCAACAGTCTAACCCACATAGACACTGTTACTTTGCGTCTATGTCCAACAGTTTAACCCACAGAGACATTGTTACTTTGTGCCTATGTCCAACAGTCTAACCCACAGAGACACTGTTACTTTATGTCTATGTCCAACATTCTAACCCACATAGACACTGTTACTTTGCATCGATGTCCAACCCACAGAGAAACCCACAGAGACACTGTTACCATGAATCAGACCTACCCACAGTTACTTTGAGTTTGAGATTTAAGTCTGACCCATTTAGACACTGTTACATTGATTTTGTGATCTAAGTTTTGCCCACAAATACCTTGAATTTGTGATCTACGTGCAGGCCACAGACACTATTGCGGTGAATTTTATGTCCCGCTCATATATACAGTTTTTGTCTCACCCCATAGTTAAAGTGAGACAATTGGGTTACCTATTACGGTGGCTGTCAGCAGTCTGTCATTTGCGTTAGTTTTTCAAAGCTCTTATTAGTTAATAGTGGCTCTTCTGATTTCAATGAAACTACAGGAAGCGGTCTATGCCATGCCCAGATATGATCGGCATCACTACTAGGACAAAATTTTGTAATTTTTCCAACTTTTTTCATGGTTTTGGACTTCATGCAAATTATATCATTCCTAGGATGAAACTTTGGAGCATTTTGACTCTACTTGGTTTTGGAATATGAATTTTTAAGAACTTTTTGCATTAAAGTTTTTATTGTTCTTATTATTCAACAGACGTCTTCTCTACAATACAGACATGCAACCTGCATCATTAGTAGGATGGAATTTTGGATTTGAAATTTTTTTTCCCCCCCACGGTTTTGTACTTGAATTATTGTCACTTTTTGTGTTAACGTTTCTATTAAATCATTTCTATTAAATCGTATCTGTGCCAATATTTCTTGTGTTAAGATGGTCATTGGACAATGATAAGAATTTTGTGATCCCAAAGGTATCAAAATGATTTGGGGTGCAAAGGCTAACTACTCAAAATGCATCCACTAGATTATAATACTATAATACTAAAAGACAGGGGTGAGGCATATCTGGCATTCGAGTTCTTGTTTCGTTTTTACATATAGGATACTATAACTGTGTAGAAAGTTCAGATCCTATGGCTCAGAAAAGTTCAAATGTTTATATCATCTGATCTAGTTCAGGTCGCTAAACTCTTGACACTGGCCTTCATAATTTAATACTTGCCATGCTCCAGTGAAAGGTCATCATGTCCCAGTGAAGGAGGTCGTCATGTCCCAATAAGAGGTCATCATGTGCCAGTGAAAGTGGTCATCATGTACAAGTGAAGGAGGTCGTCATGTCCCAGTAAAGGTTATTATGCCCCAGGAAAGGAGCTCGTCATGCCCCAGTGAAGTAGATCACCATGGCCCAGTGACCGAAGTCATCATGTCCAAGTGAAGGTCATCATATCCTAGTGAAGAGGGTGATCATGCCGTTAAGCCTCAGTGATGAAGCTTACCATGCCCCCCTGATGAAGCTTACCATGCCCCAATGCTGAAGCCATCATGCCGCACGGATGAAGTTTACCATGCCCCAGTGATGAAGCTTACCATTCCCCAGTGATGAAGCTTACATGTCCCAGGGATGAAGCTTACCGTAAGCCACTGTTGAAGCTTAGCAGGGCGACAGTGAAGCTTACCATGCCACAGTGATGAAGCTTGTCATGGCCCAGTGATGTGGTTTGTAATGCCCCAGTGATGAAGCTTGGCATACCATAGTGATGAAGGTTGTCATGCCCCAGTGATGAAGCTTCTCATGCCCGTGATGAAACATGCCCCAGTGATGTAACTTGTCATGCCCTGGTGATGAAGCCTACCATGCCCCACTGATGAAGCTTGTCATGCCCCAGGGATGAAGCTTACCATGCTCCAGTGATGAAGCTTGTCATACCCTGGTGATGAAGCATCCCATTCCACAATGATGAAGCTTACCATGCCCAAGTGATGAAGCTTACCATGCCCCACTGATGAAGCTTGTCATGCCCCAGTGATGAAGCTTGTCATACCCCGATGATGAAGCTTCCCATTCCACAGTGATGAAGCTTACCATGCCCATGTGATGAAGTGATGAAGCTTAGCATGCCCCCTTGATGAAGGTTACCATGCCCCAGTGACAAAGCTTATGATGCCCCAGTGATGAAGCTTACCATGCTCCGGTGAAGCGTACCACAGCCAAGTGATGAAGGTTGCCGTGCCCTGCTAATGAAGCTTATGATGCCCCGGTGATGAAGCTTACCATACCCCGGTGATGAAGCTTATCCTACCACAATAATGTAGCTTACCATGCCCCAGTGATGAAGCTTACCATGCCCCAGTGATAAAGCTTACTATGCCCTGCTGATGAAGCTAGTTATGTCCCAGTGATGCAGCTTGTCATGCTCCGGTGATGAAGCTTACCTTTCCCCGGTGATGAAGCTTACTACGCCCCAGTGATGAAGCATGTCATGCCCTAGTGATGAGGTTTGTAATGGCCCAGTGATGAAGCTTGTCATGCCCCAGTGATGAAGCTTACCATATCCCAGTGATGAAGCATAGCATGCCCTGGTGATGAAGCTTACCATACCCAGGTAATGAAGCTTGTCATGCCCTAGAGATGAAGCTTACTATGCCCAGTGATGGAAGCTTACTATGCCCCAGTGATGAAGGTTGTCATGCCCCAGTGATTAAGCTTAACATGCCCTACTGATGAAGCTTATTATTCCCCGGTGATGAAGCTTACCATGCCCTAGTGATGAACAGTGTTGAAGTTTGGCATGCCCCAAGGATGAAGCTTACCATGCCCCGGTGATAAAGCTTACCATGTCCCAGCGATGAAGCTTACCATGCCCCAGTGATAAAGCTTACTATGCCCTGCTGATGAAGCTAGTTATGCCCTGGCAATGAAGCTTACCATGCACCGGTGATGAAGTTTACTAGGGCCCAGTGATGAAGTGTGTCATGCCCTAGTGATGAGGTCTGTAATGCCCCAGTGATGAAGGTTGTCATGCCCCACTGATGAAGCCTGTCATGCCCCACTGATGAAGCTTACCATGCCCCAGTGATGAAGCTTGTCATGCCCCGGTGACGAAGCACCATACCCTAGTGATGAAGATTACCATGCCCCACTGATAAAGTTTACTATGCCCAGTGAGGAAGCTTACTATGCCCCAGTGATGAAGCTTGTAATGCCCCAGTGATGAAGTTTACCATGCCCTAGTGATGAAGCTTATTATTCCCCGGTGATGAAGCTTACCAAGCCCTAGTGGTGAACAGTGTTGAAGTTTGGCATGCCCCAAGGATGTAGCTTACCATGCCCCGCTGATGAAGCATAGCATGCCCCAATGATGAAGCTTACCATGCCCCAGCGATGAAGCATACCATGTCCCAGCAATGAAGCTTACCATGCCCCAGTGATGAAGCTTACCATACCCCAGTGATGAAACTTACCATGCCCCAGTGATGAAGCTTACCATGCTCTACTGATGAAGCTTACCATGCCCCAGTGATGAAGCTTGTTATACACAAGTGATGAAGCTCACCATGCCCCAGTGATGAAACTTGTTATGCCCCAGTGATGAAACTTACCATGCCCCAGTGATACAGCTTACCACGCCCTGGTTATGGAGCATAGCATGCCCCGGTGATGATGCTTACCATGCCCTGGTGATGAAGCTTACCATGCCCCAGTGAGAAACATTACCGTGCCCCGGTGACAAAGCTTATGATGCCCTGGTGATGAAGCTTACCATGCCCCACTGATGTAGCTCACCATCTCCCAGTGATGAAGCTTACCATGCCCCAGTGATGAAGCTTACCATGCCCCAGTGATAACGCTTACCATGCCCAAGTTATGGAGCATAGCATGCCCCGGTGATGATGCTTACCATGCCCTGGTGATGAAGCTTAATATGCCCCAGTGATAAAACTTACCATGTCCCAGTGATGAAGCCTGTCATGCCCAGTGGTGAAGCTTACCATGCACTGGTGATTAGGCTTACTATGCCTCAATGATGAAGCATAGCATGCCCCAGTGATGAAGCTTACCATGGCCCACTGATGAAGCTTGACATGCCCCAGTAATGAAGCTTACCGTGCCCTGGTGACGAAGTTTATCATGCCCTGGTGACAAAGCTTACCATGCCCTGGTGACAAAGCTTATGATGCACTGGTGATTAAGCTCAGTGATAAAGCTTACCATGCCCTGGTTATGGAGCATAGAATGCCCCGGTGATGATGCTTATCATGCCCTGGTGATGAAGCTTACTATGCCTCAGTGAGAAACCTTACCATGCCCCGGTGACAAAGGTTACCATGCCCCAGTGACAAAGCTTATGATGCCCTGGTGATGAAGCTTACCAAGGCCCGGTGATGAAGCTTACCATGCTCCAGTGATGAAGCTTACCATTCCTCAGTTATGGAGCATAGCATGCCCTGGTGATGACACTTATCATGCCATGAAGTTTACCATGCCCCGGTGATGAAGCTTACCATTCCCCAGTGATGAAGCTTAGCCTGCCCTGGTGATGAAGCTCACCATGCCGCAGTGATGAAGTTTAGCGTGCCCTGGTGATGAAGCTTATGATGCCCTGGTGCCAAAGCTTACCATGCCCCGGTGACAAAGCTTATGATGCCATGGTGATGAAGCTTACCACACCCCGGTGATGAAACTTACAATGCTCCTGTGATGATGCTTACCATTCCCGAGTGAAGCTTACCATGTCCCAGTGATGAATCCTGTCATGCCCAGTGGTGAAGCCTACCATGCACTGGTGAGGAAGCTTACCATGCCGCAGTGATGAAGCATAGCATAGCATGCCCTGGTGATCAAGCTTACGATACCCTGGTGATCAAGCTTGCCATGCCCCAGTGATGAAGCTTACCATGCCCTGTTGATGAAGCTTACCTACCCCAATGATGTAGCTTACCATGCCCCAGTGATAAAGCTTACCATGCCCTAGTGATGAAGCGTACCATGCCCCAAGTGATAAAGCTTACTATGCCATGGCTAGTTATGCCCCAGTGGTGTCATGCCCGTGATGAAGCTTGTCATGCCCCAGTGATGAAGCTCGTCATGCCCCACTGATGAAGCTCACCATGCCCCAGTGATGAAGCTTACCCATTCCCAGTGATGAAGCGTGTCGTGCCCCAATGATGAAACGTGTCATGCCCATGTGATGAAACATGCCCCAGTCATGTAGCTTCCCATACCACAGTCATGTAAGCATGCCATGCCCTAGTGATGACCCTTACCATGGCCAAGTGATGAATCCTGCCATGTCCCAGTGATGAAGCTTAGCTCCACACACACACCCCCACACCCCGATGAAGCTTACCATTGTCCAGTGATGAAGCTTGTCATGCCCCAGTGATGATGCTTAGCATGGTGATAGTTATGAAGCTTACCATGCCCCAGTGATGACACTTAGCATGGCGACAGTGAAGCTTACCATGCCATACTGATGAAGCTTGTTATGCCCCGGTGATGAAGCTTACCATGCCCCAGTGATGAAGCTTATCATTCATGAACAGTGATGAAGCTTGGTATGCCCCAATGATGAAGGCTGTCATGCCCCTATGATGAACCTTGCCATCCCCTAGTGATGAAGCTGAGCATGGCCCAGTGATGAAGCTTACCATTCCCCAGTGATGAAGCCTATCATGCCCCAGTGGTGAAGCTTATCATGCCCCAGTGATGAAGCATAGCATGTCCTGGTGACGATGAAGCTTATCATGCCCTGGTGATAAGCTTGTCTTGCCCCAGTGATGAAGCTTACCATGCCCCGGTGATGAAGCTTACCATGCCCCGGTGATGAAGCTTAGCATACCTCATTGATGAAGCTTACTAAGCACTGGTGATGAAGCTAGTAATGCCCCAGTGATGAAGCTTACCATGCCCTAGTGATGAAGCTTACCATTCCCCGGTGATAAAGCTTACCGTTCAAGTGATGAAGCTTACCATGCCCCAGTGATGAAGCTTACCATGCCCTAGTAATGAAGCAAATTTACCATGCCCCAGTGTTAAGCTTGTCATGCCCTGGTGGTGAAGTTTACCATGCCCCAGTGATGGACCTTAACTTTACCCAGTGATGAAGCTTATCATGCCAGTGATAAAGCTTAGAATGCCTCGGTGAGGAATGTTACCATTCCCTGGTGATAAAGCTTACCATTCTCCAGTGATGAAGCTTACCATTCCCCAGTGATGAAGCTTACCATGCCCTAGTGATGGGGCTCATCATTTCCCAGTGATGAAGCTTACCATGCCCTAGTGATGGTGATGGTGATGAGGCTCATCACTTCCTAGTGATGGCGCTTACCATGTCCTGGTGATGGGCCTCACCATGTCCCAGTGCTCCGCAAAGATTACCATGCCGCAATGTTCACAATGTCCTGATGAATGGCACCATGCCCTGATGATGCAGCATCGTGTCAAACTAGGAAATTCAGACACAACGGTTTATCTATTGTCTATGAATACACACAGTATAATATTAATGAAATGAATCATGTGTATATTCTATCACACCACTTTCCTCTGACAATGACATGTTTTGATTGACATTGGATCTACATGTACGATTGCCCAGTCTCTGGATGATCACAGATATCCTATCAGAGGTAATAAAATGTAAGATCAAGGATCATGTTAATTTGGTTCATGGTTCATGCTAGATTTTTCAGGAAATTCTTCCTCCGCACAACAAACATGGAGTGCAAATCAATCAATATTATTATTTTTACTTTATCATACATTCCATAGCCTGATAGGTTCTAATGGAAAAAGCATTAATTTTAAATGTTCTGAAAATTATCATGAACCACAGACCATTTATTTTCAAATAAATACATATATGCTGGGCATTCCGTCATATACTTATCTGCCTCAATTTAGATAAATGTACAATATTTAGACAAATTACAGTATCGGTCAAAATATACACAATTTACACCGGTATGTGTAAAGTATATTTATAAGCTTGTATACATTTATATACATACACACACTTATATATATATATATATGTGACAATTTTCGTTATGTATCTCTAAATGTATTTATGTTCACAAGTGATTAGAACTGAATACAGTATCACGCTTTAAGCGCATAACAATGTCAGTGGGAATAACCGTTGATTACAAAAATTAGTTATCTACAGGTGAGGAAAACTGTACATACATCCTTCAGGTCAGTCATATTTAGAAAAGGTACTGAATTATCTTCCTGAGCACAAACAGGGACTTTGTCACTTATTTACACCAAAAATGGCCAGTCAATTGTGCTATTGATGAACTCACTTTCAACTGTCTGCTGCCTGAATTTCTGCAGTCAACATTTTCCATATGGTTTAACTCTCGATATGCTGAATATTTTGAAAACAATTTGACTGAAAGTTGTTGGCAGTTTAGCCACCAACAACTTTCAGTCAAATTGTTTCCAACATATTCAGCAGGTTCAGAGTTGTTCATTGAAATTATTGTTTGGTGGCTTGCAACAGTCAGACAGTTAACCATTTAACCCTCGAATTTGTTCAAGACAATGAGAAAATGTCCATTTGCAGACCAAGAGAAGACTATTTTTGAAAGATTATCACTGGAATGACTGGCTCGGTTATGGATCCAGTCATTCCAGTGGTAGATTTAAAAAAAATATTCTTCTCTTGGAATGCAAATGGACATTTCTCAAGACCACTGCAGAAACTGTTTTTGGCTGATATGAGTGTTAAAGGGTTAAGAGGTTATCTAGAAATTCTTCAAAATACATCAAATATGTATTACAGATTATAATTACCGGTAAAAGATAGTTCAGTAGCCGTGTTAGTCTTATGATTAGTCGTATAGACAGTCAAAACATACATGTACTTCATCAGGTCTAATGAAGCACATTTACGTGCGAAAGTGCATCAAGATAAATTAAGTTAGCTCTAAAACGTACTACCTTTGAATCCTGTTTTGACAAATTATAATTAGAAAAGAGATACGAAATGCAAGATCTTGTTTCCGTATATTACAGGGCATAACTAAATTGAAATGTTCAGCATTTAACATACATGGGTTTTACTCTGAAAGATACTGACAAAGTAATGAATACAAAAACAAGGTCCCTTGGTGCTCACTTGGTGCATAAGCCTACCAATCTATGGTATTTTAAATCAAGTTTGGTTGAAATCTAAACATTTGTGGAAATCCAAGATGGCCATCCAATTGGTGAATCAAATTCTGAAGACTAGTACAATTTAGCATCCTTCCAGCCAAACTACCTGTTTAAAAATATCCTGGACATTATCAGAAATCGAAGATGGGCAAGAAAAAAAATACCAATTAAATTTCTAAACACCATTTAGCACCATTTGAGGCAAATTGACCCAGCTATTAAACAGTAGACTTCTAAGCAGTTACCTTGATATTTTCTGAACATCCAAGATGATCGCCAGAAAAATTCACCAATCAAATTTCTGTATAGAAGTTCTGAACTTTATTCGGCTAGAGGCATACCAGCCAAGCTTGATTGAAATCTGCCAAGCTGTTAATGACGAGTAGTTTGCCTAGACATTTTCGGAAATCCAAGATGGTCACTGAAAGTTTTGAATGCTAGAACGTTCCAGCCAAGTTTACTTAAAATCAGCGTAGTGGTTAATGAGTATTCTTTTAACTAATTTCCAGAAATCACCAAGATGGCCACTGAAAAAAAGCAAGCAATCAAATTTACGTATAGAACTTGTTCATAAGCCGACAACCATAGGGTCCTTCCAGTCCAGTTGGGTTGAAATTAGCCTAGCAGTTAATGAGTAGTACTCTGTAAACTAATTTCCTTGACATTTTCAGAAATACATATATTATAAGTTGGGCTGTCAAATTTAGTTACATTTCTGATTAAATCACCTATGTCACACTTGCTTTATCGTTATACATCTGAGCAATGTGGAACAAAATATAGTGACAAGCGCAGAATTTCTATCTAGCCCTACTGGAAAATAGGAAGACAATGACCAGTTGATGTGAAATAATAGCTACTGTGATAAATAGAATCTCATACAAATTTGATATCAAATTTCTCAAACCGGCTAAGTAAGATCTCATTTGGAATTCACTAAAGCTTGTTGCACTAGACCTTTCCACTTTTAGCTATTCCCCGCCCAACTCAATCTAAGCTCCACCCACACCATGTCCGTGTTGGTATCAATCCATCTCTGAACTCCCTGACTATCAATTCACAGAAAACTATACAGGTAAGCTATTGAATATTATGGAACTAATTTGACTGGGCCAGTGTCCAGTCAAATTAACTTCAAAATATTCAACAGCATGTTTATTAAATAGTAGAGACATACAATTCATACAATGTGTCAGACTATTAAGAGTTAAAGACGAGCCAAAAAGAATCATTTATGACGTAATGATTATGACATCAGGCTACACGCTGCTTAGCTGATTATGACATCATATGACAGATGGATACTCTGCAAGGTGAATTGAGATCTTACTTAACGAGTGTGATAAATGTCCCTTCATTTGAGATCCTCTATATACATGGCATCATAATATCTATTTGATGTAATACTGAGGTTGTACTTTGTAGTACATCCAATAGGATACCCTACGCTATAGACGTAAGATGTAAGCACTTACAGGAAACTGCTGAGAGTAGGCTAAGTGTAGGTCAAGGGTGACTAGAGCACTAGGCAGACATTTGTATGGCAAGGTAATGTAGGCATTCATATGATGGTTTAATTTAGCAAAACTATTACCTAATGTTTGCAGAAAATCACTAAATACATAGTATTATAACATCATCCTAATTCTACAGTCTAGCACACCGTCGATGATTTATGCATAATGCGATCATCCCTGAAATCTCTAATCTCAATATTTAAACTACCAGTATCATACAGGTAAGCTATTGAATATTTGCAAAACAATAATTTCAATTGGAGCTCTTGAGCTAAAGTAAAGTAGTTAAAGTAATTTTCAAATATTCAACAGAATATTTGATACATAGTAATGATTTGTTGTATTTTGACAGTTGGTTTGGAAGAGTTAATTTATGTGCTTATACACGAGTCCTTTCTTAATACTTTAATCATCAAGATTAGTCAATAAAATTGAAATCAATGTCCATTTGTAAACCTAGAGAAGACTATTTTTGAGAATTTAACACTGAGATGACTGGTTCAGTTACTGACCCAGTCATTCTAACGGTAAAATTATTACATTAGGATTCTCTTAGCCTACAGATCAGGACATTTATCAATACCACTGTGAATGCCATTTTGGCCTGCTTTGGTCATTAATCCTTTAACCGAGGCAATCAGTCCAGTGGTAAATTTTCAAAAATATTCTCTTGGTCTGCAAGCGGACACTTTCTATGTGAAAACTGGAATTCTCTTAACAAAATTTGGCCATTAAACTGTTAATGGTATGAGTTAATGTCCAGTTTTAATAGCATAATAGGAACAAGAGGTCCAAAGTGACCTATATCTCTCACATAGAACAGGTGTTTAAATAAAGATATGCTTCAATACCATACACCATGTGTGGTCTTCCCACACAACTTTGGTTGTGGATAACAAACAAAAAGTTATAGTGATAGATGGTTACCTGAACAGATAGTCACTTAGCCAAGGTTACCTTATACAACGCTATCATTAAGTTTTTAACCTTTACACTTCTGTAATGAGAAAATCTTTATGATGTAAGGAATATTCTGTTAAATATTTTGAAACTAAGTTCCAGTCAAATCTGTTTCAAAATATTCTAGTTCTTTTGTAAATTGGTCTTGAAAATGAAACTGGAATTTCAAGGGTTAAACAGTTTAACCATGTTTTATTCTATGTTTGTTAGAGAATATTGCACACATTGAATATTTACACCATGATAGTTCACTTCTTAAAGCAAAATTATCATCTCAAAATGTGTTTACTAAAATATTGTTATAATATTTATATCATACATTCAAAATCAGACAATTTAATTTACACAATCTATAATTAGATTGACATAAATTAACAATTAAAAAATAAATAAACAAAATAATTATAATAGTAATTAATGTATCCGCCACCAATAGTGATTGATAAATTAGATTACAATTTACAAATAAAAAATAAGGAAATAAAATAACAAGGCACCAAAAGTTGAATTATTGATAATCAGTCACAAATAGAGAATTGCAATACATTATTTCTTAATCAACTAAAGGCCTGAGTCTACATGTCAAGATTTTAGGACATTTTTTAAAAGACATACAATTCATACAAAGCTTAGTCCATGATCAAACTTATCTACGTCATTCATGACGCAATTGATTATGACGTCATCCTACACATCATATAGTTGATTATGTCATATGATTGATGGATAAACTGGAAAGGTACATTCTTGGCACATGTTAGATGCCACATGGATTGCTATGTTGAGTGATCCTCCTCTTCCAGTCATGCCAGTAAGGCTTGACAACATTATGTTATCTGAATATTTATTAAGTTTTTTTGAAACTGAATATTTAATACCCATCCGCAAAACATTCATGTTTGAAGAATGTTAAACATCAATAATGTCGAGATTTTAGGACATTTTTGAAAACTTAAACATTCTTATAATACAGGAATCCAGTTTCAGCTATGCCCCGCCCATCTCTAGTTAGGTGAGCTAACTCTCTTGAATATTGATGGATTTTACCGAAATGAAATGTGTATGTTGTATGTATAATGAAGATTGCAAAACCTCACACATTGTTTTAAAAAATATTTTGAGATATTTACAGATCATTCTCGGATGAGGAAATCCTAGTTTTTAGAAATACCCTTTCTTTTGGTAAAATTTGAATCAAAGTGAATCAGTGGTTTCTGACAGATAATCAACAGAAAAACTAATTCAATACCATCAGAGCAAGGGTGAAAAAACATGTCATTAAAGTACCTTAATACTGGTCAAAATATGTTATAATGGAAGATTCCTGTTTGGAATCAGAAGAAAGTTGTTCTTTAATTAGTTAATTTTCAGTCACATGATCCAGTTTGATTTATAAATATATGCCATGGGTGTGCATGATATCATTCACAAACATAGATACAATCCGCAGTCAATGGCATGCTATCGCAAATCCCCACACTTTTTCGCCAACTTTGACGTTCTGTGCTACCACCACCCAAACCCCACCATGGGGGCGGAGCCTAATGTAAACATTGTCTCCACATCTGTGCAATCATATGGGTAACTAACTAACATAGCAAATTTGGATGAATCCGCTAATTTGTACCCCGACCACACACACACACACACACACACACACACACACACACACACACACACACAAACACACGCACACGAACACACACAAACACACACACACACACACACACACACACACACACACACAAACACACAAACACACACACACACACACACAAACACACACACACACACACACACACACACACACACACACAAACACACACACACACACACACACACACACACACACACACAAACACACACACACACACACACACACCCACACACAAACACACGCACACGAACACACACACACACACACACACACACAAACACACACACACACACACACACACACACACACAAACACACAAACACACACACACACACACACACACACACACACACACACACACACACACACACACACACACACACACACACACTGGGGTCTACAGGGCGGAGCGTAATGAAAATGTAGTCTTGCAGTCCACAATCGTATGGGTAATTCACATAACAAATTTAATTGCCATTTCCAAGAAGATAGCCAGATGGATGGGCAGACAGACAGAGGTGAATGCAATATGACCTCTGTTCTTTTAAAATATATGGGATAAGAATAATAATCAATTAATAGTGATCAAAATAATATGAAACAATACAAAATTTTAAATGCAAAGCTCTTGTAGCTTACAATTCTCGAGCACCGCAATGCTGCATCGACAATCCATGTCAACCAATCCTACGCTCAGCAACGGATTTCCTCCTTTAAGCCTCAAATTTATTTTTTTTAAATCAATCTTCTCACAAAAAATGTCCATTTGCAGATCAAGCGGACTATTTTTGAAAATCTCTCACTGGAATGACTGGCTCAGTTATCGAGCTAGTTATTCATGCGGTAAATTTTCAAAAATTGTCTTCTATTGGTCTGCAAATGGACATTTCTCATGACCACTGCAGAAGCCATTTTTGGCTGATATGACTGTTAAAGGGTTAACCCTCTCGCAACCCGAAGTTCTTGTATCACAATTTCAAAGCACCCATATTCAATCTATTGAACATATTGGAATTAAATTGACTGGAAAATGTTACTCCGCAGCAGCAGCAACTTCCATACAAATTAGTTTCAATAGATCCAACCATATATGTCACACACATTAAAAACTCTGCTGCATAAGGTTTGTAGGGTTCACCGTTTAAAGGGTTAACTATGCACTAGAAGTTTCATTGACAATCTATTTATACAACTTTAACACCTAGTTCTCTTAACTCATACCCTGTAGAATCTTGAGCTTCTCTCAATCAGACTTAACACCTAGTTCTCTTAACTCATACCTTGTGGAATCTTCAGCTTCTCTCACTCAGACTTATCACCTAGTTCTCTTAACTCATACCTTGTAGAATCTTGAGCGTATATCACTCAGATTTAACACCTAGTTCTCTTAACTCATACCTTGTGGAATCTTCAGCTTCTCTCACTCAGACATAACACCTAATTCTCTTAACTCATACATTGTAGAATCTTGAGCTTCTCTCACTCACACTTAACACCTAGTTCTCCTAACTCATAACTTGTAGAATCTTGAGCTTCTTTCACTCAGACTTAACATCTAATTCTCTTAACTCATACCTTGTATAATCTTCAGATTCTCTCAATCAGACTTAACGCCTAGTTCTCTTAACTCATACCTTGTAGAATCTTCAGCTTATATCACTCAGACTTAACACCTAGTTCTCTTAGCTCATACCTTGTAGAATCTTCAGCTTATATCACTCAGACTTAACACCTAGATCTCTTAGCTCATACCATGTAGAATCTTCAGCTTCTCTCACTCAGACTTAACACCTAGTTCTCTTAGCTCATACCATGTAGAATCTTCAGCTTATATCACTCAGACTTAACACCTAGTTCTCTTAGCTCATACCATGTAGAATCTTCAGCTTATATCACTCAGACTTAACGCCTAGTTCTCTTAGCTCATACCTTGTAGAATCTTCAGCTTATATCACTCAGACTTAACACCTAGTTCTCTTAGCTCATACCTTGTGGAATCTTCAGCTTATATCACTCAGACTTAACACCTAGATCTCTTAGTTCATACCTTGTATAATCTTCAGCTTCTCTCACTCAGACTTAACACCTAGATCTCTTAGTTCATACCTTGTAGAATCTTCAGCTTCTCTCACTCAGACTTAACACCTAGATCTCTTAGTTCATACCATGTAGAATCTTCAGCTTATATCACTCAGACTTAACACCTAGTTCTCTTAACTCATACCTTGTAGAATCTTCAGCTTATATCACTCAGACTTAACACCTAGTTCTCTTAACTCATACCTTGTAGAATCTTCAGCTTATATCACTCAGACTTAACGCCTAGTTCTCTTAGCTCATACCTTGTAGTTCTCTTAGCTCATACCTTGTAGAATCTTCAGCTTATATCACTCAGACTTAACACCTAGTTCTCTTAGCTCATACCTTGTAGAATCTTCAGCTTATATCACTCAGACTTAACACCTAGTTCTCTTAGCTCATACCTTGTGGAATCTTCAGCTTATATCACTCAGACTTAACACCTAGTTCTCTTAGCTCATACCTTGTAGAATCTTCAGCTTATATCACTCAGACTTAACACCTAGTTCTCTTAGCTCATACCTTGTAGAATCTTCAGCTTATATCACTCAGACTTAACACCTAGTTCTCTTAGCTCATACCTTGTGGAATCTTCAGCTTATATCACTCAGACTTAACACCTAGATCTCTTAACTCATACCTTGTAGAATCTTCAGCTTATATCACTCAGACTTAACACCTAGTTCTCTTAGCTCATACCTTGTAGAATCTTCAGCTTATATCACTCAGACTTAACACCTAGTTCTCTTAGCTCATACCTTGTAGAATCTTCAGCTTATATCACTCAGACTTAACACCTAGTTCTCTTAGCTCATACCTTGTAGAATCTTCAGCTTATATCACTCAGACTTAACACCTAGTTCTCTTAGCTCATACCTTGTAGAATCTTCAGCTTATATCACTCAGACTTAACACCTAGTTCTCTTAGCTCATACCTTGTAGAATCTTCAGCTTCTCTCACTCAGACTTAACACCTAGATCTCTTAGTTCATACCTTGTAGAATCTTCAGCTTCTCTCAATAAGATCACTTTAGCATGGTGGCTGGTCTTCATCTTAACCCCTTAATAGGGAGAGGGCATCTCTAAGTTGACAAAACTTGTGCCGAATCCCATTGTACATATATGTTACAATAAAATACATTTGAAAAAACCCGTAACCATCCAGATGATTAAAAACGCTTCAGCAGTAGTCTTGAGAAATTTCAATTTGACGAACCTAGAAGACTATTTTGGAAAATTTACCACTGGAATGACTGGCTCAGTTACTGAGCCAGTCATTCCAGTGGTAAATTTTTTAAATTGTCTTCTCTTGGACTGCAAATAAATATTTCTCAAGACCACTGCAGAGGCCGGCATTGGCCGGCTTAGATATGAGAGTTAAAAAATAGTCCAATTTTAATTTTCCATCAGAAAATTTTAATATTCTTAAACAAATTTGAGGATTAATGGGTTAATAAGCATTGTTGAACATGTCCAAATTAGCAACAACTTTCAGCAACATAGCTATCACAATAAATACCATGTTTCTCAAACTGAATGCCAGTCATCCTTCAGCCAGTGATTGCACAATCTCATATTTGAGTGATGACAGATAAGGCTTCAGATTCAGGACAAACACACTCTTCCCTTTTTGAAGCTCAATGATTCTATCAGTAATTCCATAATAGTCAAGTATGGCATGGCTGGTGTAAGATAACACACGTTATTCATGTGTCATGTGCGCATGCATTCACATATATCTTACACAACCCAATACACATCTTATCATTCGCGACTACCACATCGAGCTGACGAGTAGAAAGCAACATCAGATCTTAAAGAGTCAAGCCAAAAAAGTATTTATAAAAATTTTATATTAATTAAAAATCTGTACTTTTATTATGAATAAAAGTACAAACAAATCCATTATGTTATTGGTTTTTTCATAACTACAATTATAATTATTTTTCTAAATTCATGATGATCACATAATAAAAAGAATTATAATTATAATTTTAACCAATGTATATTTACATAAGTATATAATTGGCTAAAATACAACATCTCCTTTATTCTTTAAGTAACAGAACACGCTAGATATTTTGACATTGTCAGCTTTCTCAAAGAAACAGACAGGCCTGTTAAAGAAAACATTTTGCCCAGACAATCAAAGCTTTTTTGGCCCAACAATTTGAACGACTATGACCATAATAATAAAAATCCCATATTCATTCAGAAATTCCAATATTTAATTTCAAAGCAATGATACTGTAAAATTGTTAAACTGAAAAAGAAAACATTTTTGATAGGCACAATCAAACTTGCCCAAAGAATTTGAAACAGCATCATAGTAATAATCGCCTATTCATTGTGAAATTCCAATATTTAAATTTCACAGCAATCATACTGTAAAATTGTTAAATATTTTGAAATATGACTTCATTGAGTTATTCATAAATTCACAATGATGTCATCACAATCAAATTTCACATAATACCCTGGGAGCAATGCCACTTTGGA
Organism: Chaetoderma sp. LZ-2023a; assembly: GCA_034401795.1. Taxonomy (NCBI): domain Eukaryota; kingdom Metazoa; phylum Mollusca; class Caudofoveata; order Chaetodermatida; family Chaetodermatidae; genus Chaetoderma; species Chaetoderma sp. LZ-2023a. The sequence goes on along the minus strand of CM067370.1, from coordinate 134,351,644 downwards.
GGGGCTAATTTAACATTACAAGCAATGGGCTGTGAAACCTTAATTACATTTTCTTTACTATCTTACAAATGGACTCTTGATTTGATGTTTTCTGATACCGGGCGGGGTTATCAGATTTTCAGATACATGATTTTATGGCCCGAGCTTCATGGAAAATGTAAACAAAGCATTGCTATGAGCATTCCTCTTTAGCATGTAGTAAGTTTGGCCTCACTTAAATGACGGCTGATCTCAAAATCCCCAGATGTGCGAAATTGTGACTTGCTAGCAACAGCTTCCAGTTATATTAGTTTAAGAATATTCAACAGGTTATATCTTTATCATAAATGATCAGGACTTTAGGGGTGAAAAAGTTAATGACTAATTCTAAGCCTATGTTATTGACAGCAGATTAACAGCATTTGTAAAAGCAGCAAAATTGTGCCCTTAACCTTTTAACCCTCAAATTTTCTCAAGAAAATTTCAATTTTCGAATGTCCATTTGGAGACTATTTTTGAAAATTTATCACTGAAATGCCTGGCTTGGTTGTCGTTTCAGAGATAAATTTTCTCCAAAAAAAAGGTTTCTCTTGATCTGCAAATGGACATTTCTCAAGACCAGGGCAAAGTCATTTTAGGCCAGCTTGAGCATTAGTGTTAAAAGGGATAATAAACGAAATCACGCATTTCCTTTTTCACGAGAGAATTGTTATACTTGCCTCCATAACACTATGATATTTCCTAAATATCGACCTTCACTCAATAACCTCAGATTAAAAAAGATAGGTGCCCTTAATGGGCTGGTAGACAGGTGACAGTCAGCCAGATGCCGGCCCCAACCTTGTACATGCGCAGACTGTCACTGCCTCAGCTTGACTATTGGCTGACACATCCAACTTAAAAGCCTGAAGAACGAGCCTCTGTGGGGCTGGAGAGGCCGGGTCCGTGTATAATAACTCTCTCATGAAAAAAGAAATCCCTGATTTCGTTTACTTCACTTCAAGAGATATACTTACCTCCCTAACACTCTATGATATTGCCAGAATTCATAAGAGAATTTGGCCGGAGGGAGGCGAGGTCAAAAGACCACAAATCTGAATACATTCCACAATCCACCTAGATATAGTGTCTTTTGATGCCCTGCGTTCAATATAAGACACCCATAACGAGGATGGGTCTGTCTGCCATTCCTGTGTACGTTGTTTGTACCTGTTTAATGCGCGGACTGGACACCATGCTTTTGAATTAGGATCAAACCTAGTCAAAGCTGGTAAAATAATTGGTTGACCTGGATATTTCAAAGACTGATTCTTAGCCATGAAATTTATCCAAGGTAGAAGCCTAAGACCTTCCCCTGTAACCACATAACAGTCTGCCTCGGTGGATAAAGCATGAATCTCACTTCTCCATCTTGCAGAGGCCGCAGCAATTGAAAATACAGTCTTAAGAGTCAACATTGTCATAGAAATGGCACTTAGTGGTTCAAAGGGTTTGTCTGCTAGCACATGAAGTACTAGAGATAAGCTCCAAGACGGAATCACGGGAGGATTTCTCGGTATTAGATTACCCATCCCTTTTATTAAAGAGTTCAATGAACAGAATTCATCACTTTCCATATCAGCCAAGCAATGGATAACTGACATCAAAGCTGACTTGTAGCCAACAATAGAGTTAGGCTTGAGGCTATAGGCATCATACAGGTGACAGAGGAAATCGGCTACTACCTGAATAGATGAATCCATTGGATTAACATCTCTGTTTGAGCACCATTCTGCAAATCGATTGATTTTATAGTTATATGCTCTGGAGGTTGACCCCCTCCTGGCCTTTGCCATGAACACGGCTGCTTGCTCAGAAAAGCCCTCCTTAACTTTCGATTCCTTGACAACATCCATGCAGTCAATTGGAACATTGATGGGTTGTTGTGCAGGGACTTGCTCTGGAAAATAATATTGTCCATCAGAGGCAGAGGAACCGGATTGCAGACCAGAAGTCCAGCAGATCCGTATACCATGATTGGCGTGGCCAATTTGGGACGATCAGAAGCACCTGGCACTACTCCTGCCTGATTTTCTGAAGGACTTTTGGAATCAGGATTGCTGGTGTGAATGCGTAAGCATACATTCTCTCCCAGCTGATAGCTAACGCATCTGTTGCGTAAGCGCTTGGATCTGGAATCGGAGAGACGTACGTCGTCATCTTTGCATTCTTGTTCGTTGCAAACAAATCTATGTTGGGTTTCCCCCAGTGGTCGAACAGACGATCCGCCACACATTGATTTAGGTGCCATTCCGTAGGCAAAACGCTCATCCTTCGGCTCAATGAGTCAGAATACGGAATGTGAATTGCCTTCAAGGTGATCATATGATCTAGACACCAGCAAAGCAGTTTCCAAGTCATCAAACAGAGAACAATCTTGCCCTGAACTTTCTTTAAGAAATGTTCCAGGCCCAGAACTACTGCGCGTAATTCCAGTAGATTTATATATTCCTGTGACTGATCCAGATTCCAAAGCCCTGATACTGTGGCTTCTTCCAGGCAAGCACCACCCCCCCCCCCATCCCTCCATTGATGCATCTGTGTACATCGTTATTTGAGGGTGGGGTGGGGTGAGCATCACATCCGCCAGGAGATTCTCTTCATCCACCATTGAAGGTGGTGAATAAGAGGTTCCAATACTGCCACCTCTGAGTCCAGGAAACCTGTCCTCTGGGTGCACTGTGTCATGAGAAATAACTGGATAGGCCGCCTGTGGAATGACTGGTTCCAGAGAAACCATCAACTCCAGCATTCTCAGGTAAACCCATGCCAGTACATGACGACTGTTGCACACTGACTGTATTACTAAGATGAGTATTTCTACTCTCTCCTGTGTAGGACAAACATACCCTATCTCTAGATCGAAGAACATTCCCAGTGTGGACTGCTATGCTTTTCCTGCGGCAGTATGCTGTTATTGCAAGAACCACCCTGGTGGAGACCTGAGGAGCCGTGGAAATTCCGAATGGTAAAACTTTGAATTCCCACTGTCAGCCCTGGAATGCAAATCTGGTACCGACGAACTCTTCGTAATTGGAATGTGGAAATAACCATCCTTCAGACGTCATCCACATTCCCTTCTCCAACCTCGCCAACACCGTTTTGACTGTTTCCATCTTGAAACTCGGTGTGTCTATGAACTTGGTCAGTGGCTTGAGGTTGAGAATTGGTCTCCACCCTCCAGTGCTCTTTGTCACTAGAAGCACGGTTGAATAGATGCCTGGGCAATTTTGCACCGGTTGAATTGCTCCTTTTTGTATGAGGGAATTTATCTCTTCCTCTATACACAACCGTTGATCTGGATCTCTTGGAATTTGAGTCCAGATCGGAACCAGAGACAGGTGCGATAGTGGTCCTATCGCCCAGTCAGGCTGGTACCCGGCTGAAAGCCATCACAAGACTTAGCGGTCCTGGGTTAACCGCTCCCACTCCTGCTTGTGGAAGGTCAATTGACCTCCCACGGGTCCACCTAGGGAGAGAGGTGGACATAAGCAGTGCAAGAGTGGGACTGTCTCTGGTTCTAGCATTGGCGTGGTTCTTGTGGAAATCGGCCCATCAGGCATGATTACCACGACCAGATCTTTGTGTGCCATGGCTTGCGCCACGGCCCGCTCCTCGCGTGTGCAGGCGGCTGGCTGCGCTTGAGGAGCCTGTGCCACCACACATCCACCCCCCTTGCAGGCCGGTGCTGGTGTGGCTTTGGCCTACGCTGCGCCAGTGGCTGGCCTCTGACTTGACCAGTGCCACCTCGGGCCTGTTGTGGAAGGTACGCAGGGGGCGCTGCGCGAACGTGCTCCCTATGAAGCACCTCAAATTGTTTGCGTAGCACCCTCTGATTATTGACTACAGTGACTATCTCCTACATCCCTCACCCCCAAAGAGACCAGGACCTGCATCTGCAGCAGCCTGTTGTACAGATCCTGAGACGGACACAAATTGCTTAGCGCAAATGTGCGTCTCTAATGCACTCATCCATCCTGGACGGCTCTCTGTACTGAGACAGGGCTTGCTTGGCGCGATGCAGATGCTGTTACTACACCCTGTAACAGCTGTGAGACATGCGAGAGTGCCGCTATGGACGCTCTCGAGCTCTCCTCTGCATCGCGCAATGCGGTGTTTACCGAGCGCACGGTGCTCGAGCACAGCGTTCCCATGTCAGAACAGGAGCCTGGCCGCGTGTCCTTGCCAAGTGCTGCGTGATCCTCAGTGCTCAGCTTTGGCACTGTATCGTATTTCTGGTATTGGCCAGCAACAATACGGCACTGCCTCGCCACCTCGCGCGGGGGGGGGGGGCCTTCGCAAGCCGTCCATCAGGCTTAATGGACTCTCTGCCGCCGTGAACATATCCACTATATGTTAGCTAACGGCAGAGATGGCATGGCGGTAACTGCCGGCTTTCCAGCCCATGGGCGCTGGTCCCACTGGCTTGCCGACTTCCACACAGAGCGCAGGCCTAACGCTTACCAGCCATTGGCATGCATCAGACCAGTCCTCCTCTGTGGCCACCTGTGAGTGCTCAACAAGGCGTGGGCCTTCGTCATCCTCTAATGCACTCGCAGGTGTAAATGTGGATGGAGCCGTGGATACTGCTGGCTGGCCGTGGAAAACATGAAGGCCCGAGAGAGCAGGCATGTCTTGCGCCACGGCTGAAAATCAACCACACCATGGCCCAGACCAGCCACCATCATATCCTCGGCAAGCCGAGGTATACGGAAATGGTGGTCATCTGCGCCAACTCGGGCCACCCCTTGAGGCATGAAAGCTACCCCTGTGGGAGTAGTTCCATGGAAAAAATTGGCCGTGCTCCCCGTGAGGGGTGCACGATCATCCATTTCCATGTCCACTGCTTCAACAGGTGAACCCACCCGAAAATCCTCTTCCTCCTGGCCATCATAAACTGCCTCTGGACTAACAAAGAGCGCTAACCCGGGCTGGCCAGGGAAGATACCGTAAGAGGAGTCAGTACCTTTCGGGCGCGAGCCTGTGTCCAGCGGCCCTGGTCCAAGATCTAATGGCACGGCAAGCCTGCTGCCATGATCCTATAGACCTGCTTCAGGATCCATTGGCAAGGCAGCGGGCCTTCCAAGATCTACTGAAGCCGCCACTGATTCTGAAACTTTTTCGGACCACGGACCACGACGGACATCAGAATCAGCGGCGGGGATTTTCTGCTCGAGGGCAGATGAGGAAGTCAATAAATTACTCAGCCCAGGGAGCATGCTGCGAAGCAGCTCTGGTACCAAATCTTTTATTGTCTTTTTCATCTCCCCCATTATTTTCAACCTGAAAAACTCTATTTCCGAAGAAACAGAGGCCTTTCTCTTAACCTTGCCACTTACACTCATCTTCGCACCCTTCTCCGATGCCTTATCCTTTGCCTGTAAAGACAAGAATTCAGAGAATAAGTCCACCCCCACCCCCCCCCCCCCCCCTCCCACTGTTTACAGACATCATATTTTAATAATGGACGACAAGGTGAACAATTGACAGAGGTGAGGAGCAAACTTTGTCTTGATGGTACGATTACAGCCGACACAAGACGGCTTCTGAATAAAGGGACAAGACGACGACATTGAGTTATAGATTCTTTAATAATTTTAAATAAATTAAATAAATCATAAAGAAGAAAGAAATCACCTATAGGCCTACAACGGACGGTGAAAAAAGATGAAGAACCAGCCCCAAAGAGGATATTAAAAAATTATAATAAGGTTGATTATGACGTCATAATTTTCAAAAAAGAAAACAGACGAACAACATCCAGGTGTAAGACGAATTGTATGAATACAAGAGCACACTAAACAATGATGTGAACATAGTAATAGCTCATGCTTTTATAATGATACAGATAAACAGTATCACTGAAAAATATTGGCAGCAAATAAATACAAATATTTTCAACTATTTTAATGTGCCACAAAGCATAACTAGAGTACCTGAGTCTTTAGCAAAGGCATACCACCACATCCAGCTCTTGGAAGCTCCACCAGACAACCACTCTTCATCACCACTCACTTATTTATTAAAATGGAAGGGTGGGACCAGAGGGCAGAACGACAAGCTGTCTCTCTCTTATGGGAGCCTATATCATTCTGGGCATAGTCTTTTTTCCTAACATTTATACGGAAATAGTTGAGACAAACCTCTTTAGATGTGAACAAACCTCCTTACAGAAACCTGTGGACACAATCATAGAGATATTAGCATTTTATGGCACCAGATAATAAAGTTACCAGTTTTTTGAGTGCCTATGATGTCTATACCACGTCACAGAAATAGGTGACACCATGTAATTAAGACGTAATTAAAACATAATTGTACTAGATTTCACCTGATAACTTGGTCGTGAAGTGGCCTCAGGTGAATTGAACCTATCAGACATGATTATAAGAACTCTAGAATAACTTTAGAAAGAATATTGAGCAAAACTCAGCAAGTGGATATCAAAACACAAGCATGTGGAATAGGCCAATAGTCAAGAAAGAGGCAGTGACAGTCTGCGCATGCGCGAGCTTGGGGCCGGCATCTGGCTGACTGTCACCTGTCCATTCAGGCCACCTATCTTTTTTAATCTGGGGTTATTGAGTGAAGGTCGATATTTAAGAAATAGCATAGTGTTAGGGAGGTAAGTATATCTCTTGAAGTGAAAAAGGGTGTGCTGCAGTAGATACTGATGGTGTTGTTTACCCCTTTAGCAGTCAAATTTGGTCAAGAAAGTCAAATATTTCCTTATTGAATGTCCATTCAATTCATTTATTGAACCAGGCATTCCTGTGGTAAATTTTCTAAAATAGTCCTCTCTTGGCCTGCAAGAGGTAGGTTATGGCCGGCTTGACCATTAAAGGGTTAAGAAACAAGTACCGTACAAGTTATTTGAAAGTAAGTATCTTTCCAGTCACTAGATATGATAGCCAATAAGCAGCATACCCTGAACCAAGTGTATTAATAAAATCTTATTAAACCCTGTTGAATTAAAAGACCAAGGAATGAAGTTTAACTGCTAGTTAAATTACATAGTCTTATCTAAAAATCCAGATAACTTTATGGAAATGCGGAGTCGATTCCATTAGGATGTTTACTGTAGGTATACATTGGTCCTGTTCAATCTGTGAAGCTCTTTTGCAATCATAATAGTCCTTGCTGAATTACAGGCCTATGTTGATATTGCATTTACGGTTGTTGTTGTGTGGCTGTTGTTTAAGAAAATTATTAAAATCATCAATTAGAAATTCCTTAATAAACTTTCAACTTAACCCTTTCGTGCCTATGCCAGCCAGTTCACTCAGGATTACACCGGCTGAGGCGGGCCTACACGCTAAGATGTCATTGCTAGCAAAATTTTGACATAGTCACTTGTCTCCCTTTAGCTGCTAGACGCACACAATAACGGGCCTAATTTTTGGCATGCATCACGTGACCAGTATATGCATAGGTGTTATATTAAGAAAGTACACCACCACCCTACCCCCCCCCCCCCCGAGAGCCCAATTGTGCAGAATTCCAGTAACCCAACTCATATCACAGCAATGGTATATTGCATAGCATTATCATAAATCATATTACTAATGCATGGGTCATCTGCAGCCGGTGTAGTCCTGAGTGAACAGATTGTTTTTCGGCATAAATAGGCATTTTAAAGTAACTATTTATTCTGTTGAAATATGTTAAATTTATGAAAATTATGGAAAAAAACCTAGTCCACAGGGACCATTTATATGAAAAAAATGTAGTCACGAAAGGGTTAAGGCAGCCATTTCTTGGCTATGGTTCAGTTTGTTTGGGGTTTGTGCATCGCTGTTGTTGTTGTTGTTGCCATTTTGTGTATCATTATTGTGTATCAAACCATCCACCAGAATATGTGCAGAGATTCTCTGTTTATTGTACGGGCTGCTGCTGTTGCTGCTGCTGTTGTTGTTGCTGCAAGCGTGCCTGTTCTTGAGCTGCTTTTAACTCTGCTTCTTTTCTAGCACTTAGCTCTGCATTAAGTTGCTCCTGTTGTTGTTGTTGTTGTTGTTGTTGCTGTTGCTGTTGTTGCTGCTGCTGATGCTGCTGCTGTTGCTGCTGTAGTTGTTGCTGCTGCTGCTGCAATTGTTGTTGTTGTTGTTGTTGTTGTCGTACTGCCTGTGCATCTTTCTCGGCCTGTAATTGGGCATTTATCCTTTGTTGTTCTTGTTGTTGTATGTGCTGTTCAGGCATGTCCATGTGCTGTATTTGCTGTCCAGCTTGCTGCTGGTGCTGGAACTTCATCTGATCATCATGTGGAGGAATCTACAACACATAAACATACGTAACTACAGTACAGCTCAGAAATAAACTATGTTTGAAAAGTAAAATAAGAATGTACTGTTGAATATTTTGAACATAATTGGATCGGAAGACATTGCAGCATAAGGAACACAGCAATATCATCAAATCCAATGGGGGAATCCAGTCTTAGCGATGCACCACCCATCTTTAGCTAAGTTCCACCCACGCTCCACCTTTGTTGGGATCGATCAACCCAGAACTTCCTGACTATCAATTTCCAGAAAATTATACAGGTAAGCTGTTGAATATTTTGAAATTAATTTGACTGGGTGCTGTTGCTGTCTATGGCAGCAACAATAGTCAGCAACAGCGTCCAGTTAAATTAGTTTCAAAATATTCAACAGCATGTTTATTAAATTGTAAAGCAATACAATTCGTACAACAATGCTTAGTTCATCATCAATGACGCGTTCGCAACGAACTTAGCTATGTCATTCATGTAGGCTTGCAATATTTTTAATTGTGATCATTTAAAATAAATAATTGCGATTATTCGATTAAGCGCAGCTGCACTGGTGATGGTGGGTTGGGAAGGCATAAAGATATCAAAACCGCTAGTATTGGAAATATCTGAAAAAAGCTACAAAGTTTACTTCAAATGGGAATTGCTAACACAATACTTAAAAAAACGAAAATTGTTATCGCTGATCAGATCACTAAAATGACTCCAGTCTAATTGCCAGATGGTAATAGGTGTTCAGAAATCACAATTAAGATGCTATTATAAATATTAGAGCGCAATTTCTGAACACAACATCAATACAATCTGGCAAAACTAAAACAGCGCAAGAAAAATGAAAATTCAGCTAGGCGTGGGCGTGGCTCAGTGGTTTCTAAAAGTATGGCGCAATGATTTTCTAAGGCTACATATGTCTCTAACTGGCTTGCCCACATTTTGGTCAAACAAGATGCTATTAATGAAAATAATTATAACAAATCTGCATTGTGCCATATTTTATGATTAGATAAAGTGTTTAGTTTGAAATTCTGGCCAAATTATTCTTCCCTCTTGGCGAAATGGTACTGGGTTGAATGCGTCAAAAACTCTGTTTGGGAAAAAAAACCAATGGTGGATTTAAACATATTGATGTTTTCTTTCATCTAAACAAGTCACAAAATAAGTAATATAGATGTAATGCAGTATTTACACCCATTTTTTACATTTACCTGTTAATTATTATGACTGGAAAATGTAAGCTGACTTTACAAATGAAAAACATCTAACTTGGAGATTGAAAATCTTCGATTATTCGATTATTTGGTTTTGTGATCATCCACAATCCAATTATAAAAAACAATCGCGATTAATCGAATAATCAAATAACTGTATAATAACGTAATTCAGTATGACATCATCCTGCACATCACATAGTTGATTATGATGTCATATGGTTCATGGAAAAACTGGAATCCTCCACTACGTTCAATATATTTAACAGAAATGTTCTTACATCGTGTTTAAAATTGTAATGATTAACAAACACGTTAACTTACTTATGAATGGTACTGTAGATCATTATTGTCTAGACACACCAAGTTACAAGTATTTTTAACTATAGGCACCATGGTCTTGATGCTGAACTGTCAGACACTTAACAGTTCCTTTGTCAACAGCCCCTCAAGGTGCTATTGACCATAGTTCTCACCTGGCTGATGAGGAACTATAAACATGTTTACAATAATTAATACACAGCAAGAATCATTTGTCAATCGGGCATAACTGTTATCATAGGCCCAATAAGGAAATTGTCCTTATCGTTATAAGCCCGTAATACAAATACATTGGTGTCAATGAGACGATTGACCAATGGGAAAAGTACCATTAACCAACGGAGCAGCCATCCATGACAATACTGATCGATGATTCGAGTATCCAAATACAGACATTTACCAGTCCAAAGGATTAATGGCAACACTCCAAGAATTGGATGAGGAAATGCAAGAATACTGGCACCCTTGACCAACTGGAAAGGTACGATTGATCAATGGTGCATCCATCCCTGGCATTACAGGGCATAATTTATCTGGTATCGCATCTCAATTTGCTACATATATTTAGGTATTTGCTATACATTCTGCAACATGCATAGCTATATCTGCTATGTAAGATGTGTATGGAATTGCAATTTATTATTAATTTTCTTAAATTCTATTATTAACTCTTTCAACGACAAATTCCTGAAAAAGTATATTCTTTACTATGTACTTGCATAGCATATTCTGTTGAATATTTTGAAATTGGTATGACTGGAAGCCATTGCTGCCTTAGGCATCGGTGGCTTCCAGTCATATTAATTTCAAAATTAATTTCAAAATATTCATCAGCTTTCCTGTTTGTTTGCTCTAAGATTGAGATACAGGGAATTTATTGCTATACATTTTTGCCGACAACAATACAATTTATAATTTGCATAGCAATATATGCCATGTAAATATCAAATTCTAAATTATGCCCTGCATTACTGTCAAATGGTTAAAAGTACTAAAGGAACATTTCTGCCGAATCTTGCTTTAATCCACTGACAATTGATGAAACATGCCACAGATATATATTTCCCATATGGTTAATAACCTAAAAACGCCTTAAAGAACCAAGAGTTATGGCCCTTGTTTGAAGCCATGGCCTCTTTATATTCATTGTGCTGATAGATAGTGCCTGAAGGACCACATCTGTTAAATTTGTTTTTAATCCATCACAGATTTTGTCATTGTGGCATTGATAGTTTCAAAGCAAGAAGAGATAGGAATTGCTTTCGATTCTGAGTGAACACAGAATTCTTTAAACACAGATGTGTAACGTGCAAATCTTTAGTTTTCTTTAGCAGCAGCAGTTGAATCACTTAAATACCAGCCTATCAATGAGCTCTAGGTGGCAGCGCATGCATTCTCTGTTGATCTCATGTTTCACGGAAGGCAATGATACTATGGGTGGCCACTGGCATGGGACTGACCTCAGTGATTAGTTCCTCCAGCAGAGTCACCTCCTTCTGGTGGTGCTCGTGTGCTTGGAGACTATTCCGACCGACTCTAGAATATGCTAGCACCATTTGGGACCCCTACCACCAAAATGAAATTCATCAGCTAGATATGGTCCAAAGACGAGGTGATCCGTTCGATACATACACAGCAGATTCCACAACAGATCGAGTGTAAGCAACATGTTGAACAATCTTCAATGGCCATCGCTCGGAGAGCGGCTTAAATCTGAATGGCTTGCAATGATGTAAACGAAATCATAGATTTCTTTTTTCACGAGAGTTGATACTTACCTCCCTAACACTGTTTGATATTTCCACTCAGATTAAAAAAGTTAGGTACCCCTACTGGGCAGGTAGTCAGATGACAGTCTGGCGGATGCCAGCGCCAACCTCGCTCATGCGCAGACTAGTACTTCCTCTGACTAATTTATTGGCTGACACTATGCAATTTTAAGAAAGTCTGAAGACCGAGCCTCTGTGAGGCGGAGGCCGGGTCCGTGTTAGGGAGGTAAGTATCAACTCTCTTGTGAAAAAAGAAATCAGTGATTTCGTTTATTTCACTTCAAGAGTATACTTAACTCCCTAACCCTCTTTGATATTGCCAGAACTCGTCAGAGAATTCGGCGGAAGGGAGGCGAGGTCAAAAGACCAGCTCTTCCCTATGCGCTTTTCTGCGTTTAAGGAACTTCTGAAATTGTGTGAAAACACAACCAGGGATAGATATGAACATTGGATAACACAACCGATGGCTGAGAGAAGACCATATGTCATATGCGCTCCCGCACCATGCCCCCCCCCCCCCCCCGCCTTTCTTTGGGAGGAAGACAGGATGACCTCAATGTCCCATACGTTCTCTACATACAAGTGCCATGTACTATTGGACATTAAACGAAAGGCTTCATTTTTGTATACTCTCAATAATGAACCACATAAAAACACGTACATCACCATATTAATAATGAAGGGTCACGTGACAACACAATCAACAATGAACAACACATTAACAAGACTGACCTAGTGAAAGTTGGCCGCTGTCATCATCTTCCCACTGGTGAAGGCTGATGCAGTCCAAATAAGTGGTTGTTACCATTGATTAATGGTGAAATATGTAAAAAATTAGTAAACCTCATCAAAATATGAACACCTAGATTATCTTTTCAAAATCGACAAGGCGAGAGGATTCGAGGTGTCACGGAGGTAATGGTCGATAAAACTTGACTCACAGTGCCACTGGGCTACTGACATAATGTCATTCACAGGAACCCCATTAAACAGGGCAGTAGAAGCCACTACGCCGCGACGACTGTGAGCCTTAGCTAAGTCAACTTGTTTACCTGTGGCAGATTTATGACAAAATTGAATGCACTCTATAATCAACCTGGAAATGGTGTCCTTAGACGCCCTGCCATGGGTTCAATATAAAACAACCATAATGTCATTGGGTCCATCCGCCATTCCTGAGTACGTTGTTTGTACCGGTTTAATGCTCGGACCGGACACCATGCTTTTGAATTAGGATCATATTTAGTCAAAGCAGGTAAAAATATGGGTTGACCTGGATATTTCAGATTGATTTTTAGCCATGAATTTTATCCTAGGTCTTCCCCTGTAATCACAAAATGGTCTGCCTCAGCTGATAAGGCATGAATTTTGCTTCTCCGCCTTGCGGAGACCGCAGCAATTAAAAATAGTTTTAAGTATCACATTTTCATAGAAATGGAACTTAGTGGTTCAAATGGCTTATCAGCTAGTAGCTGGAGCACTAGAGATAAACTACAAGACGGAATCACTGGGGGATTCCTTGGTCTTAGATTGCCCATGCCTTTAATTAAAGTATTTGATGTACTTACTTCATCACTTCCCCTATAAGCCAAGCAAGGGATAACAGTCATTAAAGCTGATTTATAGCCAACAATAGAGTTAGGCTTGAGGCTATAGGCATCATACAGGTGACAAAGGAAATTGGCTACTACCTGAATAGATGAATCCATTGGATTAATACATCTTTTTGAGCACCATTCAGCAAATCTGTTGATTTTATAATTATATGCTCTGGATGTTGACCCCTTCTGGCTTTTGCCATGAACATGGCTGCTTGCTCAGAAAAGCCCTCTTTAATTCTAGATTCCTTGACAACATCCACGCAGTCAATCTGAACATTGACGGATTAGTGTGAAGGGCTTTGCCCCGGAAGATAATATTGTCCATCAGAGGCAGAGGAACCGGATTAAAGACCAGAAGGTCCAGCAGATCCGTATACCATGATCGGCTTGGCCAATTTGGGGCGATCAGAAACACTTGGCACTCCTCCTGTCTGATTTTCCGAAGAAGTTTTTGAATCAGGATTGCTGGAGGGAATGCGTATGCATACATTCCCACCCAGCTGATAGCTAACTCATCTGTTGCGATAGCGCTCAGATCTGGAATCGGAGAAACACACGTCGTCATCTTCGCATTCTTCTTCATTGTGAATAAATCTATGTTGGGTTTCCCCCAATGGTTGAACAGACGATCCGCCACACATTAATTTAGTTGCCATTCCACAGGTAAAACACTCATCCTTCGGCTCAATGAGTCTGCTAGCAGATCTAACCTTCCCGGAATATGAACTGCTTTCAAGGTAATCCTGTGATTCAGGCACCAGCAAAGCAGTTTCCATGTCATCATACAGAGACTGGGCGACTTCGTTCCGCCCTGGCGGATTATGTAAGTCACTACTGTTGAGTTGTCTGATCGAACTAGAACAATTTTGCCCTGAACTTTCTCTATGAAATGTTCCAGGCCCAGGACTACTGCTCGCAATTCCAGTAAATCGATATGTTCTTGTGACTAATCCAGATTCCAAAGCCCTGATATTATGGCTTCTTCCAGGCAAGCTCCCCACCCCTCCATCGATGCATCTGAGAGTGGGGAGGGGTTAGCATCACCCCCACCAGGAGATTCTTTGTCTTCATCCACCACTGAAGGTGGTGAATAAGAGGCTCCAACACTGGCACGTTCGAGTCCAGTGATCCTGTACTCTGGGTCCATTGAGTCATGAGAAATAACTGAATAGGACGCCTGCCTAAGGCTGCCTGAGGAATGACTGGTTCCACAGAAACCATCAATCCCAGCATTCTCAAGTAAACCCGTGTCAGGACATGACGACTGTTGCACACTGACTGTATGAATGAGATGAGTACTTGTACCCTCTCCTGAGTAGGATACACAAACTTCTGGGATGGAGTCAGCTCTGATTTTTGAAAGTTGATTATCCAGCCTAAGTCTGTGAGAGTTTTCAAAACTATCTGCAGATTTGCTGATAAACTTTCCTGATTGTGTGCTTTTAACAGCCAGTAGTGTATGTATGTGTGGACTGCTATGCTTCTCCTGCGGAGGTATGCTGTTATAGCTAGAACAACCCTGGTGAAGACCCGAGGAGCCGTTGAAATTCCAAAGGGTAAAACCCTGAATTCCCACCATCTGCCCTCGAATGTGAACCTCAGGAACTGAGGAAAACTCTTCCCTATTGGAAAGTGGAAATAAGCATCCTTCAGGTCTATTGATGCTGTCCACATACCCTGCCAATACCGTTTTCACTGTCTCCATTTTGAAACCGGGTGTGTTTATGAACTTGTTCAATGGCTTGATGTTGAGAATTGGTCTCCACCCTCCAGTGCTCTTTGTCACTAGGAACACGAATAGAAGCCCAGGCACTTTTGTGCCCGTTGAATTGCTCCTTTTAGTATGAGGGAGTTTATTTCCTCCTCTATACACAACCGTTGATCTGGATCTCTTGGAATTTGAGTCCAGAATGGCACCAGAGACAGCCGCGATAGCGGGCCTGCTACCCAATCGGGATGATACCCGACTAAAAGCCATCGCAAGACTAAACGGTCCTGAGTTAACCGTTCCCACTCTTGCCTGTGGTGGGCCAATCGGCCTCCCACTGGACCACCTAGGGAGAGAGGTAGACATAAGAACTGCAAGAGTGGCACTGTCTCCTGGTCCAGAAGCACTGGAGTGCTTCTTACCGTGGTAACCGACCCTTCAGGTATGATTACCACGACCAGATCCTCGCGCGTCACGGCCTGCGCCATGCGCACGCCCGCGGGCGTCTGCCTGGCTGGCTGCGCTGGAGGAGCCTGCGACCCCCCCCCCCCTCGCTGCTGGTGAAGCGCGCGCGGCTGTGACCGGCGCTGCGCTGGTGGCTGGCCTCTGACCTGGCCACCGCCACCTCGAGCCTGCAGGGAATGACACGCAGGGGGAGATGCGCGAACACGCTCTCTGCAGAGCACTTCAAATTGCTCGCGCAACGCCCTCTGGTTATTGACCAGGGTGACCGTCTCCTCGAGGTGCTTATATCCCTCACCTCCAAAAAGGCCCCTGTCGCATGCAGCAGCCTATTATACAGGTCCTGGGATGGGCACAAGTTGTCTACGGCAAACATGCCCCATGCCCAGACACTCCTGGTCACAGACCGGGTTAAACAATCCAGAGCCAGGTTAATTCCATCCTGGATGTCTCTCTGGACCATTACCGGACTAGGCTGGCGCGATGCGAATGCTGTTACTACCCCCTGTAACAGCTGGGAGATGTGCAAAAGCGCTGCAATAGACGCTCTCGAACTTTCCTCCGCATCGCACAATGCAGTATTTGATGAATGCAAAACGTTCAAGCACAGCGTTCCCATGTCAGACTGGGAGCCTGGCCACGTATTTTCGCCTAGCGCAGCCATCCGCGCTTGGCTTAGGCACCACACCGTACCTCTGACACTCATCAGGTACGATGCGACATCATTTCGCCCTCGCGAGGGGCCTTCGCAAGACGCCCATGCACCTTGATGGACGTCTCTGCCGCTGAAAACATATCTAAAATGTTCCGCCAACGGCAGTAGTTGGCTTACCTACCAGCCACGGCCGCTGGTCCCGGACCACGGCCCTAGCCAGAACCTAGTACACCATCGGCAAGCCGAGGTATGCGGTAATACTGGCCATCAGATCCAGCCCGGGCTACCTTGTGCTGTGAACGCTACTCCTGCATGAGTAGTTCCATGGACAATTTCGCCCATGCTCTAGGGTTGCACGATTATTCACTTTTCATAACCGCGATCATAAAAAAAAAATCGCGATCATACGATTAATCATGAACTATATTAACTACGTCAATGCTGCTTAGAGGACGTTATTATGCTACTGCAGATTGTAAGATTATGGGTTAGGGACTTGGGTATACATATATGGACAGAATACGCCAGTTGCTGATTGCAAACAAAGGAATGTATCAAGATTTTTCTAGATGGAAAACGGAAGCTACTGTATTTCACGTAATTGTAGCCTATGCTCTAATAGAAGCCCATCCCCCTAACTTTGACATATGAGCTCCAATTATTTCTTAGCAGTTTCAAAATGGCAAAACTCTGTATTAGAAGCCCACCCCCTAACTCAGTAGATTGTATAGGAAAATTTGTAAGAATAGCGTGTATAATAATAACAATCATGTCACAGGGTGTGTCTACTTCAGACCGATCTCTGCCCTGATACATTTCCGGCCCCTCTAGAAGTCAATACAGGTCTCGGATTTGTAAATCTCGACCACCTATTAGATTAATACTAATAGTAGGCCACATATGTTCAAGATATAATAGTTTATTCCACACTTTTGTAGTCAAAATGCGCTTAAAACAGTCTTGGCATGATTAAATACCTTCCTTATTATAAATATATTTTACGACCAAATTTATGTACCAAACAAGTACGGGAGAAAATGTGCATCAATTTTGTAACGCCGATCAACATTAAATGATCCAAACTGAATTATTACGAATGACAATATAGCCGGCTTCGTAAGTTGGTGAGCCAGCGGCTCTTTTGCGAAGGAGGCGGCGTGTTCTCGCGAGATATTATACGCTAACAGGAGTTTATCAAACGGGTACCCGTTATTCAGATCAGTATAATACTCAGTTCCTATCGCGCAATGATAATATATAGAAATTCCTGAGTTCTGAGTCCCCGATTCCAGAATATTTATATCCGAGTACTCGCTCTTAAATAAACTCTTCAATTGGAGGCGAATCACGTGATTTGTATTTTTTTCGCGACGCCATTTTATATCAAACTGTGGATTAATTTTGATGTAATAAACGACCTCTATTAAAGGATACGCAATATTTAGGAGCTCAAATCAAATAATTTCACTTCCTCAGTGATGTTTTGAGGTATATATTAAACATAGGAGTGGGCGGTGAGCATTTTTACTGGAGAAAATACGTTGAATTTCCGAGGTATCAGTTTTAGAACTTTTTTGGGAAAACCATTAACGCATAGCTTTTCAGAGAATGGGGAACGCGGTATAAGCGTGTGTGATTACAACAACAATGACAAATAGCGACCAAGTGAACAATCTTTATTCATCTAAAACTAATCATGAGTCAATACAAACAAATCAGTTATTTATTTAGTTTATTTAATCATTCACACATTCGGCTGATAGCCGGATGTTTGTTTCCATGATTGGTAACGCGAGCAGAGTTTCACAAGCGTAAAAGTGTCGTAACAAAAATTTCAATATGGCGATTATACGATTATTTCATTTTATAATCGTCCACGAGCATATTGAATTATATAATCGCGATTAATCGAATAATCGAAAAATCGTGCAACCCTACACTGCTCCCCACGAGGGGTGCACATACGTCAATGTCCATGGGCACGGCTCCAGAAGGAGAACCCAGCAAATAATCCTCTTCTTCCTGGCCAGAAAGATTAGACTCCAGGTCAGCGAAGAATGCTAACCTGGACTGGCCAGGAAAGGTACCATAGGAGGAAGTGGTACCTGTAGGGTGCGGATAATCCTGGCCTGATAAGCAGGCACCAGGCTCCAGTGACACCTGTCCACGAACAGCCGGCGCAGCAAGCCTGCTGCCAGTGTCCTCATAGTGGACTGCCCCCTCTAATGGGGCCACCTCTGAATCTTGGACGAAAACTGCTAAGTCCCTACAGAGCACCAATTCAGAGGTGGGGATTATCTTCTCCGGGGCAAAAGACGACAATAAAGGATTTGGTCCAGGAAGCATGTCACGAAACAACTCTGGAACCAAATCCTTAATTGTCCTCTTCATCTCTCCCAACATTTCAACACGGAAGGCCTCCATAACCATGGTGGATGAGACCTTCCTCTTACCCTTCTTGCCAAGAACATCTTTCCTCATTCTTCTCTCCTCCTCAATCGCTTTCATCTTGGTCTGTAATGATAAAAACTCAGACATTAGCTCACCCCCCCACCCCCTCCCCCCCTGTTTACAGATGTCACAGTTAAGCAATGGTCCACATGGACTGCATTGGAAGCATAAATGTGGGGCAAAACATTCTTTCAAAAACCTTCCACGAGAAGGGCAACCAGGCTTCTGAAAAAAGACAGAAGACAAAGACAATGAACATTTTAGTTAATGAATTAGTAACTCAAAACCAAAATAAGAGAGAGGGAAGGTGGCCATAAAGACCACTAACCAATAATTAAACCAGCGTTGGACAAAACTTTATAATAGTTAGTAAAGTGCAAGGCTGATTATGATGTCATAACTTCAAAAATAAGAAGTTAATCCGACCCGAAAACAATATCCAAGTGTAAGGACGAATTGTATTCATATCCAGAACATTTAACTGGAAAGGATAGTAGAGACAGACTATGCAAACATCAGATATACAATGATACAATGGCAGCAGATTTCAGAAATATTTTTTTAAATAATTGAAGCGCCTAATATCATAACTAAAATACCTGCATCTTTAGCATAGACAAACCATTCGATCTGATGAACTGGAAGCTCCACAAAACTCTATGACCTCTTAACTCTCTCCACCATTAAGGGAAGGAAGTGGACCAAGAGGGCAAAGTGAGAAGACCTTCTTACTTTCAGATGATAAATAAGTTTAGAAAGTGATTTTACACAGCAGAAAACTCTTAGAAAAAAGTATGCATGTGAACTCTTTTGCCAATAAATTGGAAAAGAGAAAGTACTAGTCTGCCCCTACGCGAGGTTGGGGCTGACATCCGCCGGACTGTCATCTGACCACCTGCCCAGTAGGGGCACCTAACTTTTTTAATCTGAGTGTTTATTGAGTGAATGTCGATATTTGGGAATATCAGAGTGTTAGGGAGGTAAGTATACTCTTGAAGTCAAATATAAAATCGCCAACAATCAAGTGCACGTCAACAATGAGTACTGACTCATCCGACTAAAACGGTTCTCAAGAAATGCACCACCTGTCATTCCAAGTCACCTCCTGTAGAAATGAGTGCCGTAAAGAATTCTTCTGCCCACGTACCATCAGGGACTGGGATGCCTTACCAGCAGCTACGGTACAAGCTGAGAGCCTTGACATATTCAAGTCTCTCACACAATAAGCCCAAGGAAACTTCTTCAGAGCTTCCAAGGATCTAGAATTGTCTGAGACCACGCCATCTGGCAGTACATCTCTGATCGCTGTTATCAGCCTATTTGTGTTAATAGCGGCGTCAATGTCTCTGAAATTTGTTATGCTTTTAATTGCCCAGGTGTTTGCGGTGGCAGGCATCAAGTTTATCTTCCTTTGGAGCTGCCCAGCTGTTATAGTTGTACAGCATCAAGGATATGCATGTTGCATTGTATAAATGTAGTCTTTTTGTCAAGGGCATCTTTGATCTATGAATCCCTAGCTTCCAGAAGGACTGGACAGCTATGTTCCCCATGAAGCACCATACAGCAATGTCAGCGGTACTGTAGAGCAGTGAGTCCATGATTTTACTTCTCCATTTCTGTTGTCTTGCAAATGGACATTCCTCAAAAGCACTACAGAGGCTGTTTAGCAAGGTCATAATGACCATAATTGTTGATGTTTTGACGCCAAAGTAATTGTCTCATTCCCTCTCATTATAAAGGATATCTCCACGTTTGGGCCCAGTATGATTAACCAAAGCATGATGTATGAGCTGTTAAGTTGAGCTAAATACAAGTTAGACAATGCCGACACCGTCATCAACCATCGCAACTCACTACCACAATCACTAACACTCTTGGTGGCCAAGAACTAAAAACTCAATTGAGAAATTTGATTAATCTCTATGCATATCACAGCTCCTGCAATTTAATGCACCCATTCACCTGCATGATGTATCAACACAAATATACAGACCATGAGCTACCATTACCAATCTATATAGGTCTGTAGTTGCATGTACCGCTGTTCCATTATTAAAGTAAATAATCGATTATGATGTCTGGAAAATAATCAATTTAATCGATTATTTAATCTTGAAACTTTGGATATAGCAACTACGCAGTGAGTGAGTGAGTGAGTGAGTGAGTGAGTGAGTGAGTGAGTGAGTGAGTGAGTGAGTGAGTGAGTGAGTGAGTGAGTGAGTGAGTGAGTGAGTGAGTGAGTGCTAGCACTGAAAAAGCTGAATATTTTGAAAATCATTTGATTGTGGGTGGAACAGCTTTACATTAAATTAGTTACAAAACAATCGGCAGAATTTATGAAAATTTGGATTGAAAATTTGTGAATTTACTACAAAGTCAATTTTGTGCATTTTTTCGTGAAAGGGCCATATTATTTTACTTTTAATTATGATATAGATTTCCCTATTTCGCCGTATTAGAGCATTCAAATATTTTGAAAATCATTTGAATGCAAGTTGTTGCTGCCTTAGGCAGCAACAGTTTTAAGTCAAATTAGTTCCAAAACAATCATCAGAATTTGTGAAAATTTGCATCAAGATTTTGTGAATTTACTATGAAAAACAGTAATTCATTTTTTTTATTTTTTCGCAAAATGGCACCAACTCAAGCATATAGCTTTCAGAAGGAGATATTAAACAGTAGCAAACAAATGCTTCCAATCATTTGCGTATCAAGCAATTACTTATTTAAACATTCGCGTACACGGATTATGACTCGGGAGGTGCAGGATTGAACGTCAGGAATAGATGTTTGTACAACTACCTTGCTAGAACAATCAACCCATTGATGCATTAGCCGTCTTAGGCCATGTTCTCACTAGAGAGTTAATCGGAAATAACGCAATACCTCAGCATGGTGTTATGCTGGTTAAGTCTCTAGTGAGAACACAGCATTACAAATTACATTGATGCATTAGCTGTATTACAAGTCTAAAAACGAAATTATGCCTGAATGAAATAAATAATCAATTTTTGCTCGAGTAAATACATTTTTACAATTTTTTGATTATTTTATTTTATACACGATTATATAATCGCCAGGAAAATTAATCGACTATCGATGAAATATCGATTAACCAAACAGGTCTAGTTGCATGTAGAGACAAGGAATCGTGGAAGCATAGATAAGCTCAATAATCTCGGAATATCTCTTACCTGTGACAGAATACTAGAACTTTCAACGAAGATAGAAGACAATAAGAAAATTTACCAAATTTCTTTTTCACGAGAGCGATGACATCCTTACCTCCCTAACACTCTTGATATACTAGTATATCGGCTCTAAGTTCAATAATATTCAGAATTATAAAAAGTTATGTGCCCCTAATGGGCAGGGGGATGTACAGTCACTTACTGCGCATGTGCATACTGGTACTTCCGTTACTAAATATTGGCTGACATAGAAGCAACTATTCAAATAACCAAAGGACCAGGCCTCCGTGGGGTGGAGAGGCCGGGATCCTGTTAAGGAGGTAAGTATGTCACCTCACTCGTGAAAAAGAAATTTGGTAAATTTTCTTATTTCCCATCATAAGAACATACTTACCTCCCTAACACTCTTGATAAAAGCCAGAATTTGAAAGTAAATTTGGCGGGAGAGAGGCAAGATCCTAAAACCAGCACACCCTCGAAGAGACTAGCTCTTTGAATTTTCAAGAGATTTAGAACATCTGAAATTGTGTCTGAAAACACAACCAGGGATAGAATTTTGCATCGGATAAATGACCGATGAAGAGAGATTGATCAAAAGACAAATGGGTTCCCCCCCCCCTCCCCTTTCTGAGGAAGGTTAGGAAAAAATGCTGCTCTAAATGACCAGCACATTCTCTATTACTTGATGAAAAGTATTCCTAGACATTCGAAAAAGAAGAATTGCTTCATTTTCAAAAAAATCTGAAAGAACCACAATTAAGAGACATTAACTATCACCATATTAAATAAAAACATGACACCATCACCAAGACAAAAAACAAAGTGGTCACATATACTGACCTCTGATGTCTTAGGCGTGGAAATCATCTCTTCCCCAACCAGATGAAGAGAATGATACCAGACAACAGTAGGGATACCCTACCAATATATGTGATATTTGTAAATAGCAGAGGAGGAAAACTAATTACAAATATATACCTCTACATTTTTTATTTTCTGAGGCCTGAGACAGCGAGCGGGTTAGAAGTATCACGGAGGTAATGGTCAGTAAAACTTGATTCACATAATGTCTTCAATAGAAACACCATTACATAATACCGTGGAAGTTACCACACCACAGACACGATGAGCCTTGGCTCTATCTACTTGAATTCCAGTGGCTGTCTTATGACAGAATTGAATGCATTCTACTATCCATCTGGAAATAGTGTCTCTTGACGCACTACCATGGGGTTCAATATATGACAACCATAGAGAACATGGGTCCGTCCGCCAAACCCGAGTTCTTCTCTTGTACTTATTCAAAGCACGGACAAGACACCATGCATTAGCACCAGGATCATATCTGCTTAAGGCAGGTAAAATAATAGGCTGACCCGGATATTTTAGAGATTGATTATTAGCCAAGAAATTCAATCTCGGTAGAAGCTTAAGGCCTTCACCTGTAACTATATAATGGTCAGGCTCAGCAGACAAGGCATGAATTTCACTTCTGCGTCTGGCTGATGCTGCCGCCACTTAAAATACAGATTTAGTGTCAATAATTTGAAAGAAATAGCACTAAGTGGTCTAAAAGGTTTATCACTCAAAACTTGAAGAACCAAGACTTCATGACGGTGTCAGTGGAGGATTTCTCGGTCTGAGATTGCCCATACCTTTAATAAGAGTATTTAATACACATACTTCATCACTTCCCCTCTTTGCCAAGCAAGGGATAACAGTCATTAATGCTGATTTATATCCAGCAATAGAATCAAGCTTAAGACTATAGGGATCATATATGTGAGAGAAAATCAGCTACTACCTGAATAGATGCATCCATTGGATTGATACATCTCTTTGAGCACCATTCTGCAAACCTGTTGATTTTGTAATTATATGCTCTGGAGGTTGACCCCCTTCTGGCTCTGGCCATGAAATTGGCTGCTTGCTCATAAAAGCCCTCCTTAATCGTGGATTTTTTGACAACATCCATGCAGTCAGTTGAAACATTGACGGATTGTTGTGAAGGGGCTTACCCTGGAAGATAATATTGTCTATCAGAGGCAGAGGAACTGGATTGCAGACCAGAAGGTCCAGCAGATCCGTAACCCATGATTGGCGTGGCCAATTCGGGGCGATCAGAAGTACTTGACATTCCTCCTGCTTGATCTTCTGAAGAATCCTTGGAATCAGGATTGTTGGAGGGTATGCGTATGCATACATTCCCTTCCAACTGATAGCTAGTGCATCTATTGCAATAGCGCTTGGATCTGGAATCGGAGTAACCTACGTCGTCATCTTCGCATTCTTCTTCATTGCGAATAAATCTATGTTGGGTTTTCCCCAATGATTGAACAGATGATCCGCCACACATTGATTTAGTTGCCATTCCGTAGGCAGAATGCTCATCCTTCAGCTCAATGAGTCTGCTAACAGATTCAGCCTTCCCGGAATATGAACTGCTTTCAAGGTGATCATATGATCCATACACCAGCAAAGCAGTTTCCATGTCATCATACAGAGACTGGGCAACTTCGTTCCCCCTGGGTGGTTTATGTAACTCACTACTGTTGAGTTGTCTGAACGTTTCAACACAAACTTTCCCTCCACTTCTTTTAAGAACTGTTCCAGGCATAGAATTACAGCCCATAATTCTAGCACGTTGATATGCTCCTTTGACTGATCCAGATTCCAAAGCCCTGATATTGTGGCTTCTTCCAGGCAAGCTCCCCATCCCTCCATCGATGCATCCGTACACATCGTTACTTGAGGGTGGGGAGGGGTCAGCATGACCCCCCACTAGGAGATTCAATCTCTCCATAAACCAATGAAGGTGATGAATGAGAGGATCCAACACTTGAATGCGCGAGTCCAGTGATCCCGAACTCTGCGTCCACTGAGTCATGAGAAACAATTGAATCGGCCGCCTGCGTAAGGCCGCCTCAGGAATAACTTGTTCCATTGAAACCATCAGACCTAATATACTCAGATAGACTCATGCTACAATATAACGACTGTTGCAAACCAACTGAATGCACGAGAGATTTTCCACTCTCTCCTGGGATGGATAAACATATCCTATCTCCAGATCGAAGAACATACCCAAGTAAACAAACTTCTGGGATGGAGTCAGCTCTGATTTCTGAAAGCTGATTATCCAGCCTAAATCTGTGAGTTTTCAAAACTATCTCCAGAGTTGCTGTCAAACTTTCTGGGTTGTGTGCATGTAAGTGTGGACTGCTATACTTCTCCTGCGGAGGTATGCCGTGATAGCAAAGCCCACTCTAGTGAAGACCCTCGGAGCCGTCGAGATGCCCAATGGGAGAACTTTGAATTCCCATTGGCATCCCTGAAAAGCAAATCTCAGGAACCAATGAAAACTCCTTGAAATGGGAATGTGGAAATAAGCGTCCTTTAGATCTATCGACGCTGTCCACATCCCCTTCTCTAACCCCAACAACAACAATTTTATTGTTTCCATTTTGAAACTCGGTGTCTAAAAATTTGTTCAGAGGTTTGGCGTTGAGAATTGGTCTCTACACCACACACCACCCCCACCCACCCCATTGTTCTTTGTCACAAGAAACACGCTTGAATAGAAGCCCAGGCAATCTTGCACCGGTTGAATTGCTTCTTTTAGAATTAGAGATTTTATCTCCTCTTCTATGCACAACCGCTTGTCTGGATCTCTTGGAATCCAGACCAGTACGAGGGCTGCCATGACATTCTCCACGGGCAGGTCACGCACCGAGGCCGCGCTCGTGTGTAGGGCATAAAGCACACTAGCGTGGTCCGGGTCGTCCGTACGAGATTCCATGGCTAAGCGTGGAATCTTATACGGGTGGCCATCCGCTCCAAATCGGCCCACAGGCTGTATCATGAAGCCTGCTCCCTTGGGAACAGAACCATAGGTGCGAGCGGCCATGCTCCCCATGAGAGGAGTGTAAACGCTCGCATCCATGGCTTCATGATCATCCTGTGGGTTGAGCAGGTAGTCTTCGTCACCTTCCTGTTCAGGAAAGTTAGACTCTGGGTCAGCAAGGAGAGCTACCCGAGACTGACAGGAGAATGCCTGAGGGCAGATGACGAGGTTACTCCGCGAGTGATCGTGGTCAGGCCCGCTGGTCGGGTCCTGCCTGATGCTGCTCATGTCGCTGGATCACCAGGCGATGCGAACATCAAGCCTGAGTCCAAAACGGCTGCCCCTGGATCATTGAAAACCTTGTCCGACCTAGTAGCGCATGATCCAGGGACAGAGGTTACCTGCACTGCAGTCGATGCGCAGGAAGATGAAACACCTGTGCCCGGTAGCAAGCCATGAAGCAAGTCAGGCATCAGGTCTTTCAAAGTGCAATGCGCATCTCACTCACTAATTCTACCTTGAAGGCCTCGAGCTCACCCTTCTCAGAGGCCTTCTTACCCTCCTTCTTCCCCTTCTCGCCGTCTTCAACCAGTCTACCCTGTAAACCAAAGAATTCAGAGGTTAGATCTCCCCCCCCCCTTTTTACAAATGGCACATTTGTTGGACAGCCTACAGTCTGTACAAGATGGGCAAGGGTGGGGAAAGAATCTAACCTTCAGGTGATTGAGGCAATGTGGACATGATAATTTCTGAAAGGTAGGCATACGAAGAGAATGAGAATTTTAGTTTGAAAATTTATTTCTTTTTAGTAAATACAAGAAACAAACTCGAGAGAGAAGACACCCACTTTTATTACTGACAACCCTGAAAGGGACAGATGTCTTCTCTTGTTAAACAATAACAAAAAACAACCGGGTACAAGTCCTATTAAGAATGTTAGAAGAGAGAGAAAGATTATGACTATCTAGATATCTCTACACATTCATAACAAAGGATGATAATGACATCAATTTTATTTCTCTAAACTAAGATTATGACATCAAGGAAGAGAAAAAAATCTCTGGTTGATTACGACATCAAGCCTCAATGCAACAGCCCCTTCAAGGAGATAAAGACATCAGAAAATGAATGCAAGAAATACCTAGAAACCGCATACATTCATCACTCAAGAATAATATAATATTAAATTATATATCCGAGAACCCATGCACACACAAGAGAGGATACAGTGCAATAAAGCTGGCAGCAAAAATTATTAAT
Organism: Chaetoderma sp. LZ-2023a; assembly: GCA_034401795.1. Classification (NCBI taxonomy): domain Eukaryota; kingdom Metazoa; phylum Mollusca; class Caudofoveata; order Chaetodermatida; family Chaetodermatidae; genus Chaetoderma; species Chaetoderma sp. LZ-2023a. The sequence goes on along the minus strand of CM067370.1, from coordinate 134,324,887 downwards.
ATTTTCAAATAATTAGGTGCCATAACTAATAAACACCCTTATCCTGAGCATAGGCAAACCATCCTCTTGTGCAGAAGAACACGTCCATCCATCCCCCAAGTCTTTATCTTTTGAAGAGTCTGATGAAGGGATGGGACAAAAGGAGGGAGATATTTATTCACCCTATATGTCCAACCCTTAGACATATCATAATGATAAGTCAGAAAAAGAGATGTGATCAATCTCTGAGTGAAGAACAGGAGCTCTTTTCATTCATAGATGATCCTGTGGACACAAAGACACAAGGGATTAGTAGACCTAAGGAGAATTTAACAAGGATTCCCAGCGCCTAAAAACACGGTAACACCAAGTTGGCCGCGAACAAAAACCGGTAACATATAAAAGTTACAAGTCTTAATTAATATATGGAACAATATCACCTTAACGGATGATGAGGACTCCTCTGAGGATTTTGTATCAGCCATTATGAAAAATGATGATATAAATGGATTGAAAATTCTCAAAAGAGAGCTTGGAATGTTTTCCCAATGTTGATTGTTAGCCAATATATTAGAAAACGGAAGTACCAGTATGCGCATGCGCAGTAAGTGGGGTCTGTCATGTGCATGACTGTGTACATCCCCCTGCCCATTAGGGGCACCTAACTTTTTATAATTCTGAATATTATTGAATTTAGAGCCAATATACTAGTATATAGTAAGTATGTCATATCACTCGTGAAAGAAATTTGGTAAATTTTCTTAAAGTATGATTATGGACTAAAGGCCATTTTAGGTTGTTCAAGGGAAGTTAGTATGTTAAAAAGCATAGCCTCCATCAACCAATCAGATCAGCATTGTTGTGGCCATATTGAAATGTTTTATTTGATAGATTTTTTGTTTACAGCGGTTTCACATTTTCAAATTTTCAAAACAGTGTTAGGGAGGTAAGTATGTTCTCATGATGTGAAATGTGGCTGCTCGCTTTAAAGCAGAAAAGTTCCAAAACAGCATCTTTACCACATGGACCATAAACAATATTGACCATGGCCTAAGTTCAACAACAGCCCAAGGAGACCTTTGCTCCAACAAATAGATGCAGTCGACAGTGGAGAGGATATAGAAGTCATGGTCATGGATAACACTACTGCCTTAAGAAGACTTTAGTACTGCTGCCAAAGGCAGCATACATGCATACCAATTCAATATGGAATTGAGTGCACAGAAGCAACGATTACCTACATGTATTATTAAAGACAAGAGGCCCAAGGGGCCTGTATCGCTCACCTGCAACACAGGTATTTCAACTAGAAAGGCCATCAACAATAAGTAGAACCATAAGTTGAGCAGAATTGTGACAAGAAAATAGAGGCCATGTTTCTTTATGTATCAACTTCTTTTGAACAAAGCTTAATAGCCAATAGGCCCTAATCATATCTCCTAAATTTCGGCCCGATCCATTCAGCAATTCTGGAAACGAAGTCATTTTCATGAAAACCAGGTCATCCAAGATGACTACTAAAGCATTAGGCAATCAAGTTACATTGAACAAATTTGGTTCAGTTGTTTCCATAGATAACCTGTTATGAGTTTTGAATCAATCCCCCATGCAGATTCGGAAAAGAAGATTATTAAAGGCATTTCAAAAATCCAAGATGGCCACCAGGAAAATTACCAACCTGATTCATTTGAACAAACGTGTATCTCAATGCCCCAAGTATGCTTTCTGCCAAATATACTTGAAATTTCCTATTGCATTAGTACATGGGAGTTTCTGGTTGGATCCATGATGGCTGCTAAACTATTTATTCGACAGTTTCGAAAATGGCAAATTTGAAATCAGAATACCCAAAAACATATATAAAACCAATTTCGGCTTCAAAATTTGTCAAAATAAAAAAATCCAATATGGCCACCAAACATGCTACATTTTGATAGCCACAGCGGCTATGTTTTTTACGGATCAACTTCCCTTGAACAAACTTTTCACGAAAACTATGTCATCCAAGATGGCCACCGAACTATTTGGCCAATCAAGTTCCCTTGAACAAACTTGGTTCAGCTCTTTCCCTAGATCAGATTTAATGAGTTTTGGATCGATGCGCCAAGTGGGTTCAGAGATTTAAAAATATATTTCTAAAAATCGGCCGAAACCCAAGATGGCCACTGGCCGAATTGGCCGGTCGGCTTCGTTTGAACAAACTTGAATCTCTATGCCCTAAGGATGGTTCCTGCTAAATATAATTAAAATCGGCCCTGTAGTTCTTAAGAAAATGACATTTTAAATTTCCCATTACTTTAATATGGGAGCTTTTGGCAGGAAAATGATCCAAGATGGTCGTCAAACCGTTCATCTGACATTTTCAAAAAAGGCAAAATCAGAATACCCAAAAACATACACAAAAACAATTTCGGCCTCAAAATCCATCAAATAAAAAAATCCAACATGGCCGCAAAACATGCATTTTGATTGGCCCCTGGAGGCCATGTTTTTGACAGATCAACTTCCCTTGAACAAAGTTTAATGGCCCTTAGTCCCTAATCATATCTCCCAAATTTCAGTCTGATCCCTTCAGGGATTCTGGAGAAGTCATTTTCACTAAAACTAGTTCATCTAAGATGGCCACTGAAACATTTGGCCAATTAAGCTATCTTGAACAAACTTGGTTCAGTTCTTGGCCTAGATGATATTTCATGAGTTTTGATTCGATCCCACAAGTGGTTTCGGAGAAGATTTTTAAAGACCTTTCTAGAAATCAGCCGAAATCCAAGATGAACAAACTTGGATCCCTATGCCCTAAGGATGCTTCCTGCTAAATATAATTAAAATGCCCAGTAGTTCTTGAGAAGTCGTTTAAAGGAAAAGTTGACGGACAGACGACGGATGGATGATGGATGATGGCCACGGCATAAGCTCACTTGGCCTTTCAGACCAGATGAGCTAATAACAGATCGATCGGTTAAGATTTTCGTTGCATTATTTGACAACAAGAACATGGAGCGATGAATGACTTAAAATGGAAGTTAAGCTGTTTTTAAAGTATGAGCATTTTGACCTGGTTTGGTGCCAATATATCTACATGAAACATATCATTGTTGATGATACACAGACATGCAAATGAACACACAGCACCAGCTCATTCAATCAGATTGAATTGTACTACCCAGACTCACATTGACCTCGCCTGCTTGGGCATGTTCGCCCATACCAGCCTGCTTCATTCTATCACGTTCTTCCTGTATGAGTCGTTCATACTCCTGAAATTCATCATCTTCAAACTGATCTTGTTCATCGATACCCTGAAAATAGAATTAACACAAACAATATGAAATTTTAGTGAAATTGGATAAGAAGTTTTAGAGAAACAGCTCAGGAGGGACCTGTAACCACAGAACTTAAGGAAGTACTGTCCTTCAAATGGTTTTGTGAAAATAGTTGACAAATCTCCAATGCTTGAAACTAAGGCATGCACACACCCACGCGCGCACACATGAGAACACACACACCCACATCAACACACGCATGCATGCACACACACAGGCAGAAATTAAACATAGCTACATAATACTCAACTAAATCAATATAAAAATTATATACCTGCCATCCCTCATCTTTCTCATAGTTAGCACCCTTGACATATTCCATATACTCTTTCAAGGTGATCATTTTATCTTTATCTTTGTCCACTTCATTGATCAGGTGTTCCCGCATTCGACTCATCTCTTCATATCGCTCCATCATATCATCTTCTGTTGCATTGGGATCATATGCTTTATCGAGCTATAACAAAAACACAGTCCAAAAAAATTAACTCAATGTCATTATGTCCCATCACATTAGAGAGAAAGAGGGTTAGGCCATGGAGTCAGGGATACATGACTTGTCAACTAAACTATCGACATCTAGCTGACTACCTCATTAACTATTGTGAAAGAGCATCCCAAGCTTAGTGGTTTACACAAAATCTATGGCAGATTCAAAATGGCAGATAGCATTCGTTAGCCGCCATTAACTCTTTAAAGGAAAAATTTGATAAAAACAATTTAAATTCTTTCATAAAAAATGTCCATTCGCAGGCCAAGGAGACTATTTTTTAACATCTCAGCAAATGGTTTATAATGATGTCGAGTCAAGGAGAAATCAGTAAGAGAACTACCAAAATCTGTTGTCAAAATCTATAGATCAACATCATAGCTAATCATTACTTGTGATTGGAAGCCAGATTGGAACACAGATCGCCATTGATTTCAATAGGTTTCTTCCACAGCCCTACAGATTCCAATGAATTTATGAAGTTTGAAACTGAGCCAACAAACAGTAGCAAATCTATGATCAGAAAACCTTATTTCAAATGGCCATTATTGCCTGGTGACCATACTGTATTTCGGATCGTTGTTGCTTTCGATAAGTTTTTCCTTGGCCCTAATCCAATGAATCTATGAAATTTCAAACTGATCACACAAACCGTGTTTATCATCAGAAAACTGATTTTCAAGATAGCCACCATTGCCTTGCACCCATATTCGATTTTATTCAAATGAACATGTGAAGTATCAAATCATTCGGACAAATCTTTGCCAAGTTATTATCCGGAAACAACTCTGACACCAGTCCACCCAGACAGACACCGCCATCAGATACTATTCACCAATTGTTTTATCAGAATATAAACATTCAAACATCTTAAAAGCCTAGCTCTGCTAATGCATACCTTTGGCCGATTAGACCATCAAAGGGTTAAATGCACATACACATGCAAATATTGCAGCAAATAATATATTTTTGATAAAATTATGTGTTCCTCCTGTATGAAAACATTCCCAAGATAAATGGATAAATCCAATGTCGCTCAAGTATATGACGCCATAATCAAACACGTCACATGTAGGTTGCTGTAGCAATCAAAGCACATAATGAATTGATGTATCTAAGGCTGTCTTGAATGCTAAATAGTCCATCAAGTGCACAAATTCTTTTATTACACATTCTTTTGAATATTTTGAAACTTATTTGACCGGGTGCCATAAACAGCAACAGCGGTCAGTCAAATTAGTTTCAAAATATTCAACAGCTTACCTGCATAGCTACCATGCTATTGGGACTCTGGGAAGTCAGGGTTTGATCAATCACAAAACAGGCAAATCGTGGGTGGAGCTTAGCTGGAAATAGGCGGGACATGGCTAAAAATGAATTCATCCATTCTTCTATCATTTTCTCTTCCATGGACATCATTTTAAGATTTAGCATACACAAATATGCATCCTTAGATCCAGAATGAATCTCTAGAGATTGCTCATTTTCTTATTCTTGTTGGTGCTGTGGACATTTTGGGTTTTTTTAATACCCCTCACATTATCATCCAATGCCGCTGAAACTTCACGTGCCTGTTCTGGCGATAAGAACTAATATTGACATATTGATTGTTAATTCATTGGTTTTATAAGGGCACTTTACAAGGGAAGCTTAACAGCCCCGCCAATAAATATTTTAATTGCTGCTACTCCTCCATTGTTAGTGAATGGATCTTGGTAAAACCAGAAGTAATTATCGACATCATCAGAGCCCGATTTTCGATTCATCCCCTGGTAGGTTTTAGATGAAGGCGGATATGTTGGGCCTCATCGTGGCTCCGGGGTGAAACACCTAGTGGCTAATCACCCCATAACGCTCTATCACAACATGACTACATCATATTATGCATATCAAGATGGTGCTCATCCTTTGGTACATCAGGGAGGGAGGGTGCAGGGCCTTAAGCGGCCCACCCAAGCGACTGGCGGCCCCACGGCGACTCGAGGAGCCAGGAGGCATAGGAGGCGGTTAAATGCTACTGGCCAAACTCTAACATCAACACCAAAGCCACTTAAAATATGCCAGTGGAATGCTGAAAGAGTAAGGGAGCTACTCCTCCATTGTTGGTGAATGAATCTTGGTAAAACCAGAAGTAATTATCGACATCATCAGAGCCCGATTCTCGATTCACACCCTGGTAGGTTTTAGGGAACGCGCCCACCCACCCCCCCCCCCCCCCCCACCCCCCCCCCCAAATCCAAATTTTGAAATCGTTAGTCCTGAGGACTTTATTATTGATGAATGGATCCCAACACAATTTGATGGGAATATTGTAGTCGTAGTTGTTAAATCATTACGGAGCAAGATTTTCAATTCGGCCCTGCCTGCCATGTTTTAGATGGGCACCTCTCCTTTAAGTTTTAAATTGCTTCTCTATTATTGATGAATGGATCTCGATAAAACTTGACAGATATTCTAGGTGTAACTATCGACATCATAGTTTTCCATTCAAATCCTTGGTCGGTTTTAGAAGGGGATTCCCAACACTAAATTTTTCTCTCAGTACTCTTCCATTAATGATGACCGGATCTCACATCAGTGGGTATTCTTAGGGAAAACATTGACTTCATAACGGAGCACCGTAACTTCTTAATCACCGTAGAAATTATGAATCTTCAGATTCTTGAGATTTTTCTTGTTAAAGCAGATTAAAATATGAGTTTCTATTATTAAGGGATGCTACAGGGTAGTTCACAGCTCCAAATGCCACGCAATCGTGATTCAGCAGGGAACCAGGTATACATATGCTAGGTATCTTTAACTAACTTCGCTTAACTCACAGTCTGGAAACATACTGAACTGAATGAGACATGGATGAGTGATGCTCATGTTACTATGCCAACTAGCTCACAGTACAACTCAAAAATAACTTAACATGTTTCCAAAAGAAAACAAGAGGCCCAAGGGCATGTGGCGCTCACTGACTCATTAGCATTTGAACCATTTGCATTTAAATAATGGAAAATTTTCGGAAAATCCAAGATTGCCACTCAAAAAATTTACCTATCAAAATTCTGAATAGAAATTCTAGTTTACCTTGATATGTCAAGCAACTAAGGAGAAGGAATGTTTTGAAAATTTCTGGCAAATTTTTCATAAAATCACATTTTCACCCAAAAAATTGATCAATCAAAATTCTGAATGGATGTTCTAGAGCCTATGGCCATAGGATCTTTTTCAGCCTAATTTTGTTAAAATCGGTCAAGATTGTTAGAAGAAGCAATTTGACAATTTCCAGTACATTTAAAATAAAATCTAAGATTTCACCCCAAAAAAATCTATGAATCAAAATTCTATATGGAAATTCTAGAGCGAATCACCACAGGATCCTTTCCGCCAAATTTGGTTGGAATCGCTCAGAATGGTAAGGAGAAGAAGCAATTTGACAATTTCCAGTACCACAACCATAGGGTCCTTTCAGCCAAATTTGGTTGAAATTGCTCAGAATGGTAAGGAGAAGAAGCATTTTGACAATTTCCGGTATATTTTTTCATAAAATCTAAGATTTTCACCCAAAAAAATTGATGAATCAAAATTCTGAATGGAAGTTCTGGAGCCTACGACCATTGGGTCCTTTTTAGCCAAATTTGGTTGAAATCGCTCAGAATGGTAGAGAAGCAATTTGACAATTTCCGGTACATTTTTCATAAAATTTAAGATTTTCACCCAAAACATTGATGAATCAAAATTCCGAACGGAAACTCTGGAGCCTACGACCACTACATCCGCTAAGCCACATTTGTTTGAAATCAGTCAAAATGGTAACGAGAAGCATTCTGACAATTTCCGGTACATTTTTCATAAGATGTAAGAAGTTCTGGAGCCTACAACTATAGGGCCCTTCCAGCCATATTTGGTTGAAATCAGCCAAGCAGTTAATTAGTAGTGTTTTAAAGCAAAAGTTGACGGACGACAGCAATGTCTTCCAATCTAATTATGTTCAAAATATTCAACAGTATTTTGTTATTTCTAAGCTGTACTGTACAAAATAAACACATGTCAACAGTCTATAGACACAGAATGCTAGATTTACTGTAATGTTTCGATCGGGTAGAGTTTGAGAATTTTACAAATTTGTCAACCTTGCTGAAATGGAACGTCAAGAATTGGTGCAAGATTTTGTTGCCAAAGGTAGTTTATGTCTTAGACAGCAACAGCTGTAAAACAGATAATCCTCAACAAAGATAACACTAATCATGCCATGATCGCAAACTAATGGAGGCCTATGACAGTACAACCATAAAAGACTAATATAGTCTTCTAAAATACACGTATTTTAACATTAACTGGATTTGTCAAATTTGAAAGAGAAATAGATGAACAAATAAACAGATATGTGGGTAGACAAAACGATGGTAAAAACATTCATAATAAGTGACGTTATTGAGCGAAAACCAACGCAAACATGTTGACAAATTTATTTCAAGGGAGATAACTACAGTGAATCTTGACGCGTTTCGCTAATACGCAATCCCCAACAAGAGCATGTATGTCATCAGGAGTTGACGTACCAAATTAGTAATTAATACATCTATTATAAGTGAAGGTATTGAGCCGAAACCATATGTATAGACATTTTGACAAATTTTACGTATTTCAAGGGAGATAACTACATTGAATCTAGACCTGTTTCACTGATATGCTATTTCCATCGAGGGCATATCATCAAGTTCACATATTAAATTAGAAATTAATACATCCATTATAAATTATGTTACTGCGCGAAACAAACTCATGGACGGAAGCAAAAGCACAATCACCTTGTTTTTTTCAAAGCAGGAGAGGGGGAGGGGTGGGGGAGGGGGTGGGGGGGGGGGAGGGGAGGGGGTTAACAACAGTTTTTACAGTTTTACACTATAATAAGTCCTCAGTCCTCTGCATTCTTTATAAGATGTTTGAATAACTGCTATACTATACACTCAATTCAATCTTACCTCTTTCTGAAAAAGTGCTTCAACTTCCTCTTCATCCCACATTCCATCACCATTCACATCTAATTTGAACAACACAGGGATAGACATATATATATACAAATATATTATTTAATTGATGTCATTTTCCAATTTGAACAACAGTCTCTTGTTACTGTAATGCTAGCATCGCGCCTCTAACACGGCATCATTCAATGGAAGGGTCCAATTTAAATAATGACACTGAGCTGTCAATACCGGTTGTGACCTCCGCGCACATTAACCGCCACCGTACATCGCTTTCTCATGCTTCGAATTAAGCACCTGATGTCACGAACAGGAATCGCATCCCATTCCTGGAGCAGTGCAGCTTCCAGCTCCCACACGCTGTGAAGATGTGGATAGTTCTCATGCACCATACGGCCAAGAATGTCCCACACGTGTTCGATAGGAGACAGGTCCGGTGATCGCGCTGGCCAGTCCAACACCGGAACGTTGTTAGCCTCAAGGAAATCACTGGTGACCCTAGCTGAATGAGGATGGACGTTGTCTTGCTGGAACATAAAGTCTGCATGATGCTGCATAAAAGGGATGACAACAGGGATGACAACTTCTTCACAGTAACGTTGAGCCGTTAAATTTCCGCGAATCACAATAAGATCTGTTTTGCCATTTTCATGGATTCCAGCCCACACCATGACACTGCCGCCACTGAATCTGTCGTGCTGAATGATGTTGGCTGCATCATACCGTTCTCCTAAACGTCGCCAAACCCGTTGCCTACCATCCGCCACATCCACACAAAACCTTGACTCATCACTGAACAAAACGTGGCTCCATTGTTGAGCACGCCATCGCTGATGAGTTCTTGCCCATGCAAACCGATTCTCGGTGACGCTCTGTAAGCGGAACAGCAACAAGTGGACGACGGGCATGCAGTCCAGCATCATGGAGTCTGTTTCGCACAGTTTATGCATGCACTGTAGTGCCGGTAGCGGTGTGCAAATTACGGGACAGCCGCGGCGCAGTCTCAAACCTGACGTCGTGATGACGTCACTAAGTAGCAGTCTTCTCGTGGTGTTGTTACTCTCGGTCTGCCAGATCGTGGTCGGTCATTAACTAAACGAAATCTAGGATTTCTTTTTTCACGAGAGAGTTGATACTTACCTCCCTAATACTTTTGATATTGCTAAATATTGGCTTTCACTCAATAAACACTCAGATTTAAACAGTTAGGTGCCCCTACTGGGCAGGGAGTCAGAGCGTAGTCCGGCGGATGCCAGCCCCACCACCGCGCATGCGCAGACTAGCACTTCCTCTGACTAGATTATTGGCTGACACACATGCAACTATTAAGAGCCTGAAGACCGAGCCTCTGTGGGGTGGAGAGGCCGGGTCCGTATCTAGGGAGGTAAGTATCAACTCTCTCGTGAAAAAAGAAATCCTAGATTTCGTTTATTTCACTTCAAGAGTATACTTACCTCCCTAATACTTTTGATATTGCCAGAATTCGAAAGTGAATCTGGCGGGAGGGAGGCGAGGTCAAAAGACCAGCTCATCCCTATACGCTTTTTCTGCGTTTAAGGCACTTAAACTTCTGAAACTGTCTGAAAAAACAGTCAGGATTTGACTAATCATCGGATAACACCACCGATGTATGAGAGATGACCGAATGTCATATGCGCTCCCCCCCCCTCCTTCCTGGGAGGAAGAGTCGACTGACCTCAATGTCCTATACGCTCTCTACGTACAAGTGCCATGTACTACAGGACAGAGACGAAAAAGCTCCATTTTCGTAACTCTCAACAATGAACCACACAAATACACAAACCATCACCATATTAATAACGGGTAACGTGACAATACAATCAACAATGGACAACACATGAACAAGACTGACCTTGTTGAAAATGGCTGCTGACATCATCTTCCCATTGGTAAAGACTGATGCAGGCCCAAAAAAGTGGGTGTTTCCATAAATTAATTGTGAAATATATAAGTAATGAGGAAAACCCTCCTCAAAAAATATAAACCGAGTTATTTTTTCAAAATCGACAAGGCGAGAGGATTAGAGGTGTCACGGAGATAATGGTCTGTAAAACTTGACTCACAGTGCCACTGAGCCACCGACATAATATCATCCACCGGGACCCCATTAAATAGGGCGGTGGATGTCACTACGCCGCGGACACTGTGAGCCTTGGCCACGTCAACCTGCTTCCCGGTGGCGGATTTATGGCAAAACTGAATGCATTCCACAATCCACCTGGAAATGGTGTCCTTAGAAGCCCTGCCATGGGGTTCAATATATGACAACCATAACGCTGACTGGTCGGTGCGCCACTCCGCCGTACGTTGTTTGTACCGGCGCAGCGCCCGGACGGGACACCATGCTTTAGAATTAGGATCATATCTAGTTAAAGCAGGCAAAATAATAGGTTGACCTGGATATTTCAACGACTGATTTTTAGCCAAGAAATTAATCCTAGGTAGCAGCTTAAGGCCTTCCCCTGAAACCACAAAACGGTCATCCTCGGCTGATAAGGCATGAATTTCACTCCTACGCCTAGCCGAGGCCGCAGCAATTAAAAACACAGTCTTCAGTGTTAATAGTTTCATAGAAATGGAACTAAGTGGTTCAAAAGGCTTATCACCTAGTACTTGAAGCACTAGCGATAAACTCCAAGACGGAATCACAGGAGGATTCCTTGGTCTTAGATTGCCCATGCCTTTAATTAATACATTTAATGTATTTACTTCATCACTTCCCCTCTTAGCCAAGCAAGGAATAACAGACATTAATGCTGACTTATAACCAGCAATAGAGTTAGGCTTGAGGCTATAGGCATCATAGAGGTGACAGAGGAAATCAGCTACTACTTGAATAGATGAATCCATTGGATCAATACATCTTTTTGAGCACCATTCTGCAAATCTGTTGATTTTATAATTATATGCTCTGGAGGTTGACCCCCTCCTGGCTTTGGCCATAAACATGGCTGCTTGCTCAGAAAAGCCCTCCTTAATTCTAGATTCCTTGACAACATCCACGCAGTCAATCTGAACATTGACGGATTGTTGTGAAGGGCCTTGCCCTGGAAGATAATATCGTCCATCAGAGGCAGAGGAACCGGATTGCAGACCAGAAGGTCCAGCAGATCCGTATACCATGATCGGCTTGGCCAATCCGGGGCGATCAGAAGCACTTGGCATTCCTCTTGTCTGATTTTCTGAAGAATTTTTGGAATCAGGATTGCTGGAGGGAATGCGTATGCATACATTCTCCCCCAGCTGATAGCTAACGCATCTGTTGCGAAAGCGCTTGGATCCGGAATCGGAGAGACGTACGTCGTCATCTTCGCATTCTTCTTCGTTGCGAACAAATCGATGTTGGGTTTCCCCCAATGGTCGAACAGACGATCCGCCACACATTGATTTAGTTGCCATTCCGTGGGTAAAACACTCATCCTTCGGCTCAATGAGTCTGCTAGCAGGTTTAACCTTCCCGGAATATGAACTGCTTTCAAGGTAATCTGGTGATCCAGACACCAACAAAGCAGTTTCCATGTCATCATACAGAGACTGGGCGACTTCGTTCCGCCCTGGCGGTTTATGTAAGTCACAACTGTTGAGTTGTCTGAACGAATAAGAACAATCTTGCCCTGAACTTTCTGTAAGAAATGTTCCAGGGCCAGGACTACTGCTTTTAGCTCCAGTAGATTTATATGTTCCTTTGACTGTTCCAGATTCCAAAGCCCTGATATCGTGTACTCTTCCAGGCAAGCTCCCCAGCCCTCCATCGATGCATCTGTATACACAGTCACCTGAGGGTGGGGAGGGGTTAGCAAAACCCCCGGCAAGAGATTCTCTGTATTCAACCACCATTGCAGGTGGTGAATGAGAGGCGCCAACACTGACACATTCGAGTCCAGCGAACCTGTACTCTGGGTCCATTGTGTCATGAGAAATAACTGGATCGGCCGCCTGCGTAAGGCGGCCTGAGGAATGACTGGTTCCAATGAAACCATCAACCCCAGCATTCTCAAGTAAACCCGTGCCAGGACATGACGACTGTCGCACACTGACTGAATTAATGAGATGAGTTTCTGAACTCTCTCCTGAGTAGGATAAACATATCCTGTCTCTAGATCGAAGAACATCCCCAGGTAAACAAACTTCTGGGATGGAGTCAGCTCTGATTTTGGGAAATTGATCATCCAGCCTAAGTCTGTGAGAGTTTTCAAAACAATCTCCAGATTGGCCGACAAACTTTCCCGGGTGTGCGCTTTCAACAGCCAGTCGTCTATGTACGTGTGGACTGCTATGCTTCTCCTGCGGAGGTATGCTGTGATTGCAAGAACCACACGGGTGAAAACCCGAGGAGCCGTGGAAATTCCGAAGGGCAACACCCTGAATTCCCACTGTCTGCCCTGGAATGCAAATCTCAGGAAGCGACAGAAACTCCCGTGGATGGGGATGTGGAAATAAGCGTCCTTCAAATCTATCGACGCCGTCCACATCCCCCTCTCCAACCCCGCCAACACCGAGCGCACCGTTTCCATCTTGAAACTGGGCGTCTCGATGAACTTGTTCAGTGGCTTGAGGTTGAGAATCGGTCTCCACCCTCCGGTGCGTTTTGTTACCAAGAACAGGGTTGAATAGAAGCCCGGACACCTTTGTGCCGGCTGAATAGCTCCTTTTTGTACGAGGGAATTTATCTCCTCCTCGATACACAACCTTTGATCTGGATCTCTCGGAATGGGAGTCCAGACTGGCACCAGAGACAGTCGCGACGGCGGGCCTGTCATCCACTCTGGATGATACCCCACGGAAAGCCATCGCAAGACTAAACGGTCCTGAGTTAACCGTTCCCACTCTTGCATGTGGTCGGCTAGCCGGCCTCCCACCGGTCCACCTAGGGACCGCGGTGGACACAAGGCATGCAAGAGCGGCACTGTCTCCGTCGCCATACACACCGGCGTGGTCCTTACCGCGGTAAGCGCCCTGTCAGGAACGATAACCACGCCCAGATCCTCGCGCGCCCCGCCCCGCCCCGCGCGCACCTCGGTGCACGGGCGGCTGCCTGGCTGACGGCGGCTGAGGAACCTGCGCCCCCCTCACTGCTGGCCGAATCGCACGCGGCCGAGGCCGGCGCTGCGACGGCGGCTGGCCTCTGACTTGGCCAGCACCACCTCGAGCCTGCAGGGGACGATACGCAGGGGCCGCGGCGCGAACGTTAGCACGACGCAGCACCTCAAACTGTTCGCGCAGCGCCCTCTGGTTATTCACCAGGGTGACCGTCTCCTGGAGGTGGCGACATCCCTCACCTCCAAAAAGACCAGGACCCGTCATAGGCGTACGGAGTAGCCTATTATACAGGTCCTGAGACGGGCACAGATTGTCCAGGGCAAACGTGCGTCTTGCCCGGACACTCCTGGTCACCGCCCGCGTCATACAGTCCAGCGCCAGGTTAATACCATCCTGGATGGTTCGCTGGACCGCGAGCGGGCTTGGCTGGCGCGATGCGGATGCCGTTACTACCCCCTGTAACAGCTGGGAGACGTGGGACAGAGCGGCGATCGAAGCCCTCCCACTCTCCTCCGCATCACGCAACGCGGTATTCGCCGAACGCAACGCGTCCGCGCACAAGACCCCCGCGTCAGAACGGGAGCCTGGCCGCGTATCCTCACCCAAAGCCGCGCGGTCATCCACGCTGGGCTTGGGTACCACACCGTACCGCTGGTAGTCCAGGGGCACGATGCGACAACGCCTGGCCACCTCGCGAGGGGCCTTCGCGAGACGTCCACTCGTGTTAATGGACGACTCCGCCGCCTTGAACATGTCAACGACATGCTCCGCCAGCGGCAGAGAAGGCATAGCGTTAGCAGTTGGTTTCCCAGCTAACCACGGCGTGTGAACACGGTGGCTAGCCGACTGCTCCACGGGCAGATCAGGCCTAACGCTCACCAACCACTGGCAAGCGTCATACCAATCCTCCTCCGTGGCTAACTGCGAGCGCTCTACAAGACGGGGTCCTTCGTCTTCCTCCTGAGCGCAAGCAGTAGAGCTTGACGGCGGGTACGCTGATACACCTGGCAAGCCAGGGAAAACATGCGGGCCTGACAGCACCGGCATGAGAATATCACTGGTTTGACCAGGAGCAGGCACCGCGGTAGAGCGCGGGGTATATATAGCCCCACCACGGGCCCGGCCAGCACCAGCTACACGCTCGGCAAGCCGAGGTATGCGGTACCGCTGGCCATCAGCAGCGCCCTGGGCCACCACCTGAACCGCGGACCTTACTCCAGGGTGAGTAATACCGTGGAAAAAAGCGCCTGTATTCCCCGCGAGGGGTGCACAAACGTCTTCATCCATGTCCACGTCGTCAGACGGCGACCCTAGCAGGTAATCCTCATCACCCTGGTCAGAAAGATTAGACCCCGGGTCAGCAAAGAGAGCTAACCCGGGCTGACCAGGAACGGTGCCATAGGAGGTACTGGCCACCGCGGCGTGCGGATACCCCTGGACTGATAAGCAGCCCGCGGGTTCCAGCGACAACCGTCCACGGTCCCCTATCGGCGCGGCAATAAGCCTGCTGCCAGGGTCGTGGAACGCCCCCTCTAATGGGGCCACCTCTGAATCGTCGGACAACGGAAGCGGACTAAGGAAAATCGATCCAGAGGCGGGGATTACCTGCTCCGAAGCCGATGATGAGGACAATAAAGGATCTGGTCCAGGAAGCATGCTACGAAGCAACCCTGGAACCAAATCTTTTATTGTCCTCTTCATCTCTCCCAACATCTCGGTCCGGAAGGTCTCCATATCCACCGCGGACGAGACCTTCCCCTTACCCTTCCTACTTACAACCTCTCGTTTCCGCTTCTTCTTCTTCTCCTCCTCTACCACCTTGTCCGTCGCCTGTAAGCAGCACAAGAATTCGGACATTAACTCGCCCCCCCAGTGCTTACATATGTCACAATTAATCAATGGACCACAAGGGCTACATCGATAACACAGATGCGGCCAGAACTTTACATGCATAAAACGTCCACAGGACGCGCAACCCGGTCCCTGAAACAGGGCAAAGGACAAGGAGTATGAGCAACTAGTTAAGCTTAGAAACTCAATCCAACTCAAAGAGAAGGAAAACGATCATAAAGATCAATATACATCAAAAACCAGCATAGCGCTTGAATTGCTGATAAATACATAGCCAGGCTGATTATGACGTCATTAATCCCGTGACAGGAAAAATTCGATCCCAACAAAACATCCAAGTGCAAGGACGAATTGTATGCTGAATGGATAAGTTGACTACACAACCATCAGATACATATAGATAACTCTTTTCTGGCAAAAATGTTAATTATCTCCCTTTGTTTGTTTACAATAATTAACATCACCACATTATCAATAACTAGATACCTGACACTTTGTATAGACAAACCATCCAACGTGACGAACCGGAAACTCCACCATCTGCACGCCTCTTAACTCTCTCCACCTCATGGGGAAGGAATTGGATCAAGAGGGCAAAGTGAGAAGACCTTTATACCAGGCCTCCAACTCACTGGACATAATTTTTCATTTGGTTAGATAACCTAACAGTGTTAGTAGGAAATGGAACCATGGTGGAGAGAAAACTAAATCTCTGCTACTGTGATGTCACCATCTAGCGTCATACAGACCTGTGGACATAAACAGAAAGAGAAATTAGTCCTAGGTAGCACCGAGTTGATATAACCCAACCAACCAAGGCGCTTATCACGGTAAACGCGAGTCCCGGAAACACAATACACCGGGAAGAAAACTCGCTAATTTTACTAGAAGTCACCTGATTTAAAGGTCCAACGTCCTCCTGTGGCGAAGTGTATCCTCCCGCCATCCAAATCAGGTCTTATCACTTCCAAAATAACACCAATAAAAACGTTAAAGAGCAAGAAAAGCTTATGACTCAAAAAACATGTGTGTTCTCTTTGCCAATAATCTAGCAAAGAGGAAGTGCTAGTCTGCGCATGCGCGGTGGTGGGGCTGGCATCCGCCGGACTACGCTCTGACTCCCTGCCCAGTAGGGGCACCTAACTGTTTAAATCTGAGTGTTTATTGAGTGAAAGCCAATATTTAGCAATATCAAAAGTATTAGGGAGGTAAGTATACTCTTGAAGTGAAAATGTCCAGTTTCCTGCTCAGGTTGGCGGAGACGGGAAATGTTTGAGGCGTGAACATTAAAATGCCCAGCAGCGAGTCTTCCCATTGCTTCATGGCGCTGATTTTCTGGTAGCCCTGGGCGGCGGCCCATGTTCAGTAGGGTAAACTTTTAAGCGTTTTTTTGTTAATGTTCGTTATCTGCTTTTGCAATATGATGAATTTTTGCCTTCACTACCCGGCAATGTGGGCCAGTGCATGAAAAATGCATTTTTACATGCAGTAAGCGTGCGGCCGAGAAATGCAAGAAATGATTTGCATTTCTTCATGTTCAGCGAGACATTACATTGATGAAACATGCCTGCAAATTTGGTTATAAATGGACGCATAGTTTTAATACAACAAACCAAACTTCACTGTTGCTAAACCTTTTTGGCTCAGTATATATATATATATATATATATATATATATATATATATATATATATATATATATATATATATATATATATATATATATATTTATATATATTATATATCAACATATAAATCACAAATATACCTATTGCTTAGCACTTTATCCCTTATACACCATAAATGACATATTCCTTTTGATGCAAGCCCTGAATATTCTATTGAATATTTTGAAACTACTTTGACTGAAAGCTGTTGTTTCAAAGCATTCAATGGCTTTCTTGAGATCTTGAAATTGAGACACTGGTATTTCGAGGGTTAATGTTTAGAAAACTGAATGGTTAACTTCCTATACTTATTGCTCATTAGTATGGTAGCAGCTTTCAGCCACATTGATTCCCAAATGTACACCTGTCATTCCACTACTGGATCTGTAAAATTGTAATTCTGACATCAGAGTCAGAATGGTTTAACCTTTTAATGGACAAGATTTGTTAATGGACTCAAAATCTGTGCTGAGAGCATGTCCATATCCAAGACAAGAAGAGTATTTTTGATAATTTACCACTGGACTGACTGCCGGTTCTTCTGGCCGCCTTGAACACTAACGTAATAATTAAGCTAATGCTATGGGGGAAAGTATTAATGAATACCAGAATGAGTATATGTATCCTGATTAAATAGACTAATGGTCTGTGGCCTAAGATTAATGCCATAGGCATGTATCAACAGCCACTAGTTTCAAGCCCAATTAGTTTCAAAATATGCATCAGAATAGCCTTACATCATAAAGTCGATTCAGGTCTGTGAGGGTTAAAGGGGCTTTGATGATGACAATGATGAGTGACTATATTCTGCACGTGAAGATGTGAAAACTTCTTTCAGCTCCAGTAATCTTTCTTCAAATTTCTCCACTGTGCCTTGTTCACTGCGAGTGTCCTGAGCTCCATTAAGTTCTTTGTCATCTTTAGTGGAGTTACACAGTTTGTAGAATGCGGCATTTGATATTAGACTGTGTGGCCAACGATGATTTGCAATGGCTTACAGATGTTTGCGGTGACATGCATCAAGTTTATTCAAGAAGGATTTTGGAGCTACCGAGCTGTTGCAATTGCATATCATTATGAAAACACATGTAGCAACTTATAGTTGCATCTTGTCTTTCATGGAGATATTAGAATCCACAACTTCAGAAAGGACTGGAAGGAGCAAGTTACATCTTGATTTCCATGGAGATATTAGAATCCACAACTTCAGAAAGGACTGGAAGGAAATATATGCTATTACATAGGGAGTCCAAATGTCAGTAGATGTGCAAGGAGGCGACAGCCCAGGATGCTACTCTTCCTCAACTTATCAGTGCCTCAATGGTGGGTATGGCCATCATTCATTTCTGTGGTGTCGGATAGGTATAGATGAGTGAACATTCATGGTTTCATTCATGAAGAGGTTTCCAGCCTTGAACTTGTCTGCAGTTATTGGAAATAGTGTATCAATAGGACCTTTTTTTCTCGTTGATAGTCAACATCATCTGTATACACCATCCCTACTGGCATGCCTATCATTGAGATTGGCGGGTTTGGTGTAGTGTTCTCGATCAGATGATAGCGCTGCGGCGAGCTAACACGTGAAAAGCACTAGTAATAATCCATCACCTTGTGGTGATGATGCAGAAATTGAAGGATCCGTGGTCTCTTGATGCCGGATCGCATCGCATGCACGTGACATGTCGATTGCCATCTTGTAATGCTTTGATAATACTACCAGTGTAAAAATTTGTTGTGACTGACTATGTCAGTGCACCAACGTCTTCTCTCAAAACCACACTGTTAGTTTCTAGAAAAACTGAAAGGGGCTTTACTGATAAAGCTTAAGAGATTTTATACTACCGTATTTCGCTTAATTGAAGCCTAGGCTTCTATTAGGACAAGAGGTGTTCAATCTCCAACCCAACATCTCTGAGAAAGTGGGAAGGCTTATATTAGAGTTTTCCCAAAAAAGTTTTCTAAAACTGATACCACAAAAATTCAACGCATTTTCTCGCGTAAAAATTCCCACCCTATGTTTAAGGTATACCTCAAAACTTCACCGGGGAAGTGAAATTATTTGATTTGAGCACGTAAATATTGCGTATCCTTTAATAAAGGTTGTTTATTAAATCAAAATTAATCCACAATTTGATATAAAATGGCGTCACGAAAAAATACAAATCACGTGATTCGTCTCCAATTGAAGAGTTTATTTTAGAGCGAGTACCCGGATATAAATATTCTGGAATCGGGGACTCGGAGCTCGGGAATTTCTATATATTATCATTGGGTGGCAGGAACTGAGTATTATACTGATCTGAATAACGGGTACCCGTTTGATAAACTCCCATTAGCATATAATATTTCGCGAGAACATGCCGCCTCCCATCGCAAAAGAGCTGGCTCGCCAACTTAAGAAGCCGGCTATATTGTGATTTGTAATAATTCGATTTGGATCATTTAATGTTGATCGGCGTTACAAAATTGATGCAAATTTTCTCCCGTGCTTGTTTGGTACATAAATTTGGTCTTAAAATATATTTATATGGAAGGTATTTAATCACGCCAAGACTGTTTTTACACACATTTTGACTACAAAAGTGTGGAATAAACTTTATTATATCTTGAACATACGTGGCCTACTATTAGTATTAATCTAATAGGTGGTCAAGATTTACAAATCCGAGGCCTGCATTGACTTCTACAGGGGCCAGAAATGTATCAGGGCAGAGATCGGTCTGAAGTAGACACACCCTGTGACATGATTGTTATTATTATACACGCTATTCTTACAAATTTGCTCTTAAAAAAATTTTCCTATACAATCTGCTGAGTTATGAGGTGGGCTTCTAATACAGAGTTTTGCCATTTTGAAACTGCTAAGAAATCATTGGAGCTCATATGTCAAAGTTAGGGGGTGGGCTTCTATTAGAGCATAGGCTTCAATTAAGCGAAATACGGTAATCTTAGAAATACTGAGACATTATTTCTTAGTAAAACTCAATTTCCTAACATGTTTTCTGATATATGTAGCTCATTATTATGTTCTTGGTTTTTTTTAGGTTTTTCTTTATCATTATTATGTTGATTAGCCACCAAATGCGAAAATATCATCTTGATGATAAAGACAATATTGTTATATTCAATATTTGGTTTAAATACGCATAGTATGACTAGGTGACATTGGAGCCTTACCATGAAGTGTGAAGAATGTTTTAGCATCAAAATCCTCTTTATCCAGGTGATCGGTTTCCTCCCATATCTCTTCAAACTGGTCTTTGCTGCCCTGAAAGTGTTATAAACTAAACAATATCAAGATTAGAACGTGAAATCAATGGTATGACCGCAAATTCCATACCTTTCACCAATATTGACCCTTTTGATTCCCCCACACCCCACACCCACCTCCGAAGCACCATGAGAGAGCGTTGCGCAATATAATAAATGTCCCCTTACAATCTTCAAACATACACTTCAGGTAACTCACATAAAAAAATTGGTTTAATTCCACTAATTGCTTTCAAATGAAATAGCATGACTGGCATAATTTTATTAATGTTTACCATTTGACACAACTTTGTGAGGTCTCCAAAAGTCAGCCGGTTAGTTACACAGTTGACATTTGACATGACAGTCTTTAAATGGTCCTAATAATTATTAATATTTGTTTATAGAATGACGACATCTGTTCTGTCAAGTATCTAACATCGTACTCAAATACGTTACGTTAGCGGACATCGCAATAAAAATGACATAGCTTTATCATGAAAATCGAAGTCTGTCACTAGACTGGGAGCTATTTTCAAAAGCTTACCTTGAAATTCAGTTTCTGGGAATTTTGGGGTCCTTCCAGCCGAGTTTGAATGAAATCGTTCAAGCGGTTAATGAGGAGTGACCTTTTAACTTATTTCCCGAGATTTGCAAAAAAAGATGGTCACCGGAAAAATTGACCAATCAAACTACTGTATATAAGCCCTGAAACCTACCAGCCAAGCTTGGTGGAACTTGGCGAAGCAGTTAATGAGGCATAGCATTTTAAGTAAATGTTCGCCGAAAAAAATTGACCAATCAAAATTCTAGTATACAAGTTCTGAAGCATACCACTATAGAGTCCTTCCGACCAAGTTTGCATGAAATCGGCCATGTGGTTAATGAAGAGTAGGCTTTTAAATGATTTCCAGAAACTTTAAGAAAATTCAAGATAGCTACCAGATAAATTGACCAATCAAAATCCTGTATATAATTGCGTTTTAAATGATTTCCCGACATTTTTCTGAAATTTAAGATGGCCGGAAGAAAAATTGACCAATTAAAATTATGTACACATTTTCTGAAGCATACCACTCTAGGGTCCTTCCCACCAAGTTTGCTTGTAATGGGCCAAGTGGTTATGAGGAGTAAGCTTTTAACTGATTTCCAGAAATTTTCAGAAGATCCAAGATGGCTACCTGAAAAATTGATAAATCCAAATTCTTGTTAGAAGTGTTGAAGCGTCACAGGATTATTCCACTCCCGTTTCGTCGAAATTGGGCCATATTGGAGTAGCGTGTTGAAGGATTTCTGGATAATTTTTAGAAAATCCATGATGGCCGCCAGAAAAATTGGCTAACCAAAATCTTGAATAGAAGTTCTGGAGCCTACCACCATAAGATCCTTCCAGCCAAATTTGGGTGAAATCGGTCAAACCGTTAAGGAGATGCAATTTGATGGACAGATGGACGGATGCCATGGCATAAGTTCACATGGTCATTGGGCCAGGTGAGATAATACGAACTATACTAAGAGATTTTTCCACCTCAGTTTCGTCGAAATCCGGCTATTGATATTGGAGTAGCGTTTTAAAGGATTTCTGAATAATTTTTGGAAAATCCAAGATGGCCCCTGGAAAAAGTTTGAATAGAAGTTCTGGAGACTACCATCATAGGATCCTTCATGCCAACAACGGACGGATAGGTGACAGACGGATGCCAATATAAGATAATGATAAGAGATTGCTGAAGTCCATGCTATACACCACCATGCCCACTATCATCAACATAGCATGAAGATTGTCTACCAGTGCAATGTCAAAGTAAAATGACATAGGATATTGTCAGGCATACAAGCCACCCATAGTAAAAATAGTCCTGAGGAAATATAAGAGGAATATTGGAAACTATAGGAGGAATATAGTAATATCTCATCCTTCCATCTGTCTTGCTAAACATGTGTGCAGCTGTGCGTGCAGATTTTGGGTTTTTGTTCAACAATTTAGCTTTTACCGGTACATGGGGCTAAAAAAATATGAAGATAGGAAATATAAGAGGTTTTGACCCTAATATAGGAAAGTAAACGAAATCACGGATTTCTTTTTTCACGAGAGTTGATACTTACCTCCCTAATACTCTTTCATATTGCTAAATATCGGCTTTCACTCAATAAAACACTCAGATTAAAAAAGTAAGGTGCCCCTACTGGGCAGGTAGTCAGAAGACAGTCTGGCGGATGCTAGCCCCACCACCGCGCATGCGCAGACTAGTACTTCCTCTGACTAATTTATTGGCCGACACTATGCAACTTTACAAGAGCCTGAAGACCGAGCCTCTGTGGGGTGGAGAGGTCGGGTCCATATTAGGGAGGTAAGTATCAACTCCCTCGTGAAAAAAGAAATCCGTGATTTCGTTTATTTCACTTCAAGAGTATACTTACCTCCCTAATACTCTTTGATATTGCCAGAATTTGTCAGGGAATTCGGCGGGAGGGAGGCGAGGTCAAAAGACCAGCTCTTCCCTATGCGCTTTTCTGTGATTAAGGCACGTAAACTTCTGAAATTGTGTGGAAAGACAATCAGGAATAGATTGAAAACATCGGCTAACACAAACCGATGGCTGAGAGATGACCAAATGTCATATGCGCTCCCCGCCCCCCTCCTCTTGGGAGGAAGACTGAATGACCTCAATGTCCCATACGCTCTCTACGTACAAGTGCCATGTACTATAGGACATTAAACGAAAAGGCTTCATTTTCATATACTCTCAATAATGAACCACATAAAACACGTACCATCACCATATTAATAACGAAGGGTCACGTGACATTACAAAAAACCATGAACAACACACACAAGACTAACCTTGTGGAAGATTGGTGCTGTCATCATCTCCCCATTGGTGAAGACTGATGCAGCCCATAAAGTAGATGTTTCCATTGATTAAATGTGAAATATATAAAAAGTGAGGATACCTCATCAAAAAATGTACACCTAGATTAGCTTTTCAAAATCGATAAGGCGAGAGGATTCGAGGTGTCACGGAGATAATGATCGGTAAAACTTGACTCACAGTGCCACTGAGCTACTGACATAATGTCCATCCACAGGTACCCCTGTGGAAGCCACTACACCTCGGACACTGTGAGCCCTGGCCATGTCAACTTGTTTACCTGTGGCGGATTTATGGCAAAATTGAATACACTCTACAATCCAAATAGAAATGGTGTCCTTTGACGCCCTGCCATGGGGTTCAATATATGACAACCATAACGCTGTTGGTCCGTCCGCCATTCCGGAGTATGTTGTTTGTACCGGATTAATGCTCGGACTGGACACCATAGTTTTGAATTAGGATCATATCTAGTCAAAGCTGGTAAAATTATAGGTTGACCCGGATATTTCAAAGACTGGTTTTTCGCCATGAAATTTATCCTAGGTAGAAGCCCAAGGCCTTCCCCTGTAACCACAAAATGGTCTGCCTCGGCTGATAAGGCATGAATCTCACTTCTACGCCTAGCCGAGGCCGCAGCAATTAAAAATACAGTTTTAAGCGTCAACATTTTCATAGAAATGGAGCTTAGTGGTTCAAATGGCCTATCAGCTAAAACCTGAAGCACTAGTGATAAACTCCAAGACGGAATCACTGGGGGATTCCTTGGTCTTAGATTGCCCATGCCCTTGATTAAAGTATTTAATGTATTTACTTCATCACTTCCCCTATTAGCCAAGCAAGGGATAACTGACATTAAAGCTGACTTATAGCCAGCAATAGAGTTAGGCTTGAGGCTATAGGCATCATACAGGTGACAGAGGAAATGGGCTACTACCTGAATAGATGAATCCATTGGATTAATACATCTCTTTGAGCACCATTCTGCAAATCTGTTGATTTTATAATTATATGCTCTGGAGGTTGACCCCCTCCTGGCTTTTGACATGAACATGGATGCTTGCTCAGAAAAGCCCTCCTTAATTCTAGATTCCTCGACAACATCCACGCAGTCAATTGGAACATTCGCGGATTGTTGTGACGGTTCTTGCCCTGGAAGATAATATTGTCCATCAGGGGCAGAGGAACCGGATTGCAGACCAGAAGGTCCAGCAGATCTGTATACCATGATCGGCTTGGCCAATTTGGGGCGATCAGAAGCACTTGGCATTCCTCCTGTCTGATTTTCTGAAGAATTTTTGGAATCAGGATTGCTGGAGGGAATGCGTATGCATACATTCCCACCCAGCTGATAGCGCTCGGATCTGGAATCGGAGAGATGTACGTCGTCATCTTCACATTCTTCTTCGTTGCGAATAAATCTATGTTGGGTTTCCCCCAGTGGTTGAACAGACGATCCGCCACACATTGATTTAGTTGCCATTCCGTAGGTAAAACACTCATCCTTCGGCTCAATGAGTCTGCTAGCAGATTTAACTTTCCCGGAATATGAACTGCTTTCAAGGTAATCCTGTGATCCAGGCACCAGCAAAGCAGTTTCCATGTCACCATACAGAGACTGGGCGACTTCGTTCCACCCTGGCGGTTTATGTAAGTCACTACTGTTGAGTTGTCTGATCGAATTAGAACACTCTTGCCCTGAACTTTCTGTAAGAAATGTTCCAGGCCCAGGACTACTGCTCGTAATTCCAGTAGATTGATATGTTCCTTTGACTGTTCCAGATTCCAAAGCCCTGATATCGTAGATTCTTCCAGGCAAGCTCCCCACCCCTCCATCGATGCATCTGTATACATCGTTAACTGAGGTGAGGAGGGGTTAACATCACCCCCACCAGGAGAAGGTGATGAATTAGAGGCTCCAACACTGACACGCTCGAGTCCAGTGAACCTGTACTCTGGGTCCATTGTGTCATGAGAAATAACTGGATCGGCCGCCTGCGTAAGGCCGCCTGAGGAATGACTGGTTCCAGAGAAACCATCAATCCCAGCATTCTCAGATAAACCTTTGCCAGGACATGACGACTGTTACACACTGACTGTATAACTGAGATGAGTATCTGTACCCTCTCCTGAGTAGGATAAAGATATCCTATCTCCAGATCGAAGAACATTCCCAGGTAAACAAACTACTGGGATGGAGTCAGCTCTGATTTTTTAAAATTTAATATCCAGCCTAAATCTGTGAGAGTTTTAAAAACTATCTCCAGATTTGCTGATAAACTTTCCTGGTTGTGTGCTTTTAACAGCCAGTCGTCTATGTACGTGTGGACTGCTATGCTTCTCCTGCGGAGGTATGCTGTTATCGCAAGAATAACCCTGGTGAAGACCCGATGAGCCGTGGAAATTCCGAAGGGTAACACCCTGAATTCCCACTGTCTGCCCTGGAATGCAAATCTCAGGAAGCGACGGAAACTCCTCGCTATTGGAATGTGGAAATAAGCATCCCTCAAATCTATTGAAGCTGTCCACATTCCCTTCTCCAACCCTGCCAACACCGATTTCAGTTTCCAGTTTGAAACTGGGTGTGTCTATGAACTTGTTCAATGGCTTGAGGTTGAGAATTGGTCTCCACCCGCCAGTGCTTTTCGTTACCAAGAACACGGTTGAATAGAAGCCCAGGCAATTTTGTGCCGGTTGAATTGCTCCCTTGAGTATGAGGGAATTTATGTCCTCCTCCATACACAACCACTGATCTGGATCTCTTGGAATTTGAGTCCAGACCGGCACCAGAGACAATCGTGATGGTGGGCCTGTTATCCAGCCGGGATGATACCCGACTGAAAGCCATCGCAAGACTAATCGGTCCTGAGTCAACCGTTCCCACTCTTACATGTGGTTGGTCAATCGGCCTCCCACTGGTCCACCTAGGGAGAGGTGGACATAAGGAGCGCAAGAGTGGCACTGTCTCCTGGTGCAGATGCACTGGGGTAGCTCTTACTGTGGTAATCACCCTGTCAGGTACGATTACCATGACCAGATCCTCGCGCACCACGGCCCTCTACCGCGCGTACCTCTCGCTGCTGGCCGAAGCACACACGGCCGTGGTCGACGCTGCGCTGGTGGCTGGCCTCTGACGGAGCACTTCAAATTGCTCACGTAATGCCATCTGGTTATTGACCAGGGTAACCGTCTCCTGGAGATGCTTACATCCCTCACCTCCAAAGAGACCAGGACCTGTCATAGGCGTACGCAGCAGCCTATTATATAAATCCTGGGACGGGCACAAGTTATCAAGAGCAACCGTGCAAGAGCAACCGTGCGTCTCGCCCGGACGCTTCTGGTTACAGACCGGGTTAAACAGTCCAAAGCCAAGTTAATTCCATCTCAGATGGCTCTCTGGACTAGGGCTGCGCAGTTTGGCTTACAGCCATATCGGTTTCGATATGACTTTTCATATCGGTTTTAACCGAATATCGGTTTTATGGACATGAAACAAACAATTAAATTTAAAAAAATAGCACGAAAACAGAACGTATTTTCACGCCCTGATACATTCATAACATTTTACGCCTTTAAAGCTTAATATACCTCATAATATCCATCATCGCGGGAGTGAAATTATTAATTAGACCACCTAAATATTACGCACAGTTAAATAAGCATCGTTTATTTTGTCAAAATTAATCATAAATCATCAGCAAAACAGGTTGCAAAAAGACGTAAATCACGTGATTGTAATTAATTATGATGTAATTATCTCCCTTTCTTCTTTCATTTCCAATTCGGCCCGGCGACGAAATCATGCCTTGAAGAAAATATTAACTGTAATATTGCGGACGCGAAAGTTAATATGATATTGTGTATAGAAGATAACGTTTTAAAAACGGTTTGAGTAATAATTTTATTTAAAATTATATCCTAATCAGCAAAATGTATTCAGCATTATATTTATTGGCGAGATTTTTATGCATTCGGGCGATTTAGTTTTGGGACGACTTTGCATTATGTTAATTAGCCGGTGACGTAAATAAAATGGATGCCGTTGTTTAGAAATGTTTTCCCCGATACAAATTTCAATAACAAATTCCCGCGTTAGTATTGTGTTTTATATTGCAAATTTATCGGAGACTACCAGAGAAAAGACGAGTGGATATTTATTTAATTAATTCGCTGCTTGATTTCTCTCGGCGTACAGCGAGTTACACGGAGTTACACAATATGCGCAATTGGGGCCACGTTCAATTATTAGTTGCCCCGAACGTAGCTTAATGGAAAGTATGGTCATTATTATTCATTACACTTTTCATGCTCGTTAGTATCTTTTATTTTTAACAATCCTGATACGAAAAACCGAAAATATGTTCATATTCAGTTTTTCGATATTTATTTCTTATAATCTGTTATGAAACCGTCAGTGCAGGATATCGGTTTTAAATATGGTATCGGTATATCGCGCAGCCCTACTCTGGACAGTCACCGGACTAGGCTGATGTAATGCGGATGCCGTTACTACCCCTTGTAACAACTGTGAGACGTGCGAAAGCGCTGAAATAGACACCCTCGAACTCTCTTCCGCATCACCTAACGCGGTGTTAGCCGAACGCAAAACGTTCGAACACAGTGCTCCCGTGTCAGACCGGGAACCTGGCCGCGTATCTTCACCCAGCGCAGCACGGTCATCCATGCTTGGCTTAGGTACTACACCGTATAGCTGATATTGATCAGCTATAATACGGCACCGCTTTGCCACTTCGCGGGGGGCCTTCGCTAAACGTCCATGTGCCTTAATGGACGTCTCCGCCGCAGTGAACATATCAACAATATGATCAGCTAACGGCAAAGATGACATAGCGGTAACAGTCGGTTTTCCTGCCAGCCACGGGCCCTGGTCCCGTTGACTGGCCGACTGATCCACAGCAAGCTCTGGTCTGACGTTGATTAGCCACTGACAATCGTCAGACCAGTCTTCCTCCGTGGCCACCTGCGAATGCTCTACAAGACGAGGGCCTTCGTCATCCTCCTGAGCAATCACAGGTGTGTATGTGGCTGGAGGAACTGATACGCCTGGCAAGCCAGAGAAAGCATGCAGGCCTGAAAGAACAGGCATGCCAAACTGACTGGCTTGACCAGGAGCAGGCGCTGTGGTATTGTGTGGGGACAATTTTGCCACACCACGGCCCTGGCCAGCACCTGCTACATCATCGGCAAGCCGAGGTAAGCGGTAAAACTGGCCATCAGATCCAGCCCGGGCTACCATCTGCGCCGTGAACGCTACTCCTGCGTGAGTAGTTCCATGGCCCGTATTCCACGCGAGGGGTGCACGTACGTCAATGTCCATGGCCACGGCGTCAGAAGGAGAACCCAGCAGATAATCCTCTTCTTCCTGAACAGAAAGATTAGACTCCAGGTTAGCAAAGAATGCTAACCCGGACTGGCCAGGAGAGGTACCATAGGAGGAACTGGTACCTGCAGGGTGCGGATAATCCTGGCCTGATAAGCAGGCAGGTTCGAGCGACACCTGACCATGAACAACCGGCACGGCAAGCCTGCTGCCAGTGTTCTTATAGTGGATTTCACCCTCTAATAGGGCCACCTCTGAATCATGGTCGAAAACTGGTAGGTCCCTAAATAGTACCGATTCAGAGGCGGGGATTATCTGCTCCAGAGCAGATGAAGAGGACAACGAAAGATTTGGACCAGGAAGCATGCCACGAAGCAACTCTGGGACCAAATCTTTAATTGTCCTCTTCATCTCGCCCATCATCTCAATACGGAAGGCCTCCATATACATAGCGGACGAGGCCTTCCTCTTACCCTTCTTACCAGCAGCCTCTTTCTTAATTTTCCTCTCCTCCTCTGGAGCCTTCTCCCTGGTCTGCAATGATAGAAATTCAGACATTAGCTGCCCCCCCCACCATTTTTTACAGATCTCACATTTAAGCAATGGCCCACATGGGCTGCACTGGGAGCATAAATGAGGGAAGAATCTATCCACGATAAACCTTCCACATGAAGGATAACCAGGCCTCTGAAACACACCAGAGGACGAAGACAATGAGTATTACAGATATCGAATTAGAACTCAACACGAAATAAACAAGGAGGAAGGGGCCATAAAGACCCAAGCTAATAATAATAAATCAGCGTTGGACAAAACTTTTAACTGATAGTAAGGTGCAAGGCTGATTATGATGTCATAACTTCAAAAATAAGAAGTTAAATCGATCCGAAACAAAACCTCCAGGTGTAAGGACGAATTGTAATCATATCCAGAACATCCTAACTAGACAGGATAGTTTATACAGACTATACAAACATCAGATAAACAATGAAAATGGCAGTAAGATTTTATAAATATTGTCAAATATAATTGAAATGCCTCATATCATAACTAGAGTACCTGAGTCTTTAGCATAGACAAACCATCTGATCTGATGTACCGGACGCTCCACCAACACTATGACCTCTTAACTCTCTCCACCTTATAGGGGAAGGAAGTGGACAAAGAGGGCAAAGTGAGAAGACCTTCATCCGAGGCCTCCAACTCACTGGGAATAGATTTTTGGTTAGATAACCTAACAAAGTTAGTAGGAAATGGAACCTTGGTGGAGAGAAAAACAAACTCTCTGATGATGTGATGTCCTAAACAATCATAGGTAGATACCTGTGGACATAAACACAAAGAGAGATGCATTTCATAGCACCATTTTGAAATAAACTAATTATTTTAGGCGCTTATCACGATAAACGTGAGTCCCGGAAACACATTACAACGGGACAAACTCGCTAAAATATACTAGAAGTCACCTGATGGCTAGGTCCTGGGCGCTCCTCCGGAGTAGTAGTACATTCTGCCATATTAATCCAGGTGAAAAAGAACTTCTACACAGCCAAAACTTTCAGAAATTAAGGAAAAGCCTATGAGCATAGAAAACATGAGTTGTCTCTCAGCCAATAAATTAGCAAAGAGGAAGTACTAGTCTGCGCATGCGCGTTGGTGGGGCTAGCATCTGCCAGACTGTCTTCTGACTACCTGCCCAGTAGGGGCACCGTACTTTTTTAATCTGAGTGTTTTATTGAGTGAAAGCCGATATTTAGCAATATCAACGAGTATTAGGGAGGTAAGTATACTCTTGAAGTGAAAAGGATTTGCTAAAAAATATAGGAAAATATCGGAAATATAGGAGCACTTGTAGGCCAGTATTGTGTTAATGTTTATTTATATATATGCAAGTATGTATCGCACTGATGACATTCACTCAACGATAAACGGGCATATTATAAGAACTAAAAGTAATCACAATTTCCTTAATTGGGTCAGTGTGACCTTAACCTTTCAACCCAAAAAGTAATCCGGTCCTCCAACCCCAAAGAGTAACACATCTAAGACCAAGTTTGGTGAAGATCCCTTCAATAAAGTTATCATCCAGAAGCACAAAACAAATTCCAATAATTGGGTCACCAAGGCCTTACTATTTCAACATCAAAATTAATAATAGAGTTCTTTGGGCCCCCCCAAATGCAACACACAGGCCAAGTGATTATCCGTTCAATAGAACTTGAGTTATTGCATGAATGAAAGCCTGGACGGACAAATGGATTAATGGACAAACAAACAAAAAACAACCAAACAAACAAATGGATGGATAGGAAAAGGAAAATGCTAGATATACACAATGGATACTATCATTACCGGATGATGAAGCTTTGGATGATCAGCGTGTTTTTTCTTAAGTTGTTCATGTGCTTCTTCCATCTTCTTCCTCTCATCTTCTGGTAAATCTTTCAGTTTATCACGATATTCATGCTCCTTCTCCATCTCATATGTTTTGAACTCATCGCGCCTCTTTTGATCGAGTTCATCTAAATCTTCTGTTGTCTGGAAAACAAACAAGTAAGTTACCGGTACAGAATCAATAAACAACTTGAGAAGGTTAGCTTGAGGCCGAGATACAAACCCCTCAGCCCATGTCCACGCTACAAGTATGAGTATATCCCGACCATGAGTGTTTCCCAATACCATTCATACCGTAAAAATAAATGCAATCAGTCGTGCATGATCAATACAGACTCTTAACATTGGGCACATCTTTGAGCTGTGTACAATAATCCTGTCAAGTTTCATCTAATGGTCATTTTCAATTTATCCATCCATCAAATGATGTTATAATCAACTATGTGATGTGTAGGGTGATGTCATAATCAATTACAGCACGAATGACTCAATTTTGTCCATCTTAAACGCTTAATAATCCGACACGTTGTACCAATTGTATGTCTTTACCATTTAATAAACATTCTGTCGAATATTTTGAAACTTATTTGACTGGGCGCGATTGCTGCCATAGTCTGTATGTCGTCTCAAGCTCGTCAACAGTGGGAACCCATTAGCTCTCATCAGAGCAACTGGTAACTGTATCTACAGCATGGATCAGTCGTAGTAGAGGAGTATCGTCATGTTAAGTTCATCACAAATCGGTAAACAGTTTACTATCTTCAGAGCAAGCAGTTGCCATTCACATTTCATTCATATCGTGTTGCATCGTCATCGTTCATCACATCTACGTTGCCATCATTTCATCGGTTAACTTATCCTAGCCGTGGAAGGATTTGCCAGCTTCCACTTACATATTCATTTTCAGTTTCGACATTACTTGTATTAGTCCAGTTGACAATTTTCGTGTATCGTTTACCTGGTATACACTATTAGGAATCTTTCATACATACAAGATTGACGAAATATGGTGACCTGTAAGTGTCAGTGTATTTTAAAGGTAAAAGGTCATGTCATGCAGGATATAAAGTTCTGGCAGATTGAATTAATCATAATATACATTTCGTACTATATATCTCATTTCTGTATTATGAAATCTTGTAAATTGTGTTACATATTATCTGTGTCTGTTATATTGTATTTAGCTTATTTAAAGATGGATCTAGACAAGATTATTTCATTAGGTGAAAGACTTGGTTACAGTGGTGGGGCATTACAAAAGTTTGTAGCAGACAAACGGGAAAGACAAAAAAGGACAAGAAAAGGTGCGTGAAAGAGAAGCGAGAGCACGAGAACGAGAACAAAAATGTCAAGCAGAGAGAGAACAGAAACGATTCAAGTGTGAGAAGGCTTTGGAATTAGAAACAGTGAGAGCGCCAAATCCAGCTAATGAAAATACCAATTCTAACATATCTATTAACTGATCTTATTCTGTACCAGAGTCCACGTCTGCCAATATTTGATGATGAGATTCGAAAGCATTGCATCCATACAAGGTTGGGCAGAAGGTGAATGGGCGACTTATCTAAGCACACTATTACGCTGTCCATAAGGCATTTGAAGTCTACTCCAGAATTGCAATAAATGATGCTGGAGATTATTCCATTTTGAAAGAGGCACTACTCAACAGGTATGATATGACTGAAGAAGGTTTCCGTAATAAATTCCACAATGCTAAGATCGAACATGGTGAGACATACAAACAGTTTGTTGTAAGACTTGATGGATTTAAAGATCTGCTTATCAGAGACCAGATTGTCAACACCGTTAATAGAGATATGACTATCTTTTTGAAGGAAAGAAAGTCAAAGGATGTTCAGGAAATGGCTTCACTAGCAGAACAATTCATGAATGTAAGAGACCCTTCATACTATGACAAGCAGAATCGGACCCAAAACCAGGGAAATAATGCTACAAAGGATGACGGTAATAAATCAGCGGAAGGTAACCATTATAAATCATTGAGTAATTATTCAAAGCCATTCATTCCAGTTAAGGAGAGCCAATGTTTCGTTTCAATTTATGAATTAATTTTAGGCAATATACCCGGAGTCCGAGAACCTCGTGACCCTGATTTATCATGGCCTGACACACGCTCTAAGATGGCTGGTGCAGTCGGAATACGGGCCCAGGTGAAAGCTAAAGACGCAAGTATGAAGCCATTAAAGGTTACTAATGATAGTGGTGAAATTGCAAACCGAACAAGTCTAATCGAGGAGCAACAACAGGATGCGAGTCTCATCATACTTAGGAATGTAGCTGAATCTGGAGAAAGTAGAGTCTGAGGTAAGAATGTGTCCTCATTTTGCTTTAAAAATCGCTTACTGTGGAGCAAATTCTCATCCTCTAATGTCGACCATGGCAAACAATTTACACAGACAGTTGTTCCAGAAAATCTGAGAAGACTGGTAATGCGAGTGGCCCATGAATCATTGATGAGTTGATGCCATAGGCAGCAACAGCAACCAGTCAAATTAGTTTCAAAATATTCAACAGCTAACCTGTATGGTTTTCTGGAAATTGAGATTCAGAGAATGCACAGGGTGGGTGGAGCTAAGTTAAAGATGGGTGGGGCATAGCTAAAACTGGAAAGGTCCATTCTCCCTCAAACTGTAGAAGTTGCTGTAACCAGATTTTTTAGATGTATGGAAACACACGTTCAACACACAATAGCCAGTAGCTAACAATTTTAAAATGGATGCCTCTATTTCTTTAGCTTAATCACTTCAAATCTGCCCTGTAGGTGGGGCTTAGAATACACCTTCCGTATCCTCTGCGTGTCGTACGAGGCGACTAAAGGAGGCAAGGGTGAGGTAACCCTGACAGAAACCTCGAGTGCTGAAGACGGAGGTTCCAGGCCGCACGGCGCACTCTAATAAACCATGGATCCACGCACTTAACGCTTATGATCATGTCGATAGTCACTTACAGGACTGGCGGTATGATCAGCGAACGAAAAGAAGAAAAAAAGAAGATCACTTCAAATCTCTAAATTCCATTCCCTTTCGCATGATAAATGGTCTTAAGTTTGGAGACAATATTGCTGTAAGTTGTAGCTATCTAATGTACACCATACTCTCTTCTAGGTGTTGCCATTTAGTCTATTAATCATTGGAATGGCTACATCCGTGTGACTACCCATAAGAGAGCCATATGGCCATGCACCC
This sequence comes from Chaetoderma sp. LZ-2023a, assembly GCA_034401795.1. Classification (NCBI taxonomy): domain Eukaryota; kingdom Metazoa; phylum Mollusca; class Caudofoveata; order Chaetodermatida; family Chaetodermatidae; genus Chaetoderma; species Chaetoderma sp. LZ-2023a. The sequence goes on along the minus strand of CM067370.1, from coordinate 134,290,477 downwards.
CCGCCCCCATCTGGACTTGCACCCCCACCCAATCCTGCAGACACGATGAAAATGACATATTCTGAGAAGCCAATTCCCAGATTCTGAGTGATAACAGCATGCTGCATCTGATATGAGTTCTAACTAAGATGAAAAACTTTCAACTAAAAAAATTTGTCCCAGGACAGATTTAGCATCTATGGCGGCCATGTATTCTATTAAATCTTAACAATTAAACTTTTCATATCAGTGTGATCAGGGCTAATAACCCATTAAGGGTACAGCACACTTAATCATGACTGAAAACATGTGTTTTTATTAAATATTACCTTGAGGATGAGCTGTTTGAGGTCCTCCATTTCAAAGCTTTGTGGATTTCTCACATCGACATGACCAGGTATCCCAGGCCTGACACCATCTAAAGCACACAAAGAGACATAATGTCACAAATCGCAAAGAAACATGACAGTCAACAAACTCTTAACCATCTGATAGACAATGGGCAAATTGTCAAGAAAGTTTAAAAATTTTCTTAACAGATACCCTTTTGCAGACAAAGACAATTTTTTTTAATACTTACCACTGGAATGACTGCCTCAACTATCATTCCAGGTTTCAAAAAAACAAACCAAGGGAGTTAATTATATGAAAAATATGTACCGGTACATAGATCAGACATGTGCATAATCTATTTACTTACATTCTAATTAACATGGACAAAATGTTTATGACCATGTCTGTGCCATGACATGCATGCATTTACTAACAAAGTTTCATAATTATCAGCCGTTAAAACGAAATAATTAATGTTTTCATGATACGTGTTCCTACATGTATGCATACTATTCAAACTACTTTATTGAATTGGGATTATATATTTATTAAATCTTACCACTCTGATGTCAAAATTTTAAATTTTCAAATTAAATTAAAAGATGAACTTGTTCATTTTTAAACAAACTTGGTGGAAGATGTTGCTATTGTTGTGTTGTAGATAGCAACATCGCCAGCTAAAATTGTTTAAAAATGTACACCAGTTTCTTTTCTAATGGGCCGAATTGGGACAATAAAAAGATGGATTGTTGCCCCTCAAGAGTTTTAATGGTTAATGACAAGAGGAAAATCTGTTTTGACTCCGGTTACTAAGGAAGCGGTTTTATACATATATTCGCGACAATGTACATGTATGATAGTCATGTGTGTAGTTCACATAAAACCTTTCTAACACGATGCCCAAGGAGGATGTATCATTCACCTGTAATTATTGGCGAGTGACACAACCGAACAAAATGAGATGATCACCGGAAATATTTACCAGTCTAATTTCTATGAAGGTTTAACAAAGTCTTATTAAAATTGGCCCAGTGGTTAATAAGTAGTCTTTTTATGATTTTCTCAAAGATGTTCAGAAAATCTGAGAAGGTCACCAAACACGCTAAATTTTTAGTGATCTGTGGTGGTCATGTTTTTTTGACACATCAACTTTCCATGGACAAACTTTAATGGCCCTTAGTCTATAATCATATCTCCCAAATTTCGGCCCGATCCGTTCAGCGGTTCTGAAGAAGTCATTTTCACGATAGCTATGTCAACCAAGATGGTTGCCGAATCTTTTGGCCAATCAAGTTTCCTTGAACAAACTTGGTTTAGCTCTTGCCGTAGATGATATTTCATGAGTTTTGAATCAATCCCCCAAATGGTTTCGGAGAAGATTTTTAGATGTTTCTATTAATAAAAATTGGCCAAAATCAAAGATGGCCACCATGCAAATTGGCTCATCGGCTTCCTTTTGACAAACATGGATCTCTATGCCCTATAGATGCTTCTCGAGAAGCAGACACTTTAAATTTCCATTGCTATACTATGGGAGTTTTTGGTGGGAAAAAGATCCAAAATGTACCCCAAACCCTTTATTCGACAGTTTTGAAGTGGAAATTTGAAATCAGCATACCAGAAAACCTATACAAAAACAATTTCCGCTTCAAAATCCACTAAATAAAAAAATCCAATATGGCCGTTAAACATGCTACATTTTGATTGGCCAATGCCAGCCATGTTTTTAATGTATAAATGTTCGTTGAACAAACTTTAATGGCCACTTGGTCCCTAATCGCACTTCCCAAATTTCGGGCCAATTCATTCAGCGGTTCTGGAGAAGTCCTTTTCGTGAAATCTAGGTCATCCAAGATGGCCGCCAAACCATTTCGCCAATCAAATTTTCTTGTACAAACTTAGTTCAGCCCTTGCCCTAGATGATATTTCATGAGTTTGAATCAATCCCCCAAGCGGTTTCGGAGATCTTTAGATGTTTCTAAAAATCGGTCCAAATCCAAGATGGCCGCTGGCCAAATTGCCCGATCGGTTTCCTTTTAACAAACTTGGATCTCCAAGTTTGGTTCCTGAGAAGTTGTTTAAAGAAAGAATGGATGCCAGACGGACAGATAGACAGTTGCCACAGCATAAGCTCACCTGGTCAGGTGAGCTAATAATGGAACACTGTTATATGATCCAGTTTCATAGTTCGTTTTCGATTCGCTGCTTAGTAATACTCATCGTTAACAACGTAATAGATCAAAGCAATTGCTAAATCTGTTTTGACACCGGTCATTATTATTGCCACTCACAATTTTAAGTGATTGAAATGAAACCGGGTGAATATTTTGAAAACAATCTTATGAAAGATTATACTAAAGAATGGACCTTTCCATTTTTAGCTATGCCCTGCCCATCACTAGCTAAGCTCCACCCACACCTCGCTGGTGTTGGGATCGATCGATCTCTGAACACCCTGACTATTAATTTCCAAAAAAATACAAGTAATCTGTTGAATATTTTGAAACTAATTTGACTGGGTGCTGTTGCTGCCTAAGGCAGCAACAGTGCCCAGTCAAATTAGTTTCAAAATATTCAACAGCATGTTTATTAAATAGCAAAGAATTACAAAGACATACAATTCATACGTGTCGGACCATTTGAGATTTGCTGACGGTCTATATGGAACCCTTTGTGATGTAATGATTATGACGTCATCATACATGCGCTGAGCGGATTATGACGTCATATGAGGACTGATAATGGATGGATACTCTGGAAAGGTGCAATGATTTGATCATAGGACTTTTTTTTTTAATCCCTCTTGTTCCAACTTAACCATTCAATGGTGAAACCAGCCAAAGCAGACTTGTCAGTGGTATTGAGGAATGGCCATTTTCAGGCCAAGATAATTCTATTCTTTTTTAAATTTATGACCGAAATGACACCAGTCATTCGTGATAAATTTGTTAAATAGTCTTCTCTAGGTCTGCAAATGGACACGGGTTATGCAAGAATTTGAATTTTCTTGACCTTTTAATGTCCAAGCCGCCTAAAAAAACTTTCTATAAATTTAAAAAAAATATAATTGTTTTCTCTTGGTCTGAAACTGTATTGCATTCATTGAGTAAAAATTTCATTTTTACAAATCTTGATCACTAAGGTGTTAATTAATATAAAGTATCATTTTGGATGTTGCTTTCAAGCGCTGTTGACACAGGAAGCATTAAACCCTTTCCTAGAACATGTAATCTAACCAAACACTGCGTCCAATTGTAGAAAAATGACGGTAATTTTGAAGTTTTATGAACACCAAAAACCTTCCACAAAGCAGTAGGCAAAATTAGTAATAAATCACAATATTCAGCATGTTAATCAATATTTCTAATTAATATATAACATAATCAACCAAAATTTACGCTAATTAGTATGTAAATAACTACGGAGGTATATTAAATACTAAAGTATTCCTACTCTAAGTCTCTAACACATATACCATTATAATCAGAAGTAAAAATTCATAGTACCATTCTAAGGTTTTTCAAAGATAGTATTACAAACTAAACACCTCACTGGCGGTATGATCAGCGAACGAAAAGAAGAAGACTAAACACCTCTCACTAATTACAATAAAATAGGAGAATCCCAGCAGCCAATTCATCCTATGAGGGTAGGCAGTTTGAATAAAATCTAGATTCTATAAATAACTATAAAAAATTTAATAATTCTATGAATAACAACAGTGCTACAGGTCAGAAATAACTTAAAATGTTAACAAACAAAGATAAAATGTACTGTTGAATATTTTGAGCATAATTGGATCGGAAGCCATCGGAAGCCTTTCAATCCAATTATCTTCAAAATATTCAACAGCCCATTTCTAACGTCATGTTTAAAATTGTGATGGTTTTGGAAACATGTTAACTTACAGTATTTCTGACCTGCACTGGATGACACTTTTACCTCTAATTCAAATGCAGTAGGTGTAGAAATAGGATGGACTCAGGTTGATGGCAAACAGGTGAGCAAGTAGGCTTATCTACTTCTAATCATCAGCAATAGGACTACACAGCTAATATATATATACACACTTACATACCTTTTGATGCATTATCATGATACATGCTAAGAAAAACGTCCGTACCATTCATGGATCGCATCTTCTCACGAGCAAGATCTCGCAAGCGCTTCACCTCACTACGCTTAATTTCATCCAATTTCTCTCGTATTTGATGAGACACAAATTCCAGATGTTCCGCTATTTGTCCACTCTGCAATGAACATGATGATTAATCAGTATAACACTGGTGAGCGAGTTAACCCTTCAAATTCCAGTGTCTCAATCCAAGACAGCTATACTAAGAAACTGTTGAATAATTTGAAAATACTTTGACTGGAACCCAGAAAAAGCTCCCAGTCAAATAAGTTTCAAAGTATTCAGTAGAAATGAATATTCACTACATCATAAATAGCTTTTCATTTCTAGTTTGTGAGCATTAAAGGGTTAAAGTCTGGAGTGTCTGTCACAAATCAAATACACGGGACTCATGCCTTTTGTAAACACAAGAACTCAAGAGTAGCCATGGTTGTACAATGTAATACATCAATGAGGCACTATTCTGTGTATGTCAAAGACCCGTGGCTATGTCCTATTTTCTAATGTTCATCCTCCGATACAAATAAAAGGATCATATAATCTGTCATGTTTATTTCTGCAGGATCATATGATCCAGATCATAGATGACTTCATAATCTGTAAGGAAGTAGGATCATCAGATTGATTTTTGTAATTAGGTAACAGATTTCGACTAAAGACAAATGTCAGTACGAGATTAAAATGGAAGTCGATATAAACATATTGTATTCGCATGGATGATTTTCAGCATAAAAATCAGCATTAATGGGAACCATTTACAACAGAAAATAAGTATAAGTATCCAATAAATACAACAATGATAACCAAGATCTCAGCAATTAGTAACAGATCTAACTAATCTGTGCTTAAAGGTCTTGTGAGGACTTGCGGTCAATAACGAGTTTCAATTAATTTTATGGTCTACTACACTATTTAAACACAATAGCGTCACTTTGGAGTGAAAAAAATATGTTTAGGCAGCCCAAATAACGAGATTAAATGACGCCTCAATCTGAATCACATCACCACTCGCTGTGACGTCACACCGGGAACAGGGATGTGAGCTGGGTCAATATTTCGCTGTCTGTAGTACAAAGGTAACATATTTTAAAACGTGCGTTTAACAGGATAGACTTCACCTACCATAACATAAGTTATGTCAGGTTGAAGCTAAGTCTTCAAGAAATAAAAAATCATGATTTTTTACAACCTATTATGATAGTTACTCATTTTTAATGGTTTCATGGATAGCTATATTCGCATAATAATAGGCCTATACCTACGGTAAACCATGGGCAATGCTGAAAATCGGTAATATTTCAATGCATGTGACAAATACTCTGTAGTCTAGTAGGCCTAATTGCGGATCCATTACCATTCTTGAAAGGACTGGGTGTATTATGTAATACCTGGGATGGATGGATGTGAGTGTGATGATCGAGGTGGGTGGGAGAGGTTGACGATGGCTATAATTGTACTATTATTCATATCTAAATGTATAGGCTACAGGGTGCAGTTACAACTTTTTCCGAAGATTACGAATGTACAATAAGTGTGTCAGTGTGTCCTATGTGAAATTTCCCGTGATTACTAATCAGAATGTAATTGTTTACCTATATAAGATTTTGGCAATGTGTTTGTGTATAATAATAATGTAGAGGCATGTACGGGTCAACACATACGTTGGTGTGTGGGGGGGGGGGGCATCACGCCTGTGACAACCATATGAACTATATCGTTTTCATACCAACTTCTTCGATGTATGGAAGTAGCATACACTCATATTTCAATGTTATGAAAAAGCAAAACTGTAGTGGATGAACAAATTTTAAATAGGTAGGTGAACTGACAGATGTTCAGAGATCGCTAGCGTATCATCTTTACTTACAGTGCAGCTCATAAATAAGTTTAAATACTTCCAAAACAAAAACACAAATATGTTAGTTAGAACCATATGAACACGACACAAGAAACGTTATGTTGAATATTTTGAACACAATTTGGGTTGAAATCCAACTAAATTATGTTCAAAATATTCAACAGTATATCTTATTTAAGTTGTACTATAAGCGTGTGGACGGCAGTGAAAGCCTCGCTACGCACCTCGACCGCTGCCTAAATTGTAAACAAACCGTGTACTGTCAATAATATGTCAATGTAGACTATATGCAAATAGATTAGTTTAGATTAGATTTATATTTACCCGCCATTTTAGTTAATCTTAAACACATAACTGGAGTAACTGCTATATTGCAATCATAAATTTATTCATAAGCCTACACAATGGTAAGTTGCGATCGTACGTGCACTGAGTGGTGTAGGCCTACTTAACTATCATTTAAAAAGTTGTACATTTGTGTACATGCATGCCTATCATCTATGCAAAATCTCTGCAGTCAATCCAGAAAGACAAGATATATATGCATTTGTAGAATTGTATTCCAAGAAGTGTGTGTGTGGATTTGATTAAATATAGCCTAATTCACGTACACGAAATCCAATGTTACTGTCACCTCTAACAGGCCTATACATTAGAATTGTGATTTCAGGCACCTTGACCATGAGGTCTGTCCTTTAAGTTTAATCAACAAAAATATCATCAACTTCGATATTATTGAACATTTTGTGCATCTCGAGCAATGTAGTGTCCCTGTGTGAACAATGAATTGTCAAAGAATAGGTGCATAGGTGCCTAATACACGTAGCAGTAGAGAGTCTAGCTATGCTCCCTGAGATAATAATCTAGACTAATAGGAATTGGTGTCATCCCGGTGTGATGTCACAACTCTAGCGCGATAGCTAAAAACGTTTGGTTGTCAACATGGTTGCTATATGCTTATCTCAGCTTTGGCTGGGCCGATTATAAAAATTTAAAAAGCATTTTATTCTTCTAGTAAAGGAGAATCTGTATTATGATTGTCAAGCTAATAAGAGCGATCGGGTATCTAGTCCTCACAACATCTTTAAAATGTATAGCTCAATATCACTGCTTGTGGCTGGTTGCTATACAGGATTTCAGATCAACATTGATTTTGTTAGATTTTTTCTGATAGATTTCTGCCACATACCTATGTGAATGGAGTTATCATCAGGAAAACATTTTCCAAAATGGTTCAGGCATATTGGACTATGTATAATCAACGATTTTGAGGTTTCTTCCTCGGACCTAGTTTAGGATCTAGAAACCAATTTTTGAGATGGTCAACGATGGCTGACAGCCATATTGGAATTTAGATCAAACATAATTTTGATATGGTCTTTCCTCAGAAAACATATCAATGGAATGACTGGCTAGATTATTGAGACAGGCATTCAAGTGGCACATTTTCAAAGATAGTTTTCTCTTGGCCTGCAAATGGACATTTTCCAAGATCACAGCAAAGGCCTGTTCTGGATGGCTTAGTCATTAAACCATAAGACTGGCTTAACAAAGGGTCAGTCATAGTACATGTAGCTGAATGCTTTCAACAAGAACAAATTTGTCAAATGTCTGCATCGTTGATATATTTTTCAATAGTGTCTATTTTAGGAACAATGTTGCTTAAAGCTGTTGTATTTTAGTTGTGGACCCCAGAATCTGCAGACGTCTTCAGGAAAGCATGGACAAACATCTATCTACCAAGGTCTGGACAAGATCACTCCAGTGGCACAAGAGTCATTGAAAAAATGTCTAATTTGAAAATAATGTTGCTGAAAGCTGTTATGTTTTAGAGTTGACATGAAAATTGTCCCATGTTTTCGGGACACCACAGACAAATATCCATCCAAGTTTGGAGAAGATTGCTCTGGTAGAACAAGTTATTTTTTTAAAATGTCTTTTGAAAACAATGTTTCTGAAAGCTGTTGCTAAAGGCTGTTTGTCATGCAGTTCAGTTTTGGTCTATAAGACAGCTGTGGCAAAAATATAGGAGTAATTATAGGAGGAAATTTGGAAAAACTGATTTCTGATAAAAAAAATATAGGGAAATAAAGCAATTTTCCCACCTAAAATTCTTCCATTCTCATGATTTAGTGTCATAATTGTTTTTTAAATATACTGATGAGACATCTTGAGTAGGTTGACTATAAGGCTAGGAGGAAGCAGATTATTTTTGGGCAAGTCCATCTGTCCTTACGCCCCTATTGCTGACCATATGTGCGCCTGTGAATGGAAATTTTCACTTTTGTTTGATAATTTAGCTTCTATGGGTTCTTTGGAGGTAAAAACAGTAAAAATCTAGCAAACATAGGAGGCTTTGATCATAACACACCTAATATCCTATAGCAAACACAGGAGGCTTTGATCCTAACACACCTAATATCCTATAGCAAACATAGGAGGCTTTGATCCTAACACACCTAATATCCTATAGCAAACATAGGAGGCTTTGATCCTAACACGCCTAATATCCTATAGCAAACATAGGAGGCTTTGATCCTAACACGCCTAATATCCTATAGGAAACATAGGAGGCTTTGATCCTAACACGCCTAATATCCTATAGCAAACATAGGAGGCTTTGATCCTAACACACCTAATATCCTATAGCAAACATAGGAAGCTTTGATCCTAACACGCCTAATATCCTATAGCAAACATAGGAGGCTTTGATCCTAACACGCCTAATATCCTATAGCAAACATAGGAGGCTTTGATCCTAACACGCCTAATATCCTATAGGAAACATAGGAGGCTTTGATCCTAACACGCCTAATATCCTATAGCAAACAGGAGGCTTTGATCCTAACACGCCTAATATCCTATAGCAAACATAGGAAGCTTTGATCCTAACACGCCTAATATCCTATAGCAAACATAGGAGGCTTTGATCCTAACACGCCTAATATCCTATAGCAAACATAGGAGGCTTTGATCCTAACACGCCTAATATCCTATAGCAAACATAGGAGGCTTTGATCCTAACACGCCTAATATCCTATAGCAAACATAGGAGGCTTTGATCCTAACACGCCTAATATCCTATAGCAAACATAGGAGGCTTTGATCCTAACACGCCTAATATCCTATAGCAAACATAGGAGGCTTTGATCCTAACACGCCTAATATGCTATAGCAAACATGAGGCTTTGATCCTAACACGCCTAATATCCTATAGAAAACATAGGAGGCTTTGATCCTAACACGCCTAATATCCTATAGCAAACATAGGAGGCTTTGATCCTAACACGCCTAATATCCTATAGCAAACATAGGAGGCTTTGATCCTAACACGCCTAATATCCTATAGGAAACATAGGAGGCTTTGATCATAACACGCCTAATATCCTATAGCAAACATAGGAGGCTTTGATCCTAACACGCCTAATATCCTATAGCAAACATAGGAGGCTTTGATCCTAACACGCCTAATATCCTATAGCAAACATAGGAGGCTTTGATCCTAACACGCCTAATATCCTATAGCAAACATAGGAGGCTTTGATCCTAATACGCCTAATATCCTATAGGAAACATAGGAGGCTTTGATCATAACACGCCTAATATCCTATAGCAAACATAGGAGGCTTTGATCCTAACACGCCTAATATCCTATAGCAAACATGAGGTTTTGATCCTAACACGCCTAATATCCTATAGCAAACATAGGAGGCTTTGATCCTAACACGCCTAATATCCTATAGCAAACATAGGAGGCTTTGATCCTAACACGCCTAATATCCTATAGCAAACATAGGAGGCTTTGATCCTAACACGCCTAATATCCTATAGCAAACATAGGAGGCTTTGATCCTAACACGCCTAATATCCTATAGCAAACATAGGAGGCTTTGATCCTAACACGCCTAATATCCTATAGCAAACATAGGAGGCTTTGATCCTAACACGCCTAATATCCTATAGCAAACATAGGAGGTTTTGACCCTAACACGCCTAATATCCTATAGCAAACATAGGAGGCTTTGACCCTAACACGGACCTAGTTTAGGATCTAGAAACCAATTTTTGAGATGGTCAACGATGGCTGACAGCCATATTGGAATTTAGATCAAACATAATTTTGATATGGTCTTTCCTCAGAAAACATATCAATGGAATGACTGGCTAGATTATTGAGACAGGCATTCAAGTGGCACATTTTCAAAGATAGTTTTCTCTTGGCCTGCAAATGGACATTTTCCAAGATCACAGCAAAGGCCTGTTCTGGATGGCTTAGTCATTAAACCATAAGACTGGCTTAACAAAGGGTCAGTCATAGTACATGTAGCTGAATGCTTTCAACAAGAACAAATTTGTCAAATGTCTGCATCGTTGATATATTTTTCAATAGTGTCTATTTTAGGAACAATGTTGCTTAAAGCTGTTGTATTTTAGTTGTGGACCCCAGAATCTGCAGACGTCTTCAGGAAAGCATGGACAAACATCTATCTACCAAGGTCTGGACAAGATCACTCCAGTGGCACAAGAGTCATTGAAAAAATGTCTAATTTGAAAATAATGTTGCTGAAAGCTGTTATGTTTTAGAGTTGACATGAAAATTGTCCCATGTTTTCGGGACACCACAGACAAATATCCATCCAAGTTTGGAGAAGATTGCTCTGGTAGAACAAGTTATTTTTTTAAAATGTCTTTTGAAAACAATGTTTCTGAAAGCTGTTGCTAAAGGCTGTTTGTCATGCAGTTCAGTTTTGGTCTATAAGACAGCTGTGGCAAAAATATAGGAGTAATTATAGGAGGAAATTTGGAAAAACTGATTTCTGATAAAAAAAAATATAGGGAAATAAAGCAATTTTCCCACCTAAAATTCTTCCATTCTCATGATTTAGTGTCATAATTGTTTTTTAAATATACTGATGAGACATCTTGAGTAGGTTGACTATAAGGCTAGGAGGAAGCAGATTATTTTTGGGCAAGTCCATCTGTCCTTACGCCCCTATTGCTGACCATATGTGCGCCTGTGAATGGAAATTTTCACTTTTGTTTGATAATTTAGCTTCTATGGGTTCTTTGGAGGTAAAAACAGTAAAAATCTAGCAAACATAGGAGGCTTTGATCATAACACACCTAATATCCTATAGCAAACACAGGAGGCTTTGATCCTAACACACCTAATATCCTATAGCAAACATAGGAGGCTTTGATCCTAACACACCTAATATCCTATAGCAAACATAGGAGGCTTTGATCCTAACACGCCTAATATCCTATAGCAAACATAGGAGGCTTTGATCCTAACACGCCTAATATCCTATAGGAAACATAGGAGGCTTTGATCCTAACACGCCTAATATCCTATAGCAAACATAGGAGGCTTTGATCCTAACACACCTAATATCCTATAGCAAACATAGGAAGCTTTGATCCTAACACGCCTAATATCCTATAGCAAACATAGGAGGCTTTGATCCTAACACGCCTAATATCCTATAGCAAACATAGGAGGCTTTGATCCTAACACGCCTAATATCCTATAGGAAACATAGGAGGCTTTGATCCTAACACGCCTAATATCCTATAGCAAACAGGAGGCTTTGATCCTAACACGCCTAATATCCTATAGCAAACATAGGAAGCTTTGATCCTAACACGCCTAATATCCTATAGCAAACATAGGAGGCTTTGATCCTAACACGCCTAATATCCTATAGCAAACATAGGAGGCTTTGATCCTAACACGCCTAATATCCTATAGCAAACATAGGAGGCTTTGATCCTAACACGCCTAATATCCTATAGCAAACATAGGAGGCTTTGATCCTAACACGCCTAATATCCTATAGCAAACATAGGAGGCTTTGATCCTAACACGCCTAATATCCTATAGCAAACATAGGAGGCTTTGATCCTAACACGCCTAATATGCTATAGCAAACATGAGGCTTTGATCCTAACACGCCTAATATCCTATAGAAAACATAGGAGGCTTTGATCCTAACACGCCTAATATCCTATAGCAAACATAGGAGGCTTTGATCCTAACACGCCTAATATCCTATAGCAAACATAGGAGGCTTTGATCCTAACACGCCTAATATCCTATAGGAAACATAGGAGGCTTTGATCATAACACGCCTAATATCCTATAGCAAACATAGGAGGCTTTGATCCTAACACGCCTAATATCCTATAGCAAACATAGGAGGCTTTGATCCTAACACGCCTAATATCCTATAGCAAACATAGGAGGCTTTGATCCTAACACGCCTAATATCCTATAGCAAACATAGGAGGCTTTGATCCTAATACGCCTAATATCCTATAGGAAACATAGGAGGCTTTGATCATAACACGCCTAATATCCTATAGCAAACATAGGAGGCTTTGATCCTAACACGCCTAATATCCTATAGCAAACATGAGGTTTTGATCCTAACACGCCTAATATCCTATAGCAAACATAGGAGGCTTTGATCCTAACACGCCTAATATCCTATAGCAAACATAGGAGGCTTTGATCCTAACACGCCTAATATCCTATAGCAAACATAGGAGGCTTTGATCCTAACACGCCTAATATCCTATAGCAAACATAGGAGGCTTTGATCCTAACACGCCTAATATCCTATAGCAAACATAGGAGGCTTTGATCCTAACACGCCTAATATCCTATAGCAAACATAGGAGGCTTTGATCCTAACACGCCTAATATCCTATAGCAAACATAGGAGGCTTTGATCCTAACACGCCTAATATCCTATAGCAAACATAGGAAGCTTTGATCCTAACACGCCTAATATCCTATAGCAAACATAGGCTTTGATCCTAACACGCCTAATATCCTATAGCAAACATAGGAGGCTTTGATCCTAACATGCCTAATATCCTATAGCAAACATAGGAGGCTTTGATCCTAACACGCCTAATATCCTATAGCAAACATAGGAGGCTTTGATCCTAACACGCCTAATATCCTATAGCAAACATAGGAGGCTTTGATCCTAACACGCCTAATATCCTATAGCAAACATAGGAGGCTTTGATCCTAACACACCTAATATCCTATAGCAAACATAGGAGGCTTTGATCCTAACACGCCTAATATCCTATAGCAAACATAGGAGGCTTTGATCCTAACACGCCTAATATCCTATAGCAAACATGAGGCTTTGATCCTAACACACCTAATATCCTATAGGAAAAATAGGAGGCTTTGATCCTAACACGCCTAATATCCTATAGGAAAAATAGGAGGCTTTGATCCTAACACGCCTAATATCCTATAGGAAAAATAGGAGGCTTTGATCCTAACACGCCTAATATCCTATAGCAAACACAGGAGGCTTTGATCCTAACACGCCTAATATTCTATAGGAAAAATAGGAGGCTTTGATCCTAACACGCCTAATATCCTATAGCAAACATAGGAGGCTTTGATCCTAACACGCCTAATATCCTATAGCAAACATAGGAGGCTTTGATCCTAACACGCCTAATATCCTATAGCAAACATGAGGCTTTGATCCTAACACACCTAATATCCTATAGGAAAAATAGGAGGCTTTGATCCTAACACGCCTAATATCCTATAGGAAAAATAGGAGGCTTTGATCCTAACACGCCTAATATCCTATAGCAAACACAGGAGGCTTTGATCCTAACACGCCTAATATCCTATAGGAAAAATAGGAGCCTTTGATCCTAACACGCCTAATATCCTATAGGAAAAATAGGAGGCTTTGATCCTAATACGCCTAATATCCTATAGCAAACATAGGAGGCTTTGATCCTAACAGGCCTAATATCCTATAGCAAACATAGGAGGCTTTGATCCTAACACACCTAATATCCTATAGGAAACATAGGAGGCTTTGATCCTAACACACCTAATATCCTATAGGAAACATAGGAGGCTTTGATCCTAACACACCTAATATCCTATAGGAAACATAGGAGGCTTTGATCCTAACACGCCTAATATCCTATAGGAAAAATAGGAGGCTTTGACCCTAACACACCTAATATCCTATAGGAAAAGTAGGAGGCTTTGACCCTAACACACCTAATATCCTATAGGAAACACAGGAGGCTTTGATCCTAACACGCCTAATATCCTATAGGAAAAATAGGAGGCTTTGACCCTAACACACCTAATATCCTATAGAAAAAATAGGCGGCTTTGACCCTAACACACCTAATATCCTATAGGAAAAGTAGGAGGCTTTGACCCTAACACACCTAATATCCTATAGGAAACATAGGAGGCTTTGACCCTAACACATCTAATATCCTATAGGAAAAGTAGGAGGCTTTGACCTTAGCACACCTAATATCATATCGGGAAAATAGGAATTACTAAGAAAAATTGGAAAATATAGGAAACAGCAGCACTTGTAAGCCTGAAAATTGGAAGACCTCAGGACCCTAGGTTTGGAGAAGATCCCTCCAGTAATAGGAGGCCTGTATCGCTCACCGTGAGCATAAGCATTTCAACTAGAATGCTCATTAACAATAAGTAGAACTCTAATGAGTTGAGCAGATTTGTAACAAGAGACCCAAGGGGCCTGTATCGCTCACCTGCATCATAGGCATTTCAAGCAGAAAAGCCATCAACAATATGTAGAACCCTACAGAGCTGAGCAGAATTATAACAAGAAAACAGAAGTTATGTTTCTTTATGTATCAACTACTTTTGAACAAAACTTAACGGCCCTTAGTCCCTTATTATATCTCCCAAATTTCAGCCCAATCCGTTCAGCGATTCATGAAAACCAGGTCATCCAAGATGACTGCTAAAACATCAGGCAATCAAGTTCCATTAAACAAACTGGATTCAGCTGTTTCCGTAAATAACCTGTCATGAGTTTTGAATCAATCCCCCATGCGGATTCGGAAAAGAAGATTTTTAAAGATATTTCAAAAATCCAGGATGGCCGCCAGACAAATTACAGACCAGCTTCATTTGAACAAACATGTATCTCTATGCCCTAAGTATGTTTTCTGCCAAATACACTTGAAATTTCCTATTGCTTTAGTACATGGGAGTTTCTAGTTGGAAAATGATCCATGATGGCCGCTAAAATGTTTATCCGACAGTTTCGAAAATGGCAAATCTGAAATCAGAATGCCCAAACACATATATAAAACCAATTTCGGCTTCAAGATTCGTCAAAATAAAAAAATTCAATATGGCCACCAAACATGCTACATTTTGTATGGGCCACGGCAGCCATATTTTTTGATGGATCAACTTCTCTTGAACAAATTTTAATGGCCCTTGGGCCCTAATCAAATCCAGCGGTTCTGGAGAAGTCATTTTCGAAAAAACTAGGTCATCCAAGATGGCTGCCGAACTATTTGGCCAATCAAGTTCTCTTGAACAAACTTGTTTCAGCTGTGGCCCTAGATCATATTTAATGAGTTTTCTAAAAATCGGCCAACATCCAAGATGGCCACTGCCCAAATTGTCCGACCGGCTTCATTTGAACAAACTTGAATATCTATGCCCTAAGGATTATTCCTGCCAAATATAATTGAAATCGGCCCAGTGGTTCTTGAGAAGAAGTCATTTAAAGAATCCCTCATTGCTTTACTATGTGGCCCATTGCTTTACTATGGGAGCCTATGGCGGGAAAACAAACCAAGATGGTAGCCAAACCATTCATCCGACAGTCTCGAAGGTGGCATATTTGAACCCGCCACCTGGATAAGCATACATAAAGCAATTTTCACCATCATAATACATCAAATACAAACGCTAAATTTTGTTTGGTTGATGGCGGCTATGTTTTTTAACGTACGAACTTCCCTTGAACAAACTTGAATGGACCTTGGTCCCTAAGCATATTTACCAAATTTCAGGTCTATCCCTTCAGCGGTTCGGGAGAAGTCATTTTCGCGAAAACTAGGTCATCCAAGATGGCCGCCAGGCAAATCGGCCAATCAGGTTGCCTTGAACAAACTTAGGTCTACCGTTGTAATATATCATGTGTTATGAGTTTTGAATCAATTCCTCTAGCGGTTTCGGAGAAGATTTTTTAAAGTGTTTCTAAAAATCGGACATTTTGGCCGGCAGCCATCTTGGATTTTGGCCGATCGGCTTCGTTTGAACAAACTTGAATTTCTATCCCATAGGGATGCTTCCTGCCAAATATAATCAAAATCGGCCCAGTGGTTCTTGAGAAGTCGTTTAAAGGAAAAGTTGATGGACAATGAACGGACGGTCGCCACGGCATAAGCTCACTTGGCCTTTCAGGCCAGGTAAGCTAACAAGAAGACAGAGGCCATGGTTCTTTATGTATCAACTTCTCTTGAACAAACTTTAATGGCCCTTCGTCATCAATATCATATCTCCCAAATTTCGGCCCAATCCGTTCAGTGGCTCTGGTGACGAAGTTGTTTTCATGGCCACTCAACCATTTGGCAAATCAAGTTCCCTTGAACAAACTTAAATCATGTCCTAAATGATATTTTATGAGTTTTGAATCAATCACTCAAACAGTTTCTGCGAAGATTTTTAAAGACATTTCTAAAAATCGAACAAAATACATGATGGCTGTCAGCCAAATTGGCCGATCGGCTTTGTTTGAACAAACTTAAATCTCCATGGCCTAAGGATGTTTCCTGCCAAATATAATTGAAATCGACCCAGTAGTTCTTGAGAAGACATTTTAAATTTCCCATTGCTTTAGTATGGGAGCTTTCGGCAGGAAAATTGTCCTACATGGCCGGCAACCTGTTTATCCGACAGTTTCGAAAATCGCAAATTTGAGATCAGAATACCCCAAAACCTATATAAAACCAATTTCGGCATAAAAATCCATCAAAACAAAAAATCCAATATGGCCATCAAACACGCTATATTTTGACTGACCCATGACGGCCATGTTTTTTGACGGAGCAACTTGCCTTGAACAAATGTTAATGGCCCTTAGTCCCTAATCATATCTCCAAAATTTTGGCCTGATCCCTTCAGCGGTTCTGGAGAAGTTGTTTTCGGGAAAACCAGGTCATCCAAGATGGTCGCCGAACCATTCGGTCAATTAAGTCGTCTTGAACAGATTTGGCATACCTCTTTCCCTAGATGATATTTCATGAGTTTTGAATCGATTCCCCATGCGGTTTAGGAGAAGATTTTTAAAGACGTTTCCTAAAATCAGCCGTGATCCAAGATGGCCACCGGCCAAATTAACCGATCGTCCTCATTTGAACAAAGTTGGATCCCTATGTCCTAAGGATGCTTCCTGCAAAATATAACTGAAATCATCCCAGTGGTTCTTGAGGTCGTTTAAAGGAAAAGTTGACGGACGACAGATGGACACACGACAGGCGATCGCCACACCATAAGATCACATCACTTGGCCTTTCAAGCCAGGTGAGCTAAAAACCAGAGTTATTAAAAACGTCTTAAGAACAACAAGAAGAAGCACTCTGCTCGCATTAACCCCTGCATCTAATGATGCGGGTAAAAACCTATCTTTCCTGAGTTCCTGTAGATGGGTAAATGTTTTTCTATGGCAAAGAGCAAGTTCACTTGACCAGTGCGAGGAGTACAGGTAATGCTTTACAAAATGTACAAGGATACAAACCTTAATGTATGAAGAATTTGCGTTTTCCAACTTCTTCTTGAACTCTTCATCTTGTTCCAAGACACTAACCACCTCTCTTAGATAACGGTCATATGATAGTCCAGTATCCTGTACAGGAAAGAAACAGTAAATATGGTCTTAATGGAGGAATCCAATCTGTCGCTCAAGTATCTGATCTTATAATAAAATATGTCATATATACATGTAAGCTGATGTGACAATCAAAATGGTGTATAGCTGCATCATGACAATCAAAAGGTTTGTCATGAAGTCCACGAATTGTATGTTTCTGATGAATTTACAATTTAATAAAAAAAATATTTTTTTGAATATTTTGAAACTACCGGTAATTTGACTGCAGCCATAGGCCGCAACAGCCCCTATAGCCTACGGCTACAAGCCCACAACAGTCCACCCCCCTCCAATTATTTAACATAACATGTTCACATTCGTGTATAACCTATAAACATCATTATAAATATTATAGTTAATGTACCTTGAAATTTAACTCTAGAAATTCAGATTTCAAAGTCTATTATATATATACATGTATTATTCCCCCCCCCCCCCCGAGTTATTTTACTATATCCCATTAAGCCCATATTTTTGGTGCAACTTGCAACGGGGCTAGTATAAGTCAGTGTCATATGTCACTTTATAGATACAGTTCTTACACCATTAACTATGTTGCAATTATACCTCATCACACTTGTTATGATAATAACTTGACTATTGGATGCAGTTCTTTTGCCAGAATATATGTTCTCGGTATGGGGGTGCATCCCACAATCGAGTACATTCTTTGATCATATTTTTCTGACCAGAATGACTCTGAATACAATAGATTTCATGTGTCAGATGTGGCTACTATTCAGAGTGTTATCCGCTAGCTACAACACTTTGTCTAATTGCTAAGAGTTTAATACTCACTACATCTTCTCCATCTGATCCAGCTTCAACTGGTTTTGGTTGTTGAGGCTGTACAGGTGGACATTTGATGTAGCCATATCCCAGCCATAAGATGGCAGTAAATAGAACTAGCTTCATGATAGGTGCTGCTCTTCCCGCTTGAAGTCTAGCAGATAATCACATAAGATCTGGAAATATATAAAATAACAATACAAGTAAGGGCATAAACCTTTAACCATCAAACTTGTTCAAGAAAATATAAATTTTCTCATAGTAAATATCCATTTGCAGACCAAGAGAAGACTATTTTTGAAAATGTATCACTGGAATGACTGGCTTTGTTATCGAAACCTATAAATTTTCAAAAATAATCTTCACTTGGTCTGCAAATGGACATTTGTCAGACCACTATAGAAGCCGTTTTTGGCCGACTTGAGCATGTTAAAGAGTTAACGCTGATTACATGTAACACAACCAGTGATAGGCCAGCGAGGATCACTTGTTACATGACCCAGGCCCGCGATAGTCACATGTCACAGGACCCAGCAATCTAAAAATAGAGGCATGGCTTCTTCGAGAATACACCTCTAATGTATTGACCGCCCATCTTATTACGTCATCACAACGACTAGACTGTTACACAGACTCCACTTCGGAGACCAGACAGATCAGGACCCATTCTATCTCTGTAGCGGACAGTAAAAGCAACACTGTGGATCGTGTTGATTTTGGTACCATCTTTACCTCTGTATCACTAGCTTGATACAGACATTAAAATCGACTCGATCCACCCAGTGTTTCGTGTGATATCAACATCCACGCAACGTCAGCAAATTCATGACCTCATTTTGTGTGCGACAGATTTGAATTTTACGACGAATTCAGAGGGACTATTTTTCTGTTAACTACTTGTCATACAGACTACTATAGGCTTTATATCATCTTGTTTTACGTGAATTAATATTGTCTGGTGTGAAGAGAGTAGCACTCGTCTCCATTTAAGTTTCAATTCTCTCTACCACCATATTCTGGTGGAAATCGCTATGCCAATGGCTACTCAATACATATGAGATACTTTTCTCGATCTTGTATCGAAGGAGATCTCGCGAGATATGAATGATGACCCAGGCCAGCGATAGTCACATGACATGACCTAGGCTACCTATAGTCACATGACCCAGGCAAGTGATCACATTTGTCAAATTTGTCATAAAATCTTAGATTTTCACTCAAAAGATCAAACAATCATGTATACAGGTTCTGAAGGCTACCCCAATAGAGACCGCCCAGCCAAATTAGATTGACATCCACCAAACGGTTAATGAGAAGTAGGTTTTTTAAGCAAAAGTTGATGGATGGACGGCTCATTTGGCCAAGTGAGCAACAGCTCACTTGGCCATTCTGGCCAGGTGAGCTAATAATGTCACTGAAAATGTGCTAATTTTATTCTCACTAACGTGCAACATGAATGAGCATGTTTATTGAAAACGTAGACATAACATATGCATATATATATGGTCCTAAAGGTTACTTCATGAGCATTTCAGAAATACCTTTTTAAAATTAGAATTACATTGTATTTCGGTGCTACAATAATTAACAATAGTGCATAATTTTTTTAATAACCTTCAATTATTACATGTTCTTCTCACTAGGTTAATGACATGTTACTCTCAACAAGGGTGCAATATAACTTCCTCATGTTTTCTTAAAGTACAGCTTATGAGAAATGTATAGAATTTATATCCTATCTCAAACTAGTGTAAAATTATATCACACTTATGAAAGTCTATACTTAACCACAAGCCAAGCCGGTTACAGTGTTACCTGTTCATGATTAAATTAATATGAACAGTTATATACAGATTAGATGGTGGAATCCTATGCTGTTATTACAGCTGCCTCACATAAGGTACTATGAAATACATATGTCCCATTATGAATATAATTATCATAATGTAACTAATTCGGCCGGCACAAAATCGCCCAAATGAACAAAAATCTCGCCAATAAATATACTGCTGAATGCATATGCAGAGTAGGAAATAATTAATTTACTGCTCAAATTGATTTAAACACATCTGTACATATTTATTATTAATTTGGAATATTGGCATTCGCGGCATTACAAACCTGTTTTTATTTGGGAGGCCTCCTTCCAGTCCAGATATAGTTCAGTGGAATGCCTCCAATCACAAGAGTTTAATTTGGCCTTCCAACATAAGAAGCGATCTAACATCATTTTAATTCTTTACGTTGTTTTGGATCATTTTATGCTGGTCGTACATGACTTTGATAATGAATGAAATCATGTGATCGCTGTGATAAAGAAATGAAATGGGTATTTCCGAGCTTTATTTCCTCATTTTACATTTGTATGACATCAGATTTTATTTTTATTTAGAGATTATCATTTTCCATGACTTTTCCATGACTTTCATCAAAATGATTTCCATGACTCGTGCGAACTCTGAGTAGACGAATTGCCATTTTTCGTAAAATCCAAAATAGACACCCATAAAGAAGTTGTTGTGGAACTCTGTAACACTCTAGACTACCTGGTTCACCAATCGAGTGTACAAAACTGACGTGGAACCAGTTCTGCATAGAAACTGGCAGATGTAATCCAGCAGGCCTAATAGACGGACTTGAACCACTTGGGTCCTAGGCTCAGGTATGTCTCATACTTGGATATATTGAGTATTTAGTAATTGTGTTCTTAATCTAATGTTATGTTGTGCCAAAGCACTACAATTGGTGTCAGGAGTAATTAAAACGTCCATCATTACTTGAAGAAAAAAAAAGGAAACTAATTATCTCTATCTTTTCTCTCTTTCTTTTGAACTTTCCCACCACCTTGACATGTGCTTCTGGTATTTTTCATTGACCTCCAACTGTTTGTAATTATTTTTGGATTCCTAAATATTGTGGTGGTAGAGAAATAATGTCTAAATCACGATTTTGCTACTGTTCACAAATATTTAGAGAAATCTTCAAGTTTTCTCGAGGTGTACTTGAATTTCTAATCAAACGTTATGTGGAAAAAATGTGAAAAGTGAAAGTAATTCCTTCCATAAACTGTCATTAAACTCATTTGAGCAATTTCCGAGCAAATTTTTACATTTAACCACATAAGCAACATTACTGCACATCATAGGCAAGTATTATAATTAATATTTTAATTAAATCTTTGCATTAAATACACGTAGTCACGCTGCATGAAAAGCGATATGTTTTCGTGGTAGCAAAACGTGCTGAAATTCAAGTTATGTATTTCCATTGTAACAGGCATTTCTCACGAAAATGTCACATTTCATGCGCCAATGAGGATAGTTGTTCATTTTGAATTACCCTCAATTTAAACAAGTGACCACCATTCAATCATTTTCAATTCAGTAAATCATCCAAATGTTTGTTTTGTTGATAAACATTCACATTAACTAGTGTAGCACCGCTCGCCTATATTTTATAAATTATTCTCATTCGTAAAACATTGTAATCGCAGATATGATTTGGTGTAGCTTTTTTGCAATAACTTTGCTGGCATAATCTGACACGATTGTCAAATTTACCTGCTTTGCAATTGTTAACGCGTCTAGCTACACCAAGCCATCAACACTATTTCTAGTTTACTTTGATAAATTTGTTTGTAACATCTGAGATGTGAGAAGGTGACTGTTTTTTCACATACACATGTATTTTAGTCGTTTCACTGTTGATTTTGATTTGACTGAAAACCTATCTATACACATGAATATCCATTTTCTACTCCCCATGTCCTATTGCTTTGAATGGCCTCTTTCTTCCAACACCATCACATCTGCTTCATTGATTTGATGGAGGGAAGAAGTAGCATTGTTAGTGTCCATGGTAACATCATTTCCTCGTAGTGGGCATCATGAAGATCAGTGACTGGTTGGAGAATATGCGATGTCAACATGGTCTGTTGCAGGTCATAGAACAAGGTGATTTCTCCTTGGTAGAATTGGCAGACCTGATTGATGACATGACTGCTGACGTCTATCCTCTTGCCCCAGATGATGTTCGTGAAAGCATTGCTATTGAGAGATTTCTGCGTGGTGTTGCTAATAAGAGAGCAGCACTTGCCGCTATGGATCAAGAACCGTTGACACTACTGGTGGCTCTAGATTTGGTAGAATTGTCTGTGTGTCGGCAACGCATGGTATCGGAGCACAAATCAGAGATACGACCTTCCACTTTATTCCATGAGCATGAGCTTTGCACTCCCATTGTGATACCTTCATCAACACCGACTACTGCTACGCCACATGGCATGGGTCACACTATGTCAGCCATAGCAAATACTGATCCACTTCACGCCTTGCCCTTGATGCATCAACCGCAAACCCTATCAGTGTTCGCTCACAATGAACCTATATCCTTGCCGATGCATTTCATGCAACAGTTTGAGCCACATAATTTGAAGATGATTATGTCACCGACACATATGTCAGTGAAAGAGAAGCCTCCTGATGCAGGCTCCCCACTTCACGCTCCCTGTCGTATTGAAGGACAGTTTGAGCGATGTTCTGCCAAGATTGTCAGCTCTAGAGTCCAACTACCTAGGTTGGATTCAGTGGCAGCTCATTCAGCATCTGTGAAAGAAGAGCCACACAATAATGTACAAGTGCAATTTGAGCTATTATATGTTGTAGAGACTGTCAGCATATACCAGTGGCCACTGAGTTTGCCATCAGCAGCACGTATATCACTGAAAGACGAGCCTCCTGACATGTCTGGTATATGTTCATCAGATCAGAACAGTTTCCTGGCTCCTTTATCGACATACGATTTTAGTCACTTGCAGGGCATTTTGCTTGGTGAAGGCTTGACACATTTAAATGTGTCGGCGCCAAAGATGAAGTCTCATCAAAGATTTATGAGTCTTTGGTATCCAATCCTAGTGTATGTTACCATGTTACTGGTGATTGTGTGTATGATGTTTTCCTCCAAGTTTCTGGGCTCCTCTGGTCCTTGGAAGCCACTCTTCTGATTCCACATATTCATTTGATGGAAACAGTTTTTTGTAAATACTTGTACCATATCCCAATGCCTTGAAATCTGAGATGTATCTCCACGAGGCTTGAATAAACTGGTACTTGGAGATTCATTCAGACTCCTTCCTTGTAGGTGCATCTACCTCTTGAGGCTCGGTCACACAGGCCCTTGAGGATGATGCGTACATATTTCTTTATTGAATTCTAGTATTGTCAATGAAGTATATTCTCATCGCATTCCTACTTAGTATCTGGGCCTGAGAATTAATATCCTCTGTGGCAAGGTTCGACTGGCCCGTTGATAATAATTCTCATGGTCATGTTCAGGAACTACAATCATCGTTGAGGTCTTAGTGGATATATTCACATGTGTGTGTATTGATTAATTCAATCACTTCTCATTTGGTTCAAACTCTCGCCCATACTTTTTGATTGATATATTTATTTGTTATTGGTTGTTTGACACTTTCCCTGTGGCTTGATTATCCTGGCCTTGGGAGTATTCCTTTAGTACACTTAGTTTCGATAAGCTTAGTTGAGACACTTTCTTACAACTTAGATGTCATCCATGTCGATAATTTTAGTACACAGCGTAGGACAAGTCCCTAAGTAACAATACACAAACATAAATGAAATCGTGCTCATCACATTGTTTCATTAAATAAATGTATTTATTATATTGTCCGTGAGGCTTGAATAACCTGGCCCGTGGAGAAGTTTTTACATTTAACACACTTTTGGCCACATTCATATTATAAGGATAATATATACGCACATACATGTAGTAGTTTTCTTACGTTGTGATTAAAGTGTTGTTTAGATTGGCACTTTCTGAAACTTAGATAACATATGTTTCACATTCTAATGTGAAATTATGCATTCTATACTTGAAGATATAAGATCTGCGTGGCAATGTTTGTTTGGCCCGATGAAATCATATCTTTAGGGTTTGATCTTTAAACATCGGTGCAAAATCGTGATTAACAATCTGTTCAGGTCATGACAAGCTTACGGTAATCATCACATACATATACATATGAAGACTGCGCGGCAATGTTTGTTTGGCCCGATGTCACCCATATATCATGTATGCTTTTAAAATATTTTCACTGACCTTGTTTCTAGAAGTTCATCTTCATAGAGTCACATGTTCCATTGTTTTTTATATCATTGTATATATTCATGATAGTCCATCTAGTACTCATCTTTTTGTACGGCAACATTTTCCTGCTCAGCATGGACGATACTCTTACGGCTTGAATATGCTGGTCCTCGAGCCCCTCTGCATGTTTTCCGGCTACTAACACCTTAGAATGAAGGAAATTTAAATTTCCCTTTCTCCGAGATCTAACAATACTCACCATTCTGTTACTTCGGATATACAGCTGGCCCTGACAGCTGGCTCTAGGACTATAGACTTAGAAAGCTTTACCGACTCCTTGGAACCGGGTACTCGGCTCCCAACTGCCGAGTACCCGTCTACCATAGAGCTCATATTGTTTGCATAGCCACCAAACAAGAGAAATCCATGGCTTGCCTCCGTGGGGCTGGGAGGCTGGGTCCATAACAGAATGGTGAGTATTGTAAGATCTCGGAGAAAGGGAAATTTAAATTTCCTTCATTCTCCTTCGATCAATACTCACCATTCTGTTACTTCTGATATACACCAGATTTAGTCAGTAACCTGGTGGGAAGGGGCAAGCCATAAATGCTACTTTAGCCCCTTGGAGAAAGAGTTAGACTTAAACTTGACTAACGGAGACCTAAAAAGGACCGTCAAGTTAACGGAACCAAATCACATTCGCATCACTGCACCCCCCCCCCTTTTTTCTCCTAAGAAAAGGGAGAGAACTCACGAACATGCATCTCGCCTGAAAACACAAATATGCCAAGAGGGTTAACTGCTCTTTGCATATACACATGTATTAGCCTGGGAATGAGCATGACTATATAAGATGAATGAACATGATATATAGACATAATACAAAAAACTCTCAATCTTGAATTATCTCATGATAAATGGACTCCAGACGTACCGCCTCCAACCATTCACTTGTCTGGTCATCAGTGACACAATCTGGTTGTCATCCTCTCGCTCGACCATGTCTGCTTTTAAATTCTTTTCTTACCAAAGTGAAAAAAAGGGAGAAGAGCAGTGTGGTCACTTAACTATCGTTTCAAAACAGCTAAAGCGAGTGGATTGGCTGAGTCTGACACATCCCTCATATAGTAATCCGTGAATGAGGACTCACAGTGCCATTGTGCAATGGCCATGATGTCCTCTAACGGAACACCACTGTAAAGGGCGGTCGAGACGGCTATTCCTCTAACATCATGTGCCCTTGTGCATTGCACCTGGTGCCCAGTCGCCATCTCATGAGTAGTCTGAATGCATTCGACTACCCAACGAGAGATAGTATCCATGGATGCGGCGCCATAAGGCTTATTATGGCAGATCCATAGATGTCTATCGTTTGACCGTAACGAGTCTGTCCGTTTCCTGTACTTAGTCAAAGCACGGACCGGGCACCAGACACTGGCATCACGATCAAACCTTGTTAATTTCGGTATGATGATCGGTTTGCCGGGATATCACAAAGATTGATTCTTTGACATAAACTCTGCTCTTGGCAGAAGACGCAGACCCTCTCCGGAGACAATAAATCGGTCCCTCTCTGCCGAAAGCGCATGGATCTCACTGCGCCTTCTAGCTGAGGAAGCTGCCAATAGAAAGACCGCCTTTAGAGTCAAATGCTTTAGACTAGCCGAACGCAACGGTTCGAAAGGGTGCTTGGCCAGTACATTAAGCACTAAAGATAACCTCCAGGCTAGAATGACTACCGGTAATCTCGGTCGGAGATTGCTCATTCCCTTCACCATCACATTTAACTGGGCCACCTCTGGACTATCCCTGTTGGCTAGACAAGGGATAACTGATGCCAAAGCTGACTTGTATCCAGCAATTGTGACGGGAGCTAGTCCTGAAAAGAACAGCTCACAGAGAAAGTCTGCTATTTGCTGAATAGTGGATTGAAAAGTATCAATACCCTTTTCTTCACACCAGTCTGCAAATCTGTTAACCTTGTTGTTATATGACTTGAAGGTTGACCTCCTTCTCGCAGCCGCGATGAAATCAGCAGCTTGTCGAGAAAAGCCTTCCTATGTGGAACGTTGTTTGATAACATCCACGCAGTTAATTTGAACACTTCAGGATGCTCGTGTAGGAAGCGTCCCTTGGCCTGGGAGATTATATTCGGAATCTCGGGCAACTGCACTGGGTTTTGCACCAGCAGATCTAGCAGATCCGTGAACCACGCCCTGCTGGGCCAATAAGGCGCTATTAGCAGGACCAGACACGGTTCCTCCCTGATCTTCACCAATACCTTCGGCAGAAGAATGGTAGGTGGGTACGCGTAAGCGTGCATCCCCCTCCAGCTTATCGCCAGAGCGTCTGTATCGACGGCATTTGGATCTGGAATTGGCGAGACATAAGTCATGATTTGAGCATTTTCCCTTGTGGCGAACAAGTCAACGTTGGGTTTGCCCCAATGCTAGAAGATCCTTCGTAGAACTGGAGGGTTGAGGGACCATTCTGTTGGCAGAATTCTCTGTCTGCGAGACAAGGCATCCGCCAGAATGTTCAATCGCCCAGGAATGTGAGCTGCTTTCAAAACAACCGAGTAATTCCTGCACCATTGAATCAAGTGCCACACTTTGATACACAGCGTGGGTGACCTGGTCCCGCCTTGGTGATTTATGTATGATACTACCGTCGAATTGTCCGATCGTATCAATATCACCTTGCCCCTGACCATTGGAAGAAACTGTTCCAACGCCAGTTCCACTGCCATCATTTCCAACAGATTGATATGCAGCTGGCTCTCCTGGAGAGTCCATGTGCCCGAGACATGGTGTTCTCCCAGGCAGGCCCCCAACCCCTCCAGCGATGCATCCGTGTACACGGACAGCTGGGGGTGGGGTAGGTGCAGCGAAACCCCTACTAGGAGATTCTGATGCTTTTTCCACCATACAAGATGCGACATTATTGGCTCCAAAACTGGCACCAGTTTTGACAGGGGTTCTGTTCTCTATTTCCACAGAGACATCAGATACAACTGGATAGGTCTTCGCATTAGAGCAGCGTATGGGATCACCTGCTCCATGGAGACCATCATGCCCAGCATCTGAAGAAACTGCCTCGCCTGAATGTGGTTTCCCACTCGAAAACTCTTGAGGATGGCTAACAGAGACATCACTCTGGGCTCTGACGGGTAAACCCTGCCCTCCTCGAGATCGAATCGCATCCCCAAATAAACGAAATGTTGAGTGGGTGTCAACTCGGATTTCTCCTTGTTGACTATCCAGCCTAGATCTGAAAGTAACTTCAGAGTCAGAGCAGTATCCACGTCCAACCTGGCTGCCGTATCTGCTTTGATCAGCCAATCGTCTATGTAGGTGTGTAGCGCCACGTTCTCTTTTCTGAGAAACGCTGTCACCGCAAGGACCACTCTTGTGAAAACCCTTGGAGCTGTCGACAGGCCAAACGGGAGAACAATAAACTCCCATACTTGATTCTGAAACGCAAATCTCAGAAACCTGTGGAAATATGCATCTTTCAGATCGATCGATACACACCACATTCCCTTCCTCAATCCTGCCATTACCGACCTCGGCGTTTCCATCTGGAACCGAGGCGTATGGATAAACCAATTTAATGGCCTGAGATTGAGTACGGGTCTCCATCCCCCTGTGCTCTTGGGGACAAGGAACATATTTGAATAGAAGCCTGGAGTGTTCTGGTTTGCTGGTTTTATTGCTCCCTTCAGAAGCAAACCTGACACTTCGTTTTGAATGGCTTCTAACTTGTCTGGTTCCCTTGGTACGGGTGTCCAGACAGGTGCCAAAGACACATTCTGTGGCGGAAAGTCCCACCACTCCGGCATGTATCCCTGGGATAACCATCCCAGGACCAGACTGTCTGACGTCACACCTCGCCAAGCCTCGACGAAACGCATGAGCCTTCCACCCACTATAGATGCCTCGACGCCTAACGGGGTTGTCCAGCTCGCGGTCCGCTCCCCCACACACCCCCCTCTCTTAACAAGAGAGAGAGAACCATTTCGGTCTTGGCTCGGCAGGTCTAACTGGCACCGCTGTTCCTGTCGCACAGGTGCGGTCCAGGCGGATATGAAGGGAGCTCTCGTACCCTCAGTTACGATCGGCTCCCTTCTTTCCGCCCTTGGAGGACTTACCCTTCCCCTTCCCGCCTCTAGGGTGATCAGGAGCAACATTGGGGAGGGTAGGGGCCTCCACAACCTTCCTGGCTTTCTTTGCCGGCGGCGGCTGAGAAAAGCCAGACGAAGCAGCAGTCGCACTAGGCTTAGCTTTCGCCTTGCCATTATACTTCTTCTGCTTCTTGGAAGGTTGAACAGTCAACGGCTTCCCTACAGCCCCTAGTGCATGCGCTTGCCGCACTAGGTCCAGCTGTAAGTTTACCGCCAACCGATTCTGCGCAATGCTAGCAGTGTCCTCTAGGATGGCCCGCGCCTGGCCACCGAAGATGCTAGGACCTGTCAGGGGCGTCCCAAGAAGACGCTCCCTGATGGCCGTAGCCGGACGCATATGGTCAAGAACCATTTGCCTCCTGGACTTTGTAACACGGGCCTGCACCCTTGCCAGTGCGTCCATCGACAGCACCAGGCCGTCATTGACGCATGAAAGCGCCACAGCTGAAGAAGTCGATAAGAGTGGTTGACAGCACTCATAGCTGCCCT
This sequence comes from Chaetoderma sp. LZ-2023a, assembly GCA_034401795.1. Taxonomy (NCBI): domain Eukaryota; kingdom Metazoa; phylum Mollusca; class Caudofoveata; order Chaetodermatida; family Chaetodermatidae; genus Chaetoderma; species Chaetoderma sp. LZ-2023a. The sequence goes on along the minus strand of CM067370.1, from coordinate 134,260,886 downwards.
CACACCCTCATCACATAGGGACAGGACTTCCTCATGGTGTCCCTATAATTTGTCCCCCAGTGCCGGACCGGGGACACCCGCTCCAGCACTCTGGACACCCAGAACCCATCGGTCATCCTCGGTAACCGATGGTACCACACCATATCTGTCGTGTTCCCCCCGTGGAATACGACACCTCGCCCGCACCTCCCTGGAGGCCGCAGGGAGCTGGCCCTTGGTCATGAGCTGCTTACTATAAATAGCCTCTAGCAACTCGATAAACCGTGCATCCAGTCCAACGGACTGGATCCGGACTGCGGGCAAGATCCCCGTCCTAATCGACGCAACCGATGGACGGGGCGCATCCTCCTCGGCCGTGGCCAAAACCACAGACGGGTCCACCCTGGCTAGCCAAGCCAGAGCCTCAGACCAGTCTACTTCCGAGGAGGACACACCCGTGAACACGTCACCCGTTGACGCGTTCAGGGACCTACCAGCCACGGCCTCCCGGCTAGGAGCCGCGGCTGACACGCCAGGAACTCCGGTACCATACGGTTCCGCCACCACCCCATGGAACACACCAGTCCATGGAGTAGGCCCGCATGGAAAGCCGTGCGGACCCATAGCAGACACGGAACCGTGGCCAGACACGGGCGCCAACGGCACCCCACGTCTGACCACCGGAACAGGCGAGATAGGTGAGTACCACGCCTGGCCCGGCACACTCGTCACCTGGCATCAAACCAACCATCACGGGTACCAGATTGGCCTCAACCACGGGCAGAGCCGCTGCTCTGGCTTGCGCCAAGCCAGACAGATGGAGGACGGTTCCGTCCAGGACGGAATCGACCTCCATATTCTCCACCCATGGCATCACAGGCCGCAGCAACCTCTCCTCATCGGCCTCCTCGTCTTCAGACCCTTCGGCAGCAGGGACGACACCAGCATAGCCGGACCAAACCACGCCGGCGGTGCCATCTCCGCCACCTCCAGCTGAAGACGTGGAGCGCCCCAACGGCCGAACCGGACGCTCCACGATTTAATTTCGGACCGCCTGACCCCGCGTCAGACCCAGCCAAATCCTTCTGGGCAAGGAACTTCAACATCATATCCGCGGACACACATTACACCTACTATCAAGGTTACATGAGGTACATCTAAAGCAGACATGGTCCTTAAACAGGACCCGGACGAACTTGTGGCACTCATCACATGATGGCGGGGCTGGCTTGGCCTATAAATAAGCACAAACCTACAATAAGCAAGCGGAACGAGACACGGATGGAAGGCAGACAATTAATTTTCAAATAAATTGACCATAAATTAACTGAAACCCTCCCGCACCCCACCCCGCAACGTTACAGCAAAGATCGCATTGATTATGACGACAAGAACGAAGCGGGCATAAATACACCCATAAATTGATCCTCCAGGATGTATAACGGAACCAGGAATCATATCGCATAGCATTCGGGGTATATTTACCAATCAATATAAATTATACTCCTAACGAAAGCCAAAACGATATGTGAAGAAACAACAAAATGTAAACAAACTGCTGTAGCACACGGTAAAACCGCAGACCACACATCTAAATCAAGAATTTTGAAACCACCGATCATTGCAAACAGACCGTGATAACACGCAAAACTTGAACATTCCAAAGTTTTCTGGTACCATTTTTAGTACGCAGCACCCAGAACAAGATGCGCGAACTAATGAAAAAATTTTCTTCACATAAACATCCGAGCACCACGGGTGTGACGTCACCCGCTCGGATCTTACGGAGAACGACATCAGCCGATATTCGTGTTACAAATACTGTAGCAAACACCTATTTTCATATCTGCCGATCGCCTGTTGGGGTTAAAGAAGGCGACCATCCGGCATATCTCGTTGTTAACACACGTCCCAGATTCTTTGGGGTTAGAAATTGGAACATGCGACACAAACAAAATTTAGAGACCTAAGTCTTTTAACTTTGGAATAATAAGGAAATATACGACCTGGTTATCATCGGCGGTATTCATATTATCCAAATATCCTTGCAGAAGAGTCACTAGCTATCACAATCACAGTTTACACAAAGACTTAGACTTTTATTTCTCAATCTTTCCAACTGCTAAAAGCATGTATAGCTCTTGTTGCTATGCAAACAAGAATGAGCTCTATGGTAGACGGGTACTCGGCAGTTGGGAGCCGAGTACCCGGTTCCAAGGAGTCGGTAAAGCTTTCTAAGTCTATAGTCCTAGAGCCAGCTGTCAGGGCCAGCTGTATATCCGAAGTAACAGAATGGCGAGTATTGATCGAAGGAGAACTAACACTCCTGGTGCACAATACTCTTGCGGCTTGAATATGCTGGTCCTCAAGCCCCTCTGCACCACTTCTATACTAAAAACTCTATGTTTCTAGTCACCACTGGACACTGCTCCCTGTCATGAGTGTGTGCCTCTGTTTGCAATCGTCAACCTCGTCATGTCTATTGTTTCAATTTGGAGACGTGGCATTCTTGTCTTGTTTATGTCTCTCTATGACACCTATCTCTTGTTATCCTGAACCGCAACCTCGTTACTCAATTCAGATACAATTTGATCATGTCTGAAAGTGTATTAAATTGTTTGCCCGATATTAAAAAAATATAACACGGAAGAATGTTGTGGAACTCAGTAACACTCTAGACTACCTGGGTCACCAATCGAGTGCACAAAGCTGACGTGGAACCAGTTCTGCATAGAAACCAGCAGATGTAATCCAGCAGGCCTAATAGACGGACTTGAACCGCTTGGGTCCTAGGCTCAGGTATGTCTCATACTTGGATATATTGAGTATTTAGTAATTGTGTGCTTAATCTAATGTTATGTTGTGCCAAAGCACTACAAGGTCAAGCAGTCAAAATTTTGTATAGGTTTTAAGGAATTCCCGTATGACGTCATTTTCATGCGTGCGCAGATAACGGGCCGTCAAGCGTACGGCCAGCTGATCACTGTTTTATTAGTAAACAACATTACACTGCCGCGTTTGATGCAACTCAAAGCACTGAAAATTGCAATTTTACGTCAGCTCTACTGGTAAAGTTGGCCGAATTGACAATTCTAACATCAAATACTATTTTACTATGCCTTTTTTGAAATATATTATTGATTCTATGCACATTAGAAGGCAAAATACTACCGCAATGATATGTCAGAAATGCCCCCACACCATCAGTGTATGTGGATCCTGGTAGGCTATAGTACCAATACAAGCGGCTGCCCAATAGATGTTTACGAATGCAGCCAATATATATATATATGCTCTACTGTCACAATGATTATCCGTGTGTGCATAGCCGGAGAGAGAGTGTCTGTCTGGCTTCGCACCCCCCCCCCCCATATTTAGGTTGGCTTCGCACCCCCTCCCCACCCAACCCCATCCTTAGATTTGTGGTTGGTGGGGGTGGAAGGTGGAGGCTGGTGGTGGTGGGCACCCACAATTCCCACCCACATCCCAGTAAATAAACAATGATTAATTTCAATTTGATTATGAATTAATTAATCAATATGCAGGAAATTACTTCTCAGAGCATTTCATTTTCCAATTATTATAGGGGAAGGGACATGACACCCCTCCCTACCCCACGCAGACCATATAACTGCTAGGTTGGATACACCCCATAATAGAATCTTAAATCCACCATGCCATGTTGGTGAATTTATGATTAAACTCTCCAGACTTATGAGTGTTATTTTCACAAATTGTGTGTTTTGTGGGGTTAATGACAAAAACAGAGGGTGGGGTAGGGAGCATTAGACCCCTAAATGTTTTAGATGTTGTGTGGAGGGGTAGAGGGAGGGTGGTGCTTAATACAATTTCTTTTCCTGGCAGCAACCGTGAGAATGTATAATAGTCAGTAAATAAAATAATACTAAATACAGTCATACTCAGATAGTTGATCAGGACAGTATATTTTAATATTCAACTGGAAAAAACATCTGAAATTTACAGCGCGAACATGGTGAGGCCATATGCAGTGGACCAGTGGCTGTGGGACCTGGCTCTAGGGCTATCTGTTCAGCATTATCCCGTTAATGGTGAGGATTGGTAAATGATATTTGAATTTTTGCTTAGTGAAGGGCCATTTGTAAGTCAAGGGAAGATTTTTTTACTTTACTTTATTTTACTGCCCCAGGAACAAAGCCAGCCATTCATTTTTCAAAAAGTAATCTTCCCTTGGCTTACAAATGGACATCTTCCAAGACATACCACTACACAAGCAATTTTTGGCAAAGATGACAATTTCCCCATTAAAGGTCAAATTTCATTAAGAAAATTTCCCTTTTTTTCACACAAAATGTACATTTACACTTTGGAGTTCAAAAGAAGGCAATTTTTAAAAACTTACAACTGAAATGGCTGGCTTGATTATGGAGCCAGGCATCTCAAGATCAATACAAATGCTGGTTTTGGACAATTTGGCCTTTAGAGGGTCGAAACCTACTCACTTTGTTATACTACATATGTTATACTATGTTAGGAGACAAAACTGTTGATAAAATTATAAAATGATTGAAAAGAAATTGAGAATTAGTCATTCTTGGGGCAAAGTAATTTCAATTAGCAATTCCAACTCCTAAAAATTTACCAATCTATCCAATGTGATAACTGAATTAGTACAACTTCCAATTACCACCAGTCCTGGTCATTGTTAAATTGAATCTGCTGTCTAGAGCCTATAAATTTCCCTGTACAGGCAGAGTTACACCCCTGTCTATCAGGAATTTGCTTCCACATATCTAATTTTCAGCAATTCCTGAGTGAATAATGCATGGCTAGATACTCATACACCACAAGTCTACTCCACTCCTATTTAAAAGACAAATTGGTTTCTATGCTTGGGCAGATGTGGGGGGGGGGGGGGGGGGGGGAGGGGGCAAATGTTCAGCAATGCTTTAATATGGAGTGAGTGATTCAACACTGGCAATGCTAACTAATTTATCTGAACCAATTCATGGCATGGCACTTGCAGATGCACATATCTGATTATCAAATGTCAAAACATTTTGTAGAACTTACACTGTTTGCATAAGCTGAGATAAACATTGATTGTTCTTTCTATACTATCTATTTTATCAAGCATATCTCATCAGTCACCCATATATTAAATTATGTAATTATTTAAATAATTTTGTTATTAAATGTAGATTGTCAATTCAGAATTTGAAGTGGATGTGAGGCTCTACATGGTTGGTTCTCAGTTATTTTAACTACATACACATAATTTATGCAATAGCAGTTGATATCATGTCTTGAGGCCCAATAAAATAATAACCCAATCACATGCCCCTAGCAATTGAGGTAGGTAAATGTAGAGAATTATCTTTCATGGTGACGGTTAGGGTTTCTTTTACTATGTTTTTGCTAAGCACAGCAAAATAAATCTAGGAAAATAATAAAACTGAAAATTCAATAAATTTTACAATCAGTCTAGTCTTATGTAGAAATATAAATATTGCAATATTTTTGGGAGCAGGTAAATTGTATCCATTGTTGCCGGTACACAGTGTTGCCCACAGCATCTGATTTTTGGGGGTCCCAAGGACCCCACACTCTCAGATTTGGGGGTCCCACTGTAAAATCTGGGGGTCCCATGGGGTCCTCATCTGAAATATGGGGGTCCCATGTTTTTTTCTTAAAATAAACACAACACATTGATCTAATTATAAAGCACTTTATTAAACATGTTGAAAGCACTAGTTATGACATTGTAAATACTGTTAATGTATATATAGAGAATATTAACTATGCATAGTTTATTAACCTTTAGCACTTAACACTTTTGGCCACCATTGTAGATCACCAAAATACCCATTTTTGAAAGTTTAACACTTGAATGACTGGCTCTAAACAGCGCCAGTCATTCCAGTGGTAAATTTTCAGAAAAACCTGGGACGAGTTTGCTCAAGGACGACTTGACCTACTTCGGTATAATGCGGGCGTATTTTTTATAATGTAACTGGAATGACTAAATATAGTGGAATACATAGGCTAACATAGGCTAAGATCAGACAAAACAATAATTTATCAAAAATAATCTGTATAAATCAGATTAAAATGCGTAATTAGTGAAAATATATCAGCCGGATATGTCTAATTCATAGGGAGTAACTATGTAACGCGATTGCTGATTGGCTGAAGCATAGATAACGCATTAGCGTGTATCCAATAAGGACTCTTGTATCGGGGAGCTTTGAGCTATACGCTGTTTGGAAAAAACCAATATTTTAACGTACGCCTACCTGTAGATCGACGATATCGTTGAACATCGCTGCTGGGATGAGCTTTTTACTCATCATATATACCGTCCTGATCTGGGCCTCATGGCTCTTCTTGTCCCGGCATAACTGACGATCGAACTCTTCATTTGATGCGGCCACTGATTTTTCTAATCGAATCCGTAGTACGGAAGCAGTCTCTGCCTCCTTGTGGTCTTGCGATGCAATATGTCGGTCTAACGCGGATTTCTGATAATTTGTACTACCGCTTACGAAATTATTAGCCTTCTTCGCACTGCTACAAAACGTACACTTCATTTTACCATCCAGAACCTCAAGCCATTTACTATACGCCGGTGTTTTTAACCAAACGTCACTGAATTTCCTAGACTTCACTTGCTTTACTTTAACCACATTTTCACAAATTTTCGCACTGGTGTCGCAAGACTCGCTACAAATTTTGCTACGCTTTGCCATACTTTCATCGTTATCATCACTATCAACACATGTAGAATCTAGAGGTTGCTTAACGCCAAACTGAAACAAGCTTCGTTGCATTTTGACTAATTTAATGAAGTCAAGATTGCTCTCGTATATATACACAGATAAATCAAGTCTAATACTCGGCATGATTTGCTCAATTATTGTCTTAAATTCAAAGAGAATGACGAAGCGGACAGATTCTATTCAGATCAATTTAGTTGAGAAATTGGGAAAACCTAACGATCGAGTATTGTTAAACATTATAAACACTAATCCATCAGTCAATCAATCAGCCGCTATTGCTAAATAAAAGACGGCTTATAGCGCGCAGTGATACCGTTATTCAAACAGCAATACAAAGACACCGCCGCTAATCCATCAAATGACCATTCAAATGTAAAAGATATCACAATATTTTCCATATATTCCTTCATCCATTTAGATATTTTGATAATTAAATAGAAAAAAATATTTTTCCTGTAAGTTAGGCAAGTAGGCATGCGCAAATTAATTTCAAAATATTCAGCAGATTAGTGATAACAACTTTGTGATCTGTCCTATGTTCTGAGCTGTGAAAGGGTTAAGACGCCCAAACACGTGTGTATACGCTTGATCAGTTGTATTGGATTTCTCAAGCGTGAGTTCTTCTAGAGGGAGATTCCGCTGTTATCCAATCAAATACTGACACGTCACACTGACGTTTAGCACAACAGACAGAAACATGGCGGGTATTTTTGCAATTTGCAGGCCAAACAAGGCGACTAACATCGGGCTTGTAAACTTATTATTTAAAAAAATTAGAGCAAATGGAATACTAAGGATGATTTGGGGATTGTGTTTACAATTAAATATGGTAGTTGAATCTGATTTATGGGCATTAACAACTTTGGGTTGTGCAAGAAAACATACAACAAAAAATAGTCTTAAACAACACAGTAAGTTCGTTTTTATTGAACACACAATACATTAGGTATATTTTTTAAAGTAAAAACATGCACAAATAAATATACACACACGATAATATAATCGCTAATTAAGCACACGCAAAGTTACCAGTTTCCGTTACTCTTTTTCACTGCGTCCCTTGTGCGTCCTCAGGGACGCAGAGGGTTAATTTTTATGCGTCACTCTGCCATTTTTATGCGTATATACGCGCAAAAGGACGCATATGGGCAACTCTGCCGGTACATGTAGGTAATGAATCATAGACATCCATATGCTTTAACCCTTAAGGGCATGTAGCTATTCATTAACCATTTATCCCGCTGAATTCCCCATGTCTCATTTTCAATGCTACCATCCAGGAAAACTATTGAATATTTTGAACTGAATAAGTTTTATATCATAAAGAATATACTTTTTCAGGGATTTGTTGGTGAAATGGTTAACTAAATACACAATTAAACATGATCAACAAATATTCAAAGTTAGTTAAGCTTTTTTACTTTATGCATATAGTAACAGTGACTTCCTCTTACAATCAGTGGGGTTGCCCTTAGCTGGCCTAGCACTTGAAACGCAGGAGAAAACTTCTTTCCATCCCACTCGCCCCAACCCCAGCCCATATGCACCTCCAAATCAGCTCCTGCATCTCAAAGTCCGACACACCCAGCTGGTTATCATATTATATCTCCTGCCAGCCATGGATAATTAAACTGACTTAAAAGAATAACAACACTGCTGAATATTTTCACATGAACTTAGACTAACATCAATTTTGCTATCATCCCCCCCCCCCACAACCCAACCAAATATGTATACAGTTATCGCCTCTCAGTCGTCTAGAGGTATAATTGATCACCATTCATACCATCATACACTTATTTGAGCATGAACAGCAAAAATGTCGCCATTCACATACACAATGAACAAGCCATTTGATGCACGAATACTGGTTCCAACACGGTATGAAAGCAGTAAATAAATCACTGCTCTCAATATTGTACACAAATAAAGTGGAAATTGAATACATTCCGCCAAAACTATTATTATTTAGAGGACTAATGAGGTGTAAGATAAGATTTACGGCCAGCAAGATCTGTGTTTGCTTTATCACGTCAGTGGCTTGACGGCCAGGCTTCCCCCGTTCTAAAAATAATGACGTAATGATGTTATGAAAAAACCTCTTATACAAGTTCTGAAGCATACCTTCCCACTGAGTTTGGTTTAAATCGACCAAACGAGGAGTAGCTTATTAATTAATTTCCCAAAATTTTCAGAAAACCCAAGATGGCCACCGGAAAAATTTACTAATTAAGATTCTATATATACAAGTTCTTAAGCCTACCGCTTTAGGGTCCTTCCAGGCCAGTCCCGTTGAAATCGGTCAAGCAATTAATGACGACTAATGATTTAACCCTTGATATTTTTCAAGAAAATTTCAATTTTCTCATAGAAAATGTCCATTCGTAGGCCAAGAAGAGTATTTTTTAGAATTTACCACAGGAATGACTGGCTCGGTTACCGAGCCAGTCATTCCAGTGGTAAATTGAAAAAAATACTCTTCATGCGATCATGGTCTGCATATGATATTGGTCATTTCTCAAGACCACTGCAGAAGACGTTTTAGCTAATATGAGTGTTAAAGGGTTAACCAATTTCATATAATTATTATTTATTATTATTATTATTTTTATTAGTATTATTATTATTATTATTATTATTATTACTATTATTATTTTTATGAAAATTATGAACTTATGAATCACGGAAATATATTACAATTGCATAAATTGCACTTCTTTCTAGAATTCTGAAATAAAATTAGTTCAAGAATTTCTCACCTTTAAATACCTTTAATATGTTTCTTTAACTGTGTTATTATACTCAGTAATAATTACTAATTAATTCTATTATTATTGATTACGATTCGTAGTCCGGTTAATAAATCATACGTGTACATTTGCTTCTTGTTGTTGTTGTTGTTGTGTAGAGTAGATCCCGTCTATCATACCGCTGTCCTATCAGACGAACATCACAGGCTCCTGACACCAAAACATGCTCCTGTGCAAGTACAAATATCAGGTAATTTTTTTATCATTTCAAACACTTTCTAAATATACCATCAGTCGAAAGCAGACAGGTGTACATCATACTGCTACCTTGCAGGTTAGATGTTCAGCACGAAAAATTTGTCGCAATTTCAGTCGTACCAGCAGTAACACAGCTCTTGTCACACAATTCGCACTCGAGCCCACCCTTGGAATCGCATGGGTTCCTCGATGGCTAGAATCTAAATGGAGACGACTCATGCACCTTCCCTAGTACATTCACTGGTACCTCTTAGGATAGTCTTTAATCTAAAGTAAGATTTCACTGCGAAATAATAATTATAGTAGTAACAGCCTAGCAGTAAACCTTGGACAATTTACATAACCATAACACAGTTAAACATTAGCTCCCAGGGACCAAGTCTCATCCGGCTCATTTTCGTCACTTAGACGGCGGCAAAAGACATTGATTGCAGACTAACTCCACAGTGACTGGAAGGGACCTCCACACCTTTTCCTGTAATGGAGGCCCACACGAGGCACTTTCCTCTCACAAAACGAACTTATTGACCAGCATAAGGCATTTATATAGTTTATGTTAAGCGTTAGGCTGCGTAAGTTCTTTTCCGTTACTCGGATACCGTGTGCATACATAAAACAGATAAGTTGGATATCTCAGATGAGATATGCACAAACGCTCTCATCTACACTATAGCTAGGTAACTATTAGACTAAATTAGACCAGTATGCACCATCACACAGGTTACCTGGATAGCAGGGACGATGCAGTTGTGTTTAGTGTTGGCGGGAATGGTCGGTCGGGAATGTGATTGCTCCACCGGTCCTAGAGGTCAGTCTATGTATCTACTAGTGGTCCAACGTCTCCCCTCCAAAACCTCGATACCAGCTAACCAACATCATTGGGATGGCCCGTACCATGAGTAAAAATAACCTTTTTAGAAATTGGCACAAGTTTACCAAATATTTAGGACGGGTTGACTTACAAAGTGCTAATTAGGATGAGTTGACCGGAATTGATGCCCACAACAACAACGACGACGACGACGGTTTTAGTCATATATGTTGACGGCACACAAGTACATGAGAAATGTTCTGCAAGCTTTACTTCTGTTTTAAAATATGGTAATGTCTTCATGGCCACGATGCCAGTTGATGGGGGTGGTGTGTGGCAGTTATGGATGAGACAAAGTGTAGGCCTACTGAGAACAAACTAGGTCCAATACTGCAGTAGTAGTAGATATATCATTGCTCTGCTATTTGACTAGGAACGTACTTTTGCGGTGTAAGGCATTCATAGTTTCTCACATCCTGGCATTTTGAGAATAGCAGCCATTAAAGTGTGGGCTAACTTATTACATGCTAAAGAGGAATGCCAATAGCAACAAATTGTTTACAATTTTCGCTCATATCACTTGATTCCACATAGAATAGTTGGCAAACTGTGACACCAAGCAAATCCTCAACACGGTAATATATAGTACACAAACCACTATGTGTTATCTGTTGTCTGTCTGTTTTGGTAAGTGGTGTTGTACATACTGTTATATTGTATGTGCTAAATGTAGTCCAAATGTATATCTGTCTGTTCTACCAATTACCTAAGTAGGTGAAGTAACAACAATGCTTATATGCCTGGAACCGTTACCCAACACTTTCAACGATGAACTCCCCATATATCTCATTTTCAACGTCACCACTTTGGTAAATTGTTGAATATTTTCGGTTAAATTTGTCTGGAAGCCGTTGCTGTCTTAGGCAGCAATGGTTCCCAGTCAGGTTGACTTCAAAAGACACAACAGTATACGTTCGATATCACAAAGATTCTACTTTCTTTGAAACTTCTCAATGTAAGGGCTAAGCTGTTCTATCTTCAATGACTTAAATGATTGTTAGGTGAGTATCCATAAATGTAGCTACGATCCCAATGCCTATAGGCTTGTCTAACCTGTGATCTGAATACTCGTCACTCTCCGAAAATACATGTCACCTGGCCTTACCTTCGCTCATATCTGTCCATGGCCTAACTGGCATAACTTATGGTTACATAAATGCTCACCACTACCCATATATGTCGCCTCGCTTTACTTGTGATCTATCAAACTCCAACAATAGATCTTCTCTTACTGTCAGACAATATCATAACTATGTCCATCTAATCCATTAACATTATATATAATCTCATTTTATTAGATAAACACTATCTCTCCATCACAGTAGCCAGCAATAGCCTTTAGCCACCCCATTTTTTGCTGTCCATGCCTGTCCGGTTCCTGTGCTTATCCTGCAACAAACCTGTCAAATCTAATCAGCGTGCAATTCTATGTGACTGTTGTGGTGATTGGGTGCATTTAAGATGCTCCCAAGGGCTAACTATCACAGATTATGAAGGACTCCAGAGTTCTGATGAGCCATGGTGGTGTTTTCAATGTAACCAAACTAATTTTCCTTTTAATCACTATGAAAACGATACCGAATTTCTGCTTAATATCCTAGGTGCCAAATATGACCACAGTACATATATAAATGCAAACATACTTCTAAACTCATTCAAGCTAAATACTTCTAACCAGGGCAATGAATACACAAATTTCTCGGAAACAGATATTGATAATGAAGGTATGAATTTTCCACTCTGTGACTATATACTTCAGAAAGAATTTAATGATAATATTATCAAGAGTACTGATGTTATCACCTTTTCAATGATTCATATTCACATTAGATCGCTACCAAAAAAATTTGATAAATTTAATAACTTTATGGATTCCAGCTCACATGAATTTAGCGTCATAGGAATTACCGAGACATGGTTGAAACCTGACTCACCACTGGACTTAATTAATATGCAAAATTACAAATTCATTGAAAAACACAGGCCAACTAAAAAAGGTGGTGGTGTAGGCATCTACATAAAGGACAGTTTACAGTATAATTTGAGAGATGACCTGTCAATGAATGAAGAATTTATTGAAACTATTTTTATTGAAATTGCCAATGAAAAAACTAAAAATAAACTTGTCGGTGTCACATACAGACCTCCAGGAAGTGACAACGACAAATTTATGAAATCATTCGAAAAAATTCTAATTACCATACAAAATGAAAAGAAATCCGTTTATATATTAGGTGACTTTAATATTGATTTGTTAAAACAACATAGCTTCTACACTCAAGACCTATTACATTTATTAAAAATATCTGGCTTTTATCCATTTATAACGAAACCAACACGAATTACAGAATGCTCGGCTACTGTTATTGACAACATCATCTCGAATAATGCTGTAAGTGCCAAGAATCAAACAGGTAATTTTGTTGTAGATATTTCAGACCATTTACCTATTTTCTATATAGAAAAAGAAAACAAAAAAGGAAAATCATTTGTAAAAGAAGCAGTAACTTGTAGAGACTTCAAAAAGGAAAATATAGAAATGTTCAAAAACATTATGGCTAACATAAACTGGAACCAGGTAATTGAATCACAGTCATGTGAAGATGCCTACAACACCCTCCACACTATATGCTCTAACATCTATGAATCTGCATTTCCACTTTAAAATATTAAGAAATTTAAACAAAATCCTACTAAACCATGGATTACAAGAGGAGTGATAGCTGCCTGTCACAAGAAAAACAAGTTATATCTGAATTTTATTAAATATCCGACAAAGTATAGTGACTCACAGTTCAAGAAATATAGAAACAGGCTAAATCAGATAATTAGGACAGCAAAAATAAATTATTTTCATAATAAATTTGATGAACAAAAAGATAATATAAAGGAAACATGGAAACTGATTAAATCATTACTAAATAAGGAAAAAACCAATACTGAAGCATCACGGTTTATTTATAATAATAGAGTCATTAACGACAAAAAAGAAATAGCAGACAAATTTAATGAGTATTTTACTAACATTGGTCCTAATTTATCACACAAAATTCAACCCAGCTCGAACATACATATAAAGGACTTTCTAACAGGTAGTTGTCAACACTCTATTTTCCTAAATCCAACAGATACTCACGAAATCTACAAAATACTAATGCAAATTAACACAGCTAAAAGTGCTGGAATCAATAATTTCAAATGGAAATTTTTTAAACACTGTGTAACAGAAATACTAACACCATTGGACCACATCTGTAATCTCTCACTTACACAGGGAGTATTTCCATCAAGATTAAAGGTTGCACATGTGACACCCATATACAAAGCTAAAGATGTATCTGACGTTACTAATTATCGGTCAGTCTCGGTACTTCCACTTTTCTCAAAACTCTTAGAAAGCTGTATTTTAGTAGAATTAATAAATATCTAAACAAAAACTCAATCATATATCCTTCTCAATATGGTTTCAGAGAAAAACACTCTACTATGCTTGCCATTGTGGATATGATAGAAAAATTATCAACCTCCCTTGAGAATAATGAACATACGCTAGGTGTATTCTTGGATCTTTCCAAAGCCTTCGATACAATTGATCATACAATTTTACTGCAAAAGCTTGCATACTATGGAATAAGAGGTACTGCATTGAACTGGATACAGAGTTACCTGTCAAACAGGGAACAGTGTGTACAATTCAATGGGGCTAACTCTGAATACAAAAATATAGTTTGTGGTGTTCCCCAAGGTTCAGTTCTTGGGCCCCTGCTGTTTCTCCTATGTATGAATGACATACCCAAAGTCTGCACACATCTCTCACTAATACTTTTTGCAGACGACACAAATGCTTTCTGCAGCCACAAGGATATAGAAATTCTATATAAAAATGTTAATAATGAAATGGCGAAATTAATAGACTGGTTTAAACTAAACAAATTGTCCTTAAATGCATAAAAAACTAATTATATACTATTCACAAAATCTAAGAAACTAAAAGAAATAGCTCTCCCAAACCTCTATATCGACAACCAGATAATTCAGAAGCACAATATGCTAAGTTTTTAGGAGTATATCTGGACAAAAATTTAACATGGGAGAAGCATATTGAAATTATTACTACCAGGGTAGCAAAAAGCATTGGCATCATTCGCAGACTGAAACCCTATCTAACACCTAATATTATTAAAAACCTGTACTGCACAATGATACTTCCTCACATCACCTACTGCAATGCTATATGGACAAATACATCCCAAGCTAGACTAAAAAAACTAAAATCTCTGCAAAAGCAATCTATTAAACTATTTTCACAAAGAGCAGGTGACCAGGATATCTTTAAATCAGAAAAGGTCTTAAAACTTGAGGACATAGGAGGGCTCCAACTATACACAATCTTAAGGGACTTCCACAATGGCAACTTACCCTCATCCTTATCTAACTTTTTTATGCTCAATACACAATTGCATCCTCACAACACAAGAACAAGAAATAACCTCCATTCAACACACCACCAAACAAAAGCAGCACAACAAAAACCCTCATACAAAGCAATTCAGTTATGGAATAATACAGACACAAGCACACGCACAGACATCATAAAGCTACAGTACTTTAAGCAGAATATCAAAAAAAAGATTATAGAAACCTACTAGACTCTGGAAAACACTCACCATCATGGCATGCTATTCTCATACTTGCACCCAGTCACCAGAACAAATAATAATAATAATAATAATAATAATAATAATAATAATAATAATAATAATAATAATAATAATATTAATAATAATAATAAGAATAAGAATATCTGTCATAATGGTGACTACCAAACAACTACCTCTACCATCACAGCCTAAAAAAAAAAAAAAAATTAATACTTTGTCATTGATAATAAGAATATGTAATATAGAATTATTAACTTAAGCAAGATAAGCACACATCCCTCTGTCATGTCTTTCCCTGTAAAAATGTAAATTGTCATACGTCTATTAACTGTTGGACTGCTGGAAGTGGACAATAATTCCAATTGGCAATGACTCTGGATTGGCTGAGTATTTTAGAAAAATTTGACTGAAAGTTGCTTGTGGCTTAGCCACCGACAACGTTCTGTCAAATTAATTTTTTTAGAGGTACGCAGCATACCCTGAGTTAGGCTCCATGGAAAATGTAGACTGCAGAGGCTTGGCAGCGAGACAGTTAACTATATGGATATATATAGGACTATAACATGTTAACCGTATCTATTCAGTATTCTCATGTACTATATTGTTGTTTTATGCCTTTGGTGGACTACCTGTTGTGAAACTGTAAATGTATATTCTATATCAAAATAAATAATCTTGAACTTGAACTTGAACTTGATGACGCTCAAACCATAAAATCATGTGTTTGAGAATATGTAACAAACTCTCCAAACATCAAATCATGAGTAAAATGTAATTAAGGTTTCATGGCCCATTGCTCGTAGTGTTAAATTAGCCCCCTCCAAAAATGGCGTCACTCCCAGGGTATTATGGGAAATTTGATTGTCAAAAAAGTCTGATTGGATTACTCCTTTAAAGGCATAAATACCAGCGCCTCAATTACAAAGCAAATATTCTGCTCTATGTTGTTGAATATGTTTAGGCTAATGTGGCTGAGAAGCAACAGCTTCTGGTGAAATTGGTTTCTAAATATTCAACACATTTCCTAGATATTAAAAGCCCATTTCATCTTGTGAAATCGGTTGTATTAACTGATGATGACTGCCTGCAAACATGTCCATACGTGACATCAAAGTAAAAATGCGGCTGGACTATTTTATCTTTGGCTAACGAAAGTGGTAGTTGGCTATTAATTTGGCTTGCACATTGTAACCGCCAAATCTGTCCCTGAATACATACAATCGTGACTTCTCTCAACCCTTAAGCTCCCCTATGCTAATATCCTAGACTAACATGCAGTGCAGTGATATGTACATAGAACCTGTCCCCAATATAACTGTAAACATTATATATTGATAACATGTAATTACTATTTACATTTAAAGTTCTATTGTTTTACGTCATGTATAATATTGAGTGTGTCATTTTATGTCTGGCCATGTCTATCTGCATGTAGATTTTAAGCAAATAAAATATTCTGATTCTGATTCTGTCATGGCGTCATCTCAATTTTATTAATAGCAGAAACCCCTGCCCCGGTTTTCTAGATATCTGACAGGGAGTTATTGCAGCCCATATTTCCTGTTAGACAAATTATAACTATTTTAGCCAATGTTTTGCAATGACAACAATCCATCGCCACCAGGCAACCTTAGCTCAGCGCCACCTATTATTTACTCCTTCCTGTTCATGTCTATTTTACAGAGTTGTCCAAGATTATCTTTGTTTTGTGTTGATTATTCTATCCACTGCATTATATCAATGTTATGCGATAGCTTGTATAGGTACTTTGTATATATCATCTCCACCAGGTAACTCTAGCTAAGCTCCACTTACTATTTTGCATGTGCTGAAATCGATTTATATATTTTGAGTCCTTAGTTTCCAGAATCCCTATTTCAAAGTAACGATCCAGGGAGGCTGGTGAATATTCTGAAAACTAGGTTGCCTGGAAGCTGTTGCTGCCTAAGGCAGCAACAGCCTTCAGTCAGATTAGTATCTAGATATTCAACAGCTGGCCTGGAGTGTCTGGCGTAAGCATTAACACCATATTTCCACCATTGCTGCCATCAAACATCAATACAGTTACAACGCTAAGATGAGGAAGCCACTCTGTAGTCCATTGACTACATAGACCTGGGTGTCATCTATCCTCAATCTTCTTTCTCCAATCTTCCCCTGCCGAACCCTAATGCCTGCCAATTTCCCTTGCTCAACTTGTAGGAAACCAGTAAAAAATAACCACAGAGCACTATTATGCAATTTATGTAATACCTGAATTCACTTTATTTACACCCATCTTGAAACCAATAACAAATCATGGTGGTGCATCAACTGCAACAAATCACTGTTCCCCTTTAATCACTATGACAATGATACACACTATATGCTTGCAATTCTAAATCCACATTGCAAATACAACCATATGGAACACATGAGCCAGCAAATTATAAACCTATTTACGCTAAATACAAGCAAAACAACCTTGACAGACAACAGAACAGACCTAAACATAACACCACCATCATGTGACTACATTTTACAAAAAACATTCAACGACAATTTAATATCATCCAAGGAACATGCCACCTTTTCACTCTTACATACGAGCACTCCTGAAGAACATTGACAGGTTAAGCTGCCTTCTAGAACTGAGTGCACACGAATTTGGAATTATTGGAATTACTGAGACATGGCTAAAAGCAACTTCACCTACTAACCTTGTAGATATAAAAAAATTACACGTTTATTGAAAAGCACAGAAAAATTTAAAATGGTGGTGGTGTAGGCATGTACATCAAGGATAATATTCAGTACACTGAGCGTCAGGATCTTTGCATTCTGGACCCAAATTTTGAATCATTTTTTAAATAGAAATTCCAACAGTAAAAGGAAAAAATAATAGGCACTATCTATAGTGCACCAAACAGCTACAAAAGAAAATTGATTAACCTACTAGGAGCAACCTTAGATGATATTCAAAAAGAAAACGAAACAGTCTACCTCGTGGGTGATTTCAATATTGACCTGATGGAACAAAACTGCTCTCATTCACAAAGTTTTAGCAATTTGCTAAATTCCCATTCATTTTATCCAAACATAAATAAGCCGGCCAGAATCACCGAGAGTTCGGCTAGAATCATTGATAATATATTCAGTAATAATATCTGTTTCATCAACAAAACACGTCCAGGAATTTTCGTAACAAACACATCAGATCACCTACCAATTGTTATCCTTGAAAAACAGGCAAACTACAGTAGACCATTTAAAAAAGAAAAAATTAAGTGCAGAGAAATGAATCAGGTCAACATTGAAATTTTTTAAAAGACCATGTCTGAGGTAGACTGGAACGAAGTGATAGATATAGAGTCATGTGATGATGCCTATACCAAGCTCCACAACATATGCACTAATATCTTTGAGCACAGTTTCCCCATGAAAGAAAAGAAATTATTCAAGCACAACCCTACTAAACCATGGCTGACAAGAGGATTAATATCTGCCTGTTATAGAAAACAGCAACTTTATTTGACATTTATAAAATGTCAAACAAAGTATAATGAGACAAAGTTTAAAAAATATAGAAATAAGTTGGACCAAATAATAAAAAGATCAAAAAGAACTATTTTCAGAATAAATTTGAGCAATCCAAAAATGATATAAATGAAACATGGAAAATTATAAAAAGCACGTTTGAATAAAAACAATAGACCCAGTTTCTCAACAATAATAAGGTAATCACGAATAACATTGAAATTGCAGATGGTTTCAATCAATAGTTTGTTAACATAGGTCCAGATCTCTCAAAGAAAATCATATCTACATCAGGAATTAAATATAGTAATTACCTCACCGATACTTCCGCTTATCAATCATCTTCATTTTTTGCTTATCCTGTTAACAATGAAGAAATCTTCACTATACTAAATTCACGTAATCCTGCGAAAAGTGCCAGCATAGATGGGTTTAAATGGAGCATATTTAAACACTACATATTCGATTTACTAACGCCACTCAACCATATCTGCAATCAATCACTAGTACAAGGCATATTTCCATCAAAACTAAAATCTGCATGTGTCACTCCAATATATAAAGCAAGTTCACAAATTACAGGCCTGTCTCAATACTTCCACTTTTCTCCAAATTAATGGAGGGATTAATGTATAATAGATTAATCAATTACCTAGAAAACAGAAAATTTTATATGCTTCACAGCATGGATTCTGCCAGAAACACTCAATAATGCTCACACTAGTTGAAATGACAGGAAAAATAATTAAATCAATTGAAAAGAAAGAACATATACTGGGCATCTTCTTGTACCTTTCAAAAGCTTTTGATACTATCAATCACAATATATTATTAGGAAAACTGGCCTATTATGGAATCCGCGGATGTGCACTTGGCTGCTTTCAGAGCTACTTAACGGATAGAACACAATGCGTGCAATTTAATGCCACATGCTCCCTGAAAACAGGAAATTAACCTGTGGTGTTCCTCAGGAGTGAATTCTTGGCCCTCTGCTGTTTTACTCCATATGAATGACTTGCCTAAAATTTGCCACAATTTGTCACTAATACTGTTTGCCGATGACACCAATGCCCTTTGCTCTGACAAAAGCTTAGATATATTATACGAAAGAGTAAATAAAGTAATGGAAGAAGTTATTAATTGGTTCAAAGTAAACAAGCTATCATTAAATGTTGATGAAACAAACTACATGCTATCTTCAAAGTCTAGACAATCAAGAAACAATAGTATTCCAAAAATCTATATTTATAAAAAAGAAATTGAAGAAAATCCTTTCGCTAAATTCTTAAGAGTTTATTTAGACAAGAACATGACCTGGGGCAAACAAATTGAGGTAGTCACAGCTAAAGTAGCAAGACGCAAGGGGGGGGGGGAGTTCATTCAAAGACCAAAGCCATACCTAACACAAGCCACTATTAAAACCCTGTATTCCACACTGATCCTTCCACACCTCACATACTGCAATGACATCTGGACCAACACACAAAAAGCCAAATTAACAAAAATACAAAGCATGCAGAAATAATGCATTAAAATGTTCTCAAAAACAGCAAAGGGTCAAAACCTCTTCAAAACACAAAAACATCTTAAATTCACAGACATAGGTAAGTCACAGATGATAAACATTGCCAAAGCCTTTCATCACAAAATCCTACCTAAATCTTTAACCCACAGCTTTGCAAACAGCGAAATCCACACATACAACACTAGGAATAAACATGATCTCCACATTAGATACACACAAACAGACACAAAATTTCAATTGGTGTCGTCAAAGCATGGAATGTAGTTCGGATCGACTGGTCAGATAACGGCCGTACCAGCCAAGCTGGGTACGCGCCACCTGTCCTGGATTCGTTTCCTGAACACGCCCCTCTATGTAGAGCCATAAGCGTATATGGGCCTATGGGAGAGATAGCGTGTCGAAAAACGACTAAGTTCGCTAAAATGCATGATGCGCATGCACGCTAGGACGCTGTTTATATGGAGCGCGTAGTTACGACCTAGATAGGATGGCACTTTTAGTGTACCGAGATGGTACCCTGTAATCCTTATTGATTGCCTGTTCCCATTAAATCTGGTATTAATCAGGACCAGAATTCTACGGGCTTTTCAAATCTATAAACCATTTCAAAATGGCTGAGTTATCCAGGGAAAACTCTTCATGATTATCTTCAAAATATTGCTGTGACGTCATAACCACATGAACGCAAGGCTTCTAGAATGTTCTAGAACGTTCGACTACGCTATTATTAGCTGCGCACTGATTGGCTCTTGCTCGAACGATGATTGGATGAAGCCTGCGCCTGTGACGTCCTGAGGAGTATAAAAGGAGAAGCGATCCAGTGATCGAGAGCATCCTCAGGCAGGGGCAGAACAGGTTGGATCTGTACCAGCTACTATAAGCATGATGGACAATACGCGTCTTCCTTCGCCATGTGTCAGGTTTTTATCCCGTAGCTTGCAGTTCTCCAACCCACCGCACTAAAACAATTTTGTAACTCCTTATTTACAGGAGTAATTTGGAACTTCTGATAATTGTTCATGAACACTAACAGCTACATTCAGAACAGAAATTGAGGTGAGGCTTTAAGGCTTGAATATGTGAGTCTACAGATGTAGAGACGGGATGTTCTTTGATGGATGACTCGCCAGATCGGCCGGCCATGCCTAAAAGTGGTATTTCAATCGGCGCCACACACATATCAACTTTCGACCGCAGCAAGTAAACTCTGCCCGGTGCATCTTCAGAGCTGGTTGACGTACCCAGCACTGTGAAGCTTTGTTTTGTATCCTCGTTTGCCTCTGACAACCCCCGCTAGTGACGGGTTATTTACACCTTCCATCTGTGCCATCGGTGTACGGGAACTTTCTTCACCACGTAGTACTATCATATCTTTTACTGACTGCTCGTTAGACATTCTATTAGGCCCACAGCACTAAGCGATGTACTCCTCCCGCCATGAGTGTTCTTGCGGAAGTCTTGTTTGCGGAAAACAGCTTGCGGGAACCAACCTGCGGAACTTTCCAGCTTCCGGAGAGCGCATCATTTCACGTTGACTACTGATCAACGTATCAATTTCAGTAACACGGTAGCCTAACTTAGGAATGACTACCAAATATTCACGTAACAATACTTCACCATTTAATTATTTCTCTATATAGGCTTTGTTAATAATATTGTATCCTCAATAATGCTCCCGATCACTAAAAGGAACCGTAACGGTCTTAGGACCGCTAGTTATAATTTCTGTATTTGTTGATAATTATTCTCATTTTCCTCAATGCGATGCTAACCGCACTATAGTAGGTTCGTTAACCTGTACTGTTATATATATCTTGATCATTTGACACCGTATTGATTGTTCTGGTTAGATTATGTATATATATGGCCAGTGGCCATCCGTTCATATGTTTTGTTTATTCATAGAAAATATAGGTCTGCAGTGCACCTAGGAAACACTGTACAGCAACACTTATATATGCAACACTTTCTCCCACCACCAACAATTTTTCAGTGAGGTCGCTGTCCGTGCCATAACTCTGTTTATCCCGGCATGATACCGACTAAACCTTTTCTATTCAGCTCAATAGGATAAGTTCAAAATGATTAGAGACACTTTCTTCATTACATACTGTGTAATATACTCTTGTCTTCCGGTAGTGCGATAATCTAGTCCCGCACTCATGTAAGACTCATAAGTAAGATTTTGTCTCTCTTCGTGCTCCACTCAGCCTTATGGCTTCTTAGATGTTTGGATGTCCCCATCTGCACCATGGGCTGATCCGACTCTGGGAAACTATTGGGGTTTCCGAGCGGTGATGGCTAGGGTGTGGTGTCACATACACATTCCCGTGTATCTTCGGATACTTAGTAATTAGCACTTTACGCCAATGTACGAAAGCACCGCGAAAACACATGTATTGATTATTATCTTATTTACTGACAATCCTCCCGCAGCATAGTGCAAAACTGGCAACTTGTAGATAAACCTAATGACAGGTAAAACGGTTAGTTCCATAGGACCTGGTGACGGGCGAGATGTGCATTCCCACCGAATTCTGTTAAGATGTCTGGGCATGATATTTAGATCTGCCACGGCCTTGCGGGAAGGACATTTACGGTGGGAATTCGTCTCTCTTACCCCCACCATAACGATAGGAGAAATGGTCTAATAATGCTTTTGTGAAATGTAACCCATGTCTTGTAATGTTTTATGCGGTTGCGGGGTAGGATGTCCGGATTCTTATCCAGTTCAGAGATCCTGCTACGTAACATGTATGAGCACTGTCTCTAGTATTGATGTCTTGGGGCATCTGTTCTCCGGGACAGCCATGTCTAATAGCTAGGTAGATATCAGCCAGTCGTGGCCTAAACTAATTCTCGTTCTAAAAACAACTAAAAGGAATTAAATTAAGCAAAGCAGAAGGCCCGCAGAAATAAAGCGGAAACTACTAATACAGCAAACCAAGAACTACATAAGACAGTGACAAGGTAATCCATTGGGAATCCTCCGTCCCGTCTTCACGTAAAGCAGTGCACATCCCTATAGTCATAATCTCACTAGGTATGGTCTTTTCTTTCTAAAGCATTTTTGATTGAAATATTAGGGTAGCCCCATTTTTACGTACCTTTCTTCTTCCGCTTTAAGCAGTGGCGACACCTTCCCGAGATGGAGGCCCATGCGAGGCACCTGCCTCTCACAAGGATTCAGCGGCGACGGTCCATGCCAGAATAATACTCCTCACCCAAAACCTGCATTAGGAGTAGTGCCCGCGTGAGGCACATCACTTTTCGTCTGAGATAACCTTCTTCCTTTCAGCTTAGATGTATAATAACTTATATTAAGTTAACTAGTTATGTTTCGTGTATGGGAGCCTCCCTTGTGGGGATACCTCTGTGGACTTACGAGTCTGTGTGGTACCTCCGGGAGCCCCATGTTTAAAAGTTCATCTACCTGTCTCTATGTCTCGTATTTTCATATGCTCTTATTGTAGTTTTATCTAGCATATTTTTAATTGTTTAGGTAAACTCATTGTATAGACTTATATTTTTAGGTCACCAAATCAAATCTTGTAAGTCTATAGATCACGAAATTGCTGTGGACAGGCATACTGGTGACACAAACTTGTGGGATGAGACCGTTGTGTTTAACATTCGCGACGATGGTCGCACGGCCCCACCGGAACGATTGAGTTCCACCGGCCTTAGTAGCTGGTTTTTGTTTCCCGCAGGGCAGTCTCGTACAATGTCCATCACCCTGAGACCAGATGCTAACCAGCGTCATCACTCGTCATGCACTTGCGGCGCGGCGAGTCGAGATGATACACTGGAACGGCCTGACACTACCCGGCAATCTACAAGTGGTGACCGATGTGGGGCTCGAAGAACATCAGTAAAGTGCAGTGAACTCACACCCACACCATATAGTGAGCTTACTTCAATACCATCTCCGTTTAGCGAGGACTCCTTCGATCAAAAGGTAGCCTCATATGACGGATTTTCAGCACACATGCTCACCGACTATGCCAGAGATTCAGCGGAATCAACAACTCTGCATTATAACCTGTTTTCGCCTCTTAGCAATGGCACCTTTCGAGATGCCTCACAGGCGGGAACAGAATTCAGAACCATATTAGACATCCGCGACAGGCCAACACCAACAGGGCCAAATCGTGGATGACTCCGACAAAGACCGGAGTACAGGCATATCTACAGCCCTTCAGACTACTATCATTCACCCGTGTCATCTACGGAAACTGTACAGCCAAGTGATAATCCACAACATAGACAACCTCCTGCACCGCCCCCTTCCAGCGAAACGCTATACTCAAGGGGATTACTGTGGCAATATCGGGAGGAATCGGCACCACCAATTCGCCGGTATATCAGTTCTTCTTCTTTTCGTTCGCTGATCATACCACAAGTCCTGTAAGTGACTATCGACATGATCATAAGTGTTAAGTGCGTGGATCCATGGTTTATTAGAGTGCGCCGTGTGGCCTGGATCCCCCGTCTTCAGCACTCGAGGTTTCTGTTAGGGTTACCTCACCCTTACCTCCTTTAGTCGCCTCTTACGACATGCAGAGGATACGGAAGATGTATTCTAAGCCCCACCTACAGGGCAAACCAGTATATCAGTCATGCGACACATCACGACCGTCAGCCGACAGCACCACCGCCATATGAGGAATGCCAGTCCTCACCTCGGGAGGAACGACAGCGCAATCTTCACAACAATCCGCCTTCCGTCCATAGACCCATGCTGGTCTATGGCTCTACAAACGGGACTGACTCATTAAATTGGAGTACGCATGTCCTGGCTCCTCGACATCGGTTTCGATGAGAAACACTGACACAACCACCATCTGCACTACGACCAACCTCAGTACAATCCTCAACTTCCCAGATACCCACACCACCCAGATTTCAACCACTGCATTCTTCCCGCGGTCTTGGCTGAGTCATCCTCCCTCCCGAATTTAGTGAGGAGAATGACTGGACCAATTATAAGATACAGTTCGAGATCATAAGTCGAACTAACCACTGGGACAATCGACAAATGGGTGAATAGCTCGCCGCAAAACTTTCCGGAAAAGCCCTTGTAGATCTGGGAACGGATTACACACCCACCTACACACAGTTGGAATGAGCACTCACGGACCGATTTGGTGACACAGCCGTCGGAGAAACCAGTCGTCTTCAACTTTAAATCTTCGACGACACGCAGGAGAAACTCTTCCTGAGTTAGCTAGACAGATTAGGAGGCTAGTCACCCACGCCTATCCGAGCACCAATACGGAGGGCGTGATTCATTTGCATCTCGACACCTTCATCGATGCATTAATCAGTGACCCCGCCCTGAAAGAAAAATTGTTTCTCGGCAACCATGGAAGTTTGGCCCAGTTAACGGCAACCGCGGTACGTATTGATAACTTTCTGGAGTGGGAAAAGAATAACCGACGCCAACTCCATCCTATCAACGAGATAGAGGGTGCAGCTATCGCCCCGCCCACTAGTTCTCCCCCCCAGATCATCAACACGAAATACACAGACACCACCACCATCGGATGTGCAGAATTCCAATCAAAATCTAGCGCCTGGAGGAAGGGGCCATGCCCGTAGAGGAGGGTACAATGGATCCCCCGGGTGCGGGAACCAGCGAAATAACAACAACAACGGCAACATGAGAGAGTGGATAGAAGAGATTAACAAACAAATCTCCGCACTCACTAATTTGGTTACAACACTTAGCACCAGCCTCGCCACCACCCAGTTTAGGACAGCAAACACCACCAACACCGCACCGCCACCGCACATCTGTTTCAGATGCGGTCAGCCAGGACATCGGAGGGAGCGGTGTCCTAACCAACCTCCCTCTACAACACCTGCTCCAGACTATAGCACGCCGCAACCGGAGAAACAGTCAAACTCCTAAGGGCACTGAATCACACAGAGCCACTTCGGTGCCCGTATCCGCCTCCCGGCTCAACTGCGGCTATCACGCAACAACGGTCAGTGGATAACCATTATCCACAGAAATCAGCTTTCACACCAACACCAAAATGCACGGCTTCACATATGGCAGTGCCTACGATGCCTCCCCCATCCGCAGCAAGGACATCCCCCTCTTTTTCCGCAGACGACAAACCTTCTTTCCTATGTAAAACGGCAGTGGTAGGTTGTAGCACCTCCGCTGAGACAACGTTTTTGAAAGCACCACATCCCGCCACCAAGGCACTAGATTCTCGGTGCCCTCTGGTGGTATGCAGAACATCACCCCCCCCCCCCGCATCTTCCGCATCCACAGACAGTAGCGATTCAGGAGAGACGATTCACTCCACCTCATGGATCCACAAGCGCCGGCATAAACTGAGGAACGCACGTCCTTGGTGTCATCGTTGTTTCTTCTGCGCTTCAGCAAAGCATCCTATGAAGCATTGTAGGAAACGGCTTGCACAGGTAGAGCTTATCCGTCATCCCATACATGCCGCCATCTACACTAATACAGCCTACCACGAAACAGCAACAACAACACCACCATTGCTACCCACAGCTCCGTCTTCACCACCATCTTCACACCAGTGGCGACGACGGCTGGCCCTTTTCTCACTCAGCCGTCCACAAGCATACAAGAAGCAATACGGAAACAGTCAGAATATATACAGAGTGATGCTGTTCCAATACCATTATCAAGGACCGCAGCATTGGAAACTTTTCCGCAGGTACATCGCAAAGTAATCTACAAATGTGCCTGTCTGTTTAGTGGCATTTCCACAAGTGCCACCGTCGACACCGGTGCTTCTATCACAGTATTTAACCAGCGCTTATATGAGAGCATTCGACCTCATAAGAAGCCTCCCCTTAAGCCCACAAATATTTACCTACAGGCGGCTACAGGAGCCGATGTACCCGTAGTCGGTGTAGTTAATCTAGTCATCCAAATAGAGGAAATGCAATTCATTCAGAGAGTTGTCATCGCCTCTATTCATAACGATGCCCTAGTTGGCTCTGATTTCCTCAGTGCCAGCGAAGCCATCATACACTGCAGACAACAGGAACTCGACATACACGGCCGACGAATACCTCTCGGACCAGCGTCGTCATTGTACGACATGTGTGCGGTAATATTATCGAGTACCGCCACAGTTGAGCCGGGACAGGAACAGATCTTATGGGCCACCGCACCACAGTTAGGAATCAACACACACATCGCCATGCTGGAGCCCGACCCTGATTATATGATCGCCTCACTATGCGCAAGTCCCCGCATAATAGTGGACACCACTAATAAGGAAAAAATACCTTTTAGAGTGTTCAACGGTACCGCAGATCCCATCACTCTGGAACCCGGAGTAAGCTGCGGCCATTTAGTGGACATAATCCCATTAGAATCACCTGCGCTTTCTGACACACCGCAAATTACTGATGGTTTACCCGAACATTTACACGATTTATATCTACGTGCCACCGTTGGGTTACTGCAATCACAAAAACGAGAAATTCGGAAACTACTACATAAATATCGTGCTAGTTTTTCCTCTGGCGACATGGATCTTGGAGAAAACTCATCTCGTAAGACACACCATCGATACAAGCAATAATTGCCCTGTACGACAACCGGTACGGCGTCTTCCCATTTACAAGGAAGCGGAAGCACACCAACAAGTGAAATATATGTTGCGGACTGGTATTATTGAACCCTCAGCATCTCCATGGGCTAGCCCTATAGTGCTAGCAGGCAAAAAGGACGGAACCGCCGCCTTAATGATCTTAGCATTGAAGACGCTTATCCGTTACCACAGATAGACCAGGCCTTGGATTCCTTGTCCGGAGCCAAGTGGTTTTGTTCCAGGTAGCGGTTACTGGCAAGTAGCCATGGATGGAGCTGATATGGAAAAGACGGCATTCGTTCGTAGGGGCGGCCGTTTCCAATTCTGCAAGATGCCCTATGGGTTGTGCAACACTCCCGGAACTTTTGAACGACTCATTGAGCCGGTATTGACTACCCTGCAATGGGAGATCTGTCTCTGTTACATCGATGACGTAATAGTCTTTGGACCTACGTTTGAGCAAACTTTAATAAATTTGGACACCGTGCTTTCAAGATTCCCCACGGCCAATTTGAAACTCAAACCAAAGAAATGTCATCTCTTCAGACAGAGCATTGAGTTCCTGGGACACGTTATATCCGGTGATGGAGTGGCTACTCGGCCATCGAAAACTAAGGCAGTAGCAGAGTCGCCTCGGCCCTCTTCAGTTACGGAGACATGGAGTTTCCTTGGCCTATGCCAGTACTATCGCTGTTACATCTGACATTTCAGCGAGATTGCTTCACCCCTCTACAAGATCACCAAGAAAGATCGACCATTTGAGTGGACGAGTGAGTGTGAAGGCTCTTTCAGGGCACTGAAGGAACACTTGACGACCGCCCCAATTCTTGCTCATCCTAATCCAAACCTCGATTTCATCTTAGACACTGACGTGTCAGCTTTTGCTATAGGTGCGGTTCTATCTCTGGTCACCGAAGATGGAACAGAGCAGGTGTTGGGTTACGGTTCACGTACTTTGAATAAAACAGAGAGAAGATATGCAACCACTAAGCGAGAACTATTGGCGGCAGTCCATTTCGTTAAGTATTATAAGCAATTTCTTTTTTGGGCGCCCTTTTACACTCCATACAGACCATGCCTCGCTACGGTGGCTCAGGAACTTAAAAAATCTGGAGGGCCAGGTAGCGAGATGGCAGGAATCCCTGCAGGCCTATAACTTTAACGTTGTTCACCATCACGGCAAATTGCATGAATTATGCCGATGTCCATCGCAGAATCGGCGCGGAGGCTGAAACCGTAGAGGCCGCCACTGTGACACAGTCAACACAGCCATCTCTGGAATTCCCCGAATTGCGATGCGCAGAGTGGAATCCGGAGATAATCGCACACCACCAAACAACAGACGTGAAGACACGGAACATATACGCGTGGATTCAGGAGGGGGTACGTCCTCCTAAGGAATCAGTAAACCCTTATCCACCACAGCAAACCATTATTACCAACGGTTCGAAGAATTTCAATTAATAAATAATGTTCCATACATTAATAACCGTTTGGTAGTTCCAGAAAGTTATCGTGAACTCATATTAAAACAACTACATGATAACGCCGGACATCTGGCCATGTAAAGGACTGTTGCCCGTATCGAACTGAGATTCCACTGGATCGGGATTCACGACAGTGTCAAGGCATAGGTTGCCAAATGTATCCCATGCCAACACCATATTGCACAATCTCAAATTATGATTGTTGGTGCACCGTGGGAGCGAGTGGCTATCGACGTGCCAAGACTCTTGAATACGATGGATGATGGAAATAAATACATCCTCGTGTTACAAGATTATTTTACGAAGTGGGTAGAAGCATTTGCTCTGGCAGACCAAGAGGCATCCACCGTAGTGGAGGTCTTGGCCAGCAATGTGTTCTGCCGCTTTGGTATGCCTTATGAGTTGCACTCCGATCAAGGAAGTAATTTTGAGAGCCGGCTCATATCAGAGCTTTGCAAATTTTTCCATATCGTCAAAACAAAGACAACTCCATACCACCCCCGGAGTGACTGGATGGTAGAGAGATTCAACAGAACTCTCATGGAGATGCTTACCAAGGAAACACGCCTTGATTGTAGAGACTGGGATCTACGGCTCCCGTATGTACTCGTGGCTTACCGCACTTCAGAACATTCCAGCATTGGCTACACCACTGCTCGGTTAATGTTAGGCCATGAATTAGCCTTACCCCTGGATCTGGCCATGCCACGAATACCAGGAGAGAAAAATTCATCATCTCTATATGTCGAACTCTTGTGGCAAAGGATAGAACAAGCCCATGAGTTAGTGAGAGAAACACTATCCACTGCACACCGGCGGCAAAAGACATGGCACAACTGGAGAGTACATGGAGATCCATATGAAGCAGGAAGAATGGTTTGGGTACACGATTCATGATGATCTGCAAACATGCCAAGTAAACTGAGTCACCAGTGGAATGGCCCCTATGTGGTAGTAGGTAAGACGTCGGACGTGATCTACCGCATCCGTGCTTCAGATGGCCTGACCTCAGTCATCCACTTCAATCGACTTAAACCATGTGTCAGTGACGACCCAGCACCAGAGCTCGGACTGGGAGTTTCTCATGACACCGGTACCCAGACAGATATTTCTACGGAAATTAGTATTCCCACAGTTAGCGCAGAGCACTGCGGTGCTGGTTCAGCCCCAGTTCTACCAAGCCAGAACATGGATGAACAGGCAGATAACGCTGACGACGATGACGAGATACGTACTCGCCCTCTCCCTCCTCAGCACGGGTCTACACTATCTGGGAAGTCGTATCTGAAGAATTTCGTGTTTGTTTTGTCCAAGGGACCGGATGGAAAAGTTGTTCTTCCGATCTCTTCGAATTCCTACCCACTTCATGCTATGCCCCCCATCATAGAGTTACCACAAGCGGAAGCTGAGGGGGACCCAAGCCATGCTTCCTGTGGGGTGGAACATGTGGTGAATAGCATGCAAGTAAAGAGGCTGGATGAAGCCCTGGCATGTCTAGAACCACAGAACCGTACAACAAGGTGTACCCGACCAATTCCCGAAATCGCGAAACCACAACCCCCCCCCCCCCAAGGGACACCCTCTCCAGTAGTCCCACCACCGTCATCACTCCAATTCACGTCCCTTATCTACACACCACATTCGGACATCACCAGCCCAGTCCATTTCACACTCCACTCGTCGTCTGTTGACTGTCAATCTTCAGATATGAGAGAGACTGCTGCAACAGAGGAGGTAGCATCCCGCACCGCACCGACCAACGTTACCTCCCGCGGTGGGCAGGGAAGCAGCCTGTTCAGCAGACTCTCGGCTCGAATTTTCCCAGTGTCTAAAAATTATGACAGGACACCAACGGTCGTGTAAAGGGAGATGACCACATCCCCCTATCCAAAGGCCACCCCATCCATTTGGCCTACCATACTCCCCCATGAGCAGTCAGGAGATCACACAACAGACAGAACATCAACACCTACAAGAACACAATTGCCTTCAAGACTGGATGCGCCAATTCATCATTGCGCGTACATCACATACTTGCTCGGTTATACTCAGCATAATGGAGACATTCAACATTGGCAACAACAGCATTTAGCAGCACCTACCGGTCTTAATTAATTGCCGGTAGAGACATAAATATTCCCGCAACAAATTCCTCCCACACAAATTGCGGGAGAAATAATATCTCTCGCAGACTACACCTCCCACAAATAACAACAGACTTGGCATTCACCAGCGTGGAAAACTGGAATTCGCCCACTTTGCTTATAACATCGGCATCATACAGCAGCCCGGACACCCCGACAACAGCATTATCATCAACAGACAGCAGCCAACAAATCTCCTCCCGCACACACCATCTTATCCAGTTACGGGAGAACTGATCATATGGATATCAGGAGTGCACTACAGCCATCTACAGTACGCATCACGGGAGGACGTTTGTCCAGCGATCCTCCCACTTTCCCTTTTTCCTGACGTCGTACGGAAACAGCTAAACTACATACTTCATCTACACGTAATAACAGTCAATATTATTAAGAGAGCAAGATGCCCGCATTGTCGTCAGTCACTAGTAGGATTTTCGTACCAAAAAGTTGAATTCGACACCAGAGAGGGATAGGCTCCTCGAAGGAGTGTCGAAAACAGGTGGCCGTGGGCCCGCGAGGGTTCGAGGGCACATAAATCTTCAACTATAGTGCAGAGGAGATACTGAAGGCCTCCGTGTCTAATGAAGGATGAATTAACATCCTACTGTGGTACCGTCTAGTCACGTATTGTTCGGGCTACCAAGATTTTTGGTTCATCCGATCTCGCTAAGTGGACATATGTGGTAGGAGGCGACAAACCTCACCCAGGGCAATCCGAGTCTCTGGCGGAATCGGTAGCAACGCTGGAGATGCCCTGCAGGCAAGGCTGGGGGAAATGGTCAAAGTTTGTATTCTGTTGGCAGATAGGTATGGATCAGACCGTCGGTTGCCCCTGAGCGTGAGTTCAGATGGTGATCGCTATCGACTTGGTCGCCGGCAGGTCACCTTGATCATGTTAGTTCATCAACCCGTTACTGGTTATGAGTGGTCAAGATGGCTCAATGTACAGTCAGGCCATGGCAAGCATTCATATTGCGAGTCATGCCTCCTGTGATCAGAGGTCATGAAAAGTAATTCTTTGGGAAGCAGGTGGGTATGTGCGTGAGATGGTGTAACCTGTCACTTGCCAGACGAGTGGAGCAGTCTGGCGCCAAGGTACCCGTGGGAGTGGATGATCTGTCTAAGTACGATCTGCACAGGGCCTCTTAGCTAAAATGACGTCAAAGTATGATCTACGCGAGGGCCTTAGCTGCGATGCGTCTAGCGGACATCGCCTCCGTGGTACGGTCTATGCGGGGCTATGGGCCTTGCCAAGATGACCCTATTGGCACCCAGTACTGTGTTCGCTCGGCTCCGGAGTCGTCAGTGTGCACCTTGACTCTGTCCCGGATAATGGTCCCATAACTTGGGCAGGTCTTTATCTCAGGCATATACGAAAAGGTACCTAGCCTAGGCTGCATCCTGTGCGGGGAACTGGGTGGCCGTCCGGCGTGGCGGGGACAGTGAACCAAACCAGGAAGGCCAAGGGGTACAAGTGAATGGATTGATCAAAGTTACGATAACTCTGTCCCGCCCACGGGCTCGGCCATTACAGAGTGAAATACACTCATGGTTTGATAAAGTTGACATTCACGCCACCTCTCCCTCCCATCTCCCTCACCTGGCGGCCATAAACACGTCACCTTCACCACAGCACAAGTACCATCCACAGAAAACCAGTTACACGTATCAGATTCAAATCACCAACATGACAGAAACATAGACACTCAGGTTGACTGTATTCACAATCTCCGAACAACGGCATTGTAATTGTAATAACTGTGTCACACATTTTTGTGAGTTGTACTGTAATTTAACCATTATTAAAATGGTACTAATGTGTTTGGTCTAGGTCGGGACAGGAGCTAGTTCTACCCATTGAGGAGAATGCTTGGCCAGCCCTCCCGCTCGGAAAACACAGCTATCTTGACAGGGTCAGTAACATTGATCTACCGCATGAATAGAACTGCTTAAACCACACATCAAAATTACTTACAACTTCACTGTTAAATTTTTGATTAAAAGCACAACTGCTCTACCGTGCTCCAAATCATTAGCGCACGGGCCGGTAAAGCGGCATCAAAAATCTGACAGTAAAGTTACAAAGAGAATTTCAAAAATTCTCTTCCTTGCGTTCCAGTCTATAATCAACATGGGCTGAAAACTACCTATTACAGACACCTACTAAGACGCATGTTAAAGAACTCGCGCAAATACAGGACATTATAAAGATCTTGATGTAACATATATATTTCTATCTCTCGCCTCTACAATAGACTACAACTCAGCAACAGCATTTTTGCCATCGCCATAGACAGCATACACGTTTCTGATCAACTAGGTGCTTTTTAGAGCCACGTGATATTTACTGCTATTTCCAGTAAGTTGGATCAAATGCTTTAAACAAAAGAGCCGCCCAAAAACGCGACTACCACAGCGTGAAGGAGGAGTGGCGAGGGTGAGTCCGGGAGATTACAGCTGATATCACCTGGCTCCCACACACCCCATCGGGCGCTCCAGCCTAAAATCAAATGGGCAAGTTTATAAGCATCCAACCTGAAGAACTGCCTCACACTAATTAAAAGGTGAGGCTCCACCAAGAAAAAATAGTACCACGTTTTCATGTTGATCGGAGGCTGTTAAATGTGCGAAATAAAGACAGGTTTAACGAGCCATTCTTCCTATAATTAAAAGTACTCCCTTTATATGGGAGGAATTAATCCTAGGACGTCCAGGCCGGAAAACGAGGAAACATTCATATAAGGATGACCGAATCACCTGTTAAAACTTTTAGGTGTGGTCATCCGCCGCCTGTGACGTCACCAAATAGTATAAAACGAGGAAGCGCGCTCTGAAACTTTGTCTTCCCATCAAAACTCGACACCGGGGAAGAACATAGCATTAGGCTTCTTTCGTGTCGCAAACAAAATTCTGCTGTTTTTCTTCTTATTCTTTTGTTATTATATTTGGCCTGGAAAGTATAAACCATGAAGAGATAGGGCATTAGGTTTTGAATAAGGTTCCCGCAACTAACTACCATGCGGGAACGAGATGTCACTCCTTGAAGATTTAGCATTGTCGGATTCATCTGAAGAAGAATCAGTACCAGTTCCAAAGCGGTTCCCGTGTAACTCATTGTTAGCTAGCGGAGAGCCATGTACCAGAACTTTCCCTAGGAAATCCGACCGCACCCTTCATGTTAATAAGGATCATCTTTTCCAGTCAGCCTTTTGTGTGACGTGCCACTATCTCTACACCGCTACTCGCTACGGGGTGACACACACGCTCCGTTATCATCATCGTGTATTGGAAGTGATGTTAGTTCCTGGGGAAGAGAATGAGGATCATGCGTTTTAGCCACCCATTTCGAATCTCGGCTCCCGGTTAAAGTTCTCCCGACCGAGAAAATGGCCCGCATGAAGAACACTACTCGTAGATATCCCGTGAGCCATCATCTTCCTGCGGCTACAGTAAGCAATTTACTGGCAGCCAGACGTGAAATCCTGCCCACAGCTGCGACTGGAAGTGTTATGCCAGTACCTGTCACTTCATCCACACCGGTCCTGAAGCAGAGTAAGAAGCGAAAATCTCCCGCAGAATCCAGTTCGACAGCACCCGCATCGGTTATTAGCCATCTGGCTACGGTCACTACACCCGCCACCATAGTATCTCAAACAGTGTTAGCCAGTCAACCGAATTCAGTGGTAATTACGACACCTGCGGAAATAGACATTCCATGTTACCCGCAGTCTCCATCTCCACCCGAACTTTCCATAGACGAAGGACCAGGACCGTCGCAGCCTGTGACAATAAGTGTACCTCCGACCCGTGTTATTCAGCATCCGCCTCCTCGCCTTTCTGACCATGCAATCAGAAAGGGAACCACGCCGGAACGTCCATATGCGGGAAAGATACGGATCGCCCACACACAGAATATCCAGGCCATGTCTAGCATCACCGCAAGTCGTCTATTAAAGCATGCCATGTTTCGGAAGATGTCGTCTCCCGCCGTATCCACTCCCGCACTACGACTTCAACCTACGGTACAGCTCGCCACTATCACCACAACAGCAACAACGACCACCATGACGGCTACAACTGCCACCATGACAGCCTCCATCAACACCGCATCAGCAACATTGGCAACCACTAGTACCACCGCTGCTTTATGGACGAATATATTGGAACCAGCGGTAACTGTGAGAAACATAATGGACCCGCATATTTCCATCACTTCGGATGTTTCAGACAGTGCCAATAATGATAATAGTGAAAGCATCTCAGCAATGACAGTGCATCCACAGCGACCCACCACTGTCAGTCGCGGGACCCAGACTCAATGGGGAAATTTTGCTGCAGGGGTGTGATCATATGTATTTCAGCAGAAATATCAATAGGTGATTCGTGGAAATGTATTAATTATTACTTTATTTTTAAAATACTTTTCTTATGTTAGATCAATTGAATCCCGTCCTTCCTAACACACAACCGCACACTTCAGTGCCCGGTTGTGTCTCACACGAAATGAGCACTGTGGATTCCGAGGTTGTAAGAACGTTGTGTGCGACGTAAAGAATAAAACATTCCACAGTGCCTACGCTGAGGCTGCCTGATAAACCAATTCTTATGTTATTATTATATATATCTTATTTTTCTTATTATTTTTCTTCCTGTCTCAGACGTCAGGACGGATATGAGGCCTGCGATAGCTTATCGTTGCGGACCCGCAATAACGGGCCGCAAATAGATATTTTATATAATGATAATGCTAAGTGATACGTGTTGCGTAACCCTTTATTTACCTGGGGTGCACAAGTAATACGGTATGATTAATAAATAAATACCTCGTAAGGGTATGTTACATGGTCTAGATATACCTTGTCTTTTTCTTATTATATTTTTATATATATTTACAAACTTAAATTGTGGTACGTTGGAGCTTGGGTGTTGTTTGCGGAGATCATGCTTACCCGCACTCAAGGAGAACACCCATGCGAGCTATTGTTTAGAATTATCTAGTAAATAAAGTTATAGCACGCACCATAATATTAGTAATAAAACAAAGAAAAGTAGATAGGCCTTGAAAAATAATTCCAGGTCAAAATTAAAAACTAAAAGTATGCCTCCCTCCTCTTGGCACCCCTATGTGCTCTGTCGCTTGACTATGCGTCTAATGCATCACTACTCCTCTCCGGCCACGCACCTACCCGGGAAGTCTATAATTCCCGCCTAGTGTACATCCGTGCGTCAATCCGCCATGCGCAATTGTTTACCATGGATGTCAAATTAGGAGGGGGTAGTGTAGTTCGGATCGACCGGTCGGATACCCCATGGATTTGTTTCCTGAACACGCCCCTCTGGGTAGAGCCATAAGCATATATGGGCCTATGGGAGAGATAGCGTGTCAAAAAACGACTAAGTTCGTTAAAACGCATGATGTGCATGCGCGCTAGAACGCTGTTTATATGGAGCATGTAGTTATGACCTAGATAGGATGGCGCTTTTAGTGTACCGAGATGATACCCTGTAATCCTTATTGATTGCCTGTTCCCGTTAAATCTGGCATTAATCAAGACCAGAATTCTACGGGCTTTTCAAATCTATAAACCATTTCAAAATCGGTTGAGAAATGGCTGAGTTATCCAGGGAAAGCTCTTCATGCTTACTTCAAAATATTGCCGTGATGTCATAACCACGTGGACACACAGCTTCTAGAATGTTCTAGAACATTCGACTGCGCTATTATTAGCTGCGCGCTGATTGGCTCTTGCTCGAACGATGATTGGATGAAGCCTGCACCTGTGATGTGCCGAGGAGCATAAAAGGAGAATCGATCCAGTGATCAAGAGCATCCTCGGCCAGGGGCTGAACAGGTTGGATCTGTACCAGCTAATGCAAGCGCGACAGACAATACGCGTCTTCCTTCGCTATGTGTCAGGTTTTTCTCCCATAGCTTGCAGTTCTCCAACCCACCGCACTAAAACAAGATTGTAACTCCCTATTTACGGGAGTAATTTGGAACTTCTGATAATTGTTCACGAATACTAACAGCTACATTCGGAACACAAATTTGCGGTGAGGCTTTACAGCCTGAATATGTGAGTCTACAGATGTAGAGACGGGATGTTCTTTGATGGATGACTCGCCGGATCTGTTGGCCACACCTAAAAGTGGTATTTCAATCGGCGCCACACACATATCGTGTCGGTTCTTTCAACTTTCGACCGCAGCAAGTAAACTCTGCCTGGTGCGTCTTCAGAGCTGGCTGACGTACCCAGCACCGTGAAGCTTTGTTTTGTATCCTCGTTTGCCTCTGACAACCCCCCCCCCCCCCCCCCGCTAGTGACGGGTTGTTTACACCTTCCATCTGTGCCATCGTTGTATGGGAACTTTCTTCACCAACTAGTACTATCGTATCTTTTACTGACTGCTCGTTAGACATTCTATTAGGCCTGCAGCACCAAGCGATGTACTCCTCCCGCCATGAGTGTTCTTGCGGAAGTCCTGTTTGCGGAAAAACAGCTTGCAGGAACGAACTTGCGGGAACTTTCCAGCTTCCGGAGAGCGCATCATTTCGTGTCGACTACGGATCAACGTTTCAATTTCAGTAACACGGTAGCCTAACCTAGGAATGACTACCAAGTATTCAAGTAACTATACTTCACCGTTTAATTATTTCTCTATATAGGCTTTGTTAATTATATTGTATCCGCAATAACGGTCCCGATGATTAAAGGAACTGTAATGGTCTTAGGACCGCTAGTTATAATTTCTGTATTTGTTGATAATTATTCTTATTTTCCTCAATGTGTTGCTAACCGCTCTATGGTAGGTTCGTTAACCATTACTGTTATATATATCTTGATCATTTGACACCATATTGATTGTTCTGGTTAGATTATGTATATATATGGCCAGTGGCCATCCGTTCATATGTTTTGTTTATTCATAGAAAATATAGGACTGCAGTGCATGTAGGAAACACTATACAGCAACACTTATATATGCAACACTTTCTCCCGCCACGATCAATTTTTCACTGAGGTCGCTGTCCATGCTATAACTCTGTTTAGCCTGGGATGCTACCGACTAAACCTTTTCTATTCAGCTCAATAGAATAGGTTCAAAATGATTAGAGACACTTTCTTCATTACATACTATTTAATATACTCTTCTCTTCTGGTAGTGCGATAATCTAGCCCCGCACTCCGGTAAGACTCATAAGTAAGATTTTGTCTCTGTCCGTGTTCCACTCAGCCTTGTGGCTTCTTAGTTGTTTGGATGTCCCCATCTGCACCATGGACTGATCCGACTCTGGGAAACTATTGGGGTTTCCGAGCGGTGATGGCTAGGGTGTGGTGTCACATACACATTCCCGTGTATCTTCGGATACTTAGTAATTAGCACTTTAAGCCAATGTAGGAAAGCAGTGCGAAAACACATGTATTATCTTATTTACTGACAATCCTCCCGCACCGCGGTGCAAAACTGGCAACTTGTATATAAACCTAATGACAGGTAAAACGATTAGTTCCATAGGACCTGGTGATGGGCGAGATGCGCATTCCCACCGAATTCTGTTAAGATATCTGGGCATGATATTTGGATCTGCCACGCCCTTGCGGGAAGGACATTTACGGTGGGAATTCGTCTCTCTTACCCCCACCATAACGATAGGAGAAATGGTCTAATAATGCTTTGTGAAATGTAACCCATGTCTTGTAATGTTTTATGTGGTTGCGGGGTGGGATGTCCGGATTCTTATCCAGTTCGGAGATCCTGCTACATAACATGTATGAGCGCTGTCTCTAGTATTGATGTCTTGGGGAATCTGTTCTAAGTGACAGCCGTGTCTAATAGCTACGTAGATATCAGCCAGTCGTGGCCTAAACTAATTCTCGTTCTAAAAACAACTAAAAGGAATTAAGCAAAGCAGAAGGCCCTAAAAAATAAAGCGGCAACTACTAATACAGCAAACCAAGAACTACATAAGACGGTAATAAGGGAATCCATTGGGAATCCTCCGTCCCATCTTCACGTAATGCAGTGCGCATCCCTATAGTCATAAACTCACTAGGTATGGTCTTTTCTTTCTAAAGCATTTTTGATTGAAATATTAGGGTAGGCCCATTTTTACCTCCCTTTCTTCTTCCGCTTTAAGCAGTGGCGATACCTTCCCGAGACGGAGGCCCGCATGAGGCACCTGCCTCTCGCAAGGATTCAGCGACGACGGTCCATGCCAGAATAATACTCCTCACCCAAAACTTGCATTAGGAGTAGTGCCCGCGTGAGGCACATCACTTTTCGTCTGAGATAACCTTCTTCCTTTCAGCTTAGAGGTATTATAACTTATATTAAGTTAACTAGTTAAGTCTTGTGTACGGGAGCCTCCCTTGCGGGGATACCTCTGCGGACCTACGAGTCTGTGTGGCACCTCCGGGAGCCCCATGTTTAAAAGTTCATCTACCTGTCTCTATGTCTCGTATTTTCGTATGCTCTTATTGTAGTTTTATCTAGCATATTTTTAATTGTTTAGGTAAACTCATTGTATAGACTTATATTTTTAGGTCACCAAATCAAATCTTGTACGTCTATAGATCACGAAATTGCTATGGACAGGCATACTGGTGACACAAACTAGTGGGATGAGACTGTTGTGTTTAACGTTCATGACGATGGTCGCACAGCCCACCGAAACGATTGAGTTCCACCGGCCTTAGGAGTCGTTTTTTGTTTCCCGCAGGGCAGTCTCGTACAAGGTCCGTCACCCCGAGACTGGATGCTAACCAGCGTCATCACTCGTCGTGCACTTGCGGCGCGGCGAGTCGACATGATACACCAGAACGGCCCGACACTACCCGGCGAGCTACAGGAATAAGAAAGATACACACACGCGAAAAAATACTAACATTAATACAAAGACATAACTAAAACTAGCATACTCAATACATACTAGATCTAGAAAACACACTAAACAACTATCGTTACATAATGACATGAGATCTAAAAAGGATTGGTAGATTATTTTTATAGAAGTCTCTGAGGACGAAGTATAGTTGGAGCTTTCCTATATCTTCAAGCTTTACTAGTTTTTCTGTTTTAAAAACATTTTGACCCGCTGTTTGTTGTGAAAATATCTTTTTAGCATTTTTCTGAAGTGTCTTTAATTTTTATAGTTTTGATGAGTAAGTGTTAGTCCAAAATATTGTTGCAGTATTTGATTTGCTGTAATATCGTGCTATATAGTGTTTTTATAAGGTGCTTTAGTAAGTAGCTTTTTAGTCGCCGCATAATACCAATGTTCTTTGCAACCTTTGACGTTACAATTTGTATATGTTTCTCCCATGTGAGTTTCTTGTCCAAATAGACACCTAAGAATTTAGCAAATTGTGCCTCACATATTTCTTGATTATCTACATAAATTTTAGCGAGATCAGTACTTTTCATTTTTTTATTTGTGAATAAGATGTAATTTGTTTTTACAACATTGAGCGATAATGTGTTAACTTTAATCCAATGAATTACTTTTTCTATTTCTTCATTTATATTTTTGTATAAAGTATTAATGTTTTTATGGCTGCAAAAAGCATTGGTATCGTCTGCAAAGAGAATTAATGACAAGTGTTTGCAAACATTTGGTAGGTCATTCATATAGAGTAAGAACAACAGTGGGCCAAGAATTGAACCCTGAGGAACACTAGAGACTATTTCTTCACTCTTAGATAGGACTCTATTATACTGGACATATTGTGTTCTACTGGATAGGTAGCTTTTTATCCAGTCCAGTGCAATGCCTCGTATTCCGTAGTTTGGGAGTTTTTAAATTAAAATGTTATGGTCTATTGTATCGTATGCTTTAGATAAATCTATAAAAATTCCAACAATATGTTCTTTTTTGTCCAATGTATTTACTATCTTTTCCATCATATCCATAAGAGCTAACATTGTGGAGTGTTTTTCCAGAACCCAGTATTGTGACTGGTAAAGGATAGAGTTTTTATTTAAGTAATTGGTTAGCCTGTTATAAGAGCTTCGAGAACAGTGGTAGTACTGAGACTGGCCGATAGTTAGTGAAGTCAGAGGCATCTTTTGCTTTGTAAATTGGGGTTACACATGCAGTTTTGAGTCATGATGGAAAGATGCCTTGTATTAGTGATAGGTTGCAAATGTGATTTAGTGGAGTCATTATATCGTGCATGCAATTTTTACATACCGCCCACTTAAGTTATCAATTCCTGCACTTTTGTTAGGATTAATTTGCATTAGTATCTTTGACCTCTCCTCTGGGTCTGTAGGGTTTAGAAAGATTGAGGATTGATAATTGCCTGACAGATAATCTCGCATGCTAGGATTTGCATTGGTGTTAATTTTCTTGGATAGTTCTGGGCCAATGTTAATAAAATATTCATTAAACTTGTCAGCAATTTCTTGATTATCAGTAATGACTTTGTTGTTGTATACAAATTTGGATCCTTCTGTTTTACAGTTCTGTTTATTCAGCAGTGTCTTTATCAGTTTCCAAGTCTTCTTTATATCATTTTATGCTCTGTGAATTGACTTTGGAAGTAATTTGTTTTTGCATTTCGCAGAATTTGATTTAATTTGTTTCGATATTTCTTAAATTGCTTTTCATTGAATTTAGTAGGAAATTTGATATAATTTAGGTATAGACTGTTTTTCTTATGGCAGGAAGTGATCAAACCCCGCATCAGCTAAGGTTTAGTCGGGTTAGTTTTGAATCTTTTAATGGGTTTGAGTGGGAAACAGTGCTCATAGATGTCTGTGCCTAAAGAGTGGAACACGTTGTAGGCATCTTCGCATGAATCACATTGGATTATGTTGCTCCAATCAATTGTGGCCATTTTGCTTTTGAATTAATCAATATTTTCTTTCCTAAAATCTCTGCTTGTTATGGTTTCTTTCTTGGTGGCTTTTTGCCTCATTTTATTTCGTTCAATATAATATATCGGCAGATGGTCCGAGACATCTGTAATGAAAACTCCCTGGAGGTTTTTACAATCTGCCGGACAATTTGCGAAGATGTTGATGATGAGAGAAGCTTTGTATTCAGTAATTCTTGTTGGTGTCGTGATTAATGGGTAGAAACTGAATGTGTTCAGCAAATTTATGAAATTTTGGGTGTAGAAACAGTTTTCTTTCAAAAGGTCAATGTTATAATCACCCATAAGGTATCCAATTTTGTTCTGATTTTGTATGGATTGTAGAAATTTTTTTTATGTTTCAATGAATTTCTCATTTTTGCTTCCTGGAGGTTTATAAATTACACCAACAACTTTATTTTTTCCGTTATCTGAAGTAGTTTCGACGAAAATAGTTTCAATGTAGTCTTCTATCATTGACAAGTCTTTTGTATTGTGTACTGCACATTTTC
The DNA here is from genome assembly GCA_034401795.1 of Chaetoderma sp. LZ-2023a. Taxonomy (NCBI): domain Eukaryota; kingdom Metazoa; phylum Mollusca; class Caudofoveata; order Chaetodermatida; family Chaetodermatidae; genus Chaetoderma; species Chaetoderma sp. LZ-2023a. Next base: position 134,217,974 of record CM067370.1, on the reverse strand, counting down.
TTTTACGTAGATGCCTACTCCACCTCCAGTTTTAGTAGATCTGTGATTTCAACAAAAGTGTAATTAGGGATATTAATTAGATTAACTGGTGAGATTGGTTTCAGCCATGTCTCAGAGATACCTATAATGTTAAATTCATTAGAGTTAGTGTCAAGGAAAGTTGTTAGTTTGTCGATGTTCCTCAGGAGTGATCGAATATTGAGATGTAGGAGTGAAAATGACAAAGTTTCTGTAATTTTGACAATTAGATCGTTGAATTCTTTTGGCTAGACATATTCGCAGTCTGGTGATGGTAATTTGACTTCTTCATTGTCATAGTCGTTATCCAGTATACTTGGTTGGTAGAATGCGTTTAGTTTAAATGGGTTAAAGACTGCATCAAGCAGGAGATTACAATTCATGTGATCATGATCACTGTTTAGATCATGGATTTTTAACATGAAGTCTGATTGATCATTGAAGTGATTCAAGGGGAACAACTCTCTATTGCATGTAATACACCACCATGGGTCATATGCATCCTCTAGGACTCTGTAGTCACACAGCGTGAGCTTAGAACAAGTTAGATGCATACAGTTATCACATAGGTCACATTTGATGGCATATTGATTTCTTTTTACTGGTTTCTTGCGCGATGAACAGGGAAACTTAATGAGCATGTGGCAGGGGTGGGAAGTAAGTTACCAATAGTGTTCTAGACTGCAGTTCTGTTATCTTTTTTTCCACTGGTGCAAGTGGCTACCTGAATAAAAAGGATCCGCCTCAAAATGGCTTTTTCTTTAAATGATATGACAGTTGATTAATTATTTGGTAATTATAGATATAAATGAATCCATAATATATTGAATATGTCATTAAACATGTTGAAAATGGTTAAGAAAAGGTATGTAGATTTCTAAGAAACAACAGGGTATATATACATGCATAAACGTAAATCAGTGATGAAAAGAATTGTTATATTATGCCACAACTAAAGGTCATTCAGTAGACAGCTAAAGGAGACATAATAAAACAAGCATTCTGTAAGTATTGTATATGTCCCATACCGGGTGAGATAAATCTGCAATTTTGAAGCAATGTCTGTGAAACATGAACTTGATCTGTAACTATTCATCCTAAAGCAATAGTTTTAGTCGACTATGTCGAAGCATCTCTGAAAAAACTTCTGGAGGACTGATATTTTCGTATTTCATAAGTCAAAAAAAGGGGATAACTCTGTCAGATTGTGACGAAACCTGTGAAATGCGAACTTGATCTTTAACTACTCATACTAAAGTACTATGTAACAAGTTTCAGTTGGATATATTAGAGCATCGTGGTGAAAAAGCCCGCAGATGGGGCAGACAGAGAGCAGACCTATAGCAGAGAACATGAGTTGCAGCAATATTCAGAAATATGCAGAAGCAGGTTTACATACATATATGCTACATACAGTGGCAAATAATATATATTTATCAGTACTAGCATCAAAAAAGGAAAAATAGATATCGACAAGTGAAAAAATAAAAAATGGAGATCGTTGAAAAAAGCAAGAGGCTGGATAAGTCATGGAGATTGCAAGCATATACATGTTCATTTCACTTAGCCCCTTGAACACGGGGTCCCAGGATCTGAGTTTATGGCATTCATACAGTTATCTCAATACTAACTTGACAGGAATATGTTGCTGTCATACATGTAGGCAGTAACAACTTCTGGTCAAGTCAGCAAAAAGTCTCAAGAAAATTTCATAATCAAATGGTTCACTTGCGTTCCATGTTCAACACATTTGGTTATTTACATACCTGTATTGCAGCAATTTCACACTTACGAACTTGATGTACCAACAACAGTCTGGTATACCAGCTATAATCTGGCTGTTTAAGAAATCAATAATGACATGGTTTGAGCGAGATAGATCACTACAGTTACCTCAATTCTAACTTGGCAGGAACCTGTTGCTGTCATAGGCAGTAACAGCTTCAGATCAAGTTAGCAAAAAAGTCTTCAAGAGAATTGTTATGTGACTAGTCAAGTTTTTTTGTGCTGGCCTTTCAGATTAAAAGGATTAACATAATTCAATTGCTTTCCATGTTCAACAAATTTGGCTGTTTACATACAAAATGTACCTGTATTGCAGTGAGTAATTTCACACTTGTGAATTTCATGGAACAACAAGTCTGGTATACATGAACCAGCTATAATCAGATACGGTGACAGTTTGCTGTTTAAGAAAGCAAGAATGACATGGTTTGGGTGAAGTATCAGTATCAAGCTTAATCTGATGATACAGCAAGCATTAAATTTGGAGCCTCTCTGTCATAAGTGCTTTCATATGGGCTTATTACCAGAATAATAGACATCAATAATTAAAAACAGTATTCATCAAATCAGCTTTCTGTAGACCATGGGCATGAGTAAACATACCATGTATAATTTCAGGTCTGCTGTGATTATTAGTGGACTTACATGATTAATACACAAAGTAGCAAATTAATATATAATCAATACTGGCAACAAAAAGGAAAAGGTAGTTATCAGTAGGTGAAAATACAAATACAAATTGAGATTGATGGAAAAAGAAATTCAAATGGTTAGTATAATTCACTTGCTTTCCATGCTCAATACATTTGGCTGTTTACATACCTGTATTGCAGTAATTTCACACTTGTGAACTTGATGTACCAACAACAGTCTGGTATGCCAGCTATAATCAGATAGGGTGATGGTTGGCTGTTTAAGAAATCAAGAATGACATGGTTTGAGCCAGATAGATAACCAGAGTTAACTCAATACTAATTTGACAGGAACCTGTTGCTGCCTAGGCTTCAGGTCAAGTTAGCAAAAGGTCTTCTAGAGAATTGTTATGTGACTAGTCATGCTTTTTGTGTTGGCCTTTCAGATTCAAAGGATTAACATAATTCACTTGCTTTCCAAGTTTAACACATTTGGCTGTTTACATACAAATTGTACCTGTATTGCAGTGAGCAATTCCCCCATTTGTAAATTTCATGGGACAACAACAGACTGGTATATCACTTAACTCTTTCCACTCTGATGTCAAGATTTGAAATTTTCAAATTAAAATAAAAGCTTAACTGATGTCCATTTTCAGACAAATTTGGTGGATGATGGTGCTGTCATAGACAACAAGAGAAAGAAAATGTACACCAGCTTCTTTGCTACTGGTGGAATGAGAAAATAGAATGTTGACATCAGAGCGGCAAGGGTTAGATGAGATTGATACAGATGTTTAATGTACACATGTTGTGATCTTAGCTCTGTTTTCACAAATATAGGTTGACACACGAATATGCATGCTGGGATGGGTTGATTCATATGACAATAAAGTAAGCAGAAATATGATTAGTTGCAACAAAATTCACAGATATGCAAAAGCAATTTTAAAATTTATACAGTGGCAAAATAATATATAATAAATCAGTAGTAGCCAAAAAGGAAAAGAAAAAAAGCTATCAGTAAATGAAATAAAAATTGTAGATTGATGGAAAACAAGGGACAGATAAAAGCATGCAAGCCACAGTATATGCCATCCACAGTGTGGATGCCATGTAGTATTTACAAATTATACTGAGAAAACAGGCAGGAACCTATTGCTGTCATAAGCAGCAACAGCTTCATGTCAAGTTAGCAAAATGTCTTCAAGAGAATTATTATGTGACTAGTCATGCTTTTTTGTGTTGGCCTTTCAGATTCAAAGGATTAACATAATTCACTTGATTTCCATGTTTAACACATTTGGCTGTTTACATACAAATTGTGCCTGTATTGCAGTGAGTAATTTCACACTTGTGTATTTCACGGGACAACAACAGACTGGTATACATGTACCAGCTATAATCAGATAGGGTGATGGTTTGCTGTTTAAGAAAGTACGAATGACATGGTGTGGGTGAAGTAGATCAGTATCAAGCTTAATCTGATGATACAACAAGCATTAAATTTGGGGCCTCTCTGTCATAAGTGCTTTCATATTGGCTCATTGCCAGAACAGTAAATATCAATGATTATATCATTATAAATAGTATTCAGCAAATCAGCTTTCTGTGGACCGTGGGCATGAGTAAATATATCACATAAATTCAGGTCTGCTGTCATGATTAGTGGACTTGCATGATGTTGTGATATATTGAAATTTATATCATTGTTTTATATCCTAAACATTCAGCAGGATAAGTGTTTTTACTCAATTAGCATGATGCATTATTAATTCTTACCACTTAATGTAAATTTTCAAATTAAATTAAAAGTTGAACTTGTCTACATCGCTTAGCAAGTCTAGTGGAAGATGTTGCTGTCATAGACAACAACATCCTCCACCAAAATGCTAAAATGTAGACCAGTTTACCACCGACACAGTAGAAGACAGTGGCTTAACATCAGTGTTGCAAGGGCTAAGAAGTAATATGGAATGTTCATTCTACAGGATCAGCATTATAGCTTATTTCTGAGAGATTTTGTAGATCCATATTGTAGTATATTACAGGTAAGATTTGTAAGTTTAATTATTACATATAATTACTTATAAATGAGTACAACAACATACCTGCTGGATATAGTACATGCTACAGTAGCTGTCTGACTGATTCTGTCTAATATTTGCTAATTTGGCAGGGTAATGATTTATGCCATGAGCATTCTGGCAGCAAACCTGGCCAGATCCTGGTAGTGGCCTAGCCATCGGCAGCCTCTAGCCAGGTTAACTCCAGAATATTAAGCAAATTCAGTCTTATGCCATAGCTAGCGGTAATTTAGTCGACAGACAGCTAAGGGAGACACAAATATGTATTTGTATATGTATGTTTAAATGTTAGGTGTCCGCCACCACTATAGGTAGTGGTTATAGTGTAATGATTAAGTTTTGATTAAGTTTTGATTATCATATAAATAAAAAAATAAACAAATCTAACCAAATTATGGGACTGATTGGAAGAACATTTAGCCACATAGACAAAGAAAGCTTTAAAGATCTATACAAATCCATTGTCAGACCGCATATCGAGCATGTAGTATGGGCAGCATGTTTGAAAAAACCCACATAAATGCAATAGAAAATGTACAGAGGTGAGTCACCAAGCTTATCCCTGGCATGCAAAACCTTCCATACAGTAAACGCCTACAAATATTGAATCTACCGACCTTGGCATTCAGACGACTGTGTGGAGATATCTTTGAAATATACACAATTTTCCACAACCATTATGATTGCCCACATCCAAATTTATCCAACTTTATGATGAAAGCCATGTTACGCGGAGTCATAGCATGAAAATCAAGAAAATCAGAGCTAGATTAAATCTAAGAAAATTTTCTTTCCCGCTACCATGCACAGACCAATGGAACAGTCTAGATGAAAACATTGTCACTGCACCATCCATCAATACATTCAAAAACAGACTTGATAAACTATGGAAAGACCATCCACTGCGTTTCAATTTTGAATCTGTAGCAGACTTCACCACTGTTTATGACACAGAAGTAGACCTGACGTTAGAGGCTTGCTAAAGGCCTACAGTTAGTAGAATTTCATGTTTCATAGGTAATGCCTTCGGCGGACAACCTGTATTGAAAGTATGTAAATTGGTATCCAAGAAGCAAATAAATAATATTGAATCTTGAATCTTGAATCTAGATGTGGTATGAGCGGTCACCACCGATCTTGGCCGCCATATGATCTTGGCCGCTAGTATACCGATCTTGGCCGCAAGTATAAGTATACCGATCTTGGCCGCTAGTATACCGATCTTGGCCGCAAGTATAAGTATACAGATCTTGGTATTATTGATACATTATTTAGAAATTTATGTAGATTGAGTATAATAATCATGAGAACTATGTGAATGATAGAAAAGATAGAAATAGGAACAACAGGTATATCGATATATCTGAAAGGTATATCGTCACCCAAACATAGGTATAAACAAAACATAGATATATAGAATACTAGATAGACCAGGCGGCCAAGATCGGTATACTAGCGGCCAAGATCGGTATACTAGCGGCCAAGATCCTACGGCGGCCAAGATCGGTGTACACCGTATGGGCTACTCAGATGCATACGGTTCTCCTACAACATGAGGGATATTCAGAACAAGCTATTAAGGGCGTTAGTTTTGTAATTTGTGATTATTGACTTTGCTGCGGGAAAATGGCATGTGACTTTGAATCACTAACGTTATTGCTAGGAGTAAGGCTCTCTTAAGATATCTTATTGTGAATGACATAAATGAACATTGAAAATTAACGTATGTTACCTGTTTTCGAATTAAAGTTGAAACTACATGCTAAAAGTAATAAAGTTTGTGGTTATTTATTTTTATATTTATAATGTGGTTGTGCAGGACCACACGGCTATACCTTGATTCTACCACCTCCCATAGGTTTACTATGGGTTTACTTTTGGGTTTGTCACGAAATCTGTTAATACACTAAATAAATCATTTCATCCATATTCCGTATATTGATTCTGGATGAAAGGCCTAGCCTTAGCTGCAGTACTGTATCTCCATATGCTTACGACGTTACGTCGAGCTTGGAGCTACAGGTCCAACCATAACAAAAAACTGAAATTAAATCAGATTTTCATCTCACTTCTTGAGTTTGGCACGTACATAGACAAAATTTCACACACGTCTACCTTATTTATCTGGTTATCGATAAATATACACTTTATTGCAAAATATTTCATATATTTTGATACACGGCCCGATATATTTCACGATCGAGCGTATTTCGAGCGAATCGCGCGTCAATTCCAGCGCGCCAGCCATCTTGTCCTAGTTACCGCTATGAATCATGGGAGATACACTGCCGTATTTGGAAGACGAGGCCACGCGTGCCATATATGGGCAAGTTGGCGGAGCGCCCTGATTCTCAAGCTGACACGCGCGTTTTTACAACGATTATAGTATAAATTCGTAAACAAACAGACGATAAACGAGTATGTGGATGTAAATAATAATAAAATATAGCGCAATTTTTAACAAAATGATGTTTTTTGTTTTATTTACACATTGAAGCACACACAATAATTTTATACAACAATAATGTGATGATTATTATATTATGTTCCCTCTCATGGATCGCGATCGAGGGGCGGGGTGGTGGATGTTGGGATTGGGATGTGTGGTTATGTTGGGGTGGGCGGGCGGCGGAGGTGTGTGTGTGTGGGGGGGGGGTTGCTTAGTTGTAGCATCTGTTGTCAGATAGAGTTTAGTTATGGAAGCCACTGACCTATGCATTCATTGTAAACAGCGATTTAAATCAAAGAACCGGTGGTTATGATAGATTTTCGTTAAATCGACGCATCGAAGATCTACAAGTAGATGTGCTAGACATAGATACAAACACTAGTTTATTTAATACTAAGGAGACAGAATATTTGTGTGGAGAATGTTTTAGGTGTGTCAGTCAGTCAGTCAGTCAGTCAGTCAGTCAGTCAGTCAATCAGTGTGATAAATTTGGGGTCACAAGATCAAGCCAACGACGACCAGAGTAACAAGAGGCCTAACGGCCTATCACTCACCTGGAATAATAGAATTTGAAATGCTTTGTATGCTGGAAGCCATTGTTGCCTAAGGCATCGATGATTGTCAGACAAATCTGTTTTAAAATATTCAACATATTTTGAAAATGGTTAGCTTTAAATTGATATTCTGGGATTTTACCTGTAGAAATTTTGAATAGAAGTTCTGAAGCCCACTACCACAGAATACGTCCAGCAAAATTGGACTACGATCTGCCAAGCGGTATAGAAGGATTAAAGGATCGCCAAAAAATCTTTAAAAATCCCATATGGCCAACGAAAAAAAATTACCAATCAAAATTCTCGTTAGAAGTGTTGAAGCTTAAAATCAAAGGATTGTTTCATTGACTAAGGAGTAGCATTTTAAAAGATTTCTGGAAAATCTAAGATGACCGGAGTATAAACTAACCAATCAGAATTCTGAAGCCCACCACAACAGGATCCCTCTAAACAAATGTAGGTAACAACCGGCGCACGTTATAGGAGATATGTCTTAAAGCCTAATGGCTATGAGGGGATGTTTGTCGGGAGCTGTATCTAAAAGATTACTGGTCTGATTTCGCGCAAATTTTAACACAGTGAATGAACGTGGCGGTGCAAGAGGATTTCCTGACGTTGGCCGTGATCGGGATAAGTGTATCCGGATTCGGATCAAATTCTGGATATCTCGTAAACTGCCGGTCCGATTTGGCTCAAATTTTAGAACGTGAGTTAGTGTGACTGTGACCATACATTATGATTTCACAACTTTGGGCTTGATCCAGAAAAGCCGAAAAAAATCCAGAAAATCCGAAAAAATCTGGAAAATCCAAGAACTGTTTACAGTGCCTACAAATGGAATGAATTTCCTGCTTCACTGATCCGTATGGATCACGATTAAAATATTTCTAACCTGCCTTAGGAAGACCTTTCCCTACACGCTATACATGGTTCAAACCAAAACTTATCATAGATCTACACCCTTAAAATCTGGTGACATAATGACATTAATTGACCAAAAAGAAGTGGTAATTTCCAAATTACCGTGGACTATGACCCCGCGGCCCATCCTAGAATTAACAGTGAATGATGTGCCTAATCTTAAATCTTTTTGCATCAGTCCACCCTGTTTAGCCGTATGCCGTACGTATGTGTCTTCGTGAAAATCTTGTCGTTACAACTCCTCCTACAGTTTGAGTTTTTTGTTTGAACCTTGACAGGATGAGTGTACAATATCCAAATACGTGCCTAATATTAAACTTTATGCATCGGTCATACATGACTGATACGCATTCACTTTTACTGTATACATGTAAATGGGGAAACAGTCGTGCTGGGGATGTCAGGGCGTGATGTTAACGACTTCCCACCTACCCGGGGCAAGTAATTTTTTCCAATGGGTAGGTGAAAGCTAACACATACACAGGTGATTAACTACACCACATCAACACATAAATTGCAAAATTACATCAAATTGTATTGAATGAAGTAATAGATCACACATTTGGGCAAGTGCTTTTCTATCGAGGGCAGGTGAGATTTCCGATCACCTGCTCTACAGGACAGCTAATCAGCTGACTCTCTCGTGTTGTATTTTAGGTAATTCACATATGCAGTGAATATACGTTGTAAATGTAATAGCTCTGTATAATACTAATTATAAAAGAATTTTGAGTTTGACGTTTATCTTCAAAGCAATGGCATGTATGTGCCTAGGAGTCAAGTGGGACGGGTGGGTGTGGGTGGGTGGGTGGAGTGACTCGGACAAAGGGCTTACACGGGAAAATGTTTTAAACATAGCCCTAGCAATCATAGTTTCCTTGGCCCAACGTAAATTTTATTCATTGTCCCAACGTAGGTTTGTTCGTGATGTTCCCCTTGCCCAACGTTTGCATTACATCGGTTGATTAATAAAAAATTAGTTACGTTGGGCCTACGTTGTATTTACGTTGGCTGGCTGAAGGTACGTTAGTTACGTTGGGCTAACGTAGATTTTACGTGAAAAAAATACGTGATACGCTGGGCCAACGTAATCCCAACGAGCAAAACTATGTTGGGCCAACATAGCATTGTTTGCAGGGATGCCTAGAAACAACCATTTATGACGGATTATTTTTACTTGTTATCATGTCCTAGCTATCATCATGTCGTGTCATCATGCACGGTGGGTGGGGCACGTGGTGGGGTGGGTGAAGATTTATTTCTTAAAATCAAACCTGTGCAAGAAAAAGCTATATATTGCTATATAGTACAAAATCTTACCTTCGATATCTGATGCTGACGGGATAGTTCTTGAAACCTGAAAGCTCTTTATTTTAAAATTGTCGTGTAGTTGTTTTGTCTGGTCGTTAATCAACGCCGTTAAAGGGGTCATTACAATAGCACAATGTGACTTAGTTGTATTCACCAAATTAAAAATCAATGGCGGAATGATGTATAACAATGATTTGCCAAATCCCGTTGGCAGTTTTGCGAATACGCTTTCACTGTTCACAATTTTAAGTATTATTACTTGTTGCTCTTGTTTTAAACTAACCTGTAATTCAGAATAGCACAAATTTACATCACTTATTTCCATTTCTACTGCAACAATGATGGTCGCAGAAATCAGACAATTCAAAATCCACCTTACTCCCCCCCCACCCCACGCACGCACGCACGCACACACACGCGCCCCATCTCCACCCAAACCTATCACTCCCATGATCCATGAGAGGGGAAATATTAGTATAATAATCATTATTGTATAAAATCATTGTGTGTGTGTGTGTGTGTGCTTCAATGTGTAAATAAAACAAAAAATACATCATTTTGTTTTAAAATGCGCTGAATTTTGTTATCATTTACATATATTATGAATCATGCTCGATCGTTTGTCGTCTGTTTATTTACGAATTTATACTATAATCGTAGTAAAATTGCGCGCGTCAGCGTGAGAATCAGGCCGCTCCTCCCGCTTGCTCGTATATGGCACGCGTGACCTCTTCTTCCAAATATGGCAGTGCATCTCCCATGATTCATAGCGGTAACTAGGACAAGATGGCTGGCGCACTGGAATTGACGCGCGATTCACTCGAAATACGCTAGGCCGAGAAATGTATTGGGCCGTGTATCAAAATATAGGACATATTTTGCAATAAAGTGTATATCTTTCGATAACAGGCTATATACGGTAGACGTGTGTAAAATTTGGGCCATGTAATTGCTAAACTCAAGAAGCGAGAGGAAAATCTGATTTAATTCCAGTTTTTTTGTACAGTTGGCATCGTAGCCCCAGGCTTAGCGTAACGTCGTAAGCGGAATAGCGTGGGGCTACGTTTCGCAGCTAGCCTAGCCTATGAGTCCAGATCCTCATCTTCAGTACTCGTTAGTAAAAACTGCTGTATTGTGTCTCAAAGCCAATATTACCAGCGGTGCCTTATTATAAAAATTATAATACATATAAATTTAGAAATTATAAAGCATCTCCTGGGTCGACCATTGTCTGTCCTAGTCCGAGTCTGCTCTGACTCAACCTGCCCCTGTGACAGATATTTGGACAGACTGACGGGCCGGAGAGAGTCAGAGCAAATTGTATGGTCAAAAGTTGGAGAACTCTGCCACCCCTTGGTAGAGTGCCTTTTAATTGACCGTAGCTACTATATTCGACACAAACCCTGGTTATTGCTTCATATAATTCACATATCCATTCGCTCGCACCTTAAACCCTGTTAAATATGTCCTATATCTCACGCGAACAGCCATTGCAAAAACAGTGATGCAGACCTGCCAACCCCTACGGATTGATTGTTCATATTTTGTACTGAAATAGCATCCAAACTACGCATGTACGGGTGGCGAGTGAAATTACGGAAATAAAAAATTGTGCAATTACGGTAATACGAACAAGGTGGTAAAATTAGGAATTTCCGTTTGTGGGTCTATGAAAATGCGACCACTTATCAAAACACGTCGGCTTCCATTATGTCAAGATGTGATAATAGCCGAAATTTGAGAACATCCCATAGAGTTAAAATGGCAATAGAGTGCTTATGCTCATGCCTTTATTTTGGCATATTATATACTTGTAGCCTCCAAAAGGGACTCAATTCTCTTGATATTGGAGGAGAATTTGAACAGAGGCAAATATATATATTTTTATGACAAATGAAATTGTATTGGCTATATTAATCTGATACTTCATTTAACTACATAAGAGAATTAGAACACATGCTCTATGGAATTCTATATCTATGAAACAGCCTACCAAGATTCTCTAATCTTGTTAATCAGCATTTTTCGCCTTGTTACAGCGTTGGATTAATAGAATGCGAAAGTTAACACTATGCGAGAATCACGGAAGTTTGTTTGTTTATGATGGCTACAGATATGCAATTAAACTATATAAATGTACCGATGTAAATCGGAAATCATCCGTTCAAAGCATGAGAAATTAAAAATAATCTTTTTATATTCTAATATAATAAGTCTTTACCGAAATATTGTAACATGAATTTCGTGATAATATATATTTCCGTGATTGCGCTATTAGATTTTTTGTTTTCCGATTTTGGTGTCTAAATATGGAAAATAATCGCCAAACTTCATGGAAGCACTCGGCGCAACCTGATAATGCTGCAATACCAATAAAAAAAACCAGTTCAAAAGTCATGTGTATAAGCGAGAATATACAGAACGATGACCGGTTTTAAAGAGCAGAAAAAAGTGATACATACATGTACATGCGCGTTGCAAATCAATAAAATATTTCTATCCAAAAATGTAATGGTAAATTAACTCACACAACACTAGATGACTGTATTTAAATTTTACCACTGGAATGACTGGCTCGATAACAGTCAATCATTCCAGTGGTAGATATTCTTCTCTCGCATTGTTTAAAATCATATGTTTTGCTGCTTTTTAATTACTACTGAAAGGTATCTCAAACTACTGAAAGAGTGTTTGAAACTACTGAAAATCATGTTTTTTCACCTGAAACTACTGATTGCTTTAACTGGGGGTTGGCTGCTCTGGTGATGACATAGTAAACAACTTTTCGCCTCGATAATCACACAATTTCGCCCCAAGCAAATTCGAGCCCCGGGATGATTAATTTAAACTGGAAAGAAAAGGACAGCTCTAGATCACATCAGTTTTGTTGGTTAGATAAGATATTCAATTATTTATTTTATGCTGCATTAATTATTCTCATTTTACAGCCGTGTGTTGTTGGGTGTGTGAGGGTGGGTGGGTGACAGGGAAGTTGGTGAGTGGCAAATTAAGTGAGTGATTCAGTGACTATGTGATTCAGTGAATTAATGAGTGGGTGTGCGGTCGGTTGTCCGACCTCAGTCGGTGGGTGGGTCGGTCCAACCTCAGTCGGTGGGTGGGTTTGTTGCTCGGTCTGACCTCGGTGGGTGGGTCGGTTGGTGGGTGGGTGGGTTGGTCGGTCAGTGAGTCAGACAGTCAGTGGGTCGGTTAGTCGGCCTATCGGTGGGTGGGGCGGTCGGTCCGACCTCGGTGGGTGGGTGGGTCGGTCTTCTAGCCTACAGAACTAGTCTACCAGCTTACTAGCCTACGTGCCTAGTCTAACAGCCTACTGTACCAGCCTACAGTCCTAGTCTACCAGTCTACATGGTTAGGCCGTAGCTCTGCCGTAGCCAGTCTTGTCTAGGTCTTAATTGGACATTAGCTAAGCTATGGCTAGGCCTTATCCAGGCTTGGATATGCCTTATCTAGCCTTAGCTATGGTTAGCTAGTCGTTACCTAAGTCTTAGCTGGCCTTGGTTAGACCTTCCTGGCCTAATCTGTGCCTTATCTATGATTCGCTTAGTTTTACCTAGGCCTTAGCTATGCTTATGTAGTCCTTACTTAGACTGTACCTGGTCTAAAATAATTCTTGATGCCGGCTTTTGTAATTTTGAAAGTCTGGATAATTGGTGTTCATTACAGAGATTTCTACATGCTGCAAGACAGAAATCAAAATGCGGACGGGTGTAAGAACTAAGGAATTTTGTTCGATTTTCAAATGGTAAATCTTTTGCATGTTTTCTAAATATTCGATTAAGGCGTGGTATCTTTCTAGCAAGTTTGTAACATGTTCTGCAAATGTGAGCTTGTCATCACTATATATTCCCAAAAGCTTTTCACAATTGCTCCTTTTTAAGACTGTACCTTTGTATTAGATATTAATTTAAATTCGTTAAGTTTTGTTCTGGAGACAACCAAAAGAAATTTAGTTTTGTCTGTATTCACATTCATTCTATTTTCTTTACACCACTGCTCAATTGCATTCATAGCATTGTTTAAGTGTCTTTCTAGTGATGTAGTACAGTTTGATTTGTAATATACAGTTGTATCATCCGCATACATATCCGTGTCGCAGTGATGAATGTATCATAGAAGGTCATTAACAAATGTTAAGAACAATAAAGGGCCTAAAATTGATCCCTGCAGAACTCCATGTCTGACAATTACAGCATCTGATTGAATGCCAGATTTGCTAACACACTGCTATCTATTTTCTAAATATGAAGTAAACCATCCAAGGGCACATTCATCAAATTTGTATAGTTTTAATTTAGCTATTGGTATGTGGTAATCTGTCAAATCAAATGCCTTCCTGAAGTCGACTGAAACATTTCCTGTACATTTTCCTTCATCAATACCATTTAGCCATATATTGAGCAGTTTTAACAACATTGTTTCACATGAGTGTTGTTTACGAAAACCTAATTGATTGTTGCAGAGTAATTCATACTGTGTAAGGTATTTGACCAATTCATCATGAACATGGCGCGACATTATCTTAGAAATTACAGGTAGTATTGAAATAGGTCTATAATTTTCGATTATTGACATCTCCTGCTTTGTATAATGGACAATTTTTGGCTTTCTTCCATATTTCTGGGAAGGTCATTGACTTTAGACTTAAGTTTATTATATAGGCTAATGGGAAACTTAATGTTGAACAATCCTTTTTCAGATATTTACGAGGCAGGTTTTCAAGTCTTATTGATTTCTTTACATCTAGTCCAGCTAGTTGCTTTAACACAAAATTTGGTGTTATCTCATGTATAAAAAAGTAAGTGTCCTGGAGAATATTAGTATTCACTTTTTATACCCCGTTACCATTTGTCAGATCGCATTGAAACTTGGTGGCTGGACTAGGTCTTGGGAAGAGACGTATCAAAATTGATGATGATCCGAAATCCAAGATGGCCACCAGCCACAGGTGGCCATCTTGAAAATTGGTTTCCGGATGATAACTCCGTTATCGTATATCGGATCGCTTTGAAACTTCATAGAGTGGTTGGACTAGGTCTGAGGAAGAAAGCTATCGAAATCGACAATGATCCGAAATCCAAGATGGCCATCTTGAAAGTTTGTTTCTGGATGATATCTCCGTTACCATTTATCGGATCACTTCCTAGGGTCATTGGAATATGTCTGGTGAAGAAAGTTTGACACTTCATAAGGATGACTGGTCTCATGGGTCTGAGGAAGAAATAATTATTTTCTGAAAGCTCTCATTCATTGGTTTATCATCATGCAGGGTTCGCACGGGTCATGGAAAGTCATGGAATTTGAAAATCTAAATTCCAGGCCTGGAAAAGTCATGGAAATTTGTCAATTTGATAAAAGTCATGGAAAAGTCATGGAAAATGATAATCTCCCTAAATAAAAATAAAATCTGATGGCATACAAATGTGAAATGGGGAAATAAAGCTCGGAAATACACATTTCCATATCTTTATCGCGGCGATCACATGATTTCATTCATTATCAAAGTCATATGTCCAACCAAAATAAAATGACCCAAAACAACGTAAGAAATAAAATGAGGTAAAATCCCTTCTTATGTTGGTAGGCCATATTAAACTCTTTTGTGATTGGAGACATTCCACTGAAACTATCTGGACTGGAAGGAGGCCTCCCAAATAAAAACGGGTTTTGTAACGCCGCGAATGCGAACATCCCAAATTAATAATAAATATGTACAGAAGAGAATGTTTTTAAAACAATTTGAGCAATAAATTCACTATTTCCTACTCAACATATGCATTCGGCAGTATATTTAGTGGCAAGATTTTTATTCACTTGGGCGATTTCGTCCCGGCCGAATTGGTTACATTATGATAATTAGATGGCGATGATATCTCGGTCTCGCTAGTGTATGGAGATTCCCCTGTATATTGAACGTATTTCTTGCTCAAAGATGGTTTTATGCGTTCTATTACGGTTAAAGTATGAAATAAACTTGGTAATATTAAAAGAATAACAAGATATTTAGCCGATAAAGGATTATTATTATTTTGAATCTAGCGTTAAAGTTACCAATTTTCGTTCGTCTGAAAAATATGTTTTGCAATATTTCCAAACTCTGATTGCGTGTTATATACATGTATAAGGCTTTTTTGGCTCATATTTTGTCAAATTTTCCCATGCGTGTTATCTATTAGTGCGCAACATATTGCGAAAGTAACAATTTTAGGGATTGGATTTAAATTTGTTCTTGAACACCTTGTCCAAATAGAAGCCTCGGCTCTAAGCCTTAAATTTGTTCAAAATTTTTTTTAGTTAAAAAAAAAAATGTCAATTTGCAGACCAATTGAAGACTATTTTATAAAAAATGTTCAACAATAGTCTTCTCTTGGTCTGCAAATGGACATCTCTCAAGACCACGCGTGACAGAAGCCGGCTTTGGCTGATATGAGTGTTAAAGGGTTAATAGACAATTTTTTGGGTCAAAATCTTTACTAGAAATGGCCATATTGCTTCTTACCATTTTGACCGATTTCAACCATGTTAGGCTGAAAGGATACTACGTGTATGATCATAGGCTCTAGAACTTCCATTCAGAATTTTTATTCATCAATTTTTTATGTGAAAACCAGATTTTATTAAAAATGTACCGGATATTCTCACATGTTGACCCTTTGCCCTAGATAAAGTGAATTCCATATGATTCACTATATGCTGTTGAACATTTTAAAACAAATTTGACTGTCTGACCTACCTATTGATTCTTGGAGGTCATGGAATTTCTTAATTTTAGTCATGGAAAAGTCATGGAATTTCAAATACTGAAAGGTGTACAAACCCTGATCATGGCGGGGTGTTATGCGCCGTTTGCGGAGCTCTTGTTGGTTTATGACATCATGAAAGCAGTATACGATATTATAGTTATATGATGGTTTTAGTTTCAATAGATTTTCTGCTGCTTCATGAAAGTAAACATTAAAAGCATTTGAAATTTGCTTAGAGCTTTGAGCAAAATTCTTCATTAATCTCATATTAACAACTTTATGCATAGAGTTTTTGTGGTGTATATCTTTGTAATTAAGTACTATACACACTGCTCTTTGGAGCAACTATCTGTTTAACAATTTCTTCATTTGTAACATATATGTGGTCTATTAAGGTGGATGTTTTTCCAGTGATTCTTGTTGGCTCCTTGACTTTCTGTGTGAGTTGAAACAATTCTAGCAGCTCCTACCATTTTTCATTTTGACACTTAGAATCTATATAATTAATGTTAAAATCTCCTATGAGTTCTACCTCTTTGTTTTCATCAATTATTTTAGAATACATGTGCTCGAATTGGTATAGCCATTCACTTGGTGTATTTGGGGGTCTATATACAAAAGAAGTTAGGAAGGATTTACGTTTGTATGGACATAATTCTAACCACAAAATTTCTAAATTATTAATTTCCAGATCACATTGTCTTTTATAAGATATAATCTGAGCAATGTATGGGCATGCCACATCCATCTTTGTTTTTTCTATCTTTGCGTTGTGTGTGGTAATCATTTATATCTATTAAGGTATCTGCATGTGTGTCATTTAGAAATGTTTCTGTTATCCCTAATATTACTAACTTGCTCAGGCTTGATTAATTATAACTTTAGCTGATCAGCTTTTGGGAGTACGTGACAAATGTTATGATGAGCTATGTGTAAACCTTTATGTGACAGACAAAACCCTGGTGTATATGAGTATTGTGTTGAGTGTGTAGATGCTTTATTATCCCCACGCTTTTCGAAGAAAAGGTGGGAATTATGTGATGAGCCGCCATCTGTGCACTTATCGATTGTAACGCATCTCCTAGGACGTTTAAGAAAGAAACTTGAAACATTTGGGATGATTATA
Source organism: Chaetoderma sp. LZ-2023a (assembly GCA_034401795.1). Lineage (NCBI taxonomy): Eukaryota > Metazoa > Mollusca > Caudofoveata > Chaetodermatida > Chaetodermatidae > Chaetoderma > Chaetoderma sp. LZ-2023a. The sequence goes on along the minus strand of CM067370.1, from coordinate 134,200,333 downwards.
CCTATGGGGAAGCATGTGCATTACAAATTTGGAATTTTGGTATGACCCACCAGGGATGGGCCAAATTGGCGAGAATTATCGATTGTAATGCAACTCCTCCTAGACCATTTCAGATAGAAACTTGAACCTGTGGAGATGATTGCACATATGGCCAGGGATGTGCATGACACTTGGAATTTTCGTATGACACCAGAGGTATGGCCCAGGGGTGGTGGGAAATATCGGGTAAAAAATAAAAAATTTCCAACGGTTGTTATGTCGCATATCATTTTCAAGCCAATGATGAGTAGACTACAGTACAAGGAATTATTTTGATCTTGAATCAAACTGAGGGTTGGGGGGTGGGGGGGCGGAGTCAAAAGGTCAAAAGTGGGCACCAATCGATTGTAATGCAACTTCTATGCCATTTCAGATAGAAACTTGAAACTTTGGTGATGATTGCACATGCTCACTGGGCCTGATGTAGCCCTGCCTCCCATTCGTGTCACTCTAGCGACTGGTTGAAGGAGGAGAGTATCTATATTCCTCAATCCTCCTCTTCATATCTCTGGCAGGTGCTGGCGGCTGGGCCCACAAATTGGTGGGGCCACTGGCCTTCCCTTTCTCACCATGTGTCACTGGTGACATCCGTGGTGGATGATTCTTTGAGTAAAGCAATGTCTACAGAGTCGAGGGTCAAGCCAGAGATGGACGGGATGACAAACTCTCTCTGGCACCCTCTTGGATATACTAGCAGTATTCATTCTATTTTCGAGGAATATAGACACTCCTCCTTCAACCAGTCACCAGAGCGACACGAATGGGAGGCAGGGATATATCAGGCCCAGCATCCCCAGTGAGCACCTAAATGCTTACAAGCGCTGGCGCAACTCCTCATGCAAGGAGTCCAGACTAGAACTGCAGCACGAGAAGTTAAGAGGCAGTGAAGAACCAAACATACCCGATGATGCTGAAGGCAGCAGTACAGCATTAGTGGCATCACATATGACCAACAAATTGGCCGTATTATACTGCGAAACAGCAGGGTATAAGCAAGAGAAGCCGCTAACGCCATTGCCACCACCAAGACCAGGCCTGAAGATAGGCGGAGATTGGCCAGCCCAGGCCATAGAAGACCCAGGCGCCATGCAAGGCAGAACCCACAGAAAGCCGCAATCTTGCCCTAGCAGTACCAAAGAGACCCATACAGGAGAGCATCAGACATCCACCACCAAAACAGATGACAAACTGCCAGAACCAGAGACCATGCCCACTAATGGGGACAGGAAGTACAGAGGCGATCGAGGAGTTATATGACATCATCTCGGGACTACGTGAACACAGGAGATGACTAAATACATCTGACTATATAAACTCACATCTTAAGCCACTATGAGAAGAGTCCACCACCAATTGTAATAATAACAGTGCTGACTCTTCTAATAAAGATACAAAAATGTATCCCTCAGCATTTGTCTTTAATTTCACAGATTCTGAACTTATCTCCGACACAATAAGTGTCCTCGACAAAGGGCGTGGCTTCAGTCTACAGTGATAAATCCCAACATGGGCTCCATCCTCGCCGACCTCCAGGCGTTCATTAGAAGAAAGCGCCTTATCCACTACTTCACCCAGCACCCCCACCCGCCCTATGCCATGCTAACTGCACCAGAAAGAAATACTGATAGTTCCACTCCAAGAAAATCTGACTTCCAAAATCTGATAGATAGAAAATTTGCATTCAAAAAGAAATCCATGCCGCCACCATCAATGGATCCACCTAGAGTCTTTAATAAAGGCCATAAGGTTTGAATTCAGTAATCATGTGCACAAAAGAGTTCCGTGCAACAACCTCTCCTCGGAAGAGGAGAAAGCACTTGAATCCCTAAAAAACAACAAAACTGTTGTCATAAAACGGGCTGACAAGGGGCAAGCTACAGTTATCCACTCTCTAGAAGATCACACAAGCGAAGCAATGAGACAGCTGTCGGACCACAGATTCTATATGAAACTGCCATCCGACTGCACACATCTACATACCCAACTTGTAGAAAAAAGGCTGGACAAAATAGTACTAGAGGGTGAAATGGACAGTGTCGCAGCTGGTAGACTTCTTCCCAAACTGCCAAAAACGGCTCTGTTCTATCTACTGCCAAAGGTCCACAAAGAGAAGAAAGATGGGATCACACCTGGCAGACCCATCATCAGTGGCAATGGCTGCCCAACAGAGCTCATCAGCAGCTTTGTCAATGAACACATCAAGGTCCATATAACAAAGATCAAATGTTGTGTAAAAGACACCACAGATCTTATCAATAAGATAGAAGAGTTTGGACCCACAAAGGAGAATTCTCCTGGTCACCATGGATGTCACCTTTCTATACACCAATATTCCAAATAACCAAGGCTTGCATGCAGTAGCAAAACACTGCCTGAAACATTGAACACCTGGCACACTATCAGTAGGAAATTTACTAAACTTGTTGAAACTGGTTTTAGAATGCAACAACATTTGAGTTCAATGGAGAACACAATCTTACAAATAGGAGGCACAGCCATGGGCAGCAAAGCGGCCTGCTCATATGCATGTATCTTCATGGCGGATTTGGAGGAAACATTACTTGCGAACGCCCCCATATCAACCATCACTATATGTACATTACATAGACGACATATTCATGATATGGGAACGTATGTGATATGGGGCCACATGGCCCTAATGGAGTCTGTCCAACACATGAACAGTGTACACCACAGCATAAAATTCACTGTGGAGAGCTTAAGAGAACGGGTAGCATTCCTGAACACCTGGGTCAAAAACAAAGACGGACACACCTCTTTTGCCCTATACACCAAACCAACTAACACACATGGATACCTTCACTATACATCGGCACACCCGTCCTCATGCAAGGACGCCAGCCCATACAGACAATTCGTTCGAGTCAGAAGAATATGCACCCTCATTGCAGACTACGATAAGAACAGTATTGCAATGGAGGGCTTCTACCAGGCCAGAGGGTACCCCACTGACATCCTCATCTCTGCTAGAGCAAAGGCAAGGAGCAAAAGCAGACACTTGCTCCTCAATCCCCCACCACCAACCACCCCAGCACCTAGCAAAGAGGTGTTCAAACCTATCTTTGTCTGCGAATTCATACGCACAGGTACTATGCTTAAGAGAGTGATAAAAAAATACTGACCTATCTTACAAAAGACGCTTTCCCTGGGCCACCCCTGTTCTGTTTTCAAAAAAACAAAACCATCAGGGATCGCGTAGTCAGAGCCAAACTCCCAGGCGTCTTGGATGAATCCAGACCCCATAGAAACCCTCTCACAAATTGCAAGACTAAAACTGCAACATCTGTAACTGCATGGACAAGTCCTGCTTCTTCAGAAGCACCCATACAGGACTCACAGACAGATGCAAGATCATCGGGAACTGCTTAACGCGCAATGTCATATACGTCATCAGTTGCAAACTATGCAAGAAGCAGTACGTTGGAGAAACCTTGAGAACTTACAAGATCAGGATAAAAGAGCACCTTAGATCATAACCCACTTCAACAGAAAGGAAAGTTAAGACACCCCGTCTCAAGACATTTCAACATGAAAAACCATACAAAGAAAAAGAATCACATTGGATACACCAGCTCCCCACTGTGGAACCATCTGGAATTAATTTAGCAGGGTGATACCCACCATTCATTTCAGATACCGGGAAAAACACCCTGATACCTGAAAATGTAATTATAACTGAAACTTACATTCGACACTCACATTAACACCATCACAACAAATGCTATTAGTATACTAGAAATTATGAAAGGAACTTTTATCCACATGGACAAGACTACCATTCTTCTATGCACGATGCTAGTGAGGCCCATCGTGGAGTATTGTAACTCGGTTTGGTCACCACACCTCATAAGGCAGTCAAGAACTATAGAAGCAGTACAGCAGCGAGCTACCTCACTAATTTCTACAATGAAAGGACTGCAATACGAGGACAGATTAAGAGCATTGAGGTTATTTTCTCCTAAATAACGAAGAACTCACGGTGACTTAATCGAAGGGTGCAAATTGAAAAATAATATGTACAGTCTTGACCAATCCATCTTCTTTCGAGAGCCTACCTCCAACATAACACATGCACACAATTACAAAATAAGATTAGACCACTGTAATAAGAATACACAGAAAATCTTCTTCACCAAAAGAATCACGCCACAGTGGAATGCTCTACCACAATATGTAGTTGAAGCAAAAGACATCTCTGACTTCAAATCCAAACTGCACACACATCTGAGTGACATTATGTACAACTTTGATTAAGTTATCACATACACACAAGAAATACCTACAATGGGCCTAGGTGCGGAATTTGCACCAGCCCTGCCAAATGTATTAAATATATAATGATCAGTTCAGTTTAAGAGTAGTCATCTAATAACAACAGCTAATTTGTATCAACGTGTTTGGTTTGTTGTTTGTCATTAGATTAGGTGTGGCATCCGCACTGTCCCAAGCTCTAGTTAGACAAGTACACATATTGATACAAGGCATCAATGGTAAATAGCGTGCCCGGAGGTTATTATAATTCTGAGAATAAACTCAAATGTTTCATGAAAAAATGAAGTTATATAAAGCAGGGCTGGGTTTTGGACAGTCCAAAACTAACTTTGAGCAGACATTGTCCAAAACCTGTCTAAAACCTGTCTTAAATGGTTTAAACCAGTCTAAAACTGTCCAAAATTGTCCAAAACTATGTTGGACATATCACCATACTCTTATGCATCATAAACCTATTAAAAAATAACAAGAAATCAGAGATTGCATCAAAAGCACTATATTAAACAAATCCATTTATTATATGAGTTATTATTACATTTTTATCAAATACATACAATTAAAACTTAAAAGGCTTAATTAGGTTTAATTAGTAGTCCAAATCAGACAGCCCTCTCAACATCCTGTAGCAAAACACTAGAGCTTTGACGCTTTCTCTACTCCAAGCCTATTACGGATTTTAGTGTGGATATAGCTAAAATTGCTAAAAATTCTCTCAATCGATGCTGGTGCTTCAAGCAGCTGAATAGCCATATCAATAAAATCACCTGGCACACCTAGTGTTTTCAAGGCCTTCCACCATGTCACTGAAGGCACTTGAACTGCAGCATCACAGAAATATGATGCAGGAAACGGGCTGCTTTAAGCCTGGTATGCAATAAATGTTGCTATAAAGCTATGGTTCTTAGCTATTATCCAATTGTTCACTTCTTCAAACTGTTTTGCTACCAGCATCTCGCCCTGAAACTTTGGATGTAATGTGTATGCGACAAGATGCTCTGGCAGGATTACCTTGCTGAAACGTGCTAACAGAGTTTTCTTGTGTGGTTCTAGCAGAGTGTTGTTTAGTAATTCAAGCCAAACATGGCACGCATCGGCTAGTGTTGATGTGTCACTCTGACATGTGTCAATTGCTATTGAAATTGGCCGAAGTTGTTTGGCTAAGTCTCTTGCATTTCTAAACAGATTAAAGTCCATTATCTTCTTGACAATAGAATTATCTATTTCTCCTTCATGGTCTTGTACAATTTTCATGAAATGTGGACGGTTGTGAATGAAGGAGTCAATACACACGAGTTGACTCTTCCATCTAGTGTCACAAGGAAGCTGTGGCTTAACACTACCAATACATTCCGAGAGCCAGGATAGTGGCTTGTGGTGATTCCTGAAATATTTTTGAATCTCAACTACATGCTTAATTAGCGTATCCGGTGTTATGTCTTGCCCTAGTAAGTTTAGCCAGTGTGCAGAACAGCCATAGACAATAAGATCATTGTCATCAGCCTTCAAACCATCACGCATTTTTTCCATGTTCTTTGCATTATCTGTGACAATGCTCTTAACTGTACAGTTGTATTTTGTCTTAGCATATTGTATTGTCTCTTGACACTTCACCTTACAGTTTTCAGCACTTTTAGTCATAGAACCAGTGTCAAAGCTGTTTAGGAAGAAGCTCTTTCCTTCTACTTGCAAGCAGGATGCTATGATAGGTTCATTGTGAATGTTACTCCACCCATCCTCCACTAATGTTGCTGTCTTGCCATCAAGAATCACCTTCATATCCTCTGTCACCTGATCATGCACAGCATCTAGAAGCTTTCCACCAATCAGTTTACGTGAAGGGGGTTTATATCCTGGGCGTAGCATACTAACAACTTTTATGAACTGCGGATGTTCAGCCATTGAAAATGGAAGGTTACAAGCATAGAACAACCTCGCGACTTCTATATCTATTGCTGACTTCATCGCTGAGGTGGTGGTGATCCAATGTCGGCTCAGATTGGGTTGAATTGAGAATTGAACTGGACAGGTTGGTGAGGGTGGTGCTGATTGTGATGGCAATTCTTCTCTTAGTCGCTTTGTGCATGGTGCAGCTGATGGTTTGTCCAGCTGAAACAAAGAAAAGGGGTATTACATGTGCTATATAAGCCAAATGTAGATATACACCCTACCTGGTCCAAGCCATTTGGGGACAAGATATGATAATCTTTTTAAAAATTTACATTGAAATGACTGGCATTGCAACAAAATCAGTCATTCCTATGTTGAATTTTCAAAAGTAATTCATTTTATGTCATAATTCAATACATTTAAAATTTGGAATGGATAGAGTTAAAGATAGACCACCCTTCTGTCAAATAAATGCATGTTTTTATTTATTTTCAAAACTTTGGGACTTGCTGAATATTAGTTTGACTGTTTGCATCAGTCTATCTGAAGGGTGTTAGTGTGTTATGCCAAATTGTTTTCATAATATTACTGTAGTAAAGGTATTCAGGCAAGAGTATTTCTGAAAACACTGGGTTGCAGAAAGTATAGGGTTAAGCAGATCATTGTGTGTTATTTCTAATCTTAAGCCAGCGCCCTCACAGGCCAATTATCACACCTATACCATTGAATTGTAAAGAGGCTCAGCACGTGATTGTGGTTATCAGAGATTAGCAGACCTGGCTCTATTACTAGCATGGCAAAGAGAATAATTAACTCGGGTATCTGAACTAAAGGTGAGACATCCTGTTGATAACCCCTATGCGGCCAAGACAATTACAGTGAATAGTAACCTTACCTACATTGTACATTATGACTTTTAAACACAACTTAGCACAAATTTTTGAAAATTGTTCACTGAAATGACTGGCTTAGTAAAAGCGGCAGTCATTTCACGAGTAAATTTGTTTTCCAGTCAAATTAGTGTCAAAATATTCTGCAGTTTTCCCGCATAGTGTCCTTGAAAATGATAGCTGAGGAATTCATCGGTGAAAGGGTTAAGGCATGTATTAGATATATTGGACTCCTAGCACTCCAATGTCAAGAAAAAACATTTTTCAAATAAAATTAAAAGATAAACTGTTTTTTTATTTTCAACAAATTTGTCATCGCCCAACAAAATTGTTGAAAAATGAAAACCAGTTTCCTTGGTATAGTCACAATAAAATATAGAATTTTTAATTATTGACATTAGAGGGCAAGGGGTTAAGCATTAATTTTATTTACCTTCAAAATCTTGATGTCTTTGCTGATATGTGTGTCTGCACTGTCTGTATCAGCCTGTTCAACAGGACTTTCAGTATACTTCTCATGCTTCTCATAGTGTATTTTCATCCTTGCTATGTTGTTGACAACTGTGTACTCACACTCTCTACACTTAGCCATTTGTTTGCCATTAATCTTAACTTCCAAAAAGTGCTTCCAAATTGGATCCTTAGGCCTACCACCTTTGAAATACATATTAACTATTTCAAATACCATCAACACATAAATATTCAGGACAACAGAAGAATTCAAAGATTAATGTAGCACAAGGATATCTTTTTACTAATTGTCTAATTGATATCTAGCATTAACTGAGGATAGATGAAAACATGAAGAATCTAATTTATATTCTATCAGCTTAATGCCGTAATCCCAAATTTGCATAAGATCTTATGTAAACATAGCTAATGTGTGTACTGAGTAGTGCATTCTAAAATAGCCTTAGAGAGCAAGGGTCATCAGTTAATTGTTGAAACAACATCTTAGCAGACTATATTTTCTCTATGAGTTTAAGATTCTTCCATAGGCCATGAACATTTTGCAAGAAATAGATTTAGACACAGAGACAGTTCTCAATAATATAAACATCTAGCATAGGTAGTCTAATATGTTTACATTATTGATTAAATAGGGTTTCTGTGGGTTTAACACAACTGGTCGAAATATACAGAGTTAAAACATTTAAGACAAACAAAAGTTGAAAAAAATTAACCCATGGATTATAGAAAGAAGCAAATAAGACTCCTAATTTATTGAAATCATATGTGTCCTTTTAGATTATTATTATTATTATTATATAGCAATAAAGTATCCAAAAATACATGTATATAACCATCCATCAATATGTACATGTACCTGTATGTGTCTAAATGCTATATAGTTGTTTTAAGAAAATTACATTTCAGAAAAATATTTTTATACCAATATTTGAGGTTTTGGACAGTTTTGGACAATTTAAGGTGTCCAAAACCTATTTTGGGCGGACGGTTTAAACCATGGTTTAAACCGCGGTTTAAACCACTAGTGTCCAAAACTTGCCAACCCTGATATAAAGGCATACAAGCCACTTATGACAAATATATACACGGACAATAAACACAAAAGAAGCAATATTTCTTGCAAAAAGATATGGGCAGTATTAGCTATGGGCTAGGAAAAGAAGCTTATATCTTTGGTCAGTCCAACAATTTTTCCATCCATTCTTTTTCTCCAGGCCAAACTCCTTAACAGAGAGAGGAACAGACAAAATTAAGAGCAGCCAGTGATGAGAAAATTGCACTACTGCATCAACAGAGTGTAACAGATCAAATTTGGTTCATTAGGTATCAACAACTTGTAAAGATAAAGAAATCAACAGAACTGGCAACCCAGTCAGTAGAAAATCAGCGCAAGAAGCAGTACAGACCCTGACACCCATTCAAACATATTAAAGAAAAACTGTAAAGAATATTTTAAACCTAAATCTTGATAGCTTCTTAAACAGATGTGTAGAGCTTATTACCCAGAAATACATTGGTGAAATATACACTGCAATGCTAGTGAAATGCACAAAGCAAGTATATTTTTGATGCAATACAGGACCCCGATCTTTACCGACAGGTAACCTTTTCAACAAAGTTAAGTGGTCAGGAGAGAACCAATACCGTGAACCTAGTTTCTCCAACGAAAATGATATAGTAGAAAACATTCTGACTGAAGACCCAGTGGGAAACAACCACGACATCGTGATCTGTTTCATTTAGCTATCATATCTATGTCACCTATTAAACGATATCTTTACTGGAAACAGTGACAAACTATTAAATCAAATATTTTTGCTCGACAAAAAGGCCAAAATCGGCCTCAACCGTTGTAATGATAACGATCTTGTTGACCATATGTGCAAATGTTAGGGTATTAGCCTGATAAGTCAGGTTCTACCAGTACACGCGGCTAATAATATGGGATATATAGAAATATTTTCACATTACTATAATAAATATTTGGTGGTAGAATTACTACAATATTTCGCACAGCACGAGAACATAGTGAGTTCTACATGGCCTTATGTTCGAAAACTGGCTAAAGGCATGTAGAGATATCAAGGTACCAAATATAGTACATTATTGGAATTTGGCAATGGTGTGCCACTACTAAATTGCATATGACGAAATTACTGTTTAGTAAACATTTTTTAAACCTTTGATACTTTATTAGCGTATTCATATACGTATCTAACCATATGGATGAACTTCTGGGGTCAAACCTATTGCAAACAGTGTGGTACAGAAATTGCGCCAATTTTCGGTGTGGAATTGTGTCCTATGAAATTACGTTCCTGTAGAATTTTTTTAAATTCGGAATACAACTAGCATATTTCCTATAAGTATTTGTGGGTGAAATTCTGGGGGTGAACGTATTGCAATGAAAACCATGAATTATCCTAAGTTTGAGCTTATTTACGTTATGAAATTTTTTAATATCACTACGTCGTAAGCTTATGCCTATACCTATTTAAACATATGGGTGATATTCTGGGCCGAACCCATTATGAGCGATATGTCAGGACATATCGACACCTATCTGAATGTGGTGAATGTGAACCAACCATATTACAATGGGGCCATATGGCGAATATGTAACTACATATTACCAAATTACTTGATGGTAGAATCGTGCAAAAGCAGTAGTACATATTCAGTTATATACAGCTATAGATAAAAAAATGATTACAAACCGAGAATTGAGATTCTAATACTGAATATAGTAAATTGTTGGCATTTGACAACTGTTACTAAATTGAATATTACGAAATTACTACGTGGTAGAAATCTCAAGATTCATTAGCGTATTCATATCCCTATCTAACCATATGGGTGAAATTATGTAGCCACACATATTGCAGACGGTAGGGTATTGAAAACCACAGATCTGCCAACATTGGAACAAATTTATGGGTCATTCCATATAAGAAGGACCAAAATCTTTGAAATCCGTCAAGTCATAGTTTCAGATTTCCTTCAAACTTTGTCAGAGTAAGCATATGTATGTATTAACAGGAAATTCCAAGTATTATAGTGAAAGGTCAAATACTTGTTGAAAACTGGCCTATCCAATACCCCCTGCCTAAAATTGACAAAAATTTGTAACAAAATTTCTATGTTTGAGGCTTCATATCTCACCGACTACAGTGCTCACAATACTAGGTCTTTTTATTTTAACAGTCTGGTCACCATAGTTCGAGAAAATCACAAGCATTTTGTGCTGACCTGTTTTAGGCATGTATTAGGGGTCGTCAAAAATGCCAAAAAATGTGATTTTTCATATTTTAATCCAAATTTGGTGATGCCGTAAAATGTATTTGTATTTGGTTTACACAAATGATTTCTATCCTGTTAACTAGAGCTACTGCTACTTTAGTGATATTTATTACCTAATGGCAAGATATTCTCCGCAAAAATTTTGTGGGAGCCATACCCCCACCCCTGTTCGCCAAAATGGGGTGACTTCATAACATATTTTTTCAAAATAACCCCTTTCAATTTTTTTAATATTTTGGTGAATGTTATATATATGGTCAATGGTTACAGGGCCAAAAGGTTCACTCTTACATTTGTTTCCTTTTAGAGCTATGGCAAATACAAAATCTGATATTTTTTCAAAAACTTGTATGATATTCGATTTTGGGGGGTTAATAATTTTAAAAGTATACACTCTAGAAGTATGAAACAAGAGATGTAGCGCGTTTCCCTGCCTTATTAAAAGAAACAACCAGCATTTCCCTTTTACAAAATAGATAAACATGGATTTTAGAGATGTCAAAACCTTACTTTGTTAAAATTTGACATTTTTGTGGGTAAACTACGTCATTATTCAACAACATTTTCAATGGGAATAACATATTGCCTGGAGAATATTTAAAAAACAATTTGACTATAAGTTGTTGCTGACTTAGCCATCAATAATTTTCAGTCAAATCATTTTCAAAATATACACCAGGTACAGAGTTTGTCCTGTAAGCTGGTCGAGCTGCAACAGCTCATCACTCAGTCTTGAGTTATCCAGTGTTAATAAAGACTGAGAGATTTCATATCTAGAGAAAATAACTCAACCTTCAGAGCTTTGTATATAATTAGGTCAATTGCTATAATAGACATAGGTAGTGAGGTGATATTGATTAGTCACATGGTCTCAGTTTTTCTCAGAGATCTGCATGCAAGTATTGCTATCAACAAGAGTTCAGTCAAGCATTTTAAGTGATCAAGATTAGGCAGCATGACCAGTGAAAGTGTTTAATAATTACTGCTTTGAAACATTGACATTGTTGCTGATACACAAATGTTTAGATATTTACTTTAGAAATTTAATAATTCACTATACATTTTAATGATAAATTAGGCCTTTTAATTTGAAAAGTGTAAACTTTGACTAGGACACGTTGCACAATGGCTGAATTACCAGAGATATTTTGTTCAGTTGGACGTCTCACTAATGATAAATGTCATAAGTTTACGGATAAATGCTCTGTAAATGATGTTGTACAATTGACGGCTACAGATAAAACACTTGTTGCAATGAGAAGCGGCCAGAGTGAGGATAGTTTAGAAACAGTGTGCTGTTGCCACAAGAAATACTATCTGCATATATTCCCGATGATGAAGCAGAACACTTCATGTTGTGATCCCCTAAAAGTTCACAAAAAGCTTATTAAAAAGGGACTAGTTAATATAGATCAAGAAATTGTGGCATTAATACAGTCGAAAACTAGAGAGAGAAAACAACCTGGCCAAAAAATTTGCCATCATTGTTTGCAGAAAATTAATAACCTGACAGATTGTAGTGACAGTGAACCGGAATCAATGGCCATAGCAGATACTTTGTACAGTAATGCTGAATGCCTCAACTCTAGTTTCTCAGCAGTTGGAGTTTCTCCCCTAAAGAGTGTCCATTCAGAAAGGAAAGTATCATATGGTAAACGAAAAATCAAACAAATGGAAGAAGCAACAACAAGTCACGTGGCATCCCACCTAGGTTTTCCACCTAATAAATTAGTTGCTGACACTTCACAAACTGAATGTACATGTGATTCTAAGTTAGATGTGGACTACTTGGTATCGAACATGAATGAAAAACTGTCTGTGTCATCACGAAATCAAAAGATACAAGTATTGACTATTACACCTAAATCATGGTCGATAGATAAAACTGTTCAGGTTTTTCAGGCATGTGGTGTTACGCGTTATATGGTGAAACAAGCCAGACAACTTGCGCAGAATGATGGAATACTCGCTGATCGTGAAACCTTTGAAAGAAATAAGCTTGATCAGCATACACTAGATAGTGTTATTAACTACTACCAAGATGATACTGTATCTAGACTATTACCCGGGAAAAATGATTTTGTTACTATAAGAATTTGTGGTACCAAAGAACATAAGCAAAAACGGCTAATCCTGACAAATTTGAAGGAAGTACATGCTAATTTCAAAACAGAAACTGGACTTAAAATTGGTTTCACTAAATTTGTTGAGTTAAGACCCAAATGGTGTGTAACTGTTTCTTCTAGCGGCAGCCACAATGTTTGTGTATGCGAAAAACACCAAAATGTAAAGTTTATGGTGGATGTTATCTCTGAAGACTATCATAACCTAATTGACAAATCTGTATGTGACAGTAGTTCTAGAAATTGCATGCTGCAACGATGTGAAAAGTGTCCAGGAACTGCATTTCTCAAAACTTACTTAGAGCAAGACCTTTACGAGCACATCGATGAGGATGACATCATTAAATTCAATGAATGGGTATCCACAGACCGAATTGAAATCATGCGCCGAGAAGTATCAGTTGAAGATTTTATTTCTATATTATGTCAACGGATCCAAGAATTAACACCACATTCCTTCATAGCGAAATCTCAAAGTGAATTCTTGAAAGCGTGCAAACATGATTTAGATGACACTACTGCCATTGTTGTTCTCGACTTTGCTGAAAATTACAGCATTATTGTGCAAGATTGTGTATAGGGATTTTATTGGAACAATTCTCAAGTCACGATACATCCTTTGGCATTTTATGTTAAGGCTTATGGAAAGTTGAATGAAGAAAATGTATGCTTCATCTCTGAGTGTCTGAAACACGAAACAAATACTGTGTACTGTTTTCAGGAGATTTTTACAAGATATTTGAAGGAAAAGTATCCCAATATTCATATAATTAAATACTTTAGTGATGGGTGTGCAGGACAATACAAGAACTTCAAAAACTTTATTAATGTCTGCCATCATTATTCAGATTTTGATATTAAGGCAGAATGGCATTTCTTTGCTACCAGCCATGGTAAAGGTGTTTGCGACGGTATCGGTGGCACAGTGAAGCGCTTAGCCGCAAGGGCTAGTCTGCAAACAGCGCTTATACGTAATGCTAGTGAATTGTATGAATTCAGCCAACAGAACATAAGCAAGATCAAGTTCTTCTTAGTTAGTAAAGATGAGATCCAGAGCCATCATACAATGTTGGAAGAGCGGTATCTCCTTGCCAAAACAGTGCAAGGAACCAGGTCATTCCATTCGTTTGTTCCAAATGACACTAACTCTATCACAGTAAAGCGAATTTCAACTGATGATGTTTCATACACTCGGTCATTTTATAACACACAAACTGGTATGTCATCAGAGATTCAGAATTTAAATATCCCTGTGGAACTGTCTTTGAGTGAGTATGTTGGTGCATTGTATGACAAAAATTGGTGGTTTGGCATAGTGTTAGAAATTAGTCTAGAAAATGAGGACTGTCTCATTTCGTTTATGAAGCCGCATGGACCAGCTTGATCCTTTAGTTGGCCAAGGCGCACAGACCAGTGCTGGGTTCCTTTTTGTGACATTCTAAGTAAGGTGTCAACACCATTGACAGCAACTGGCCGGCAGTACACTTTTCCACAAACTGATATCGACTTTATAAATGGACTATTTAAATAATTTGGAGGAGCGGTATATGCTGGATCATGTACCGTATCATCAATTATTGCTGAGGTATGTAGTATTATGTACTATCTCTTAACACTTTTATATTATATCATGTGTATTAACCAATGCCTGTCTCAGTTTATTAAATAATTCCATGAAATGGGTGACATTTAGGCATACTTTAGTATGAGAGATTACACATATTGGCCTGGTCGCAGTGTGTCAAAATTGTCTATAAATGGCCATAGAAGTCCATGTAGCTGTACTAATATGACCATAATATACCATTCAATGTCCACCTATGATGAAAAAGTATCTAAAATGCTAAAGTGGAGATATTTTAAACTTTTTAAAACAAATTAGATTGTCGCGAAAAATGTCAAATTTTAACAGAGTCAGGTCTTTGGGTCTAGAAAATCGATGTTTATGTATTATATAACCAGGGAATGCTGATTGGTTCTTCTAATATAGCAGGAGAACTGGTTGTATCGCTTGTTTCATGCCTCTAGGCCCTATAATTTTAAAATTATTAACCCCCAAAAATGGAATATCGTACAAGTTTTACAAAAATATCACATTTCTAATATGCCATAGCTCCAAAAGGGAACAAATGTAAGAGTGCAACTTTTAACCATGTAACTATTGACCATATATCTACCATTCACCAAAATAAAATAAAAATTGAAAGGGGTTATTTTGACTTAATAGGCGATGAAGTTGGCCCTCTTTTGTGAACAGGGGTGGTGCATTGGGCGCCCAAAATTTTTTGATGAGCAAACCTTGCTGTTAGTCAGTAAATATTACTAAGCTAATATTAGCTCTAGTGAACTGGGTAGAAATCATTTAGTTACAGCAACTATAATATACATTTTACTGTATCACCAAATTTTGTTGAAACAGGAAAATTAGCTGTTTTTAACGTTTTTGGTGACCCCTAAAACACACCCAAAACAAGTCAACACATATTGCTTGTTATTTTCCTCAAGTATGCTGACCAGAGCATTAGAATGAAAAGATCTAATATTGTAAACAGTATGTTGGATGAGATATGATGTCTCAAACATTGGATTTGTACTTGAAACTTTTGTCAATTTTAGCATAGGGGTCTTTGAGAGGGCATTTTTCAAAAAGTATTTCACATATCAGTTAAAAAATTGTCATGCTCAACTAAAACATCCATATGCTCACACTGAGAAAGTTTGAAGGAAATCCGTGACTATGAGTTGACGGGCATTGGTCCATCTTATACGGAATGACCCATATACGATTTCATCAAATCGCATTACTACGAAAATACTTCACGTTCAAATTCTTTTAAATTCCCAATGTAACTAGCATATTCAAACTCCTATACGGCTATGTGAGCGAAGTTCTGGAACCGACCATATTATGGAAAGTAGGGCACCAAAAACCACGAATACACCATCATTTAAGCTAAATTTTGCGTATTAAAATTACTTCATCTAGAATTTGTTAGATTCGGAATATAACTAGCATATTAAAGCTCAAGTCTATGTGGGGTAAATTATGGGGCTGAACATACTACAGACAATAGGGCACTGAAAACTGTGGTGGTTTATTAATACAATGAACCTTTCCAGTTTAGCTATGCCCTGCTCGTCTCTAGTTAAACTCCACCCATACCACTCTCGAGTTGGGATCGATGGATTTCTGAACTACTAGATGATAAATTTCAAGAAAACTATACAGGTAAGCCGTGGAATATTTTGACACTAAATTGACTGTGTCCTGTTGCTGCCTATAGCAGCAACAGTGGCCAGTCAAATTACTTTCAAAATATTCAACAGCATTTTTATTAAATAACAAAAACATACAATTCGTACAACGTGTCAGATTATTAAGCATTTAAGATGGACTAAATCGAGTCAGTCATGACATCATTATTATGACGTTATCCTACGCGTCACTTAATTAATTACGACGTCATATGACGTAATATGATGGATAGACAACCTGAAAAGGCCCATTAGCAAGTGCTATTAATTAACCTCGCTCCATCAGAGGATGAGTGTATTGTATTCGGGTCTATGTGCGTTCGGGATGGCAGGGGTCTACAATCTATGATTGGCCTTGTTAAAATATGTGACCTATAAATACGGGTGCTCTCTTAATACAAGTGGTCCATATTGTGTGGACCACACATTAACAAGTGGTATTAGCCCTGTAATGCTCAATTTGCTCATGCCAATTTCAATAGAGGGATCCATTTCTAGGTATGCCACACCTATTTCTAGCTAAGCTCCACCCCTTTTTTACATGTTGGAATCGATGTCTATATATACGCTGAATAATGAATTCCCAGACTTCCAATTTCAAGGTAACTATACAGGTAAGCTGATGACTATTTTGAAACTAATTTGACTGGGTGCAACGAAAACCATGAATCAGCCTAAATTTGAGCCAAAATTATTTCATGGTGGATAGTTTTAAATCCCACTACTCCGTAAGCGTATTCCTATACCTATCTAAACATATGGGTGACATTCTGGGGCCGAACCCATTATGAGCGATATGCCAGGACATACCGACACCTATCTGAATGTGGTGAATGTGAACCAACCATATTATAATGGGGCCATACGGCGAATATGTAACTACACTCATACCTACGATGAGATTACTTGATGGTAGAATTGTGCAAAAGCACTAGCTCATATTGAGTTATATACATCCATATATAAAAAAAATTATTACAAATCGAGAACAGACATTCTGATACAGAATATAATAAATTGTTGGCATTTGACAACTGTCCATGGCTACTAAATTGAATATTACAAAATTACTACATGGTAGAAAACTCAAGATTCATTAGCGTGTTCATATCGCTATCTAACCATATCGGTGAAATTATGTGGCCAAACCTATTGCAGACAGGTAATAGTAGGGCATTGAAAACCCGCAGATCTGCCAAAATTGAAACGAATTTACGCGATGAAATCGTCTACTACGAAATTACTTCATGGTCGAATTTTTTTCAATTCCCAATATAACTATCGTATTCAAATCCCTCTACGTCTGTGAGCGAAGTTCTGGAGCCGACCATATTACATACAGACAGTAGGGCACCGAAAAGCACGAAAAACCCAACATTTAAGCCAATTTTTGCCTAATAAAATTATTTCATCTAGAATTTGTTAGATTTGGAATATACCTAGTATATTAAGGCTCAAGTCTATGTAGGTGAAATTATGGGGCTAAACATACTACAGACAATAGGGCACTTAAAACTGTGAATCACCGGAGATTTAGCAAATTTTCGGTATGAAATTGTGCACTATGAAATTCATGGTAAAATTACACTAGCGTATTGATATACCTATCTAACTATATGGTTGAAATTCTGTGGCCAAATTTCCTATAGACGTTCTTAACTTAGCACATGCATAGGCCTACACTTTCGGTTGATTTCTGTATTCAACAATCTGCTACAATATTATTGACAGCAGTTTTGACTGGAAATTTGGAACATTGGTAGTCTATCAATGCTGCTACATAATTGCATTGGCCCTACATGGATTTATTCCCACGGATGGATTAAAGACAAAAGGAGACTACTGATAATCACACATCCATTATTCATTCGTATCCCGCGAGTTCTCTTTCGATACGAGATCGAGAAATGTATCTGTAGGGGCCTATTGAGTAGCCATTGACGTAGCGATTTCACGATCCACAGTCTTGCTTTTACAGTCTGCTACGGAGATAGACTGGGTCCCGGTCTGTCTGGTATCCGAAGTAGAGTCTGTGTAACAGTCTAGTCATTGTGATAACGTAAGAAGATGACCGGTCATTACATTAGAGGTGTAGTTTCGAAGAACCCAAGCCTTTATTTTTAGATGGATCCATTATTGTTAGCGAACTCTGTCTACTTTTTCGCCCTCTACAATATTATTATGCATGTTTTTCTTTTGAAATTTAACACACACATAGTACGCCTCAAGACTGTCTATAACAAGTCTGTAATCTTTACCCTATCTCGAATGCAACAAATGTGAATCATACTATAATACAATACGGGAAAGGTTAAACAGACATGGTACATCATCGTCGTCCTCATAATTTATTAACCCTGTATTACCTAAATTGAGTCAAGAATATAAAAAAAATATTTGGTTATTAAGTGCCTATTTGCAGGCCAATAGATGACTGTTTTGAAGAGTAACTAATAACTGACTATTTCTACTTGTAATATGTTGTATATATTTGTACATAGTATGATTTGTGTGTAAGTGTACTTGCAGTGTTTTTCTCTGTCAGTTTGTCTGTGTGCGTGCGTGTGTATGCATGTGTGTGCATTCTTTCTGAGGGCCTCGGGAAGATCAGATTTTACTGACGTTGTTTACCCTCATTAAATAAAGATTATTATTATTATTATTATTAACTATTGGAATGACTGGCTCAATTATCGAGCCAGTCATTTCAGTGGTGAATTTTCAAAAACAATCTCTTGACCCGCAAATTAACATCCTCAAGATCACTGTAGAGGCCGGTTTTGGCAGCCGCCTCATGAAAGGGGTAAAATACATTAAGAGAAGATGATAGGCTTACATAGGCAGTCGTTGTCGTTGCAATACTTAATACAGGTCTATGATAGCAACAAGTAGGTGGGTAGGGTGGAGTGGGCTACCAGTCAAAGTATTAAAAAGATATTCGTATAGTTGTCTTTATCTGAGATATTGAAATTTCGGTGTTAAACATTCTAAAGGATTTTGTTAGAAAAACACACAATTGTGCCCAGGTAAGTCACATCTTGGTGGCGGTTGCTTGAAATGACTTCCATAGGCCTAACATTAGTCAATCGGTCACTGAATCCGGATGGTATATTAATACATTAATACCGTGCTCGTGTTGGTATCGATGGATCTCTGAGCTTCTTGACTATCAATTTCCAGAAAACTACAGGTAAGGTGTTGACTATTTTGAAACCAATTTGACTGGGTGCTGTTGCTGCTTGTGGCAGTAACATCACCCAGTCAAATAAGTTTCAAAATATCCACCAGCATGTTTTGTAAATAGCAAAGACATACAATTCGTACAACGTGTCGGACTATTAAGCATTTAAGACGGACTAAATTGAGTCAGTCATGACGTCATGATTATGACGTCATCCTATTCGTCACGTCGTTGATTATGACATCATATGACGTAATATGATGGATAGACAACATGAAAATGCCCATTAGCAAGTGGTATTAATTACCCTCCCTCCATCAGAGGATGAGTACATTGTATTCAGGGCAACAATCTATGATTGGCCTTGTTAAAATGTGACCTATAAATATGGGTGGTCTCTTAATACAAGTGGTCCATATTGTGTGGGCCACGCATTACCAAGTGGTAGTAGCCATGTAATGCTCAGTTTGCTCATGACAATTTCAATAGAGAGATCCATTTCTAGGTATGGCACGCAGGGCCGTATTTAGATATGTGGGAGGTCTGGGGCAAAGAATGAGGGGAGGGGGGGGGGGGGTGTCTTTTTTACATCTAGGTGTTCTGAGGCGGCCAGAGAGTCTACTTTTAGGGTGAATTATGGCGCTTTCTTTTGTTGTAAAATTTCTTTTTGCAAATTTTCGTAATTAACATTGTTGCCGAACACCAAACAAGAATTGGGGCCCCCACAAATATTAGAATAGAATTATAATGCATGATTAAGAGTTCTAAACTAATAAAGTTTGCTTTAAATGTCCTATAACTTACAAAAAAGTGCATATTTTTTTTTTCATTTTTAAATTGTGGGGGCCCCTTGCTTGTGGGGGCCCGGGGCTTTTGCCCCGCTTGCCCCCCCCCCCCCCACCCACCCTTAAATATGGCCCTGATGCCACGCCTATTTCTAGCTAAGCTCCACCCCTTTTTGCATATTGGAATCGATGTATATTTATACATATATATATATATACATACATATATATATATATATATATATACATACACACACGCTGAATAATGAATTTCCAGTCTTCCAATTTCAAGGAAACTATACAGGTAAGCTGATGACTATTTTGAAACTAATTTGACTGGGTGCTTTTAAAGGTTTGCTGCCTCTGGGTGCAACAACGCCAGGTCAAATTAGTTTCAAAATATTCAACACGATGTTGATTAAACAGTAAAGACATACAATTCGTACACTTGCCGGACTATTCAATGTTCATGACTGAGCTCGATACGCCGTTCATTTACACATTTTGGATTGTGACGTTAGCCTGTATATGAAGTAATTGATTATGACGTCATATCCTTCAGTTACAGATCGAACCCAGCCATTATCATAGACAATGACTGTTGAATAAATAGCAAAGACATACAATTCGAACAGCGTCTAGTCAAATTAGTTTCAAAATATTCAACAGCATGTTGATTAAATAGTAAAGACGTGCAATTCGCATACTTGACTGGCTATTCAATGTTCCTAGTGGAGCTAGATACGTCATTCATTACACATTTTGATTGTGACGTCCAGCTACATCTGACGTAAATAATTATGACGTCATATACAGAAAAATCCATTATCATAGAAAATGTCCTATGTCTAATTGCCGTCCAAGAGACCATTGTGGTTTTTCTTTTGCAATTTACTACTGGAATTATAGGATCGGTTATCCAACCAGTCATTCCAGTGGTAAACTTTCAAAACAAGTTCTCCGGCGACTAGCTAATGCAAATGAACATTTCTCACGATCACAGCAAGAAGCCATTTGTGGTCAGTTTGATAGAGTGCTAAAGTGGACATATAAGAGATGCCGCGAGTGGGCGTGTGCTTGAGTACTTTCATCTGCAGAAGGAATGATAAACATGTTTTGTATGCAGTCCTCCAGCAAAAGAAGGGTACTTATTTAGAGTAGTTATTTGGAGTTCCGTTGGCTGTTTATTAAAATAAGTAAGCGGTCATCGCCGCACAAACTCTATTACAGTCGGACCAGAACAAATAAGAGAACTCGCCATGAATCACGCGCATAAAGATAATAATTATGAGATATCCAGCAATCTAAAAATAGAGCCGTGTCTTCGCGCCGAGAATTATTAGATCTCGCATCGATGGAGGTCTCGCGAGACACAGCCCCACAATCCCCTGCGCGAAATGGGCACGCCTATAGGCAATTCTAGACAGCAATAAATAGAAGCAACTGCACCCAGATACAGGGTTAACAGTGTCGACATGGTGTGGTAACCGCGCAAGGTGTCCGTTAAATTGCGACTAGGTGTGGTATCAGCGCCAGTCCATGGTATTGTTATTACATGCATGCGTATATGGGTGTTATGTGTGCATCTATGTAACTCTGTTTGGTCACCAAATGTAAGAAATGTAATGTAAGAAGCTGTAAGATTGTGTGGCAATATCACACATGTACAGAAGTACATAATACTATAAAGTATAATGCTAATTACAAATTTGTATTAAATGAAAAACTTGTACAGTAGTGAACTAGTCATAGACACAACCACAGGTTTCTGTCTAGGTGTGGTAACCACGCCATCAAAATATTAATATACATGTATATTATCTCCACCTATTGTAGTTATATGTAAGATGTAAACTAAGATTCAGCCTGTGTGTGGAAATCATGCCAGTCGAACTTGTACATATTGTAAATTACAGAGATGAACATAAACATGTTGAAACTATTAAAAAACTACCATCTCCCCTTCTGTCTTCCAGGATTTGCAAGAAAGTGTAACACAAAATATTGTCGGGACAATAAAAAGCCATCAGGCTTATGTCCTGGGATTATGATGATGATTTATATTTATATATCATTTTGCTTCACACTAACAGAACTCAACCTGAACACATGCTTCCCTATACTATAAGGAAGATGTGTGCTCTTAGTGAGGTCAAAGGTCAAGGTCATTCTGACATTGCTATTTGACCACTGCTTTTTCAACATTAAGTTGTTGCGTTTAGCAGATTATTTTTATTTATATTTCAGAGTTGCTTCATACTACCAGAACTAAACTTGGACACATGGTTCCCTATACCATCAAGGAGATGTGTGCTGATAGTGAGGTCACTAGCTCAAAGGTCACAGTCATTCTGCTCGTTAATCCTATTGGAATTAAGTTTGGATACATGGTTACCGATAATGTTAGGAAGCACAAAGTCAAAGGTCAAGGACACTGACAAATAGGACACAGAAGAGACATTTAATTCCGCGGAATTCTTGTTTAATAGAAATATCAGCATCGTTTCTATTAATTCTCTGCAAACGTCATGTAATGATGTTATTGCTATAACATCTAGATGAAAACCTCTCCTTCAATACCCATATTAATGCAACTATGTCAAAGGCTAACATCATAGATTAATTAACAGAACTTCAATTGCATAGATGAAGCCATGCTTACCCTGTTATTCAAGTCGCTAGTCCGACCAATTTTGGAATACTGTAGCATAAACATGAATGTTTTAAAAGACAATCTTGTATAATCGAAAGGGTCCAGCGCCGAGCCACTAGACTTGTTACTCATTAAAGATGCCTGTGAGAATTTATCCATTTTCTTACTATGGCCATGAGAGCAGACATACAATCTATTCTCGAGAAAGCTATTTTTCTTGCATGCGAGCGAGATGGGTTGGAAGCTAGAAAGTCCCGTGAGGAAAAATAACTGGTATTTGCAGTGACCAGAGGTAGGCCTGTGGAATTGCTGCTGAAATGTCAGAAGATGGCAACATTTGGTGGTGTAGATGCGCCGTGTACAAAGGTTGAATTTCAAATCGTATGGCATAAGTGGCGAGAAATATATCAAATGTCTTGTTTGTGCCTGTGCCAATGGTGCATCCTTGAATTTGAGCAGACTGAATGATGCACTAACCTGTTTGAAGACAGCGGGAAGACAGTGGATACTGATAATACATTGTAGTGCCCATCAGATCGAGCTGGCTGTCAAAGATGCATTTCTTAATGTTCCAGACTTCGCTCGTATAGACAGGATGGCGCTTAACTTATACATCTTTTTTCTCATTAGTGGAAAATGCTTGGAGTAATTGTGCAATGATTTCCCAAGTCAGCTGGTATGAGATTTCAAATTCATAAGTATCAAATGCCTCATCATGAACTTTCTCCCCCTATATCTCTTTGCAGAAAACATGATCAAGTCAAAGAACAAAACATGTCAGGCTGAACAAAAAGCAAAGCTGCATGGTTATCTTAATCAAGATGCAGATCACTGTGTGACCGATGTTATTGACACATTGAAATCGGCATCAACTGTGCTGAATACTATAGTTGAAGAAGCAGATGTGGTTGTTGCCTTTACCTGCAGAAATAAACGATGACAGTGTAACTATAACTGCAGAAGCATCAAACCTTCCAGTTATCAACGTTTCAAAGAGAAAAATCAACTATCCAAGGGGCAAAAGGCTCTGGCAGAAGTGTGTCACAGCTGTGAATGAGACGTATGAGGTCAAGAAAGTGAGCCAAGGTAAATCTTCAGTCGAGCCCATCAAGATCCAGCTTATCCCTGACATAGCTTCACAGATTGAGAAGAGAATGGAATCATTTGATGGTGAAATATTTAAACATTATCGAATTACTGACCATACATAATGGGATCACTCTGACAAATGTTATGTAGAGCTGGGTGGTATTGACATTTACATGACGGTATCGGTACCATAGAAAAATTCTGCGGTATCACAGCATACTGTCATTTTAGGGCGAGATGGCATGCCATGAAATTAGAGCATTGTTTTCCCATTTCACTTCCATCTTCCATCAACAGACTTTAAAATAGGTCAAATAAATAAAGTTTTAGTTTTACAATTTTATTAGGTCAGAATTTTTAGCTCGACTTTATGAAGTAAAACGAGCTATTGCGATACCTTGCATGTCGTCCGGTGGTGTTGGTGGTGGTGGTTGTGGTGGCAGCAGCATCCAAGTTGCGTTTAGCTCGACTTTTCTGTTAATATCGCTGGTTTGGTTAATCATACTGGACACAAACTTGGGCACACTTCCTTATAATGATACAGCATCTCACGATGACCTTGGGGCAAACGGTCAGGTCACTGTGACCTTGGTAAAACCTTATTTTTTTCAACAACATTTTCCGGTTAGCCAGACTTTTCTATTTATATCTGAGGTTTGGTTAATCATACTGCACCCATGCTTGGACACATGCCTCCTTATAATGAGACACAATGATGGTTTGATATGTATGGTGACCATCTGTCATCCGTCATCCATCCATCAACCTTTCTTTAAAAACGCTACTCCTCATCCTAATTTGGCTGAATGGACCCTATCGGGGTAAGCTTCAGAAATTGTATACAGAAATTTGATTGGTCAATTTTTTGGGTTGAAATCTTAGATTTTATGAAGGATTTATGACATTTTACAACTTACTTTGGCTGGAATGACCTTATGGGGCTATGCGTCAGAAGTTATTTACAGAATTTTGATTGGTCAAGTTTTTTGGTGAAAACCGTAGATTTTATGAAAAATTTACTGCCCCGTAGGTGGGGCTTAAAATACACCTTCCGTATCCTCTGCGTGTCGTAAGAGGCGACTAAAGGAAGTAAGGGTGAGGTAACCCTGACAGAAACCTCGAGTGCTGAAGACGGAGGTTCCAGGCCGCACGGCGCACTCTAATAAACCATAACGCTTATGATCATGTCGATAGTCACTTTAGGACTGGCGGTATGATCAGCGAACAAAAAGAAGATGAAAAATTTACTGGAAGTTGTTAAAACGCTACTCCTCATTAACCCCTCATCAGATTTCAACTTACTTCGGCTGGAATGACCGTATGGGGATATGCTTGAGAACATATATACAGAATTTTGATTGGTCAAGTTTCTTGGTGAAAGCCTTCGATTTTATGAAAAGGTTACTGGAAATTGTCTAAACGCTGCTCATTATTAATCGCTTGAAAGATTTCAACCCTAGTTGGCTAGGCAGACCCTATCACGGTAGGTTCCAGAACATCTATTCAGAAATTTAATGGGTCAATTTTTTGGGCGAAAATCATACATTTTATGAAAAATTTATAGGAAATTGTCAAAATGCATCTTCACCATCACCGCTTAGTGGATTTTATCCAAATTTGGCTGGAAAGATTCTATAGTGGTAGGCTCTAGAACTCTATTCAGAATCATGGTTGTTCAATTTCTTGATGGCCATTTGGATTTTTTGAAAACTTTCCAAAACCATTTAAAATGCTACCCCTTAATAAATCGGCCAATTTCAATGAAACTTGGGTGGAATGTTACTATGCATGGTGGTAATCTTCAACATACCAAGTGAGAATTTTGATTGGTCAATTTCTTTGGTGGCCATCTTGGATTTTTTCGAAAATTATCCATCATGTCTACCGGTATTTAAATGCAAATGGTTCAAATCTTAATGGTCCAGGTTAGCGTTACAGGCTATTTCGACTCTTGTTGATAACGCCTTCTATACTTATTTTATGTTTGAAGTCAAGCTTCATAGTTCATTGCAAAGTCGTAGTCGAGCTTCATGGTTGCATTGCAACCACATTTCTGGTTTATTGATGTAATATCATTCATGTGAATATCGCCCGTGTTGTCAGAGTGAGTGCTCGACTCGCTAACTATAATTTGACATTGGAGTGAACTATTTTTAATCAGGATCGATCTGATTATTAATGCGTGCGACCAACAAATGGTCAGTTTTAATTTGGCAGTCGAGCGTGTTGCGAAACCGAGTCCAGACAAAGTGTGTGAGTATTTAAATGAAGCTATGGTTGTACTCGTTTAACTCTGTTGGAGCCATATATTAGGTTACTCGCGAAAAATGGCCTATTCACATGTGCATATAACACGACATTGAATTTAAGCTGATTCCAAAGCTTCTGATAATTATGAAAACCAGATATGCAGACTCCTTACTTGCTTACTTCACGTGAACAACAAATGTACAAGGCTGTATCCATGAAAGTCCTACGTATAGCCAGTTGGAAAATGAATTACAAAGATTAAAATACTATAATTTTTAGGTATCCCTACTTAACCTGAATTTAACCATTAAAGAAATATGTTAAAACAACCCTGAAAAGTAATACCAGGGTGACTTCAATGCTACTCACTGGCAACAAAGCGTCACGTGATCAAAATGCCGCGAGAAAATACTGTTTCAATAAATTTTCATTGATAAATGCAATATAGCAATGGATTTTCCAACGGTCTAGTATACAACTAGGAATAGGCAATGTTATAGCTTAATTACTACCACCAGGACGGCCAGAGAATGAGTTTAGAGGTTTTATATATAGCAACCTTGCCATGAGACTTGTAGGACATGTGTTCGACATACAATTCTGCTGGTCGATATTTTGGCATTGATGTCTTGATGTTTGTTTTTACAATGCCGCCCTCACCTCAACACACCTAATAGTTAGCGATGTCTGTATTTTTTGGCACTATTGCTATTAGCACCTATTTACCCATGTACTATTCAGATTTTATTGTTTATTTCTGTGGTCTTAAGAGCAGACTTCACTGTATAGAATTCTCTTTTTGCCAACTTTGCTTGTTACAAAATTGACAAAAACTTACACCAGCAACTTGTTCAAAATAAACATCAGTTTGTACAGAACCAAGATATACATGTCTATACAAGGTGACATTTCTGCAGTACAATGGTAAAGGAAGCATAGATTATTTTCTACACATTACTGCCTTTCACCTTTCTACCGTATATTATAATTGATATGTAACTGTACTTCAAGTTCTCTACGACATAAGAGATATGCTGGTAAATATTTTTTATTTAATTTTCCGGGGAGCAGTTGCTGCCTAAGACAGCAACAGATTCTAGTCAAATTATTTTCAGCCATGCATTGTTGATTTAATAACTATTAATCCTTTTCAACATTATAGAGCAGGTATGAGAAATTCTCCTCTTTCACTCCGCAATTATATGGGTAACTCACATATAAAATTTGTTTGAATTCCATCCAACAGTTTCAGAGGAGTTACGTTGCGAACAATTTCTGATCTTTTGCCACCCCACCCCATTCCCTGCCATGGTGGAGCCAAATGTAAATATCCTCTTGCCCTCCGCAATCATATGGGTAACTCACATATCTAATTTGTTTGAATTCTGTCTAACAGTTTCAGAGGTGTTGTGGTGCGATCAATTTCTGACATTTTGCTCTTCTCCTCCCCCCCCCCCCACCCCAACTCCCTGAGGTGGACTTGTGGAGTCAAATCTAATATCGTCATGCCCTCTGCAGTCATATGGGTAACTCACATATAACATTTGGTTGAATTCCATCCCAACGGTTTCAGAGGGGTTACGTTGTGATTAATTTCTGATCTTTTGCCACCCCGCCCCACTCCCTGGCATGGTGGAGCCAAATGTAAATATCCTCTTGCCCTCCACAATCATATGGGTAAATCACATATCTAATTTGTTTGAATACCATCTAGCAGTTTCGGAGGTGTTGCGGTGCGATCAATTTCTGACATTTTGCTCCGACCCCCCCCCCCCCCCTCGCTGGAATGGACTCGTGGAGTCAAATGTAATATCCTCATGCCCTCCGCAGTCATATGGGTAACTCGCATACAAAATTTGGTTGAATATAATAATCAAATTTTTTACCCATCCAAATTTAAATGACCTGATGCACACTGCAATCATTTGGGTAACTGACATAACAAATTTGCTTGAATTCTGTCCAACGGCTTTAGAGGAGCTAGTTATTCTGCATGTAAATTGTCAAAACAGCATTCTCTTGGCCCGCAAATGGCAGGCCTGTCCAAATTGAAACCATTTTTGGGTTAAGAAAATTTGTTTTAGGTAACCCGTTCTGTTTTACATAACAATTTTCATGTATTTATGTACAACATGAAAGAAATTGCAGGAATGAAAAACATGTGTAAAAAATATTTGCGCGAACGAAAAATTGTTTGCGCCAATCTGGACAGGCCTGAATGGACATCCAATTACCAAGAATTTAGATATTCTTTAGCAATCTTATGCATTGCAAGGTTCATATGGGTCATGGAAAGTCATGGTATTTGAAAATTAAAATTCCAGGTCTTGTAAATCTGGAAAGACTATTTTCTTTATATAGGTCATGGAAGTCATGAAAAATCAGAAAACCACTATTGTGAAAAATTATACTATAAAAACTACATTTCCATTATGACAAAAAGCAAATACGGGCAGGGCAGATGCCATCTGAGTGCATCTAGATTTCAAAATTTTCTGGGTTGGGGACTCGTGGACTCCATTTAGGTGATGGATTTAATGTTTTAAGTCATGGGAAAGTCATGGAATTTCACAGAATGGAAGGTGTATGAACCCTCACATTAAAGGATTAAATAAATCTTTTTAAAAAATTCAAATATATACAACATAAATGAACATGTTCAAAATTTATTTCCTCCTCAGGCTTCTTCTAAAGAGCAAGTGTTGAAGCTTTGCCACGATGCGTATACATTCCGTGATGCGACACAGATACCTGATAGTCTTATGAAGCACACAGCTCAGGGACTATCACTCAATCATATACAGACCAACAAGGTGCACAAATTAACCTTCTCATTTCTCAAGTGGTAATGGAGGGATGGGAGCACTCAGTCCAGTATCTAACGTCATCATCATCAAATACGTCATTTATTAGCTGATGACACAATCAAAACGATATAGGTCCATTATGAAAGTGTCTAAATTCTAGGGCTTTTGTGAACTTAGTTTAAACATTCTGTTGAATATTTTGAAACTAATTTTACTGGGAGCTGTTATTAGTTTCAAAATGTTCAACAGTTTACTTATATTGTTAACTTGAAGTTTTTGTGAGTCAAACACGTGTACAAAGTGGGTGGAGAGCTGGAAATGGACATGGCATAGCTAGAAATTATGACATCCCAGTACGTTAATCTTGTGGCAGCAGTCCAGCCTGTTCTTAATATTCTCAATATGTTCAATGATCAACTTATTTCTTTCATTGTAAAAAGTTTGTACCATCTTTCATGTGTGTATTGTATGAGTTAGGCTTGCGTGATTAAATCGAAAATCGTGATATTGTTTTAAATCGTGAATTTATATGATTAAAAATTAAATAATCAAATAATCGTGAATATTTTCTATTGCATAAAATATTTCAAAACCTAACTTTCAATTACTTTTTAATGCGGTCGGTCATAAAAAATGACATTTTGCTTAGTGAATGTATGTCCATTTGAAGGGCGAGAGAAGACTGTTTTTGAAAATGTATTACTGGACTACCTGGCTCGAGAATCGAGCCAGCCCTGCCTGTGATACATTTTCAGAAATAGTCTTCTCTTGCCCTACAAATGGACTTTTCTAGACACCATTGCAGTTTTCGTCATTGATATTCCAAGCTGATTAATCGAGTCATCACAATTATTTCTAAATAATCGATTGCGATCACTCAACACAATAATCACACAGGCTTAGTATGAGTCATAATGTATTAGTTCCTTTTAATCCTGAATATATGAAGACAAATGTCTGGTGAATTGTCTGTAAACAGATTCATGGATGATCCTAACCAGTTAATTAATGGTCACGATGGCTCAATAAAATTACTTTGATTAATGGACGTCCATTTGCACGCTAATGACTATTTTTGAAAATTTACCACTGGAATGACTGGATTGGTTATCTGTAACTTTTCTTTGCCAATCTTGACCAGTACAGGGCTAATAGAGAGACTTCTCCTCACAGTTGATAACTAATTATGGGGCTTGTTTTTATTTGTCTTAAAGCAATTTAACTGACAGGGCAGCAATTATTTTTTATCAATGAAATCATAATAACTCAATTTCAAAGCAACCTTGCATGAAATCTGTTGCAGCAAGTTGATTAAAGAAGATACCCAAGGGCCTTGATGCTCACCTTTTTTACACTTACTTAACCTTTTGATGCTTAAGCCAGCCAAAATTGCTACATGTATCTGCAGTGGTCTTCTGAAGTATATATTTTCTGGCCAAGAGACCACTTTTGAAAATTTACCACTGAAATCACTGACAATAACTGAACCAATCACTCCAGAGGTAAATTAAAAAAGTCTTCTCTTGGACTGCAAAAGGACTAAATGTGTAAGCAAAAAAAATGATTTTATTGGCCAATATTGACTGTCAAAGGGAAAATATATGCTATTATGGGCATTTCAATATATTTTGTTTCAATAGCTCAAAATAATACATAATTTGACATAGTTTGATTGATTTCTAGTAAAGCTTGAGATTGAATCAGTTAAATTTTCACAACACAGATATTAGATCATGATTGTAATATGAACATTTTGGCCATGTTTTATGTCAGTCTGTCGATAATTAGCAAAAGGTGCCACTGTTGTTTATGCCACAGAGATACTGGATGTTGGTGAATCCCTAAAGTTTAGCCGACTGAGAAGTCAGCTGAGCTAAAAAAATATTTTAAAAATCATTTCTTACATCATAAATCAATTGTTGTACAGATTTTTAAAACTGAAAGAAATCAATGCAATGCAATGTGTTAACATTTGTCTCTATTTCAGTTGCTATCAGCTTTGGGTGACCTAATTAAGACAGCCTTGTTTCAGGACTGTTCGCAACCTGCCAAGATTGCTGCCCTTTTTCCCGGTAAGTAGTAAGTACACACACTTATCATGAGGCAAAGATGTTTCTTGTTAAACCTTTAATGTCCACGATTCCAGTGGTAAAATTAAAAAATATATAGTTCTTGGCTTTAAAATTAACATTTTCTCAAAACAGTTTTTGTCCAGCATGATACAACTGTAATGCTCTTATTAGTCTCAATCAATCTGGAAATAAATCTATTATTTTTATTTGAGTAATGTATAACAACTGTTGAAATTAGCCATGATGAAACACTAGCCAGCAGGACTCATTCTCACTAGCTTCTACTGGCCCTACTGATTATTGACTAGTTTGCTGATTATAATGTGAACATGTTTTGAAACTATGGTCTGGATAAGAAATCAGATGCATGGACAAAGTGATTACTATATACTCCCGCTTTGTGGGTTATCATGTATGATTGTGCTATAGGTATTTTCAAATTGTTGTGTAGCCAGAGGCGTGTTATTGCTTAAGTAAGGGGCACTGAATTACGTCCAAACCACATTGCAAAGCGCCATCTATAAACTCCCACTTTTAGGCTGTTACATCTTTGTGCATGCACTCTTTCTTATACCTGCAGATAATTTCAACAAAGATTTGAGAAATTTACTGGGCAAAATTATCCTGGAAAATCTTGGCTCATGGCGGAGCAGTTCCATAATGACACAAGGTAAAAACAGTTGTATGAATTTTAATCCATTTAGATAGAATTCAATACATAGGATACATACATCACTGAACCAAAAGCATTGAATAGAAAAAATTATTTACAATTTAATAAATAATCTGTTGAATATATTAAAACTAATTTGACATGGAGCTTTTGCTGCTTGTGTCCGGGTCAATTTAGTTTCAAATTATTCAACAACTTATCTGTACGTTTGCTTTGAAATTTATATTTGAATTTCACGGTTGAGAGTTAAATCTGGATTTTATCCTAAATCTAGCAACATCATGAATATCCACTAAACCTGGATTACTTCCAGGTTTAGCATTAAACCTAGTTTGCATACAGATATCAAGATTATTATTGGTGTTGGCTAAACTATGTGTACCGTAGCTCTTAGCAATAATTACCATCTCACTTGCCAAACATTCTTATATGTTAACCCGTGATCACTCAAGCCGGCCAAACACTGCTTCTGCAGTTGTATTGAGAAATGTCCATTTGCAAACCAAGCGAAGACTATTTTTGAAAATTGTCCACTGGAATGACTGGCTCGATAATTGAGCCAGTTGTTCCAGTGGTAATCTTTCTAAAATAATCTCTTGGTCTTCAAATGGATATTTTCCTTGAGAGAATTTAAATTTTCTTGAACAAATTTAAAGGTTAAGGTATGTCATACAACTTACATTAAAGCTCTCGTGTTCCATTAAATATAGACACTTGCACGAGATATGAGATGTTTTGAAACACAGACTGTCGAATGTACTGAATGTACTACGTGCATGCTTACGCTTCCAGAGCTGGAGTAGAAATGACTGCACGTGTAGGCGGGTTGGTTTTGTTTGAGAAATCCTGGCCTATACAGACAATAGACTAAACGAATATGGCGTCCAATAGTTACAACGATTATGGTATCAGGAAATTGCATGCTGAGTAGCGTTGCATGCTGGGTAGCTTAGCATGCTGGGTAAATTCAACAGAAATCAGCAGGCATCTCATATATCATGCAAAATGGTCTGTATTTAATGGGACACGAGAAATTTAAGATGATAAGATTTTTCAAACAATATAGTCAAACATGCTTACGTGAGCACAACCAATTTGTAGGACGTAATTTGTAAATAGTTGTGCTGAAATATATTGCTAAAACTCAATTTTGGCATCTAGGACTGTAGTGTGGGCTCGGTGTTACTGGGAGAACGTTAGGATGGGTCTATGAGAGGTTGTCTCTCCTTTCACAGAAGAGGGTGTGCTCTGGCATTAGTGAATCTATGTTGAGTCTTGTTACAAAGTGTCACAGGCCATTGTAATCATTCTGTGTGCAGGCATGTACCATATTTATTATTATTATACCGCCGGGCGGGGAGCGGTCACCACAGGGGGTGGGGGGGGGGGGGTGCGGGTTAATTAGGGTGGAAAAAGTTTGAAAAAATACCACGGAATTAGAACGGTTTTCTCAGTCACCTTGAATCAGTATATAATTATAGTATTCCATGCAATTTCTGCTAAATATGCTCAAATATTCATAAAAACTACTCGTTTCACATTATATTTATTCAGAGGCTTTATTTAGGACATAAAGGTGACATTTAGTGAAGTTAGGAACAAACGATTTATCCGTTGTTAAATTGGATGGAGGCGCATTTGTGATGTGTTCACTGATACATAGGAAAATATGCCATAGCCATATCTTGATGCATAATTCACGTTAGCAGCTCTATCACTGAATGGCAAAATATTGATCAGAAACAATTTAGGCATTGGTCGAATTGACTGGAGGCGCGTTTGTGATGCGTTCAGCGATACATTAGAAAATTTATAGCCGTATCTTAAAGCCAATTCAACAACAGCGTTAGACGCTCTGTCATTGAACGACAGGATAAGCTCACGAAAAAAGGTCTTTTTGTGCATGTATTCACGAAAATGACCAAAATGTTGCTGCATGTTTTATTTTTTCTGGATGTTTTTCTTCTTTGAAGACTAGATGACAGCGGATGATTTCTTATTTCTTACTATTGGTAATTTGCTTTTTTTCACCGTTCTGGAAAACATGGGGATGGTATAATTGGGAGGGGTGGCAAAATTAGAATAAATACGGTATGTATGTGACCCGTTTGTTATCTCAAGTCTTGCTAACATGATCCTCAGCAAAACTTGGTCTACTGACAGGATCTAACAAATTTGGGTGGGAGGATACCCAAGATTATTGTCCTGAAGAATTAATTTTGTGTTCAAATGTCAGGGTCATCGAAAATGGCAGGTGGGCAAAATTTGAAATTCTCGAAAGTCTTATAGCCATGAATTTCCAAAGGTGGAACTCTGTACATGCATGTATGTTTGTTTTCATCCTATGTTTTCAGTGTCCATGCCACAATTGGTTGATTTTGATTGGCGTGTTGATGTTAAGGCTGCTTCGGACACAGTGGCTCGTATGTCTATTCCTACCTGTATCTTACAGCTAAAGGTAGCTAGAGTTAACCCTTTAATGGTCAAGCTGGGCAAAACCTGCAATTGCAGTGGTTTTAAGGAATGTCCATTTGCAGAAACAAAATACCTTTTTTTAATTTATCACTGGAATGACTGGCTCGATTCCCAGACCATATTTGATCATTAAGTGGTTAACAGATTGACAGCTGAATTATAAGATTCCTTGATTCGGTTCACTTTAATATGACAACTGGTGTTCTTTTTTGAAACAATGTTGCTGTAAGATATTGGTGGCAAAGGGTTTAATTGCATAAGTTTTTAGCGCAACATTGTTCACCAGTCTCTTTTGTACTGGCTTGCTAAAAATTGAATTTCTAAAATTAGTGCCCATGTTTGTGCCACATCAGTATAGTAGGAAAAATTGAGATGGCACTAAATGATGCCTGATATAAGACCTGGGGACAAAGGGTTCTTAAGTACGATAAAATGCGTTAATATAGCGTAAGTCAAAAAACCGCAATACATTAGATGCATATTTAGCTGCCTCTTCGTGATTATGATGTAGTCTGAGCTTCTAAATAGATGCAAGCAGTTTGGCGGGCACATAACTCTTCATGAATATGGCACTTGATGATGCAAGTCAATATTACAATCAGCCATCATTCCATAGGCCTCTTGGAAACCTGTAGAGCGTGTGTAATGGAGGATTCCAGTTTATCCATCAATCATATGACATCATAATCAACTAGTGACATGGAGGATGATGTCATAATCAATTATTAGCTGACCTGGCCTGAAAGGCCAAGTGAGCTTATGTCGTGCCGACCGTCCGTCGCCCGTCCGTCAACTTTTCCTTTAAAACTACTTCTTCTCAAGAACCACTGGGCCGATTTCAATTATATTTGGCAGGAAGCATCCCTAGGGGATAGAGATTCAAGTTTGTTCAAATGAAGCCGATCGGCCAAAATCCAAGATGGCCGGCGGCCAAAATAGCCGATTTTTAGAAACCCTTTAAAAAATCTTCTTCCCCGAAACCGCTGGAGGAATTGATTCAAAACTCATAACACATCATCTATTGCAATGGTAGACCCAAGTTTGTTCAAGGCAACCTGATTAGCCTATTTGCCTGATGGCCATCTTGGATGACCTAGTTTTCGCGAAAATGACTTCTCCTGAACCGCTGAAGGTATAGGTCTGAAATAGTTAGGGACCAAAGTCCATTCAAGTTGTTCAAGGGAAGTTTGTACGTTAAAAAACATGGCCGCCATCAACCAATCAAAATTTAGCGTTTGTTGGTCATATTGGTTTTTTGTATTTGATGTATTTTGATGGCGAAAATTGCTTTATATATGCTTATTAGTGTGGCAAGTTCAAATATGCCACTTCCGAGACTATCAGATAAACGGTTTGGCTGCCATCTTGGTTTGTTTTCCCGCCATAGGCTCCCGTAGTAAAGCAATGGGCCCATAGTAAAGCAATGGGGAATTCTTTAAACGAATTCTTCTCAAGAACCACTGGGATAATTTCAATTATATTTTGGAGGAAGCATTCATAGGGCATAGAGATCTAAGTTTGTTCAAACGAAGTGGATCGGTCAAAATCCAAGATGGCCGTTGGCCAAAATGGTTGATTTTTAGAAACACTTTAAAAAATCTTCTCAGAAACCGCTGGTGGAATTGATTCAAACCTCATAACAGATCATCTGTGGCAGCGGTAGACTCAAGTTTGTTCAAGGCAACCTGATTGGCCGATTTGCTTGGCGGCCATCTTGGATGACCTAGTTTTCGCGAAAACGACTTCTCCCGAACCACTGAAGGATAGAGCTGTAATTTTGTAAATATGCTTAGGGAACAAGCGCCTTTCAAGTTTGTTCAAGAGTAGGTTGTTCGTTAAAAAACATGGCCGCCATCAACCAATCAAAATTCAGTGTTTCTAGGTCATATTGGCTTTTTTGTATTTTGATGGCGAAAATTGCTTTATATATGCTTATCAGTGTGGCGAGTTCAAATATGCCACTTTCGAGACTGTCGGATAAACGCTTTGGCTGCCATCTTGGTTTGTTTTCCCGCCAAAGGCTCGCATAGTAAAGCAATGGGGAATTCTTTAAACGACTTCTTCTCAAGAACCACTAAGCATTCATAGGGCATAGAGATCTAAGTTTGTTCAAATGAACCCGATCGTCCAATTTGTCCGGCGGCCATCTTGGATTTAGGCTGATTTTAGGAAACGTCTTTAACAATCTCCGAAACGGCTTGGGGGATTGATGCAAACCTCATGAAATATGATTTATGGCAAGGGAACTTGATTGGTCAAATGGTTCGGCAGCCATCTTGGTTGACCTAGTTGTAGTGAAAATGACTTATTCTCCAGAAGCGCTGAAGGGATCGGGCCGAAATTTGGCAGATATGATTAGGGCCTAAGTGTCATTAAAGTTTGTTTAAGAGAAGTTGATCCGTCAAAAAACATGGGCGCCGTGGGCCAATCAAAATATAGCATATTTGGTGGCCATATTGTATTTTTTTATTTGATGGGTTTTGAGGCCGAAATTGTTTTTATATGTGTTTTTGGGTATTCTGATCTCAAATTTGTAATTTTCGAAACTGTCAGATAAATGGTTTTTTGGCCATCTTGTTGATAAAGAACATTCTAGTGTTACATATGCAATGGCGACCGTCCGTCATCTGGCATCCGTCAACTTTTCCTTTAAACAACTTCTTCTCAAGAACCACTGGCCCGATTTTAATTATTAGTCCACCTGGCCAAGTGAGCTTATGCCATGGCGACCGTCCGGCATCCGTCCGTCTGTCAACATTTCTTTAAACGACTTCTTCTCAAGAACCTTTGGGCAGACTTCAATTATATTTGGCAGGGAGTATCCTTAGGGCATAGGGATCCAAGTTAGTTCAAACAAAGTCGATTGGCGAATTTGGCCGGTAGCCATCTTGGATTTTGGCAGATTTTAGAAAATGGCTTTAAAAATTTTTTTCTCTGAAACCGCTTGGTGGATCGATTCAAAACTCACTAAATATCATATAGGGCAAGAGCTGAACCAAATTTGTTCAAAGGAACTTGATTGGCCAAATGGTTCGGCGGCCATCTTGGATGACCTAGTTTTCGTGAAAACGACTTATTCTGCAAAATTTTAGCGTGTTTGGTTGCCATATTCAATTTGTTTATTTGATGGATTTTGAAGCCGAAATTGGTTTTCTTAACTCCGCTTACTTGTCAGTCAGCTGTCATATAGCGATGACCCCATCCGCCTTCTGTATGTCCATCCATCCATTTGTCTGTCCGTTACCAACAATGGTGGCTCATTTTGTTATTTCTTGATGGATTGACACCAAACTTGGTCACAATGTTAATGTCAGCATCTAATATCTGTATTGTGAAACTGAAACTGATAGGATGTCAAATGTTAGAGTTATCACTCCTTAAATATTTGCAGTTTCACTTTCATAGGGCAAATACAGGTTTGTTCCCACCGTCCATTGATTTATCACCATGTCAGATTTTATTGCCAAACTAGATATTAAATTCCAATTAACAGATTAACCTTTCCAATACTGCCGAAATATTTAAGATATGTATTATGTGCTCTGACATCTATGCTCTTAATATTTTGAAATGTATTTGATTGAAAGTTGTTGCTGCCTTAGGCAGCAATGAAAATTGTTGCTGCCTAAGGCAGCAATGACTTTCAGTTAAATTATTTTAAAAATCAACTCCAGCTCACCCTACCCCTGCTGCTAACTTGGTGATTCAGCCAGATGCGCATGTGTTAAATGGATTCTGTGGTGGTGGGGAATAACTGCTAGAAAGACCACCTACCTGCCTTTAGAGACCATTTTCTTCAATTGTATTTAAACCTCTGGTAACCGTCTGACTGAGTTTTTGCAGACGACATATTCCAAACCTGTTAAATATTTTGAAAACAATTGAACTGAAAGTTGTTGGTGGCTAAGCCACCAACAACTTTCGGTCAAATTGTTTTCAAATTATTCAAGAAGTCAAGAGCTTTTGAAAATTGAAATTTTTTACTGCACTGGCTTGCAGCAGTGAGACAGTTAAGAAACCATCTGTAGTTAGCACTGATATCATCTATTTTCACTTAAACATGGTTCAAAATCACTAATGCAAAAAAATGAGTCCAGGGATTGTTGTCAATATCTCGAAAACTAAACCATTTGACTGAGTCATTGGAAGTGACACCGATGGATGTAAAACTTAAGTAAGATTAGTTGAAATGCCAGGTGAGCGATACAGGCCCATTGGGCCTCTTGTATTATGAATGACATAGCTAAGTTCATCACGAATGCTTAATTGATGAAGGACTAAGCATTGTTGTATGAATTATGTCTACTATTTAATACATTTTAAAATATTTTGAAGCTAATTTGACTGGGTGCAGTTGCACACCCAGTCAAATCACTTTCAAAATATTCAACAGCTTACCTGTATAGTTTTCTGGAAATTGATAGTGTGGGAGTTCAGCGATGAGCCCAACATGGGTGAAGTTATTTCAAGCAACTTTATTGACAGTCTTTTCTGACTAAGGCAGCAACGTTTTCAAAATGTTCTCAGAATGATCAGCAGGCTTTCTTTTTTGTTAGCTAACATGTGCATGTAAAATTAGTTACGCCTATATGATATACTGAATCGAGACCCAGTCTCAGATATGCTCAAGAATTTTGTTCATTCTATTGTCAATGAGGAGATAAGCGTATTATTCTATTCACGATAGAGGTGATTGCACGTGCTGGTGGGTTGCACGATTTTTGTGAATCTATTTCATATGGAATGTGCATATAATATAGGTCTAACTAATTGTGTATGCACTTGTTAGCTAACAAAATAGAAAGCTCGCTGATTATTCTGAGAAAAACTTGACAATGCTGTTGATGCCTTAGTCATAAGAGACTGTCAATAAAGTTGCACGAAATATCTTCATCAAGTCTTGCAACATTGACTGCCCTGCTGATTATTTTTAGAACAATTTGATTGAAAGTTGTTGCATCAACGATTTTCAGCTAGATTGTTACCAAATCTTTATCTAGTGACAATTGTATTATCAGCTGATTATATTGACAATTTGATGGAAACCTGTTGAGTTTATAGGTAGAAACAGTTTTCAATAAACTTGTTATAAATATATTTGTTGTCACTTGCACCATAGGAAATATACAACTACCATTGAACTATGCTATGCACTTCTATGAGCTCACCGTGGAAGCCAGCGGAAGAACGACTAGCATATTAGCTTTATGAGAATGCGTGCACCGGCGAAGACAATAGAAGCTGAAATAATAGCCCCTCTAATATGGCGGCTACAGTCCTAGTTAGTTAAAGTGTCCATAAAGTACCAAATAGTTGTGTAGAACTTTAAGCGTACAATTCATGACATATGTGTCTTTTGTGCACATGTTTTTCAAGATAGTCAATTTAATCGGGTCAGCATGACCATGACCTTTTCACCCCAAATTTATCCCACATCTTCAGGATCCCACGAGTAACATTTTCCCTAAGGGATGACTGTATACAAAAAACTCTTGAACGGACAGCTTGTAAAAAGTTTTTGTGACTGACTGACTGACTAACTAACTAACTAACTGACTAAGAGACATGGCGGTTTACTGAGCTGCTACTCGCAGCTAAAAATCATTGACTTGTATCGATCGAATGGACCTTTCCAAGTTTATCCATCCATCATATGACATCATAATCGACTAAGTGATGTGTGTGATGACATCATGAACGACTCAGTATAACACGTCTTTAAGGCTTAATAGTCCGACACGTACGAATTGTGTCTTTATCATTTTTAAATTACATATTCTGTTGAATATTTTGAAACTAATTTGACTGGACGCTGTTTATGGCAGCAAGTGTCCAGTCAAATTAATTTCAAAATATTTAACAGCTTACCTGTATAGTTTTCGGGAAATTGATAGTGGGGGAGTTCAGAGATAGATCGATCCCGTCACGGACGAGGTGTGGGTGGAGCTTAGATAGAGATGGGCGGCATAGCTAAAACTGGATAGAAGAAAAATGATCATCTTTACCATCTCAGTAATTATAGACTGTTTTATACTGATCCCTTTATTATAGGTTCAAAATACAGCTGATGAAGTAGATAAAATGGCACCAGTTTCAAACATAAATGTAGAGCTGTCTAAGGAAACATTGGATACCATGTTGGATGGACTTGGCAGAATCAGGGACCAGCTTTCCTCTGTGACGAAAAGATGATCATTATGCTATTAGCTCTGAACATTATAAAACCGTACAACTATAGTGCACAAAAGAATACTATTATAGTAATGATGCAACTGACCAATCACCATCAGTGTGGCACACCAGTACAGAGTTATTTGACTAAGATTATGTCTTTCTCCTGAGGCACGGTGGCGATGAAGGAAATGGCGAGAAATGGGTGTGTAACCCTCATTCCATTTCAATCTAAGTCTTCTGTGGCATAGGATAAATATCAGAGCTCCCAATAGTTTACCTGAATGACTGATGAAAGTAGCAACACATGTACAAACTACACCCCACCCCCGGCCAAAACCAGACTTTCCAGAGGTCTTGAGGAATGTCCATTTGCAGGCCAAGAGAATATTTTTATCACTGAAAACCTTTAAGGTTGACCACTCAAATGACCAGTTCAATAACATAGCCAGTCAGTTTAGTGAAAACTTTTCAAAAATAGAATTCTTGACAGATCTTTACCATTAAAGGGTTATAAATGTTTCACATTTTGAGATTTAATTGGATCCTAAGAAATTTAGGATTACATCCAAAATTATCTACACAATCCATAGCAGGTATGAGGTCTGTCTGGCCAGCAATTATTGAGCTCCCGCAATAGAGCAATCCAGTCTGTCAATCAAGTATACGATGTCATAATAAATTACGTCACAAGTAGGCTGACATCACAATCGAGTACGTCATGAATGGCATATCTAAGTGTGTCATAAATGCTTAATAGTCCAAGTTGTATGAATTGTATGTCGTTATTATTTAATAAACATTTTGTTGAATATTTTGAAACTAATTTGACTAGGCACTGTACTAATAACAGCACCAAGCCAAATTAGTTTTAGAATTTTCAACTTGAACTTACCTGTATCGTTTTCTGGAAATTGAGATTCCGGGAGTTCAGGGTTCGATCGATGCCAACACAACAAAGCATGGGCGGAGCTTAGCTAGAGATGGGTGGGGCATAGCTAAAACGTGATTCAGCCATTGGCCTCATGTTGCAAAACTAGCATCATGCTGTCGCTACGATATGATTATGACAGCACTCAGGAAATTTGTTTGGGTGAGTTCGGCAACACTAATTTATCAATTTAATTCAATTATAACACCATAGTCATGCTGTGCCAATGAAAGTTATTGGGCCGGTACTGTGCCAATACCAGGTGACCCAGCAACCTGTATTATCATGATCCTTGTTAAACTCTGCTAAACTTGCACAAACGAATTCAACACAACACTAGCCCAATGGAATGTACTCGGTGTAAAAGAGGTGATGCGTGGATGTTAGCTACATGTGATGCTAATGTTGGGAGAAGAAATGGAGTCAACAAAACAAACATCGCAATATAAAATATAGATAAATTTTATTTTGATATGTATAAATATTTTATATTATATATATAAATATTTTATATTATATATATAAATATTTTATATTATATATATAAATATTTTATATTATATATATATATATTTAACCCTTTCAAAAAAGGTCTGCAAATAAACATTTCTCAAGACCTCTATAGAAGCTGCTTTTGTCTGGCTTGAGTGTTAAAGGGTTAACTGGGCATTTCTTGCTGTTTAACCCTTTAATGGTCAAGCTGTCAAAAAACTGGCCTTTACAATTCTCTTGAGAAATGTCCATTGGCAGACCAAGAGAAGACTAAAATATTTTTAGCACTGAAGTGTCTTACTTAATAATTGATTCACCCAATAATTGAACCAGTCATTCGTGGTAAATTTTCAAATATACGTTTCTCTCAAATGGCCATTCATTAATCTAAAATTTATATTTAATTTTTTTGTATGCTATTGACACGGGGGGAAAAACAAAATATTGATATCAGAGTGGTAGGGGTTAATATTGAGATTCACCGGGGTTTATCCATTTAATGGTCAACCTGGCCAAAAAGCGTTTTTGTAGTGGTCTTGATAATACATGTGTCCATTTTCAAGGCAAAAGAAGACCACTTGAAAATCGTATCATTGGAATGATGGGCTCGGTTAACTGAAGCAGTTATTCCAGTGTTAAATTATTTTTCTTCAATAACCTTGACCCTTAAAAGGTTGAAAGGGTTACATTTGCTGGCATTCTTCATAAACTATAATATTTAACATGGCACATGTAGCAGTAGAAAATATTATTTATATATATATATAAAACAAACCTAGCGCAGCCATTACATAAACAAGGTAAGATAATAAGATTATACAGGTTGATTAGCACTTGTCAGCAGTCCGAGACATTCAAGTCTGATTCCTATTGATGATAGAAATGCTTAAAACTGTTCAGATACACAATTTGTTTTAAACACAGTATATAGTAACATGCATGTATGCACTATAGCTGCAACATACACAACTTTGTCACAAATGTAAAAAATACTGATAGACATAATTAAATACTAAAAACTATGGTTGTGTCATTCTCAGAAATTTAACAACTCACTGAATAGTAATTAAAAATATTTATATTTCATAATGAGACCATGCACTTAAAATTATGTTAAAACACAATATGATTCCTACGTGTGCAAGACAAGTGTTGATTGGATTCCTTATAACCAGCAACAGCAGTACACTATTCACTTGATTGCGACAAGAATATCCATTGTAAACTGACTGAGCATGGCTGGACACTCATTTAAAATATCAATGGTCATCAATAGCGGTTATAAGCATGAGAGTATCTAGATTTTAACTTTTCATTCTAATTTCAGGGGCTTGAGATTTTAATCCTTAAA
This sequence comes from Chaetoderma sp. LZ-2023a, assembly GCA_034401795.1. Lineage (NCBI taxonomy): Eukaryota > Metazoa > Mollusca > Caudofoveata > Chaetodermatida > Chaetodermatidae > Chaetoderma > Chaetoderma sp. LZ-2023a. The sequence continues at coordinate 134,157,145 of CM067370.1, read as the reverse complement.
ATTTCATAATCTTAATTTCAAGCCGCCTATACAGGAAAGCTCTGATGTTGAATATTTTGAAACTAATTTGACTGGAATGTGCCATAGGCAGCAACAGGCCCCATTCCACCCTGCCCTTACCCAGTCAAATTAGCTTAAAATATTCAGCAGAATATCTTTTACGTCATAAAGAATTTGTCATGCCTCCATGAAAGAGCGTATACAGAGGCAGATATGGGCAGGAGAAAGTCTATACATAGTTTAACTTTGTCTTTATGTAAACGTATATGCAGAATCTGATGGTCCGAGTTGAAATGATTAACCCAAAACTAGACTTTGCAATGGTCTGGAGAAATGTCCATTAGTAGGCCAAGATTATTTTTGAAAGCTTATCACTGGAATGACTGGCTCGATAACCATCATTCCAGTGAGAGATTTTAATGAATTGTAAGCGGAGGCGGGTTGTGTGTGCGTGCGTGCGTCCGGAGATGTATCTAAAAACTACTGATACAATTGGGCTCAATATTTAACACAAAAAAGGAACTTTACCTCGCTTTGGCCATAATCCGCATAAAACCTGGATCAAATTCTGGATCTGTGGATATCTGGCAAACTGTTGGTCGACAAAAATAGGTGGGCGACAGTCTACAACCTCTGATTGCTCTTGGTTGTAAAGGAAAATACTAACTTATTTATATTTTAAGTAGGATAAGCTTTAAATATTAAGATATAGTTTAATTATAATAAATTGATAATAAACAAATTCCATAATCTAAAACTCTTTTATTACTTGCCTTAAAGGAATAGTCTCAATTTCCAAATCCATTGAAATCTGACAAAAATTGTGTTGATGCAATTTTGCATAGGATTCAGTCTATGAACAGTACAAGACGATTTACCAAGATTTATAGACTATTTGTAGAAATAATATCGCTAACATAATATATGAATACAATATTAACCTTCATAGCAATTTTTATGCCATGCTCTAACTCTAGTATCGTGTTGCAACATACGCATAACCAAAATCGAACAGTGAGAGGTCAACACTTAGGCAGAGGTCGAAATTAACATTAGCCCGCTTGTCCAAGCCTAGTAGAAATTGACCAGGGCTAATGCAACCAGCATGATGGGCTAGTAACAATTTGATATTTAAAACTTCTGATTGTTTATGTGATCAAAAATAGCAGTTCAAAAAAATTGACGACTCGAATGACTGACTCAATAATCAAGCCAGTCATTCATGTACTAAGGCTATGCGGGGTAATGTCACATGGTACAAATATGACCTGCATCCTCCTCAAGCCAGGAGTGAAAGTGTGCACATGTGCAGTAAATGTCTAGGTTAATTGGAGTCGTATAATCAAACTCGTCCTAGTGTTGGAGTTGAAAATTCAGTTCCCAGAAACTGATAACTGCTGCGCTGAGCGAATACACTCACCGTCAGATAAACAATTTGATCACAACCAACATTTATGCACCATATTTTATATTGCTATAAAAGACAAATTTAACTTTGTAACAATTTAATACCTTTGTAGTAATTTTCAGCATAACAATTTAATATTTTAGTAATAATTTTATATATTATAAATGTATAGGTGGGCTTTATAGTCTGCTTCCACTTTCGTGCTCACGTGACTTTCCAACTTACGCCCGGTCATTGGACCCTTTTTTTCATTCCTGCACCATCTCAACTCCCTTTGGGAGTATACATTTTAATTTTAAGCAACATCCGTAACAATTTAATATTTTTGTAACAACTTAAATTAAATACTCTTATTCCCTATAGTATTTGTAACCGATCCACTTCGTAACAAATTTAATAACTTCAATAGCAATTTAAATACATTTATCACATACATTCTGACAGCTGTAGTGTAATAGTGTGAATACTATGATTCCCTATAGTAGTTGTACTTCGCGGATGATATGAGTATTAATCCTTACCACTCTGATGTCAATATTCTCTCTTTTACATTTTTCAACAATTTTGGTGTACGATGTTGCTGTCGTATCTTCCAACAAATTTGTTGAAAAATGAACACCGGTTCATCTTTTACTTTAATATGAAAGTTAAAATTTTTATATCAGAGTGTTATGAGTTAATAAAGATAGGAGTCTACATCTAGCTATGCTTAGTGCCGTTCACTTATCCACATGTTGGAATCAAGTTGAAACTTTGAAACCTGAATTCCCAGAATCTAAATTTCAGGGTAACTAGGTTAAGCTGTTGAATGTTTTGAAATTAATTTGACTGGGAGCTCCTGCTTCCTATGTCAGCAACAAGGAACAAATCCAGTCAAATTAGTTTCAAAATATTCAAAGAATGTTTATTAAATTGTAAATTCATCAAAGACATACAATTTGTACGCTTTAGTGAGGTTCCACTCAAATTAGTTTCAAAATATTCAACAGCTTTCCTGTAGTTATAGTTCTCTAACAATTACCACTCTGAAGTAAAAATTTTAAATTATCAGATTAAATAGCAAGGTCAGAATGATAATGACCTTTGACCTAGTGACCTCAGTATCATCATGCTGGCACCTTATGAGACAGCCATGTGTCCAAGTTTGGTTTTAGTAGGATTAAGCAATCCTAAATTAAAAGCAAAGATGATTTGCTAAATTCAAAAAGTTAACATTGGAAATAAAGACAACAGAAGTCGAATATCAAGGCTATGATGACCTTGACCTTTGACCTACTGATAACAGCACACATCTTCATTATGCTATAGGGAACCGTGTCCAAATTTAGTTCTGGTAATATGAATCAATTCTGAAATGCTAAATGGAAAAAATTAATTTTGAAAAAGCAGAGGTCAAATAACAGATCAGATTGACCTTGACCTTTGACAGTGACCTCACTACAATCATGCTGCCCACTTATGGCAGATGCAACCATTTATCCAAGTTTTGTTCCAGTAGGATTAAGCAATCCTAATGTATAGGCAAAGACAATTTGCTAAACTCAAAACCTTAACGTTAATGTCGTCGTCGGAAAACTAAATACGTATGTCTAGCTTTCTGCCTCGCAAGTGAGACAAAAACAATATTCACATTAACCCTTTAACCAGCACAGACCAGAAGTAGAAATTAAGAATATTCTCTTGGATATTTTGAAACTAATTTGACAGAGGGCTCGCAGTCAAATTAGCTTCGAATAATTCAACAGTTGTCTTGAAGTTGAAACACTGTTATGCTAAGGGTTAAGTAACCCTTTAACCCTCGAATTTGTTCAAGAAAATATTAATTTTCTGATGTAAAAATGGAAAAGGTCCATTTGTAGATCAAGTGAAGACTATTTTTGAAAATTTACCAATGGAATGACTGGCTCGGTTATTGAGCTAGTCATTCCAGTGGTAAATTTTCAAAAACAGTCTTCGCTTGTCTGCAATTATGGACATTTGTCAAGACCACTGCAGAAGGCGTTTGTGGCCGACTTGAGGGTTAAACGGTTAATCATTATACCACATTAAAACTCATATGACGTCCGAATGGAAGAATCCAGTGTTTACTATGCCACGCCTATCTCTAGCTAAGCTCCACCTACATTTCGCCATGTATGGATGCTTAGCCTGTCATCAACTAAGCGTTTGTGACAACCTTCCATACATCGACTATGAAGACATCCTACACATCATGTTGATTATGATGTCATGTGGTTGATGGATAAACTGGAAATGTTCATTTGGGATGTCAGTTGCATTATGAAAGAATGTTGTATAATGAAAGACACATCAGTTCCATGAATAATAACACCCTTACAACAAACAACTGTATAACAATAGTGTGAATTAGACATTTTAAAGTCAAACAACTCAAAGCTAATTTATTACCGGTAACTCACTTCGAATATATACTAGTTGAGATCATATAAATTGTAAACCATCTACTGACCATTATTCTATTCCATGTTGCAGTCCTGTTAATATTTATATTCAAAATGTTGTTGCCGACATCAGCAGTTTAAAAATGAAAACCAATTATGTAATTCAATGAGTAGACTGCTTGTGTAGTGTACATTAAAAATAATTTAAAACATTAACAGTGTGTGAGTGTGTGTGTGTGTGTGTGTGTGTGTGTGTGTGTGTGTGTGAGCGCGCACACGCATGCATGCATCATGTGCGTGTGTGCATGCATGCGTGTGTTCCATAATACATTCTATTATGGCATTTAAAAACAGTTAAAATTAGGTTAGTGTATTTTTTATCAGCTATAGAACTCCTTATTTTCGATCTATTTTTCATATTTTAGTTGCATGTAGTGCATATCTGCAGTATTGGTAATAGCCCTTGATTCAAGAGAGGAAAACCATAACCATGCCAAATAATTTGAGAATAACTTGACAGAAAGATAATCTGCCCTTAAAAAAAATAATCAGTAGAATTGTATCTATAAATATCATCTGTAGTATGTAAATCATATGAGACTCTGATTTCAACATTTGAACAGAAGATATACGTTTTCATATAAATTCAATTCTTGCAGATTTATAATACTGTCTATTATACACATACATATATACATAACCGTGAATGAGTTAATTAAAAATATACAAAATAAAGATATTGTCTAAACAGATTTTATCTTCCCAAATCATCACTGATTTTATCAGCATTTGCATTCTATGATGAATGTGGCATATCATAAAAATTGTATTTATCATACATGCGTATTATTACATTCAGTAATTAACCCGTACTACTCTGGTGTCAATATTCTATCTCTTACTGTGTCAATATCAAAGAAACTGGTGTTAATTTGTCAACAATTTTGGTGGAAGATGTTGCTGTCTACGACGGCACCATCTTCCACCAAATTTGTTGAAAAATTAACACCAGTTCATTTTTTAATTTAATTTGAAGATTTAAAATTTTGACACCAGAGTGATAAGGGTTCATTGGTTTGATCTGTGTATAGTGAGTCCATATTCTTTAGGTCCCATTCACATCATATCAATCATAATCTCATCATCAGAGTATATCTTAGTTAACATGATTAATGGATGAATCCATATATCCACTTCTCTATGCCACACCCATCTCTAGCTATGCCCCGCCCATCTCTAGCTATACCCCCGCCCATCTCTAGCTAAGCTCGCAATGGATTAATCTACTTTTAGCTATGCCATGCCCATCTCTAGATAAGCTTTTATAAATACGTAGGTGATGATATGGCTTAAGGGTTGGCTGAAGCCTGACATCCGCTATGTGTGGTAGTCAGTCTGAATGCCCATGCTGTGCTCATGTTGGGATTGATTTATATACTTTGGATTCTAAATTGCAATGGTGAAATTTACCTTTGACCTATATTCTCCAGAAATTTTGTCATATTTCTTGAATGGTTGGTTGTTTATGCCCACCAGGTTAGTAGTCAAGATTTCTAAATATGATGAAACTTCACACCAAATTATTATCTGCTCTCATTGGCTCCAGTACTTATAAAGAACTGCAAGGACCATACCTTTGGTGGTGTGTGTGTGATCCCTACAGCTCTGCTGGGCAAAGAATTCTATAAAATTAAATGGCTTGGTTCCCTCCTTGGTCTCAATAAATTGCTGAGCTCAAAATTTGTAACGGGGAACTTGACCCAAAGCCATGCTTAACCTCATATGTTATTGTCAACATGGGGTCTCAGTCTTTTTTGGTGTCCAAGTAATCAAATTTTGTTTGAATATCATAAGACACAAACCAAGCTGCAAAGGTAAGTGCCAAAAATTTGCTGTTATCAAATTTATATTTATATTCCATTTTATGCTTCACAGGTGAAACAAGATAAATTTTCTCCCAAAAGCTACTGACCTATACAGTGCATCTAGCTGAATCCAGTTTTTGCTACCCCCCCCCCCCCCCCCCCTCTAGCTAATCTCCTGCTTTGCGCATGTTGGGATCCGTTTTTATACTTTGAATCCTGAATTCCCAGAATCCCAATTTCATGGTAACTATAAGGCTAACCTGTTGAATATTTTGAAACTAATTTGACTGGGGGTGGGGGGGGATTGTTGCTGCTTATGCCCCTGTAAAATATTCAACAGAATGTTTATTAAAGCACAAGATAGACTATTCCAGGTTCATGACAGAGTATTTCTATCAATTATGATACATATGACGTAAGTGATTATGACACCATATACACTTGAGTGATGGATTGGATTCATCTGTTATCAGATCCTGATTTAGTCTTGATTTTCTCCTCAGGTTTTGTAAGCATCCACAACAAATCCTTATATTGCTTAGGCCAATTATATATCAAAGTATTCTGTAGCCAAATAGGCACCATGCTCTTGTCGGCACCAGGAAATATTAATGGGACAAAGCGTGTGTTGCGCGATCCATTTTGTGCAAACTCCGTATGCATGAGCTTGTAGATGTACTTTCCGTGTAGAGAATCCTCTGATTGCGTATCAATTTCTGTGTCAGTGTCTACTTGTCGACGGTACTCGTGTGAGATGCACACTAAAATAAAGTCAGCCTGTGGAAAAATCAAAACAGAAATAAATACAGGTTTCAGTATGCATTTCAGTGATTGCATCAGAAAACATATCCGACCACCTGAACACAAGTTTCCTTTAACATGTTTAACCATTTTACCAATAAATTCCTTAAGTAAATTCTTTATGATATACAACTTCTTCTGTTGAATATTTTGAAATTAATTTGACTGGAAGCCATCTGAAGAAATGTATACATTGTCAGTGAGTATGAACATGAAAATATTCAATCTCTGCTAATCCATTCTATACATGAGATAGTACTCATGTTAACACCTAGTGAGGAAGGCAGATCTGGATGGAGAGGATTTAGAACTGTAGTCGAGTTATCTGGATTGATACTGATTATGTCATACAGCGTGGGCATGTGTTGCTGACACAGTTGTGCATGATGCGAGGCATATCTTCTTGACTTGAGTTACAAAGATGGCACGTTGCTGTGAAAATGGGTTTCACGCAACACCCACTAAACAGCTGGTTTGTCACTTTAGGCTGTTTGCCCTGATGTACACTTAAATTGTAGCAGCAACAATATATGACAGCCAGTTCTTTATTAGGGGGTGGCAGGTGAGTCACAAATCTGGAAAAATTGGCAGATTCTTTTTCTCTGCTCCTAAAGGTTAGATTCCTAAAACAAATCTCACCACATTGATATAATGTCTTAATAATACTTAATTGCTGTTTCAGTATTTCAAGTCTTCCTGAATATTTAATTCCAAAACGCACACAATTCCATGAAAATTGTCATGTGGACGCGATTCATGAAGTGGTCTATTAGTTCTGGGGGATTTTTTGACAAAATTTGGAATTTTGAATATGTTAGTTCTTAGGATATATACCAACAATAGCAAGCATAATTTCATCAAAAATGTGATTATTAAACAGCTACAAGCACAATACTAACAAAAATTACATTGAAATAAGTGAAAAGCTAGCTACTTTAATGCTCGATTTCTCTGTGTTCACATTTTCCACTTTAAATTGAATTTTCAAACTGATTATTTAAAAATACTTACAGGATTAACAGCCAATATATTGGGCAACAACATACTGCAACTATAATGGTATATCACTTAAGCATTTTTCAGTAGTAGAAGTTTAAAAGCAGAAATAAACAAGAGCCATCAGAAGACGGCATATCCACCCGGATCCAAACATTTCAGATAAACATACATCAAGAATGGGCATACATTCAACGTTAATTGTAAAGGACAATATTTTAGAAAAACTAATCAATGAAAAATGCAACTCCTAAAACCTAAATTCCTTTGTCACTAAGTGTAAAGCAGTTTATGTATCAGCTTTAAGATATTTAAAGGGTGGTAACTCTGTAATGAATAATTCTTTACCACGAAAAAAGCACATGCACAGCTGCACATGATACTGATATTGTTGACAAAATTTTAAGTTAATCCATTGAGACCTCTTGGAGGAGTTCGTTGACAAGAAATGATTGTCAGAGATGGACGGACTGACAGAGGGCCATACATACATTTTGGACAGACGGATGGATGTTTCAAAAGAATCGGAACTAAACTGTACGAGTTGCGTTGACAAGAAATGATTGGCAATGCAGTTTATGTATCAGCTTTAAGATATTTAAAGGTGTATAACTCTGCAGTGAATAGTTTTTGGCCGTGAAAAAAGCACATGCACATGATACTGATAATGTGGACGAAATTTTAAGCTCATCCATTGAGACCTCTAGGAGGAGTTGCGTTGACGAGAAATGATTGTCAGAGATGGATGGACTGACAGGCGGACATACATACATTTTTGACAGACAGATGGACGTACAGGTATACAGATAGCACATGCACACCTTCACATGGTAATAATAACACTTACCAAGTTTCAAAAGAATCAGCTAAACTGTAGGAGTTGCGTTGACATATGATTGGCAATGCAGTTTATGTATCAGCTTTAAGATATTTAAAGGGGGATAACTTCGTAATGAACAATTTTTTGGACGCGAAAAAAGCACATGCACATGATACTGATAATGTGGAAGAAATTTCAAGTTAATCCATTGAGACTCAGGAGTTGTGTTGACAAGAAATGATTGTCAGAGATGGATGGATTTGGACAGATGGATGGACGTACAGGTATATGGATAGCACATGCACACCTTCACGTGGTAGTGATAACACTATAAGTTTCAAAAGAATCGGAGCTAAACTGTAGGAGGAGTTGCATTGACAAGAAATGTATCGGCTTTAAGATATTTAAAGGGGGATAACTCTGTAATGAACAATTTCAGTCGCGAAAAAAGCACACGCAGATCTGCACATGATACATGATGTGGACGAAATTTTAAGTTACTCCATTGAGACCTATAGGAGTTGCGTTGACAAGACAGGGACAGACGGATGGATGGACATGCTGATTGCTATATTGCCCCCTCCCCCCAAATCTTCCAAGGGGGGGGGGGGGGGGGGGAAATAAAAATGCTAGAGGCAGAAATTTAGATTACAACAACACTATTCTACATTATACATAACCCGCCACTGGGTACTCATTTTAAAGAGTAGAAGGTGTGTTATGGCTAATACATTTAACTGATCAAAATTTGATAAAAGAATTTAAATTTACTCTCAAAAAGCATCTTTTCAATAATTTTTTTGGACTATTAAATAAACATACAGGTGGCGATTCACAAAGTGGTCTATTTTCGAAAATGTAGATGGGTGGTCATCGTCTAATTGCTATAACTACATCAGTTTAAGAGGCATCATGCCATGTGAGGTGTCAAATGAAAGAAGAAATGATGCTGATTAAAACTATGTAAGAATATTTATTATATGTGGAGGCAAACTTGTGTAATTCTTGAGTGTTATAGATAACAGGGTGAAATGTGTATAATGTCTCTGAAAAACGTGTTACATTTTGTTCTCACTAAAGTGCAGCATGCATGAACCTATTTCTTGAAGACTTGGACATAACATATGCATATGGTCCTAAAGGTTAACTCGTGAGCATTTCAAAAAGTACCTTTTTAAAACCAAAATTATATTGAATTTAGGTGCTATAAAAATTTGAAAACAGGTGGTGCATGATTTTTAAAGATAAATTTTGTGTGTTACATTTTGTTTTCTCAACTTGACGTGAAATTTTATCACATTTATGAAACTACCCCCTTAACCGGAAGCCAAGGTTACAGTATTACCTGCTCTTGTTTAAATGATTACTAGGAACAGTTATAAGGGTTATCTGATGGAATTTTGTGCTGTTATTACATCTCAGATAATGTACTATGAAGTGCATATATCATATCCTGAATATATGACACCAGTGAGCAACATGCTAAAAAAGATTCGTAGAAACCAGTTTGAAGCAGAACCGGTTACATCTATAACAATCAGAAGAATTACACAAGTTTGCCTCCACATATAATAAATATTCATACATAGTTTTAATCAGTATCATTTCTTCTTTCATTTGACACCTCACATGTCATGATACCTCTTAAACTGATGTAGTTATAGCAATTAGAAAATGACTATCCATGTACATTTTCGAAAATATACCACTGAATCGCAACCATGTTTTAATTTTCTACTGTAATTCTGAATATTGTACTTGAGTCACTGCTCCCATGCATGTGAAGGATTCTGTGCATGGCATCTCATTGTGCTCACAGGCACATGTGTGACTGCATCAAAAAAGCATCCGCTTTTGTTTCTACGAGAATTCTTAATACTTACCAGATGTACTATTATGATAATGTCTATTATCTAGTCTAGCTCAAAATAAACAATTAAAACTCCGCACTCTCCTGGTGCTGCCCATACGGTGTCCGGGAATACCATAGCCGCAGGTACCGAGTCAATTCCCAATCACAGTCAGATTCGTCTTATATTTGCCTTGGCAAACTGCGAAAGCAGCTCAGCCTCACCTCAGCGGGGCGGCTGAGGTAGGGCCATAGTACATCTGGTAAGTATTAAGAATTCTCGTAGAAACAAAAGCGGATGCTTTTTTGATTCTACTTCGAATAATACTTACCAGATGTACTATTATGATAAACTCCGGATTTCGACAGCCAGGAAATGCCGGTGGGAGGAGGTGAGGCTCGAACCAGCACTCACCAACCATCCAACAGAGAAGGTTGTGAAGAGACTAAAACCCTGGCATACGCTTGGGTTCTGCTATCTGACTCATAGAGTGCTAAACTTCCATGGTCTAGACCGCGCTCCCCCCCCCTCTTTTGTCCGCACAAAACCAGAGGGATGTCCATGGGGATGCAACACCCACCAGACCCGTGTCAGTCCCAAGTCTCAGCTAGGGCAGTCCAGTAGAGTGCAAAGAAGCTACTACAACTTCAATCTTTGAAAAAAACTATCAGTATATCGATTAGATTTTCAAATTGGAATGAGTCTCATGTCTGTATGAGAGGATAAATATACTCTTGTACCAGACTATTCACTTACTCAGTCTGGTATTTCGACTGGAAGTAAACATATTTATAGTCAATTAATTAATGTAAACACTCACCATTTTTGAGTGGTCGATCTGTTCTTGATCATCACAGGAGCTAGGCCCAATCCACGGTCGTACTCAGTCATGTGCATAGCGCTTGGTCAGTGTAGGCGGAAGACTTTTGTGATGTGTGCGAAGTAGTGGTCGGACGTGGCTTAGTTTAGGTTTGACAGATTGGCGACGGCTACTGGATTAAGTGTGCTGGAGATGTCACGAAGGTAGAAATCAGTGAATGACGACTCGGCATGCCATTGTGCTACAGACATCACCTGCTCTAATGAGACACCCTTATAAAGGGCCGATGATGCTGCTAGTGCTCGGACCTCATGGGCATTCGCACGATCAATCTGCTTTCCTGTAGCGATCTTGTGCGACATCTGAATAGCGTCAACTATCCAACGAGAAATAGTATCTTTCGAAGCACGTAAATGGGGAGCTTTGAGACATAACCACAGAGATTTCGGGTCATCTCTCCACTCAGAAGTACGTTTCTTATACATCTTCAGACATCTGACAGGACACCAAGCACAAGAATTTGGGTCATGTCTAGTTAAACTTGGCAAATTGATCGGCTGTCCTGGATATTTAAGTGACTGATTCTTTGCCAGGAAACAAAGACGTGGAAGTAATCTTAAACCTTCACCCGTGACGACAAAACGGTCTTGTTCGGCAGAAAGCGCATGAATCTCGCTTCTCCTTCTCGCCGACGCTGCTGCAACCAAGAAAACTGATTTAATAGTTAACAGTTTAATGTCAATAGATCTAATCGGTTCAAAGGGAGCATGCCCTAAAACCTGTAGAACAAGAGATAGATTCCATGATGGGATAGGAATTGGCTGTCTGGGTCGCAGATTGCTCATTCCTTTGATAACTTCATTCAAGGTGTCATTCTCCACTCCCTCAATGGTGAGACTAGGAATGACCGAAGCTAATGCAGACTTATATGCTGCTAGGGTAGAAGGTACAAGTTTGTCAACTTCGTATAAATGACAGATAAAATCTGCTACGTGTTGAACAGATGCAGAAAAGGGATCAATATCTCTTCTCTCACACCACTGTGCAAATTTGTTGATTCTATAATTATATGTCTTTGTGGTTGAAACTCTTCTGGCTGAAGCAACAAACTTCGCTGCTTGCTCAGAAAAGCCATCCTCAATTGCACGCTGCTTGACAACATCCATGCAGTCAATTTGAACATTTCTGGTCTGTCGTGAAGGTACAGACCCTTGTTCTGAGAGATTACATCTCTTGTGTCTGGAAGAGGGATTGGACTGCAGACCAGAAGGTCCAGCAGATCCGTAAACCATGATCGGCCTGGCCAATAAGGGGCGATCAGTAGTACTTGGCACATCCCCTCTCTTATCTTTGCCAGAACTTTCGGGATGAGAATTGTTGGAGGATACGCATACGCGTACATTCCCTTCCAACTTATCGCCTACTGCTAGAGCTAACGGATCCGGGATCGGTGACACGTAAGTGACCATCTTTGCGTTTTGATTCATCGCAAATAGGTCGACATTTGGCTTGCCCCATTGTTTGAATAGAACCTCCGCTACCACCTGGTTGAGCTGCCATTCCGTCGGACGACAAACCGTCCTTCGACTGAGAGCATCCGCTAAGATGTTCAATCTTCCTGGAATGTGTGCTGCCCGAAGAATAATATTCCTCTCTTGGCACCACAGCAGAAGGTTCCAAACCATCATACACAACTCTGGTGATCTCGTCCCGCCTTGGCGGTTCAAATAAGACACCACTGTTGAGTTGTCTGTCCTTACTAGGACAATCTTGTCTTGAATTAGACTCTCGAACTTCTGCAGTGCAAATACCACCGCTAATAGCTCGAGCACATTGATATGTTTCTGCGCATTGGTCCAATCCCATTCCCCTGACACTGACTGATTGTCCAATACCGCTCCCCAACCTGTCAATGATGCATCCGTGAATATGGACATCTGAGGTTGAGGAGGTTGTAGAGGAACACCTCGCAGGAGATTCTGTTCCGATAACCACCACTGAAGGTGGAATATCAATGGTTCTTTTACTGGTATTCTCAGAGATAACGGATCTGTTCTCTGTGACCAGAACGACATCAAATACATCTGAATCGGCCTGCGCCTGAGTGCCGCATATGGCACCACCTTCTCCAGAGATACTAGCAAACCCAGTATTCTGAGAAATTGACGCGCCGTCAGATAGGCTCCTAGAGAAACCGACTCCAACACTGCAATCAGGCTTCTGACTCTGCTCTCCGCCGGAAAAGCTACGCCGTCCCTGAGATTGAAAAAAATTCCCAGATAGACAAACTCCTGGGATGGAGTCAGTTCTGATTTCTCTAGATTTACAATCCACCCTAGATCCTTTAATAAGGCTAGGACTACCTGCAGATTGCTGCACAGAGTGACTGGATTCCCCGCCTTTAGCAGCCAGTCGTCTATGTAAGTGTGAACAGCTATGTTTCTCCTGCGAAGTAAAGAAGTCATGGCGAGAACCACCTTGGTGAAGACCCTCGGAGCCGTGGTCAGGCCGAAGGGAAGAGCATTGAATTCCCAAACATTGTCTTGGAATGCAAATCGCAGGTACTTCTGAAAAGGTATTGACATTGGAATATGAAAATAAGCATCCTTCAGATCTATCGATACCGCCCACATGCCTTTCCTCAGCCCTGTCATTACCGCTGCTACCGTCTCCATCTGAAATCTGGGAGAAAGAATAAATTTGTTCAACGGTTTGAGATTGAGAATTGGTCTCCACCCTTCGGAACTAGGAACATGATCGAATAGAAGCCCAGCGATGACTGATCGGTGACTAGGTGAATCGCATTCTTCTGACGAAACGATTCTATCTCTGACTGAATGGCGACTAGACGGTCTAATTCCCTTGGAATAGGAGTCCATATTGGAGTCGAGGTTAACGGAACTAACGATTGATGGATGAGCCAGTCCGGATCGTAGCCGTTTCTTATCCACTGACAGACTAAACAGTCGCGCACGACCTGTTCCCATTGGTTTAGGAATAGCTGAAGTCTGCCTCCGACGGAAGGAATCTGCACACAGTTGTCGGTCGAGATTAGCCGACAAGACGCTAAATCGCTTGGGTGAAGATTCTCGACTCCATTTGTTTCCAAAACCGCCGGTATTGGTTCCGCCGGAAACCCGTCAGGAACGAGCCCCACGACCCGCCCCGCGGCTTCTTGTGGTATGACGGTCCGGAACCGCCGCCACGGCTATCCTTACGGTAGCCGCCTCGGCCCGAACCGCCACCCTTCCTGTCGTCCTCATACGGCCTCTTACTAGAGGGCTTGTATGCGGACGAACAGCCAGGCCCCTGTGCTCCGGATGGCCTATGGGCATCACGGGCAGAAGGACGGAAGGGCGATCTAGGACGCTGTCTCTGCTGCTCCTGCCTATGCTGACGGTAGGACTGTTGCGGCTGAGTCCTCTTGGTCGACTTCCACGACTTGCCGACCACTTCTTGCTCCGCCACCATTGACGCAACCTTAGAGAGCGCTTGTCGTGCCGAGCCGCCGAACAAGCCTGGACCTATGAAAGGCGCAGAAGATAACGCAGCCCTCATCTCTGGTCCTGGTTCCACACAATCGAGAACCATTCTCCGTCGCTCTGCCAAAGTTCTCGTGATTACCCTGGCCAGGCAATCCTGAGACAGGCGCATGGTGTCCCGAACAACTCCGGGAGCAGCCTCTGGCACCTGTCCGCCTTCCGCCGTGCAGTCCAGCATACCCTGCAAGACGGTACACCCGTGCGACAGCGCAGCCATGGCTGCCCTAGCCGCATCCTCAATGAGCGTGAGCTCATTGAACGGGTCTTTGTTGGTCTGAGAAACCAAAGGACGTGACCGCCCCTTGGCCTTCCCAGCCAACGGCCTATTCAGCGCCTCACGTTCCGCAACGGAAAGCCGTGGAACCCTGGCGTACTGATGATAAGCCTGCTCCGGAAACCGGACCCTACTCCTTATCCCCTTCGGGGCCTTGGGCAACGCATAGTCTGGCTGAACCAGACGGTATGCCGCAACTTCCAACATGTCAGAAGTTTGCGTGTCCAGCGGGAGTGTAGGCATGGCAGAAGAGCCACTGGACAGAGCGCTAGCCGCACACTCTGACATCCGTTCCATCGCCGGATCGCGCTGAGATCCTAGATCAGATGCCAACCCGAGACGATTGGTCATCCATCCAAGAACCTGCACCCATTCAGCTTCGGTGCAGAAAGCGGAATCGTCCATCAAAGAACTCCCGTTTTCATCCTCCCTCTCTCCCTTAGATGAGAGGGCCACCGACGATCCTTGCTGAACGCTACGATATACGTCTCTGCCAGGACAGAGCGCATCCATAGCGCGACTACCAGCGGCACCAGTATCCAACGAATCGCCAGATACGGATTCGCCGCAGTCCATCGGCTCCAACACGGGATCCGGGACTCCGACGGCCTCAATTACGGCTGGCACTGTCACGCCGATAGGAGCCGCACCTAACGCCGCCGGGATAGCCGCAGGAACCGCAAACCACGGCTCCGCCGGCATATCCGGTTGCACAAATCGCGGATGAAAAATGCCCGACGGAACGTCGACATCACCATCCGCCTGGCAAACCCGTACAAATCCCGAGGGCGACCCCTGGGACGTACTAGGCATCGCCGTCATTGAAAGATCCGGCATGCCAGAATCTTCCCTCAGCAGCAAATCTTCCTCCTCTATCGTCGGCTCTTGAGCCAAGGACAGAGAAGGGGCAGGTGCATGACCCTCAGCAGAACTAGCCGGACCACCTAATGGTTGTCCTGTACCAGCTTGCTTCACCGGGACCGTGGACTGCAACGAGTCAAACATAGCCTTGAACTGGGCCGCCCATACGCCCAGTGCTGAATCCATCCTCTCATTCAGCCGACCTTCCAGTCCCAGCAACGAAACCTGCTGCAGCTTCACTGCCTTATCCTTCTCGATACGCTCCAGCCTCGCCCGTCGATCCTTGTCAAACTCCGCCACCAATTCCGACGACCACTTGACGCACACATCACAAGGGCTCCCGACCTTACACTTAGCGCACGCCACACAGTGATGACCCAGGTACTTCCGTTTCATGAACCTGTTGCACTTGCGGCACAACGAGTCCGAGTTCTTCGGTTTCTGCGAACACAGAGAAGAATTAAAACGCTGCACATGACAACCAATGACGAGCAATACGCACAATAGACTTGCTAGTTAAGATTTCTTAAACACATTAACACAACTCAGCTTTTAACTAACGTTAAATAACCAAGAATAACTCGCCGATCACTACAAACACCCTCGACAACTAAGCGAGAGCTAAAATCGGCGACAACAGAGTGCCTGGATACACCAAGCCAAGAACGACATAAATCATGGGCGCCGCCATCTTGGCCAAGGACGCATCCATCTTAGAGGAACCGAGTCGCAAGAGAAAATTAACCGAGTACCCGAATTAAAACTAAAAGTTAACGGGTACAGAAGCGACTCCAACAATGGCTATCATTATAAAAAATGTGCCAATTTAAGGAAATTTCAAACAGTCATTATGGCACGAATGTATAAATTCTAGATTGATACAACCTGCCCCTGTGATGATTTCCCAAGTTCCTCCATGAAGCCAGCAATGGTTTCTCGAAAAAAACATGCTAAAACAGCTTATTTCTAATTAATATAGAGAGCACAATACACGCGACTTTCAATAAGCGCAAAATAGACGAATCTGACTGTGATTGGGATTTGACTCGGTACCTGCGGCTATGGTATTCCCGGACACAGTATGGGCAGGACCAGGAGAGTGCGGAGTTTTAATTGTTTATTTTGAGCTAGACTAGATAATAGACATTATCATAATAGTACATCTGGTAAGTATTATTCGAAGTAGAATTGACATGCATACATCTTACAACTTTACGCAAGAGTGGTATGGCAGTGACAGTTCAGTACTTTGATAATAGTGCCAGCAAAATGGATCTGGCATCGGCATCGCTCCATATGTTGCCAACTAAGCTGTTCGAAGTTGAGCTCTACCCTATGGTCGATTGTCGATCAGACAATCCCAAATTGGTGTGGGTTCAAGACCATGGTATTCTGTGTCACCATCCATCACTGAAGCTGTTTACTGTCCAATGATCAACCATTCAACGACTCGGCCTAGAACCGTGTAAACACTGATGAATCAGATCCAGATGATGGCTGGCCTTGGCCAACAAAACAGTGTCACCACTTTCGACTTTACAATCTACATGGTGGCTAAGAAAAGACAGCGCCACCCCAAGGAACCCGAGACGTCATGATCAGAATGGTAGGTTGCATATTGCAGTGATTGGCAAAATGTTCGAAGAGTCCGGACTGGCAGATCTCTGCATCAGGTAACTATGAAATCAAAGCTGGAGCCTTACTGACAGGAAAATACTACAACCATGGATTCAGAGGTCATAAGCTGGTCATGGAAGTCATGTTATGCTTAGAATGGCAGGAACACTGCAAATGGTTATCCCAAAGACATGAAGATATTGGAATGGATGAAGAAACCCTGACTGCACATGTCCATGTATGCAAAGGTGCAATAAATCAGAAGGCAGATGACCTGCAAATGTGTTACAAGACTGCTTGGAATGACATGAATGATGTCCAGAGCTTGATGTCACTTCAGGAGAGCAGGGAGGACAGCATGACAGCTCTTTCTCCTTATGAGATACATACATCGAGATGGTAAACTTACTGCTCAAGTTCATTCACGCGGAGAGAAATGTATGGTGAGAGTTACACTTAGCGACAGTAGTCAGGATGGCTCCCGACTTTGGCACTCTATATACCCGTGACAAGCATGAAGAGTTCGTAAATGGTAACCATGCTGTCTGTCGATCACACCAGCCACACAGTCATGTCTGGACTGATTTGACACTAGGGTAGTCCATCAAAATAGACTCCAAGAAGAGAGAAGAGATTGTGTGTATCCCCAAAAGCTACCTATCAGTCATTTATTTAGAAGTCACCATTCACCAAACAAGTACTCCCAAAGCTGTGATAGAGCTCTTCAAACCACGCTAATGTTCAAGGACCCTGGCTCAGTTGGACTGGTTGAGTTGACTGTGTCAGTTGAGATTTGATTTGATCATGTTGTTGATGAAATACAACTTTGGTCTTGAAATAGCATGGTAGCCTTAGTTTGAGATGATGGGTTGTATAGCTCTCTGCTGTAGAGGCACCCTTGGCTATCAGAATGGACTGGTACTTTGCGAGAAGACCTATACATGTAAGCTGCTAAGCTTTTTCTTGATGGACGCCCATTTCAACTGAGGAAATGAGCGCTATAACTTAGGCATCTTCTACGAGCTTCTCCACCTTGAATGCATTCATTGCGTTTTACTTGAGATTTATTTTGCTTTGCATTGGTTGTGATATTTGGCTTCAGAAAATATACGGTCAATGCTACCTATCTTGGTTAGCAGCTCTTCATCTCACTTTACATATGCTGACTGTTGTACTGCTTTCTGTACTTGCATCGAAAGGTGAAATGTACAATGCATTAAACGAAATCACGGATTTCTTTTTTCACGAGAGAGTTGATACTTACCTCCCTAATACTCTTTGATATTGCTAAATATCGGCTTTCATTCAATAAAAACTCAGATTAAAAAAGATAGGTACCCTTACTGGGCAGGTAGTCAGGTGACAGTCTGGTGGATGCTAGCCCCAACCACCGCGCATGCGCAGACTAGTACTTACTCTGACTAATTTATTGGCTGACACTATGCAACTTTACGAGAACCTGAAGACTGAGCCTCTGTGGGGTGGAGAGGCTGGGTCCGTATTAGGGAGGTAAGTATCAACTCTCTCGTGAAGAAAGAAATCTGTTATTTCGTTTATTTCACTTCACGAGTATATTTACCTCCCTAATACTCTTTGATATTGACAGAATTAGACAGAGAATTCGGCGGGAGGGAGGCGAGGTCAAAAGACCAGCTCTTCCCTATGCGTTTAAGGCACTTAAACTTCTGAAATTGTGTGAAAACACAACCAAGGATAGATTTGAACATCGGCTAACACCACCGATGGCTGAGAGATGCCCATATGTCATATGCACTCCCCCCCCCACCCCCCATTCCTGGGAGGAAGACTGAATGACCTCAATGTCCCATATGCTCTCTACGTACAAGTGCCATGTACTATCAGACATTTAAAACGAAAAGGCTTCATTTTCGTATACTCTCAATAATGAACCACATAAAACACGAACCATCACCATATTAATAACAAAGGATCACTTGACAATACAATTAACAATGGACAACACATAAACAAGACTGACCTTGTCGAGGCTGGATGCTTTCATCATCCTCTCCTTGATGAAGGCTGATGCAGTCCCAAAAAGTGGTTGGTTGTCTCCATTGATTAATTGTGAAATATATAAAAAATGAGGAAACCTCATCGAAATATGTACACCTAGATTATTTCTTCAAAATCTATAAGGCAATAGGATTCGAGGTGTCACGGAGATAATGGTCGGTAAAACTTGACTCACTGGGCTACTGACATAATGTCATCCACAGGAACCCCATTAAACAGGGCAGTAGAAGTCACTATGCCACGAACACTGTGAGCCTTGGCCATGTCAACTTGTTTACCTGTGGCAGATTTATGACAAAATTGAATACACTCTACAATCCACCTGGAAATGGTGTCCTTAGACGCCCTGCCATAGGGTTCAATATATGACAACCATAACGGTGACGGGTCCGTCCGCCATTCCTGAGTACGTTGTTTGTACCGGTTTAATGCTCGGACTGGACACCATGCTTTTGAATCAGGATCATATCTAGTCAAAGCTGGTAAAAATATAGGTTGACCTGGATATTTCAAAGACTGGTTCTTAGCCATAAGATTTATCCTAGGTAGAAGCCTAAGGCCTTGCCCTATAACCACAAAACGGTCCGCCTTGGCTGATAAGGCATGAATTTAACTTCTCCACCTTGCCGAGGCCGCAGCAATTAAAAATACAGTTTTAAGAGTCAACATTTTCATAGAAATGGAACTTAGTGGTTCAAATGGCTTATGAGCTAGTACCTGGAGCACTAGAGACAAACTCCAAGACGGAATCACTGGGGGATTCCTTGGTCTTAGATTGCCCATGCCCTTAATTAAAGTATTTAATGTACTTACTTCATCACTTCCCCTATTAGCCAAGCAAGGGATAACGGACATTAAAGCTAATTTATAACCAGCAATAGAGTTAAGCTTGAGGCTATAGGCATCATACAGGTGACAGAGGAAATCAGCTACTACCTGAATACATGAATCCATTGGATTAATACATCTTTTTGAGCACCATTCTGCAAATCTGTTGATTTTATAATTATATGCTCTGGAGGTTGACCCCCTTCTGGCTTGTACCATGAACATGGCTGCTTGCTCAGAAAAGCCCTCCTTAATTCTAGATTCCTTGACAACATCCACGCAGTCAATCGGAACATTGACGGATTGTTGTGAAGGGCCTTGCCCTGGAAGATGATATTGTCCATCAGAGGCAGAGGAACCGGATTGCAGACCAGAAGGTCCAGCAGATCCGTATACCATGATCGGCTTGGCCAATTTGGGGCGATCAGAAGTACTTGGCACTCCTGTCTGATTTTCTGAAGAATTTTTGGAATCAGGATTGCTGGAGGGAATGCGTATGCATACATTCCCACCCAGCTGCTAGCTAACACATCTGTTGTGATAGCGCTCGGATCTGGAATCGGAGAGACGTACGTCGTCATCTTCGCATTATTCTTCGTTGCGAATAAATCTATGTTGGGTTTCCCCCAGTGGTTGAACAGACGATCCGCCACACATTGATTTAGTTGCCATTCCGTAGGTAAAACACTCATCCTTCGGCTCAATGAGTCTGCTAACAGATTTAACCTTCCCGGAATATGAACTGCTTTCAAGGTAATCCTGTGATTCAGGCACCAGCAAAGCAGTTTCCATGTCATCATACAGAGACTGGGCGACTTCGTTCCACACTGGCGGTTTATGTAAGTCACTACAGTTGAGTTGTCTGATCGAATTAGAACACTCTTGCCCCGAACTTTCTGTAAGAAATGTTCCAGGCCCAGGACTACTGCTCGTAATTCCAGTAGATTTATATGTTCTTTTGACTGTTCCAGATTCCAAAGCCCTGATATCGTGGATTCTTCCAGACAAGCTCCCCACCCCTCCATCGATGCATCTGTATACATCGTTAACTGAGGGTGAGGAGGGGTTAGCATCACCCCCGCCAGGAGATTCTCTGTCTTCAACCACCATTGAAGGTGGTGAATTAGAGGCTCCAGCACTGACACGTTTTGAGTCCAGTGAACCTGTACTCTGGGTCCATTGCGTCATGAGAAATAACTGGATCGGCCGCCTGTGTAAGGCCGCCTGAGGAATGACTAGTTCCAGAGAAACCATCAACCCCAGCATTCTCGGGTAAACCTGTGCCAGGACATAATGACTGTTGCACACTGACTGTATTACTGAGATGAGTATTTGTACCCTCTCCTGAGTAGGATAAACATATCCTATCTCCAGATCGAAGAACATTCCCAGGTAGACAACTTGCGGGATGGAGTCAGCTCTGATTTCTGAAAATTGATTATCTCTGTGAGAGTTTTCAAAACTATCTCCAGATTTGCTGACAAACTTTCCTGGTTGTGTGCTTTTAACAGCCAGTCGTCTATGTACGTGTGAACTGCTATGCTTCTCCTGCGGAGGTATGCTGTTATCGCAAGAATCACACTGGTGAAGATCCGAGGAGCCGTAGAAATTCCGAAGGGTAATACCCTGAATTCCCACTGTCTGTCCTGGAATGCGAATCTCAGGAAGCGACGGAAACTACTCGCTATTGGAATGTGAAAATAAAGCATCCTTCAAATCTATTGAAGCTGTCCACATTCCCTTCTCCTACCCTGCCAACACCGATTTCACTGTCTCCATTTTGAACTTGTTCAACGGCTTGAGGTTGAGAATTGGTCTCCACCCTCCAGTGCTTTTCGTGACTAGGAACATGGTTGAATAGAAGCCCGGGTACTTCTGTGCCGGCTGAATTGCTCCTTTTTATGAGGGAATTTTTTTCTTCCTCTATACACAACCTTTGATCTGGATCTCTTGGAATTTGAGTCCAGACTGGCACCAGAGACAGTCGCGATGGAGGGCCTGTTATCCAATCGGAATGATACCCAACTGAAAGCCATCGCAAGACTAAACGGTCCTGAGTCAACCATTCCAACTCTTGCTTGTGGTGGGCCAATCAGCCTCCCACTGGACCACCCAGGGAGAGAGTTGGACATAAGGAGTGCAAGAGTGGCACTGTCTCCTTGGCTAGAAGCACCGGAATGGTTCTCACCGTGATAACCGACTCATCGGGCACGATTACCACGACCAGATCCTCGCGCGCCACGACCAGCGCCACGCAAACCTCGGTGCGCGGGCGACTGCCTGGCTGGCTGCGCCCCCCCCCCCCCTTGCTGCTGGCCGAACCGCGTGTGGCCAAGGCCGACGCTGCACTGGTGGCTGGCCTCTGATGTGGCCACCGTCACCTCGAGCCTGCAGGCAATGATATGCAGGAGCTGCGCGAACGTGCTCTCTGCGAAGCACTTCAAATTGCTCGCACAGTGCCCTCTTGTTATTGACCAGGGTGACCGTCTCCTGGAGGTGCTTGCATCCCTCACCTCCAAAGAGACCAGGACCTGCCATAGGCGTACACAGCAGCCGATTATACAGGTCCTCAGATGGGCACAGATTGTCTAAAGCAAGCGTGCGCCGCGCCCGGACACTCCTAGTCACAGACCAGGTTAAACAATCCAGAGCCAGGTTGATACCATCCTGGATGGCTCTCTGGCCCATTACCGGACTCGGCTGGCGCGATGCGGATGCCGTTACTACCCCTTGTAACAGCTGGGAGACATGAGAAAGCGCCGCAATAGACACTCTCCCACTCTCCTCCGCATCGCGCAACGCGGTGTTTGCTGAACGCAAAGCGTTCGAGCACAGCGCTCCCGTGGTCAGACCGGGAGCCTGGCCGCGTGTCCTCGCCTAATGCCGCACGGTCATCCATACTCGGCTTAGGTACCACACCGTATTTCTGACATGCATCAGACACGATGCGGTAACGCCTTTCCACCTTGCAAGGGGCCTTCGCGAGCTGTCCATGCGCCTTGATGGACGTCTCTGCCACCGTGAACATGTCTACAATATGTTCCGCCAGCGGCAGAGATGGCATAGCGTTAACAGTCGGCTTACCTGCCAACCACGGGCGGTGATCCCACCTGGCTAGCCGACTGTTCCACAGGCAGGTCTGGCCTGACACTTATCAGCCAATGACAAGCATCCGACCAATCCTCCTCTGTGGCTACCTGCGAAAGCTCTACAAGGTGAGGACCTTCGTCTTCCTCCTGAGCGTTCGCAGGCGTGTATGAGGCTTGCTGACCTGACACTCCTGGCAAGCCAGAGAAAGCATGCGGGCCAGAAAGAGCAGGCATACTAAACTGACTGGCTTGACCAGAAGCAGGCGCCGTGGTATTGTGTGGGGAGAATTTCGCCACACAACGGCCCTGACCAGCACCTGCTACACTCTCGGCAAGCCGAGGTATGCAGTAGACCTGGCCATCACAGCCAACCGGGGCCACCTTCTGTGCCGTGAACCATACTCCTGCGTGAGTAGAACAATGGACAATGTCGCCTGTATTCCCCATGCACAGACATCAATGTCCATTGTCACGGCATCAGAAGGAGAACCCAACAGATAATCCTCTTCATCCTGGCCAGAAAGATTAGACTCCGGGTCAGCGAAGAATGCTAACCAGGACTGGCCAGGAAAGGTACCATAGGAGGAACTGGTACCTGTGGTGTGCGGATATTCCTGGGCTGATAAGCAGGCACCAGCGACAACCGTCCACGGATCACCGGCGCGGCAAGCCTGCTGCCAGTGTCCTGGACCGCCCCCTCTAATGGGGCCACCTCTGAATCTTGCTCGAAAACTTGTGTTGTCCTAAGGAAACCTGATTCAGAGGCGGGACAACAAAAGATTTGGTCCAGGAAGCATGCCACAGAGCAACTCTGGAACCAAATCCTTGATTGTCCTGTTCATCTCTCCCAACATCTCAACTCGGAAGGCCTCCACATCCACAGTGGACGAGGCCGTCCTCTTACCCTTCTTACCCGTCACCTCTCTCTTCGCTCTCCTCTCCTCCTCACACACCTTCTCCCGAGCCTGTAACGACAAGAATTCTGTCATTAGTTCGCCGCCCCACTGTTTACATATTTCACACTTAAGCAGTGGTCCACAGGGACTGCACTGAAAGCAGAGATGAGGGGCGAAATGTTCTTTACGGAAACGTCCACAAGAAGGACAACCAGGTTTCTGAAACAGGCCAGAGGACGAAGACAATGAGTATTTTAGTTAAAGAATTAGTAACTCAAAACCAAAATAAAAAGGAGAGGGAAGGTGGTCATACAGACCACCTACAAAGATAATAAAGCAGCGCTGGGCAAAACTTTAAATGTTAATAAAGTGCACGGCTGATTATGACATCATAACTTCAAAAATAAGAAGTTAAATCGATCCGAAACAAACATCCAGGTAAGGACGAATTGTATTCATATCCAGAGCATCTTAACTGGAAAGGATAGAATATACAGACTATACAAACATCAGATATACAATGATAAAATGGCAACAGATTTTATAAATATTTTCAAATATAATTGAAGTGCCTCATATCATAACTAGAATACCTGAGTCTTTAGCATAGACAAACCATCCGATCTGATGAACTGGAAGCTCCACCAACTCTATGACCTCTTAACTCTCTCCACCTATAAGGGGAAGGAAGTGGACCAAGAGGGCAAAGTGAGACCTTCTCCCGAGGCCTCCAACTCACTGGACATAGATTTTTGGTTAGATAACCTAACAATGTTAGGAGGAAATGGAACCTTGGTGGAGAGAAAAACAAACCCTCTGACGATGTGCTGTCCTGTACAATCATAGATAGATACCTGTGGACATAAACACAGAGATTAGTATTTCATAGCACCATAATAGAAATAAACCAGTTTTTAGGCGCTTAACACGTTAAATGCGAGTCCCGGAAACACATTACAACGGAACAAATCTCGCTAAAGTGTAGTTGAAATCACCTGATAATTTGGTCCTGGGCCCTCCTCTGGAGATGCAGCATGCTCAGACATGATTTCAGCTAATTAGACACTTTAATTTTCTATTTTAGATTGAAAAGTCAACAGAAAACTTAACGCCAAAAGTCGCATGTAGTCTCTGCCAATAAATTAGCAAAGAGGAAGTACTAGTCTGCGCATGCGGGGTGGTTGGGGCTAGCATCCACCAGACTGTCACCTGACTAGCTGCCCAGTATGGGCACCTATCTTTTTTAATCTGAGGTTTTATTGAATGAAAGCCGATATTTATCAATATCAAAGAGTATTAGGGAGGTAAGTATACTCTTGAAGTGAAATGCTTTTTCTACTGTACTTCCATTGACAGAAGACACTTTACAGTCAACAGCAGCTGATGAGCTTCTCAGTCTCATAGTGCTCTTATAATCATCCTTGGAACAACTGGCCTTATCTGGCTTCCCATAAACATATTTGCGCTTGTGTGAGCGTGTGTAAGACTGGTAGCATACATGATGCCAAGCAATGTCCATGATGTGCAACTGATCAATAACCATCTCAACGCTTTGGTACATTTCATCATCTCTGTATTTTGTAGCTGATACGTTGCAATTCCATCAGCAAGCAGCAGGTTTCCTCGGATCCAAACCTGTACTTGTTTGGCAAATTATGCATTTCCCACAATTAGTGGTTTTCATGCGCTTCTATGGTAAAAGTATATATCTTATCACAGTCTATATTATATTGTGACAACTCTGCACAATACAGCCGCTTATCAATATCAAGGTTGTGATCATGCCGTACTGTAGCGTAATATATGCTGGTCGTTTATCACTGTCAAAATTGTGATGGCACCACACTATAGCATATAATTTCCACTATCCATATTGTGATGAAATGGCATCATATCACCGCTGATCATCACTGGTCAAGTTTGGATCGCTAACCATAGTTAACTATAGTTAACCTTAGAAACCCCAAGCGAACTTCAAATAGTTAAACTAGCTAGTCAACTATAGTCAACCGTGCGCCCGAGCTCGGCCGCAAATTATTAGCTCGAAATTTGCATAATATTCAAAATGGCGGACAGTTCTCGTTTGCCATGATTAAATGCACACAAGCATGTAATTATTTCCCTAATCTCTGTTGACCAGCGTCTGTATTGTGCACTGATCATCACTGTATTGGGCACTGGTAATCACTGTCTGTATTGTGTACTGATCATCACTGTCTGTATTGGGCACTGATCATCACTGTCTGTATTGCGCACTGATCATCACTGTCTGTAATGCGCACTGATCATCACTGTCAGTATTGCGCACTGATCATCACTGTCTGTATTGTGCACTGATCATCACTGCCTTTATTGTGCACTGATCATCACTGTCTGTATTGTGCACTGATCATCACTGCCTTTATTGTGCACTGATCATCACTGTCTGTATTGTGCGCTGATCATCACTGTCTGTATTGTGCACTGATCATCACTGTCTGTATTGCGCACTGATCATCATTGTCAGTATTGTGTACTGATCATCACTGTTTGTACTGGGTACGGATAATCACTGTCTGTATTGTGCACTGATCATCACTGTCTGTATTGTGCACTGATCATCACTGTCTGTAATGCGCACTGATCATCACTATCAGTATTGCGCACTGATCATCACTGTCAGTATTGCGCACTGATCATCACTGTCTGTATTGTGCACTGATCATCACTGTCTGTATTGTGCACTGATCATCACTGCCTTTATTGTGCACTGATCATCACTGTCTGTATTGTCCACTGATCATCACTGTCTGTATTGTGCACTGATCATCACTGTCTGTATTGTGCACTGATCATCACTGTCTGTATTGTGCGCTAATCATCAATGGCTGTATTGTGCGCTGATAATCACTGTCTGTATTGTGCACTGCTCATGATTGTCTGCATTGTGCACTGATCATCACTGTCTGTATTGTCCACTGATCAATCACTGTCTGTATTGTGAACTGATAATCACCGTCTGTATTGTACACTGATCATCACCATCTGTATTGTGCACTGATCATCACTGTCTGTATTGTGCACTGATCATCACTGTCTGTATTGTGCACTGATCATCACTGTCTGTATTGTGCACTGATCATCACTGTCTGTATTGTGCACTGATCATCACTGTCTGTATTGTGCACTGATCATCACTGTCCGTATTGTGCACGGATCATCATTGTCTGTATTGTACACCGCACTTGCTCACCATGCTTGAGTTTATTCCTCTGGCTTCTTAGACCGACATTTGCAAAATGCAATGTGTAGAATGTTACTACATGTGGCAAAATAAAAACATACACGTTTAGGATTTATTTCACATTTCGGATGGTGCTATGAAGTGAAAATTATTATACGATTTGGCAACTCAGTTCTGAAAATGTGTATAGAGTGCATGGCGATTTGGGGGGGGGGGGGTAGAAGGGAAATGTCAAGATTTCTTGTTTAAATCAACGAATATCAAAATTGTTTGTATTCCTGAAAAGTAGAAAGATGGAATAGACAGCCTTAACCACATTAGTAAACTGATGTAGTGATGGTTCATTGAAATACACCATTGCAGAATTAGTCGGAGAAAAAAAACATGATATAATTTTCATGGAATTTTGTTTCTTTTTCATTAGATAGTATTATATTCTAGAAAACTTGAACTTTCGAAGCAGCAATATAGACTTATTTCATATCAACATGTTGAGCATATTTGTCTAATGATCTCGGCTTTAGGAGTCGAGAAAGAAACTGCTGATTTTTTCAGATTTGCTCCTTGGCCATCAACCCCCAATAGATAATTGGATGGCATATATTGTTGCTGCCACAATTGAACTGTACATCAGGGCTAGAAATGTTCCACAGCCATCCACTAAGCAGCCTGAAGTGACAAACCAATTGTGTAGTGGGTGTTGCACAAAACATTTTAGCTGGTCTTGGTTCTTGGAGTAATAGCTTGTTTATCTTTGAGCATTACCACACTGATGTCAATATTCTATCTTTTACTGTGTCAATAGCACAGAAACTGGTGTACATTTTTTTAACAGTTTTGGTGGACAATGTTGCTGTCTATGACAGCCCCATCTTCCACCAAATTTGTTGAAATATGAACACCAGTTCATCTATTAATTTAATTTGAAAAATTAAAATTATGACATCAGAGTGATAAGGGTTAAAAAGGTAAGCTAACAACTAGGACCAGTAATTCAGAAATTCGAGCCAGAAATAACAAATTTCAGCCCAAAACATAGACGCTCCGAATATATATATATATATATATATATATATATATATATATATATATAACCATTTTCGCTCTCAAAAGCAATCAACTTATTTTACATCAACATTTTGAAGACTTTAGACGTATATTTACCTTTTGATATCTGCTGTCATACCAGCCAATTTTGTCAGGCATCATTAGCTTTCGCTCTAATATATCCAGATTACAAGCAAATCCATTTTTTGTCAGGCATGCATACAGGCTTTGAACTCGTCTTATGTGGCGCTCATTGTCATTGGCATAGGTGAGAAAAATCCTAACTGTTCGCTTAACTGAAAGAGAAATCGACATGTATTACAGAAAAATCTATTTCATCTAGTACATTATAGATTCTACATAATGTGTAGTACAATTAGGTTCCTTTGTTTTGAACCCTTTTTTAAAATCAAAATTGAATGGGCTAGAGCACTGTATAGAAAATTAGAAATATACAAGAGGTCCAAGGGGCCTGTATCACTCACCTGGAACATTGGTATTTTTACTAGAAAGATATGTTGTACATGTACAGCCCTATACATTTTTGTAAGAACTGTAATGTATAGTCGGGCATTGTAGCAGTAATATACACCTATACAAAATTTAAGCACCACCCAGATCAATACATGTAGTAAAAACAAGAGCCCTCAGAAGATGGGACACACACACACACACACACACACACACACACACACACACACACACACACACACACAAACCCTTCAGATAAACATACATCAAGAGTTGACAAAACGTTAATTGTAAAGGACAATATTTTAGAACAGGTTTTAGTGAAACTCAATATATGCCCACAATAAAGCCAATTATTGAAGAACAGTGTTATTTGAAATAAAAATTGTCAGACATATGCCTCAGACACAAATATTTTGATACCTGCTGAGAAAAAAGATTGTGAGTGTAGGTTCAAAACTCTTCTAGACCTTTTTGATGAATTGTTATCTTTCAAGGGAGATAACTCTGCCGAATAGAGGCAGATTTTGCCAAAACGACATCATGACACTTCGTCTATACGTAATATATCTGCTGGAAAGAAATTGTGAATGTAGGTTCAAAACTCTTCGAGATCTGGCCAAAGCATGGCAATTTTGACCAATTTTATCCTTTCAAGGGAGATAACTTGCGCGATTATGAATGGATTTTGTCAAAATGAAATCCTGACACTTCGTCTATAGTTAACATTAGCTGGAAAAAATTTGTGAGTAGGTTCAAAACTTTGAGATCTGGCCCGGACAAGAATCAGACAGGCAGACGGACATATGCACGGACAGATGGCGAGCGCCATCACATAATACAACCCCGCTTTGCACGGGCATATAACTAATCGATGAAAAATGAAATCCTGCCACTGCATCTTGCCGTAATATATTCATTGAGAAGGAATTTGCAAGTGCAAGTTCAATTCTGTTCAATGATTATGCATAGACAAGAATATTTCGGAGAATTTCAAGTTTTTCAAGGGAGATAACTCAGGCAAATAAGGACAAATTTCTTCAAAAAAAGGCCCATGCGCTTCTTCAGGTGGTACTGGTAGGCGTTGCCTTGACAAGAAAATATTACAGACAAATGCACAAACAGACAGATAGACGGATGGACAGAAGAACTGGCAGAGATGCAGATTGTTGTCACAGGACCAGGAATAACAAAAATAAAGAAATTTTGGATGAATACACGCAAGTACCAAATTTCAGGTTAATCCATTGAAAATTTTATGCTGAGTTGCGTTGACAAGAACTGATTGGCAGAGATGGACAGACACACACGGACATAAATGACGCATAGTTCATAAAAATTGAAATGTCTGTCACTAGTTTATGAATTGTATGTACTTAGGGAATTAACAATTTAATAAAACATTCTGTTAAATATTTTGAAACTAATATTTGACTGGGAGCTGTGTTGGTGTCTATCAGGTCCCCCCCCCCCCGTGACATTAATTTCAAAGTATTCAACAGCTTAGCTGCATAGATACCTTGAAATTTATCTGCTGGGAATTCAGGTTTCCAACATTCAAATCGGCTCCAACACAGAAAATGTGGGCAGAGCTTGGCTAGAAATATGGGGGGTGGGGGTGGGGGTATCGTTACAAATGAATTCCTCAATCTTGCTTTGTTGATCGAATGGTCGATTATGGCAGTTAGTCACTTAACCCTTTAATGGTCAAATTTGTTCAAGAAAATCAAGCTATTTGCTAATTGAATATCCATTTGCAGGACTATTTTCTAAAATTTATTACTGGAATGACTGGCTCGGTTATCGAGCCAGGGATTCCAGTGGTACATTTTAAAAAAATAGTCTTCTCTTGGCCTGCAAATGGCCATTCCTCAATCCCACTGCAGAGGCTGGTTTTGGCCAGCTTGACCATTAACGGTAAACAAGATGGTCGCTAGAGCAGGACTCGGCAGGTTTGCCTGTATATAAATTGCTCTTACCTTTTTTAAATTCTGTTTTCATTTTTGGCATAAGCCTAGATTCCGTCTCTGATGCTAGACTCTCTGCTGACAGACTTACACACTCTGTTTCTGAATCGGAATGCGAGTATTCTCGGATACTAGAAGTTGACTTACTCTGTTTCATCTTTGCAGGCTTGAGGAGTAAATTTCTACCATTAGCTTCATCTGGTAAACTTCTGATCGCCCTACTATCATTGTTTATATTGTGTATTACAGAATTACATGACTCATACATAGGCTCCACCTTTACCTTCACCTTAGGTGATGAACTGGAAGGCATTGAAATCTGGTGACCATCTTGCACTTGGTGTTTGTGACGTCTATTACATTTAATTATAGGTGAATTTGCACCTTCAGTATTTCGTTGTTGGAACTGTTGATATCTCTCACGAGGATAAAGTCTCCCAGCTTGGAGATTATGTACATTTTTACCATCTTGAGCAACTTCTAATACTCTTGGCTTATTCGTACCTATGCCACTTGACAAAGGAGGTATTGCTTCGATATCATAATTTGAAAAATCCATAAACATTGAATTGTCATCACTTCCAATTGAAGAATCTAGTGGCTCTATTTGAGCACCATGTTCTAAATTAGCTGATCCGCTTCCAACAAATCGACCATCATTGTCAACACTATCATTATCAGTCATGATCACACTGAGATCTAGTGGATCTGTCTGTAAAACCATCTCTTCATGCCATGAAGAAATATTAGGTTTGAACTTCTTCTCATAACATGAACTTGTCAGCGATGTTGATACATCGGGTGGGAAGATGCTACTCACTGGGCCAGATCCAGAAATAACAGTCTTCTGCATTCTAGTTGTAATAACAGGATCAAAATTCAAATCTGGACAATTATCCTTGGGCAGTGATGTCATGGGAGAGATGCTTTCTGGTGAAGTAAATGATCCACTACTGGATGCTGAAGAACGTTTGCTTTTCCGTCTTCCTGCACCATTAATATTTGCTCTGTCTCGTTGCTTTCGCATGTTAATGTTACATGCAACAGAGCTTCCGCAAATTGCTGGCACCACACAGTCATGGATACGCTCATATTCAGCGGAACTTTCACTGGATGTATATACTTCTTCTTCTGCTGCTACTTCCATATCACCAGGAGCACAAAGCCGTGGAACACTCCGAAGCTGTTCCAATTGCTGACGAAGTAGAACTTCATCAAAATGGGCTGGTGTCTCAAATCTACCATCTGACATAGAGTTCTGCTCCACTTCTCTTAATTTCTGTACAGCGGGCCGAGAGTTATAGTTCACATTCATACTACAACTGGCGAAGTTAGACTCATCGGAGCTGAAATTTGCATTGTTGTCCTCTCCTGATGGCCATCTTGCTAATTCAGTATGATTGTTCAGTTGGTGTACAGCAGGAATATTGGATTCCTTTCTGTCTGATGGACCCTGAAGGTCAATATTAGGCGGTAACATTTGCGGGATCAATCTAAGTTGATTGTTGTTAGATCTATGATTAGGAGTGTGGGACAGCATGTCATTTTGTTGCCCATGAGGTATGCGGGGATTGCTAGAATGATGTGACTGAGAAACACTACAATGTGCCCGTTGAGGCAGGTTATCATGTAGAGTTGGTTGTATGCACTGACCACCACCACAGTTCTGCTGACGATGGTCCACAGATATGGATCTTGCAGGATGCCTCACAGCTGCTGCACTGGACCTATCTGATGATAAACATGTGTGGTTCATTTCTGTCGACTGACCACTTCCACCACAACTTATGCATCGGTACTGCTGAGAATCTGAACAACTGCTTACATCATTCATCAGTGAGTTTCCACGTTGTATGTGGGTCGACAATTGCTTCCGAATTTCTGTGAATAAGTCAAACCAAGAAGCAGTTTGGTAACAAACACTAACATAACTAATATATATATATATATATATATATATATATATATATATATATATATATATATATATATATTCAGACACACGCACGCACACACACGCACACTTTTTTAGATGTACAGTACACGTTATGTTCATTTTAACTAGATTGGATGTTCAGTGGTGCACCATCGCAAATCCGCACATTCACTGATTTGACCTTTTGACCCTCTATCCCAACACATCCAGGCTGCCTCCGTGGTCCCCACCCATTGTGGGTGGAGCCAAATGTAGATTTCCTCTTGCACTCCGGAATCATATGGGTAACTGACATACCAAATTTGGATTAATTCCATCCAATGGTTTTGAATGAAAAAAAATGTTGCTACTACTAAGGAAACGTGTCAGTCAGGCTTGCGTGATTATGTGATTAAATTGAAAATCGTGATTATTTTTTCAATCGTGAATTTATATGATTAAAAATTAGATAATCGTGAATAATCTCTACTGCATGTAATATTTCAATTCCAACCTTTTTATTACTTTTTAATGAGAGGGTCATTCCGTGTCAAGACAACTGATGGGTGTTGCATGACCAATTCAGATTTCCAAGATTCTTTGTGTAGTGGTACAGTACTATGTTTTAGGAAATCCTGCACAATTTCACTACCCAAATCGCAATATGTTTGTAGATATGGATGCTAGAACAGCAAGGGGGTCCATCACATGTGATGCAATTGTCATTTTGTAGCATTTTCAAGGCTCTGCAAATTCTTAACCTGACATCCAATTCCAATAACACTTTCAGCAATAGGTCACATGTAGGTACCCTCTTGAAATACGCAGGGCATAATAATTTTTGTGCTCGTGTTGGTAACCTAGGTGGATAGATGCAGAGCACAACCATGTATGGGTAACCCACATACCAAATTTGTTGAATTCCACCCAATGGTTTGGGAGGAGATAGCATGACAGGCGGACAGATGGACAGATAAACGGAGGAGATTACAATATTCATAAACAATTTTTTTAATGTGGGGACAACAATATTATTTGTTCACATTTCTGGAAAAATTAACTGATATACATACATAATTAACAGAATGTCATAAAAATATACTCACAAATGGCAAAAATATCCCATTTTGTGCCAAAAAATTTGATGAAAGGAAGAATGGAAGAAAATAGAATTTTGGATATGTTGTAGAGCACACCTATTGCTTTATTTTCTGTAAAGCACATGTTTCTTCCACCTATCCCACATCGTCATCCTGACAGTTGAATATGGGATCATTTTCAGGTTGAACCAATTTCAAGGACCTATATTTCAAAAATGTTAAGAACCACATATTTTTTCTTTTATGTATAAACTAACAAATATATATGTATTTGACCCATCAAGTATTAGGTTTGTAACTGTAATATTTTTAACATAACTGTAATCACAAGTGGGTCTGAAAATTTGTCACTTTGAATAAATTTTCATATTTAATGTTATCTACATGTAGGTTACCAAAACGAGCACAAAAATTATTATGACCTGCATATTTCAAGAGGGTGACCAAGCACTGAAAGTTTTATTGGAATTGGATGTCAGCTTAAGAATTTGCAGCCTTGAAAATGCTACAAAATGACAATTGCGTCACATGTGGTGGACCCCCTTCCTGTTCTAACATCCATATCTCCAAAAATATTGAGATTTGAGAGCTAAAATTTTGCAGGATTTCCTAAAATGTACTAATAATACAGTAGAGAGAGAATTATGATAATCTGAATCGGTAATGCAACAAGATTTCTGAAAATTAGTTGTCTTGACACGGAATGACCCGAGATCGATCACGAAAATTTTGCTCAGTGAATTTGCTGCATTAATGAAATCATGGTTAAACTTAGAAAGAGAGCTTAACAGACAGATAACTAATTCATCCTACAATGACTTGTTTGTGTAGTTACTTACTAGGAATATCGTTAGTGATGACCTGAAGTGCATCTGGACGTTTAATCTCTGTCAGGGCTAGACATAACTGCTTTATGGAACTGTCTGTTTTCTGTTCATAATCCTCCAATAGCTTCATTGTACAGCCACTGCCAATGTTTGATGTCTGTCGTGTCTCAATGTTCTATTTAAAAACAACAAATTATGCGACTAACAGATGAATCATGCACCTGGGACAGTCTGGTAAGTTGTATGAATCGTATGTCTATAGGGCATCGTTCATATAACCGGTTCATCTATACACTTCTACCGGTGTCAAAAACAGACACCAACATTTCAAAAATCAGTGCCACTCTGACACGGACGGTGCCATACTTTCCAGAATTATGACACCGAGAAACCAACAGGTGTAGGGACACCGCGGAAAAGGGACACCAAGATTTTGACCGGTGCCTGGGCCATAGGGTATAAAAGGCTGAGAAAAAAATCAGTCTCAGGCCATTCAGACTTTCGAGCCACACCAGCACTTAGCATAAGGTTGCTGATATAATTCAATTGAGGACAATCCTGTAGTAGTTATTAAAATCCTCTTTAATAAAAATGGTGTTTAATATTTTGAAACTAATTTGACTGGGTGCTGTTGCTGCCAGAGGCCATACCCAGTCAAATTAGTTTCAAAATATTCAACAGCTTACCTGTATCTAGGTACTTTGAAAATGGGTTTCTGGGAAGTCAGTGTTCAAAGAATATAAATCGATCCCAACACAATCAAAGTGTGGGCGGAGCTAAGCTATAGATGGACGAGACATAGCTAAAAGCCGATTCCTCCATTGGGTTCAGGCATTGTTATAGCCATGCATTCAGACAAAATCAGGCACACCAGCAAGACAGCAACATAGATTAAACCTTTACAGGTCAATACTTTATTCACCGATACATTTTAAAGTGTCTTTGCTTGGTTAGTGAGTGGACTAGTACTGTCAAGAGCACTGCAGACCAGTTTTGGCTGCCTTGACCATCAAATGGGTAGACTCATGTCCATGAACAGAAGACACATCTATCAAATACATATATCAGCCTCTATACATGACAACTATGACTTTGACCATTAACATATAGGTTCAATGACCTGTAAAGGTCACCTGAACAATGGCATTTCAAGTCCCTAGTAGAAAGGTCATGTTCTACATGTAGAGCCAGATATATTTTTGCCAGAAATTGAAAATTTTTAAGCAATTTGCTGAAATTTTTTGGACATTCAAGATGGTCACCAGACAAGTAGACCAATCATGTTCTCTTGAACAAACTTGCGATGCTGCACTGATTATTCTGAGAATTTGACAAAGTTGTTGCTGCCTTAGTCAGCAATGACTTTCAATCAAATTGCTCTAAATTTCTTCTGCAAGAGATACTTGCAAGTTGCAAGAAAGCCCTGTTGATTATCTTGAGAATGAAGGAAATTTCAATTTCCCTTTCTCCGAGATCTAACAATACTCACCATTCTATTACTTCTGATACAAGCTATCCTGGATAGCTGGCCTTAGGACTATAGCTTTAGTAAGCTTTACCGGGTACTCGGCTCCCAACTGTCGAGTACTCGTTTGCCATGAAGCTCATATTGTTTGCATAGCCACCAAACAAGAGATACCCATGACTTGCCTCCGTGGGGCTGGGAGGCTGGGTCCGT
Organism: Chaetoderma sp. LZ-2023a; assembly: GCA_034401795.1. Lineage (NCBI taxonomy): Eukaryota > Metazoa > Mollusca > Caudofoveata > Chaetodermatida > Chaetodermatidae > Chaetoderma > Chaetoderma sp. LZ-2023a. Next base: position 134,120,811 of record CM067370.1, on the reverse strand, counting down.
AATAGAATGGTGAGTATTGTTAGATCTCGGAGAAAGGGAAATTGAAATTTCCTTCATTCTCCTTCGATCAATACTCTATTCTACCATTCTATTACTTCTGATATACACCAGATTTAGACAGTAACCTGGTGGGAAGGGGCAAGCCATCAATTGCTACTTTTGCGCCTTGGAGAAAGAGCTAGACTTAAACTTGATTAATGGAGACCTAAAAGGACCATCAAGTTAACGGAACTGAATCACATTCGCATCACTGCCCCCCCCCCACCCCCTTTTTTCTCCTAAGAAAAGGGAGAGAACTCACGAACATGCATCTGGACCTGAAACACAAATATGCCAAGAGGGTTAACTGCTCTTTGCATATATTAGCCTGGGAATGAGCATGAATATATAAGATGAATGAACATGATATATAGACATAATACAAAAAACTCAATCTTGAATTACCTCATGATATTTGGATTTCAGACATGGAGCCTCCAACCATTCACTTGTCCGGCCATCAGTGACACAATCTGGTTGACATCCTCTCGCTCGACCATGTCTGCTTCTTAATTCTTTCTTACAAATGCCAAAAAAGGGAGAAGAGCAGTGTGGTCATATAACTATCATTTCAAAACAGCTAAAGCGAGTGGATTGGCGGATTCTGACACATCCCTCATACAGTAATCCGTGAAAGAGGACTCACAGTGCCATTGTGCAATAGCCATGATGTCCTCTAACGGAACACCATTGTAAAGGGCAGTCGAGGCGGCTATTCCTCTAACATTGTGTGCCCTTGCGCATTGCACCTGGTGCCCAGTCGCAATCCCATGGGTAGTCTGAATGCATTTGACTACCCAACAAGAGATAGAACCATGGAATCGGCGAGACATAAGTCATGATTTGAGCATTTTCCTTTGTGGCGAATAAGTCCACGTTGGGTTTGCCCCAATGCTCGAAGATCCTGTGAAGAACTTGAGGGTTGAGAGACCATTCTGTTGGCAGAATTCTCTGTCTCCGAGACAAAGCATCCGCCAGAATGTTCAATCGCCCAGGAATGTGAGCTGCTTTCAAAACAACTGAGTAATTCCTGCACCATTGAATCAAGTGCCACACTTTCATACATAGTGTGGGTGACTTGGTCCCGCCTTGGCAATTTATGTATGATACTACTGTCGAGTTGTCCGACCGTATCAATATCGCCTTGCCCCTGACTTTTGGAAGAAACCTTTCCCATGCCAGTTCCACTGCCATCATTTCCAACAGATTGATATGCAGCTGGCTCTCTCCCTGCAGCGATGCATCCGTGTACACGGACAGCTGGGGGTGGGTAGGTGCAGCATGACGCTTTTTCCACCATACAAGATGCGACATTATTGGCTCCAAAACTGGCACCAGCTTTGACAGGGGTTCTGTTCTCTGTTTCCACAGAGACATCAGATACAACTGGATAGGTCTTCGCATCACAGCAGCGTACAGGATTACCTGCTCCATGGAGACCATCATGCCCAGCATCTGAAGAAATGGCCTCGCCTGAATGTGGTTTCCCAATCGAAAACTCTTGAGGATGGCTAACAGAGACACCACTCTGGGCTCTGACGGGTAAACCCTGCCCTCCTCGAGATCGAATCGCATCCCTAAATAAACGAACTGTTGAGTGGGTGTCAACTCAGATTTCTCCTTGTTGACTATCCAGCCTAGATCTGAAAGTAACTTTAGAGGCAGAGCAGTATCAACCTTTAACCTGGCTGACGTGTCTGCTTTGATCAGCCAATCGTCTATGTAGGTGTGAAACGCCACGTTCTCTTTTCTGAGAAACGCTGTCACCGCAAGGACCACTCTGGTGAAAACCCTTGGAGCTGTCGACAGGCCAAATGGGAGGACTACAAACTCCCACACTTGATTCAGAAACCTGTGACAACTCCTGTTCATTGGAATGTGGAAATATGCATGTTTCAGATCGATCGATACACACCACATTCCCTTCCTCAATCCTGCCATTACCGACCTCAGGGTTTCCATCTGAAACTGAGGCGTATGGATAAACCAATTTAATGAGACTGAGTACGGGTCTCCATCCCCCTGTGCTCTTGGGGACAAGGAACATGTGTGAATAGAAGCCTGGAGTGTTCCGGTTTGCTGGTTTTATTGCTCCCTTCAGAAGCAAACCTGACACTTCATTTTGAATGGCTTCTAACTTGTCTGGTTCCCTTGGTACGGGTGTCCAGACAGGTGCCAAAGACAGATTTTGTGGTGGAAAATCCCACACCTCCGGCATGTACCCCTGGGATAACCATCCCAGGACCAGACTGTCTGACGTCACACCTCGCCAAACCTCGATGAAACGCATGAGCCTTCCACCCACTATAGACGCATCAACGCCTAATGCGGGTGTCTGGCTCGCGATCCGCTCCCCTCCCCTCTCTTGACGAGAGAGAGTGAGAACCATTTTGGTCTTGGCTTGGTCGGTCTAACTGGCACCGCTGTTCCTGTCGCACAGGTGCAGTCCAGGCAGATACGATGGGAGCCCTCGTACCCTCAAGTACGATCCGCTCCCTTCTTTCTGCCCTTAGAGGACTTACCCTTCCCCTTCCTGCCTCTTGGGTGATCAGGAGCAACATTGGAGAGGGTAGGGGCCTCCACAACCTTCTTGGCCTTCTTTGCCGGAGGCGGCTGAGAAGACCCAATAGAAGCAGAAGCAGCACTAGGCTTAGCTTTCGCCTTGCTTTTGTGCTTTTTCTGCTTCTTAGGTTTCCCGGTTAGTGGCTTAGCTAAAGCCCCTAGTGCGTACGCCTGACGCACTAGCTCCAGCTGTAGATTAACCGCCAACCGATTCTGCGCGATGTTGGCAGTGTCTTCTAAGATGGCCCGCGCTTGGCCACCAAAGATGCTAGGGCCAGTAAGGGGCGCCCCAAGAAGAGGCTCCCTAACGGCAGTAGCTGGACGCATATGGTCAAGGACCATCTGCGTCCTAGACTTCGTCACTCGTGCTTGCACCCTTGCCAATGTTTCCATAGACAGCACTAGGCCGTCAATGACACATGAAAGCGCCACAGGTGGCCTGCCCCCGCTTCAGCCCACACCGACTAAAGAAGGCGATAAGAATGATCAACAGCACTCATTGCTGCCCTCGCTCCCTCATCGCATAGCGACAGGACTTCGTCATGGTGTACCTGAGACTTGTCCACCAGCGCCGGGGTGGGGCCACCCGCTCCAGCACTCTGGACACTCAGCACCCAGCGGTCATCCTCAGTGACCGTTGGGACAACACCATATCTGTCATATTCCCCCCGTGGGATACGACACCTCGCCCGCACCTCCCTGGAGGCCGCAGGAAGCTGGCCCTTGGTCAGGAGTTGTTTGGTATAAATAGCATCCAAGAACTCCATAAACCTTGGATTCAGTCCAATAGACTGGATCCGGGCTGCGGGCAAGATCCCCGTCCTAATCGATGCCACCGATGGACGGGGTGTATCCTCCTCGGCTGTGGTCGAAACCACAGACGGGTTTACCCTGGCTAGCCAAGCCAGAGCCTCTGACCAGTCTGTCTCCGAGGAGGACACTCCCGTGAACACGTCAGCCGTTGACGTGTTTACGGCCCTACCAGCAATGGCCTCCCGGCTAGGAGCCATTGCTGATATGCCAGGAACTCCGGTACCGTACGGTTCCGCCACCACCCCATGAAAAACACCAGTCCATGGAGTAGGCCCGCACGGAAAACCATGCGGACCCGTAACGGTTCAGGAACCGTGGCCAAACACGGGCGCCAACGGCACCCCATGCCTGACCGCCGGACCAGGCGAGATAGGTGAGTACCACACCTGGCCAGCCACACCTGTCTCCGTGTCGGTTGGTGGCAAACCAACCATCACGGGACCGGTGCCCGGTACCGGAGTGGCCTCAACCACGGGCGGAGCCGCTACCCTCGCTTGCGCCAAGCCAGACAGATGGAGGACGGTTCGGTCCAGGACGGAATCGACCTCCATGCTCTCCTCCCACAGCATCTCAGGCTGCAGCAATCTCTCCTCCTTAGCCTCCTCGTCTTCAGACCACGAAGAGTCGTCACTAGATGAGGAAACCGTGGAGCGGACGGCTCCCATGCCTGACGGACCGGCCACCGCTACTGGACCAACCGGAGGTGGCCGCAGAGACAGAACCCATCAGGCCGGAGCTCGACGGGACTGCCAGGGAGCCGTACGAGACGGCTCCCTCGGTGGCCAGTCCAGAACCCTGTCCACGGACAGGGTCCGAACCAAGCACGGAAAGAGACTGCCATACAACTTTTGGAAGCAGGGATGACACCAGCGTAGGCAGAACGCTATGCAAGAAGCCTTGCATAGCAGGACCAAACCACGCCGGCGGTGCCGTCTCCGCAACCGGAGGTTGCAGACGTGGAACGCCCCCAAGGGCCGAAATGGACACTCCACGATTTGCTTTCGGACCGCCTGACCCCGCGTTAGACCCTGCCAAGTCCTTCTGGGCAAGGGACTTGACCATCATGTCGGACGACCACACTGCACAAATGTTACACTTACTATCACGATTACATTTGGTACAACGGAAACAGACATGGCCCTTGAATAGAACCCTCACGAATTTATGGCACTCGTCACATGATGGCGGGGCTGGCTTGGTCTATAAATAAGCACAAACCTACAATAAGCAAGGTGGAACGAAACAGGAATGGAAGGCAGACAATTAATTTTCAAATAATTTGATCATAAATTAAATGTTAACCTTCCCGCACCCCACCCCGCAACATTACAGCAAAGATCGCATTGATTATGATGACAAGAATGAAGCGCCCAATAATACACCGATAAACTGATCCTCAAGGATGTATAACGGAACCAGGAATCATATCGCATAGCCTTCGGGGTATATTTACTAATCAATATAAATTATACTCCTAACGAAGGCCAAAACGATATGTGAAGAAACAACAAAATGTAAACAAACTGCTGTAGCACACGGTAAAACCGCAGACCACACATCTAAATCAAGAATTCTGAAACCACCGATCATTACAAACAGATCGTGATAACACGCAAAACTTGAAAATTCCAGTTTTTCTGGTACCAATAAAGTACGCAGCACCCAGAATCAGATGCGCGAATTAATGAAACATTTTCTTCACAAAAAAAATCTGAGACAACACAGGTGTGACGTCACCCGCTCGGATCTCACGGAAAACGACGTCAGCCAATTTTCGTGTTAAAACACCGTAAAGCCAACACCTTATTTCATATCTGCCGATCGCCTGTTGGGGTTAAAGGAAGGCGATCAATCTGGCATATTTCGTTGTTAACACACATCCCAGATTCGGGGTCAGAAATTGGAACATGCGACATAGACGAAATTTTGAAGACCTACGTCTTAACTATGGAATAACATGGAATTATACAACCTGGTTATCATCGGCTCCTTCCATGGTAATCCAATATAATCCTTAGAGAGCGCACAATGCTATCACAATTCACAGAAAGACTTAGAAAACTTAAGACTCCAACTGCACAAAAAGCATGTAGCTCTTGTTGCTATGCAAACAAGAATGAGCTTCATGGCAAACGGGTACTTGGCAGTTGGGAGCCGAGTACCCAGTTCCAGGAGTCGGTAAAGCTTACTAGGTCTATAGTCCTAGGGCCAGCTATCCAGGATAGCTTGTATCAGAAGTAATAGAATGGTGAGTATTGATCGAAGGAGAAATGTTTTATTGAATGTTGTTGCAATGACAATTTTCATCAAGTTATGTTCAAAACATTCTAGCTAGCGACACGTGTATTGTCTAAGCTAGGATTGCACGATTATTCACTTTTCATAATCGCGATCATTTAAAAAAAATAATAGCGATCATACGATTAATCATGAACTATATTAACTATGTCAATGCTGCTTAGAGGACGTTATTATGCTACTGCAGATTGTAAGATTATGGGTTAGGCACTTGGGTATACATACATGGACAGAGTACGCCAGTTGATGATTGCAAACAAAGGAATGTATTAAGATTTTTCTAGACGGAAAACGGAAGGTACCGTATTTTGCTTAATTGTAGCCTGTGCTCTAATAGAAGCCCACCCTCCTAACTTTGACATATGAGCTCCAATGATATCTTAGCAGTTTCAAAACGTCAAAACTCTGTATTAGAAGCCCACCCACTAACTCAGCAGATTGTATAGGAAAATTCTTTTTAAGAGCAAATTTGTAAGAATTGCATGTATAATAATAACAATCGTGTCACAGGGTGTGTCTACTTCAGACTGATCTCTGCGCTGATACATTTCTGGCCCCTCTAGAAGTCAATACAGGCCTCGGATTTGTAAATCTCGACCACCTATTAGATTAATACTAATAGTAGGCAACGTATGTTCAAGATATAATAAAGTTTATTCCAGACTTTTGGAGTCAAAATGCGCTTAAAACAGTCTTGTCGTGATTAAATACCTTCCCTATAAATATATATTTTAAGACCAAATTTATGTACCAAACAAGTACGAGAGAAAATGTGCATCAATTTTGTAATGCCAATCAACATTAAATGATCCAAATTGAATTATTACGAACGACAATACAGTCGGCTTCTTAAGTTGGTGCTTTTGCGATGGGAGGCGGTGTGTTCTCACGAGATATTATACGCTAACGGGAGTTTATCAAATGGGTACCCGTTATTCAGATCAGTATAATACTCAGTTCCTATCGCACAATGATAATATATAGAAATTCCCGAGTTCCGAGTCCCCGATTCCAGAATATTTATATCCGAGTACTCGCTCTAAAATAAACTCTTCAATTGGAGGCGAATCACGTGATTTGTATTTTTTCGAGATGCCATTTGATATCAAATTGTGGATTAATTTTGATGTAATAAACGACCTTTATTAAAGGATACGCAATATTTAGGCGCTCAAATCAAATAATTTCACTTCCCCGGTGATGTTTTGAGGTATTCCTTAAACATAGGCATAGGCGCTGAGAATCTTTACGGGAAAAAATGTGTTGAATTTCCGTGGTATCAGTTTTAGAACTTTTTGGGGGAAACTGTTAGCACATGACTATTCAGAGAATGGGGAACGCGGGATAAGCGTGTGTGATTACAACAACAATGACAAATAGCGACCAAGTGAACAATCCTTTTTCATCTAATCTAATCATGAGTCAATACAAACAAATCAGTTATTTATTTAGTTTATTTAATCATTCACACATTCAGCTGATAGCAGGATGTTTGTTTCCATGATTGGTAACGCGAGGAGAGTTTCACAAGTGTAAAAGTGTCTTGACAAAAATTTCAACATGGCGATTACACGATTATTTCATTTTATAATCGTCCACCATCATTTTGAATTATATAATCGCGCAAAATCGTGTAACCCTATAGTCTAAGGGTGATTTTGAGAACAATTAGAAACAAAGTTGTTGCTGCTTTAGACAGCAAGAATTTTCAGTCAATTTGTTATCCTAATCATTAGTTTACCCTGTTTCACCAATAACATATGAAATACTCAATTAGAAATGACCTACTATACTCTTACTATGTGTTATAAAGGGAGCTGTACTCAACTTCCACGCCAACACCAACAGTACAATGACTATCATTTGCATTACAGGAATGGTTTTATACTGAGCATTGCACAACAGTGAGAACAACAGAATCCTAAATAATGGTGGCTACAAATATCAGACTAAAATGGCAGCTTTGAAGAAGACTATTGTCGCTAAATTTTTCTAACGATTTCCTTCTACTCTTATTGCTTCAAGATAACTTTAAATTGTAAATATTAGTTCTGTCATAACAGAACCAGACCCTGAAAAGTATACATTCTTACAGCCTGGGGCAAACAAATTTTGTTGTTGGCCAACTTAATTTTTCTTCAATTTAACATTGCTTTGATAGCTAAGTCAACTTAAAATATCACGAAAGAGCTTTGTGGGCAATCAAGTAAAAACTTACTTTTTAGGCCCTGAGAATAAAACTATAAATACAATGTAGGCTTGATATAAATGCAGTAATAATGGCATATACAGAGTTTTGTTGACATAACCTTGATACATGTCGCTTGACTGAAGCAGGAATAAATGTAAAACGTAATCACAATTTGTGATTAGAGCTCCACGGTATTAAAAAATGAATACTGATATCGATATCAATATCAATTTCCATACCGGAACACACCTTTAATATCAGTATTATTGTAATAGGCAAAGTAATGAGAACTAGGCGTAGTAGAATTATGTATACCATATTCAACGTATATCATGGTTCCCGATATAGATCACAATAAAACCAAGAAATTGTATAAATTCCGCTATTAAACACTAAATTATAATTGTTCTCAGTGAAATCCTGTCACAAAATGTTTTAAATCCCCGTAAATCGGCCCCACAAATGATTTTGCCACAAAATTACAACTATTTTCACGAACTATGCAGAGATCTCCTTTTAATAGCCCCTGCCTGGAGATCGAGAGATAACCAGAAATGATCATCTCATCCCATATAAACTCGTCCAATGTTACTTTGTGAACAGCTAACCCAGTCAATGCTATGAGCCAAAAATGTTGGCTATGGCTGTAAATCTATGTTTTACTGATTTTCCTGGCTATTTGCGTTGATATTCACCAGAAAAATAAATGAGTTTTTCAGAAACACCTATGCTTTATAGGATGAATTTGCAATGAGATGAAACCACCCGGAATCGAGCAATTAACAACAAAATCTTTACGCATGTGTACAACTTAGCCATTATAACAGTATTAAATAGACCACCACATGCTGAGAATACGCTCGCTCCTGGTAGGGTAGCATATCTTACAAGAACACGATTTGCTTTCACACCTCTTATCGATCTATGTCTACCAACCCGCCAACATAAGAAGGGAATACAGGCTTATACAGCTCTCAGGGGTTGAGAATTCTTTCTCATATAAGGACATGGTCGGCTCCTCTTTACTTGGACAGACACTACTGCGTAATTCCAGGAAATTTCTACCTAACCAGGGTCCAGGCTATCAAAATAGACGAGATATTATGATGCAAAATATTCATTTGAAATTGTGATTTTCTAGCGAACAATGGGTTGAAATAATAAAATATTAACTAAAGAAATGAAATATACGAGACATTTTCAACTATCCCCTGTCCTAAGAGAATAATTAAAATAAGTTTTATTCTCTTTTTTGTGAGAAGTGCATTCTTATAAATGGCCAATTTTCATAGCAGTAATCGTTAATTTATCAATTTCTCTGGCCTCCTAACAACAATCTGACATGTTCGGATCAATAAGAAAATGTTAAGTGTGGTCGCTAAATACAAGTAAAATATCATTTCCGCATACGAAGAGCAGTCACTGACCACATTAGACAGGCTTACTATTGAATTTTGCTAATGGAAAGCAGATTATCTGCCTAAAAAGAATGTTATACCGGTTTTATGTTATATATCGATATGTTGGCATTAGCAAAATCATATCAATATGACTAAAGGTATGGCTATGATATTATATTGGTATGACGGTATACCATGAGGCACTCTTTGTAATCACAAGGAACAGCACCAGTGTGCTCGCTTTACAGTAAAGCTCAGAAATAACTTCAAATGTTTCCAAAACAAAATAAAACGTACTGTTGAATATTTGGAACATAATTAGATTTGAAGAAATGTTTTCCAATCCAATTACGCTCAAAGTATTCAACAGAACATTTCTTACTAACTAACATGTTTCTGCATTTGTTTTGGAAATATGTTAAATTACTTATGAGCTGTACTGTACATCACAAAGCTGATACAAGTCAATAAAGAGTTTATCATATCTGATTTCTAGAGTTGAAAGGAATAACATACCATAATATCCTGAAACGAATAGTCGAGAGAATCCGCCAGAAGCCGCCAGTTGTTCCCATTAACTGTGGATTCTGGGTCAAGTTTCTGAGCAAGTCCCAGACGGACATTATACGGCATGTATTTAATAGGAATAGCCAGGTCAGCGTATGGATCCATCACAAATGTAAGCGTCACTGCCACTCACTGGCGGAGGTCAAAGGTCAGTGTACTGAAAATACAGGTCAAACATATTCTGAAGGCAATTTGATACTAGATTGATCGGTTGATGATGTGTCATTGCAAATCCCCACATTCACCGCTTTGAACTTGGGGGGGGGGGCAAATGTAAATGTCATTTTGCACTCTGCGTTTATATGGGTAACTCACATACCAAATTTGGTTGAATTCCATCTAACAGTGTCAGAGGAGTTGCATTACAATCAAGTTCATGAGCTATTGACCCCCATCGCACCTGGCGATGCCAAATGAAGGAAATTTCAATTTCCCTTTCTACAAGATCTAACAATACTTACCATTATATTACTCATTGATAATACAAGCTAGCTGCTTTAGGAATCTAGATTTAGAAAGCTTTACCGGCTCCTGGAACCGGGTACCCGGCTCCCAACAACAGGGTACCCGTCTGCCAATGCGACTCATTCTTGTTTGCATAGCAACAAGAGCAATACATGCTTTTTGCATATTGAAATAATCTTAAGAGTTTTCTCAAAGTTTAAAGCTACTGAAACCCAGGTTGTATTCTTTCATGTTCTTCTCTAGCATATATGGAGACTTAAGTCTTTAAAATTTCGTCTGTGTTGCATGTCCCAATTTGTGACCCCGAATCTGGGACGTGTGGTTACAACGAAATATGCCAGATAAGATCGCCTCCTTTAATCCCAAACGCCGATCGGCAGTAATATGAAATTGGATGTTGGCTATACGGTTTTTAACACTAAAATCGGCTGACGTCCTTCTCCGTATTATCCGAGTGGATGACATCACACCTGTGTTGTTTCTCGGATGTTTTATGGTGAAGGAAATGTTTCATTAATTCACGTATCTTATTCTTGGTGCTGCGTGCTTTTTGTACCAGAAAACTTTAGAATTATGTCAAGTTTTGCGTGGTAATCACGATCTGTTTGCATTGATCGATGGTTTCAAAATTCTTGATTAAAGATGTGTGTTCTGCGGTTTTACTGTGTTCTACAGCAGTTTGTTTATGCATTTTGTTGTTTCCTTCACGTATCGTTTCGGCCTTTGTTTGAGTAGTATAATTTTGAAATCAATTCTTAAATATACCGTGAATGCAATTCGATATGGTTCCTGGTTCCGTGTGATACATCCGTCAGGATCAGTTTATGGGTGTATTAATGTTCCGCTATCGTTCTTGTCGCCAGCTTACACGACCTTGGTTGTAACGTTGCGGGTGTGGGGTGCTGGAGAGTTAACATTTAATTTATGGTCGAAATATTTGTCTGCCTTCCATTCCTGTTTCGTTCTGCTTGCTTATTTTAGGTCTCACAAAACCATCTTACAAGTGTGGCCTTAGAAACTGGTCTAGCCACCTCCTCCGCGTACGGAATCCATAAGTGCGAGGAATCGGATCTTTTTTTTTTTTAAATTGGTACGACGTTTACAGACTTTTAAGGCCCTGACAAGACACCAGACTGTCGGACAGTGAAAAAGATAATAAAGATTTAAGAATCAAAGGTTTGGCTATTCGATACAAAAATCCCTTCTGGGATATAAAATTAGATCGAACCAGGCCATGAAATTTGGAAAATCTGCATAACCTATAAATAGGTAACGGGTATTTCCTTCACGTAACCAATAGTTCAGATGGGGGCCAGTCATTTGCATAAACTCATAGGTTGGCCCCTTAATATTTACTTTTAGAGGCTAATATATACAGCAAAATGATTTTCCAGGTTATTATATGCCTTGTTAGTCTATGATGCAAATTGAACATGCGTTTGACTATTTTTCCACTTGAAAATAAATCAAGAGCTAATTTTCACGTAACCTAATTTTCGGTCTGCACTTTACGATTTTGCGTAACCAACACAGGAACTATTGGTTTGGTTACGCCAAGTTTCGAGGTCTGCGTCCCCAGAATCGATAAATCTGTCCTTTTCTGTGGAAAGAGAATGCATTTCGGATCTTCTCCTAGCTAAAGAGGCAGCAACAAGGAAAACAGCCTTAAGAGTCAATAGTTTTGAGACTGATAGATCCAATTGGCTCAAAATGGTGACCTGACAAACCTTGAATAATCAGGGCCAAATTCCTGGAAGGCAAATGCTTAGCCACTGGAGGACGAATATTGCCCAATCTTCTAATAAAACCATTGAGAATCCTTGATATCAGCATTCAGAAAACAAGGAAGAGAAGAAGCTAAAGAAATCTATAACCCCTAACAGTGATAGCTGAAATAATGAAATGAATCGAATAGATACGATTAAAAATCTAACACCTAGGAAGTAGAAATGGAATCATGCAAGAAACCATGCTTTAAAAAACCATACTCCAAAGATTTAATAGTCGACCTTTGTACAAAATCGACAGGTCGACTCCCTCCTGGAAGAGACAATGATTTCCTGGGATCTTGAAGAAAAATTGATCTCACAGAGACCGGACACTCGAAAATTATCCAAAGAAACAAGATGAAGAATTACTTGAGTGAGATCTGATGATACTGGGAGAAGGCTAGCAAAATCTTACCAGAAAATCGAGAAAGGCTACCAATCAGATCCTCTTTGGCCAAAAGGGAGTTGCTAGAAGAAATTCTTCAAACGGGTCCATGACTATCTTCAGAACCATTAGAATCAGGAATATTGGAAGGAACATGAAATCAAACAATCCTGTCCCGAACTGAGACAGTGTGATCATCGCTCAAACCAGACTGTCCGAAAAGAGAGACATGAAAGATGAGATCTGGGCAATCAGACATGTCACAAAAAGATCTACATGGGGAAGACCCAGAAGCTTGAAAATGCTTTTGGCAACCAACCTCTTAAACTGCCACTCGGTGAGTGAGAACTTGCTAGGACTGAACTATTGGTCCGCAATAAACATCGGTCTGTCTGGAACATGACTGGGAACTAGAAAGTTTTGAATCTAGTGACATCCCAAGAAAAGGAAAGAAGGAAAGACCTCGTTCCTCTGTCTGAAAATGAAAGAAAACCCTGTGGCATTGACTGAACGAATCGAGATTTTGATGCCTATCACTCAATCCGACCAATGAACAGAAGCCTGGATCTACTTTCCAGAGAAGAGCCTCTTCTATAGACTCCTTGGCAATCATAGAAACCATCAACCCCTCTAATGCTAATAGCTTCTGATTAGAAGGAACAGACCATTTGGGAGAAGAGACTGCAGAGAAGGGTTCTAGATCCAAGAACATCTGGCCCTTAAAGATGGCACAAACTTACTATATGCTAAAGAGGACTGCTCACAGAAACACATAGATTACATATGCCATGATGCGCCAACCAAAAAATCCTGGGCTATATCCTTATACTTAGCTCTCACTAAAGAGGTAACTCGCATTTATTATGGATATTGTAATTAGTTGGCAAACCAACCATCACGGGACCGGTACCCGGTACTAGAGTGGCCTCAACCATGGGCGGAGCCGCTGCCCTGGCTTGCGCCAAGCCAGACAGATGGAGGACGGTTCCGTCCAGGATGGAATCGACCTCCATGCTCTCCACCCGCAGCATCACAGGCTGCAGCAACCTCTCCTCCTCCTCATCTTCAGACCCCGAAGAGTCGTCACTAGACAAGGAAAACCGTGCCTGATGGACCGGCCACCGCTACTGGACCACCCGGAGGTGGCTGCAGAGAGACAGAACCCATCAGGCCGGAGCCCGACGGGACTGCCAGGGGGCCGTACGAGACGGCTCCCTCGGTGGCCAGTCCAGAACCCTGTCTAAGGACAGGGTCTGAATCAAACATGGGGAGAGACTGCCCTACAACTTTCGGCAGCAGGGACGACACCAGCGTGGGCAGAACGCTATGCAAGAAACCTTGCATAGCAGGACCAAACCACGCCGGCGGTGCCATCTCCACCACCTCTGGTTGCAGACGTGGAACGCCCCCACGGGCCGAAATGGACGCTCCACGATTTACTTTCGGATCGCCTGACCCAGTGTCAGACCCTGCCAAGTCCTTCTGGCAAGGAACTTAAGCATCATATCGACTGACCACACAGCGCAAACGTTACACCTACTGTCAAGATTACACTTAGTACAGCGGAAACAGACATGGTCCTTGAATAGAACCCGTACGAATTTGTGGCACTCGTCACATGATGGCGGGGCTGGCTTGGCCTATAAAAAGCCAAACCCACAATAAGCAAGCGGAACGAAACAGAAATGGAAGGCAGACAATTAATTTTCAAATATTTTGACCATAAATTAACTGTAAACCCTCCCGCACCCCACTCCGCAACGTTACAGCAAAGATCGCATTGATTATGATGACAAGAACGAAGCCGGCAATAATACACCCATACACTGATCCTCAAGGATGTATAACGGAACCAGGAATCATATCGCATAGCATTCGGGGTATATTTACTAATAAATATAAATTATACTCCTAACGAAGGCCAAAACGATATGTGAAGAAACAACAAAATGTAAACAAACTGCTGTAGCACACGGTAAAACCGCAGACCACACATCTAAATCAAGAATTTTGAAACCACTGATCATTGCAAACAGATCGTGATAACACGCAAAACTTGAAAATTCCACAGTTTTCTGGTACCAATTAAAGTACGCAGCACCTAGAATCAGATGCGCGAATTAATGAAACATTTTCTTCACATAAACATCCGAGTAACACGGGTGTGACGTCACCCGCTCGGATCTTACGGAGAACGACGTCAGCCGATTTTCGTGTTAAAAACACTGTCAAGCCAACACCTAATTTCATATCTGCCGATCGCCTGTTGGGGTTTAAAGGAAGGCGATCATCTGGCATATTTCGTTATTAACATACGTCCCAGATTCTTTGGGGTTAGAAATTGGAACATGAGACACAGACGAAATTTTGAAGATCTAAGTCTTTTAACTATGGAATAACATGGAAATATACAACCTGGTTATCATCGGTAGCATCCATGGTAATCCCATATATCCTTAGAGAGTGCACAAAGCTATCACAATTACACAGAAAAAAGCCTTCCAACTGCAAAAAAGCATGTGTCTCTTGCTGCTATGCAAACAAAAATGAGCTTCATGGCAAACGGGTACTCGGCAGTTGGGAGCTGAGTACCCGGTTCCAGGAGTCGGTAAAGCTCACTAAGTCTATAGTCCTAGGGCCCAGCTATCAGGGCTAGCTGTATCAGAAGTAATAGAATGGTGAGTATTGATCGAAGGAGAATTCATCAGTGTCCCACTACGAAACTTTGGTGGAAGGAGATTTGAGAATCCATAAGCAAGGATAAAAATCAAACAAAACATAACCAAATGTTAATAACATAACATAATGGTGCATCTTAATCAATCACAGTGATTATCAACCAAATAAAACTTTAAACTTAAAGAAATAAATAAAAACCAAGGAACTCACACCATTACAAGCAAGAAAATGGTGGGATGTGCTTGGTAAATGGTCTTCAGCCTTTTTAGTTAAGATCATAATGTTCCTAAAAAAGGAAGCCGCAGCGCTCTGATCTTTTAAACAAAAAGTAGTAAAAGTAGACTCGGATTTCCATCCTGCAACTTGCATAACTTCGTCTACAGAAGAGCCAGCAAAAAGGGCAAAAGAGGTAGCCATCCCTCTAACGTTGTGAGCTTTAATGTTAGAAAGATTGATATGCTCAGGAGAAGCAATCTCATAGCAAAGGCGAATGGTCTCACAAATCCATCTGGCAATAGTTACCTTAGACTGGTCTGGCTACCAGTTCCGCATACGGAACCCAGAAACGGGACGGAATCTGGCGGAAATAAAAGAGCGGTGGAGAGAGGAATCGCGACCCACTGAAAACAATGAAAAATCTAAACCAAAATCAACTATCTGGAATTCCAATTCTAGAGAAAGAACGACAGAAACAATAGGATCCAGATGATCAAAAGAAGGAAAAGAGGAAGAATAAGAAGGAAGAGCAGAAGCAGACTGAGAAGAAGAGGAAGAAGGGACATGAGAAGAAGAAGCGTTCTGATGAACAGAAGCAAGGATATGAAGAAAACCTGTAGGAGGAGAGATAGTTGAAGAATGAAAAAGAGAAGAGGATTTAGAAACATGACTAGACGCAAAATCTCTAGCCGACATAGCAGATGAGGAGGAGGAAGAAGGATGATTACTACCTTTCTTAAAAGCTACATGAGACATGTTAGAAGGAGAAGAAGAAGAATGAGATTGAGACACCACCTCACAAAAGGAAGGATGAACAAAATCAGAAGAATGAACAGACTGAGAGAGAGAAGAAGGAACAGGATCATGCCTATAAAAAACCTGAGCAGGAGCAGCGCGAAAATAGTTAGAATCAGAAGCAGAAATATTACTATAATGGGGATTAGAGTTAATCAACAGCTCATAATCTGATGCGCAAAAATTGCTTCCAGAAGAAACTGGTACACCGGAACCGGAAATAGAATGTTTCGCCGGATCTAACTTACCTGGGGAAGCATCTCTTAAACCGGAAGCAGATACACTGCCACCGGAAGCGTAAACGGAAAAACCGGAACCGGAACTGGAAGCGGAATGCATGGACGGATCCAACAGACCCGGATATGCATAATTCCTACCGGAAGTAGCTACACTGCTGCTGGAAGCGGAAGTTGAAAAACCGGGACCGGAAAGAGAGGATGTATGCAAAGTTGGGTCCAACAGACCCGATGTGCATTCTTCCTACCGCAAGTAGCAACACTACTACCGGAAGAGGAAGCTGGAAAACCGGAACTGGAAATAGATGAATGAAGCAATGCCAGGTCCAACAGACCCGGATATGCATTCTTCCTACCGGAATCAGCAACACTACTGCCGGAAACGGAAAAACCAGAAACGGAAGTGGACGGAAATGCCAGATTATCATGAGACACCGGATGTTCAGCCAAGCCAGTAACATTTCCGGATGCCCGGTCAAACCAGAAGACAAACCGGAATGCAAACCCGCTTGCCCAGACAAGCCAGGAGCAGAGACTGGAGCAGAGGCGATCATAGATCCTAAAACATTTCTGGCAATAAGAATTACGGAAAAATGAACTTTTGCATGAGATGAAGGATCGGAAGCTTCCGCCACTGATGCCATCGCATGAGGGTTATGCGGACCCTCAAGACTTATATGGTCTTTTGTCTGGCTCATACCTGAGGATGATTCACCAGACTTTTCTTTGAATCACCAGACTTTGATTTTGGAGATTTCATCTCTTGTCTGGAAGTGAGTGAAATCGGCTTGCCCCACTTATGAGAACGACCGCAAGAATGGGAACTATGCTCGGAGTCTGACGACTCCTCTTTGGCAGCTTTGATCGCAGAAGATATTCGTTCATCTAGCGACTTGGTTAGCACACTTGCAAATGATTCGAATCTAGTGAATAACGCCATAATAGTATCCGAATTGGTACTAGAAGAGGAGCACCCCCCTGTTGTTGATACACACATTTTGACCAAGGTAGAGGCCGTAGTTACTGCCTTGGTACAGTCAACAACGGAGGGGAGCGACCCAATGGCAAAGCAGGCTTTGATACAAAATCCTTAAAAAATGCTTTGGATACAACCAACGGCCAGCCCTTACACATCCCACACATTTTAAACGGGGAGCAAGTGGTGCACTTCAAACAAACGTGACCCGCAAAGTCTTTGGCATGTAAACGATCGCATTTTGCTGATGAACATTTCACTCTCTCAGAAGTTAAAACCACATCCTATAAATAAAAGGGTAGGAAATAAAGCACTAGCTTCAATAAAACTAATGAGAAAAGCTTACCGAGGAGACGTCAAACACGAACTTAACAATTCTGACTGAAGACTGGAATCACAATGATTCCTGAATAAAATTGTTAGAAAGCACTATATAGGATCTACATAATAAGAGTGGTATTGGCTATTTTATAACATGGTATATTTGATGGTATATAATAGGCATGGTTTCTCAAACCTCGAAAACGTGAGTACTGACACGAAAACTGGTAACTCAAAACTAGAGTTACAAAAACCTCTAAAACACCATGACATGAAAGTTAAACATAACTTAGGCAAGATAGATTTCATGGTAGGCATGTTTTCTTGAGTCAGAGATAAATGTAGCTGAACTTTTCAGTGCAAAGCTATAAACTTTTATCCTTAATTTGATAGCAGGCGTCTGATCTGCTAGCAGAATATTTGAAAAGTGAATCAGTTTTCATGTTTGGGACCTACTGCGCATGCGCGAGCGTGCTTAGTGACAGGCGTCACCAAGGAGTGAGTACAGACTGGTGCCAGTCTATTGTATGGCTAATGCAGGGGGTCCCTCTACCGGAAGCCTGGTTGAGGGTCTACATGGTGATGATATTGGCATTAGGGAGTATGTAAGCGAGCATAAAAATTTTATTCTGATAGCTAAATGCAGATATTTGATTTAGCAAGTAGTGATTGAATAGTAAGGGATGATTTTGTGGTGTCAAAACAACACTGATACTTGATTAACTGTCTGGCTACTGAATTTTTGCAGACAACATATTACAACTGTAAGCTAAGCCACCAACAACTTTCAGTCAAATCGTTCCCAAAATATTCAGCAAATCTTGAGCTTTTGCTCATCGAAATTATTGTCTTGTGCCTTGCAACAGCAAGCCAGTTAAAATAGAGTAAAAAATTACGCTAGAAAATGGAAAACAACAAAATTTGGAAAAAATGAAAGCAAAGTGAAAAAACTCACCGAAACCATGACAACGCAGAAGAAAATACTTGGCTTATATTCCTTCTTCCTAACCCCTTTTGTCTTATTTCTCTTTTCTTAGCGACTTTTTGTTCTTGTAGTTATTAATCTTGGAGCCATACTCTTCCCTATGATGCCTCCACTGAATCTAATTCCTTTCAGTGCCTGACAGATTTAGACTAAGATTTACGCTAGAATCAGTGTCTTTCATCAACAAATTAACTCCCTTTGGTTAAAATAAATATGTCAACCTGCCGACATAAGAGGAAAAAAGAGCGCGAAAAAAGGCTGAACGGCCCGAAGACAACTGGCCATCTAAAGTTGGAAGAAAGTAAAAATTACGTATCTAGAGATAATGTGTAGAATACAGACTGACTTATTGGCTGAGTGAGACCATTCGAAATTAAATGATGATATGCGCGAAAAAAGGCTGAACGGCCAGAAGACAACTGGCCATCTAAAGTTGAATGAAATTAAAAATTAATTTTAATTGCGACACCTAGCGATAATTCGTAGAATACAGACTGACTTAATGACTGCAACAAAAAACCCATACAGCAACCATTCGGAAGTCTTTAATTACGTTGAAAATTGTCGCTGATAAAAGAATAAATGCTGAATGGACTACAATTCCAAGAGAGACTACAAGACTGGCAATGACTCGGAATGAATATTTCCAGCCCATTATTAAAAACAATTACGGAAATAAGACTAACTCTTAGGCAAGATAATGACTAGATCCTAGGAAAGCGCACATGTAAACCGGACCTGAAGAACAAACCTGGAACCCCAGGAAGTTCTCTATCACCGGAAATCCAAAACAGGAAGACAGAACCGGAAGTTAATCCTAGAACACCAGAAAGATCCATGAAAACCGGAAATGACCATATCCCCTGGTGTACGAAATCTGGATGTGGAAAAAATGAAACGGAAATGCTTAAACCGGAAGTAGACAACCGGAAACTGAACGAGATCCTACAACCGGGATGTACAGTAAAAAACCAGAAGTAGCATGGGAACCGGAAATACACAAAGCAGAAGCAGAAAATGTCTACCGGAAGTTGAAAATGCCAGATGATCTAGAGACCCCGGATGTCCGGCTAAGCCGGAAGTCATCACAGAGCTCGAACCCGGATGCCCAGTAAAACCAGAAGACATACCGGATATAGAAAATGCCAGATGTTCTTGAGACTCCAGATGCCCAGCCAAGCCAGAAGCAATCACAGAGCTCAAATCTGGATGCCCGGTAAAACCAGAAGACATACCGGATATGGAACTTGTATGTCCGGACAAGCCAGGAGCCATAACGGGAGTGGATGTAGAGATCGGAGATCTCTTTACATTACTGGCAACTGGAATGACAGAAAAATGAACCTTGGCATGGGACGATTTATCGGTGGAATTCCGCCGACGCTACTGCATGAGAGTAATGCCGCCCCCCCCCCCCCCCCACTCAAGACGTATGTGGTCTTTGCCCTGTGACTTACATGAAATCATTTTAGCGGGATTTTTCGTTGTCTCTTTGTATTTCGATTTCGGAGAACAAATTTCCTGTCTTAACTTTCTCAGCTGAAATGAGTGACTCCTAAAATTCAAATAAATTAGAGAATGAAGCAATAGCTCCAAAAAAACTTAGGCAAATTCTCTAAATAGGAGTCTCAGCTAAAGAATACAAAACATTCTTACAAAATGCGGGAAATATCAGATTTGAATATCTCACTGAAAGACCAACAGATTTCAAAATAATTTCGAAAGATATCTCATAGGCACTAAAACTAGTAAGATATGAGTAAGTAGTAAGGGTTTTCAAGCAATAATGATGATAATAAATAGGCTACCCGAAACAGGGATACTGTCACGAAAACTGGTAACTCATATGTAAAGAGTTAAAAACCTCAAAAACACCACGAAATATACATTAAACATAATTTAGGAAGGACAGATTTCATGGGAGGCATAATCCTGTATTCAATAACTCTCAAAGTTGTAAGCTGAACTCAGCGCAAAGCTATAAAAAACGTAAGCTGATATGGCCAACTGATTCTGCTTGCAGAATATTTGAAAGGTGAATGTTTCCTATTTGGGCTCTTTTGCGCATGCGCAGGCATGCTTAGTGACAGGTGTCACCAAGGAGTGAGTACAGACTGGTGATGCCAGTCTCTATCAGGGCATATGCTGGGGGTTTACCCTACCAGTAGCCTGGATGAGGGTATCAGGGTTTGTACACCTTTCAGTATTTGAAATTCCATGACTTTTCCATGACTTTCCATGACTAAAATTAAGAAATTCCATGACCTCCAAGAATCAATAGCTACGTCAGACAGTCAAATTTGTTTTAAAATATTCAACAGCATATAGTGAATCATATGGAATTCACTTTATCTAGGGCAAAGGGTCACCATGTGAGAATTTCCGGTACATGTTTAATAGAATCTGAGGTTTTCACATAAAAAATTGACGAATTAAAATTCTGAATGGAAGTTCTAGAGCCTATGATCATACATGTAGCATCCTTTCAGCCTAAATAGGTTGAAATTGGTCAAAATGGTAAGAAGCAATATGACAATTTCTAGTAATTTTTTTTTTAAATCCCTAAGATTTTGACACAAAAAATTAACCCTTTAACACTCATATCAGCCAAAGACGGCTTCTGTAGTGGTCTTGAGAGATGTCCATTTGCAGACCAAGAGAAGACTATTGTTGAAAATTTTTCTGAGATAGTTTTCACTTGGTCTGTAAATTGACATTTTCTTTGAAATTTGTAAAAAAAAATGTGAACAAATTTAAGGCTTAAAGCCTATGCTTCTATTTGGACAAGGTGTTCAAGAAAAAATTTAAATCCATTCCCTAAAATGGTTACTTTCATGAATATGTTGCGCACTAATAGATAACAAGCAAGGGAAAATTTGACAAAATATGAGCTAATGAAGCCGTATACAGGTATATCTGTATATGTAATTCTGCAGTTGTAGTTCAGAAATATTGCAAAACATTTTTCAGATGAACGAAAATTGATAACTTTACCGCTAGATTCAAAGTAATAATAATCGCTTATCGCCTAAATATCTGGTTATTTTTATTAATATTAACAAGTTTATTTCATACTTTAACCTTAATAGAATGCATAAAACCATCTTTGAGCGAGAAATACATTCAATATACAGGGGAATCCCCATACGCTAGCGAGAGTGAGATATCATCGCCATCTAATTATCATAATGTAACCAATTCGGCCGGGACAAAATCACCCAAGTGAACAAAAATCTCATCAACAAATATACTGATAAATGCATATGCTGAGTAGGAAATAGTGATTTTATTGCTCAAATTGTTTTAAAAACATTATCTTTTGTACATATTTATTATTAATTTGTGATATTCGCGTTAGGTACATGTAGGTAATGAATCCTAGACATCCATATACTTTTAGACATCCATATACTTTTAACCCTCAATGACATGTAGCTATTCATTAACCTTTTCACCGCTGAATTCCCCATGTCTCATTTTCAATGCTACAATACAAGAAAACTATTGAATATTTTGAAATTAATTTGACTGGCAGTTGTTGCTGGCAATGGCTTCCAGTCAAATTAATTTCAGAATATTCAACAGAATAAGTTTTATATTGTAAAGAATATACTTTTTCATTTGTCGGTGAAATGGTTAACTAAATACACAATTAAACATGATCAACATGTATTCAAAGTTAGCTAAGCTTATTTACTTTTATGCATATAGTAACCGTGACTTCCTCTTACAATCAGTGGTGCTGCCATTAGCTTGCCAATTGTCTACCACCAGAAACGCAGGATAAAACCCCTTTCCAACCCACTCACCCCCAACCCATCTCATCTGCACCTCTAAATCAGCTCCTGCATGTCAAAATTCGACACACCCAGCTGGTTATCATACTATATCTCCTGTGAGCTAGAGATAATTAAACTGACTTAAAGGGATATTCCACTGGGGGATTTTATGCATCTGACGTAAAGTACTAATTTTCCGCATTAATTTGAGACCAAGAGCACAATTGTATGCCAACAATTAAAAAAGATATCCTCAATTTAAATTGCTAAAGTAACCAGTAGATAGAGGCGCCATTTTGGACAAGCAGCTGACGTCACCGACACACCTACTCTGTTTGCCCGATCGAGGATAGCCGTAACCAGGGGAGGTAAATCTTGCATCTCGTGGATAATTAGCGTACTGGCTAAACAACTGACACTTTGCCACAGTGTTTGGAGGAAATTAAATTGCAATTAGTGTCCCGATGATCGCGCCAGTCATTGTAGTGCTAAATTGTCAAAAATTGTTTTCTTATGGGCAATTTCTATTTTTTTTAAACATTGAAGGGTTATGTCAGGAGCGTGTTTGCAATCAACCAGCTACAACAAATTCTTGAAAAATATGTTAGTTGAATAAATGTTGAATGTAATTTCTCTGAAAGCTGTTGCTATAGCAACTTCTGCTTCAAGTCAAATTCCAGTTTCAAAATATTCAACAGGCAGTAAATATGGGTCAACATTTAAAAATTTGGGATCAATTAGTTAACTTTTTCAAGGACAGAAAAGCAGAAAGTTTACAATTTACCCTGCATAGGCCTATTGTGTGAAACTAATTAGTTTGGAAGCTACTGCAACATAATTCCAGGAAAATTTAATTCAGAATATTCAACACTCTGCATAGTTATTTTAAAATTGGGAGTAAACGTTGTAAATGATTAATAACGCTGGATTTCAATAGTGTGAAAGCACTAAACTACTAATTATGTCTAGCGTACATGTGTCATTATTTACTAGCTGTCAACTACTATCGTCTACGAAGTAAGCCGCTAAGCCGTTGCCTATAATTGACCGACCCGGCAATCAGCGACATCGTTTCATTTTGGTTTGCAAATCCCGTTTTACAATTGATGCAAGCAAATACGACGTTAATTGTGGAGTTTGATTCTGTTATATTAAAATTAAGTACCGCGCCTTTTGTTTTGAAATGCATGACACATTATTTTAAAATTATACTATATGTTCTAAACTTGTGTTTTCCAAATTTAAATGTGGAAGATATCCATCCAGTGCCGATGTTATGAAGCCATCTTTAAGTTAGCCCCTTTTCATGCGGATGCTTCTGTGGATCCGGTATTTGAAAATGTGAATTGCCGTACCCTTTCCATGATCGTTTCTATTAGTGCAAGCCCATGCTTGACATGCGGACATGATGCGATTTAACCATTTCACGCCAGCACTGGCCTCTGCAATCGTCAAGTTGAGGACGCAGGTCAAAAGAAGGCTATTTTGAGAATTTACAACTAAAACGACTGTCTCAGTAACCGAACCAGCCATTCCAGTGGTCAATTTTCAAAAATAGTCTTCGCTTGGCCTGCAAATGGCCATTCAATAAGGAAATATTCTGATTTTCCTGACAGAATTTGCTCATTAAAGGGTTAATTAATATTCTGCCTTCATAACGCGAAGTAAACAGGTAGATCTAAAAGCGCTGGCGATATTTTGCTGGCGTGTCGTTGACGTCATAATCTCGCGGTTTCTCGCTCTCGTTGCGAGAAAATGGATGCGCCCATGAGTCACGTTTTCGAGCGTTTTGGGCATATTCATTTTATTATTTCTCGGCAATGGAACAGTGTATTTTATATTTTTTTGCGGCAACTATTTCGGATTATAGTATATTTTTAGTTGATTTATTCCCGATTTTCACTGGAATTTCCCTTTAAACAAATGACAACACTGCTGAATATTTTCACATGAGTAAACTTAGACTAACACCCATCTGCTATCAGCGCCCCCACCCCCACCCCAACGCCCACATCCCCAAACAAACATATACACAGTTATTGGCTCTCAATCGTCTAGAGGTATAATTATCACCATTCATACCATCATTTGAACACTTATTTGAGCATGAACAGCTCACATGTTGCCATTCACACACACTGAATGAGCAAGCCATTTGATGCACGAATACTGGTTCCAACATGGTATGAAATCAGGAAATAAATCATTGCCCTCAATATCGTACACAAATAAAGTGGAAATTGAATATATTTCGCCAAACAATTATTATTTAGAGGATTAATGAGGTGTAAGATAAGATTCACAGCCAGCAAGATCAGTGTTTACTTTATCACGTCAGTGGCCGCTTGATGGCCAGGCTTCCCCCTTTCTAAAAATAATGACGTAAAGACGTCATGAAAAAAACTCGTATTAGCTTACCATCAATGATGGGCATTATCGTCAATCTCTCCCCCTAGATTCAAGATTTTTTATTTCTATACCGGTAAATAGTTCAACAATTCAATACAGGCTAGGGTTGGGTGATTTTTCGATATTATCGTCAATACCGAATACTGATACCGAAATCGTCATAATTTCGAAAAATCATAAATATCGTCAATACCGACAGGACGTTATTGCACTTTTAACTGTGAGCATAATATAAATAACTAAGTTAGAAATGCCATATACTCTTACCTCTATTCGGTCCAGTAATAGTCTTTAAGTAATAATCCAGTCTTTGTTTAAGGTAATAAAAACTTAATAAACTCCAAAATAATCTGTGTTCATTTAATTCATGGTTTGTTTGCGCTAATAAAATGATTTAAAGTACAAAATAATCCTTTGTTGTTCACTTTTCATAATTACATAAATAGACGATGCCATGTTTTTTCTTGCCTCATTCTGAGTGTTAGTCAGTGGGGAATACCATTTGCACTACCCACATTCCATTCTGATGACGTCATTACTACAGGTTAAGCTATTTATCCATTAGTCATTGATCTGCATGGTTAAACACTCTTCTGACCGTGAAAGATTTAAACTTTAAAACTTTTTAGGTCGATATGAAACCACACACACTTAATCCCTTATCAATAACACAGCTAGGAACGGTGGGTGAGTGGGAAGTTAATCTCTTGCTTTACCGTTATACATTTTTATGTAACTTTATAGAATATATTTAGCATTTTTAAACGAATCAGATCAAAATTCATTCCACATATAACATTACAGATTTATTATAAGTGAGAAACAGCCTTAAAATAAGTAATTTAGGCCTAATTATTTCCAGTCTTCGATCTGTTGTGGTAGTTTTGGCTGCAGTATTAACTGGGTTAATGTCACACATCCAGGCTATGCCTTGAGATCAATGGATAAGCCCGCTAAGTAGTGAGCGAATTTGAATAGGTCTACAATGGGGCAAATTAGTATTTAATATTACAGACCAAATAAAATCTGATATAATTGTTTCCAGTCTTCACGCTGGTTCTTGTTCAAAATCATGCAGTGTTATTTTATTAATTTGCATCGTCTATGCTAGCGGCGGGTGTGATAACAGCTGTCGGAATTTTGCAGTGTGAATTCTGATTGGCTCAAGTATGATACGGCGGCCACTCAGATTTCACTCTGCGGAATTCCTTTCTGCGCAATGAACTTAATGCGTATTCCTTGCTCAATCTTTTGACAGTTGTCGTGAGGTAAAGATAACACAAAATACAACACAAGAGCAGAAGAAAATCCTTTATTTTTCTTATTTGTGATGAATACGCTTAGTTGCATTATATTCGTTGCTTTAAACTGTATATTGAATGGTGTCAAAGTGTGGAATTTCGTGTATTAAATATGCGGAAATGGCAATCATGGCGATCTCAATTTGCGGTTTCAATGCAACAAATTTAATGAAAATAACTTGTAGACACTACCAATTTGAAATACATGTTATTCTATGTTTACACCCTAACTCCAACACCCCACCCAAATGACGATATATCATGATACCACAGTATTTTAATCAGATACCGATATCGTCATGCCTTGAGCAATATCGTCCAACCATAATACAGGCATCCACCAAATTCACGGTGACCAAAGGCAAGGCCTATGATGCGGTGGACCCTTGACATATAACATAAATTTGTAATATTATGTTTATACATATAACATTTATATACATTTACATGGATATTTTATATTACAAAGGACATAGAGTACGATACAATACATTTAAACAAATTTTGTGTGGAGACATGACTTATGACATGTCACATAACGTTTTATATAAAGGGGGTTGGGGGGGGAGGGGCGGTGGAGGGAGTGAAGTGACAATCTAGCGGAGTATTATTACTATTCATTGAAATTACGATAACGATTATTATTAACAACAATAACAACAAAAATATTATTAACACCATTACTATAATTATTATATAATTATTTACATCATACATGTATTCAGTATTATTATTATTATTATTATTATTATTATTATTATACCAGGCTTTTTCCGTATGGCGTCCCAATGATGATGATGATGAATTGAATAAATGTTGTAGGCAGATTACTCTATCTCCAGGGTAGTATAAACACACGATATTCCATATCTAGCTGTCACTTATAAAATAAATGTACTCCATTACTTTTCTTTTTGTTGTGTAAATTCCGCCTCTCGGATTCTTCCCCAAGAAGCATGTTATATAATTAATGAAAAAAATTATGTTGAGTACTTTAACATATTTGTACTGAGAGACATTACTACCTTAGACAACAGCCTTATGCAGCAATGTCTTAGTATCCAATTATGTCCAAAATATAAAACAGTATGTTTTGCCTTGTTTTGGAGACATTTAGGTAACTTGTGAGCTGTACTGCAGGAATCAGTTATCGCCCGTATGTGTTACTCTGTCACTTAATCAAGTAGGTTTTTTTATTGCTTTCTTGCTTGGTTTTGTTGACAAAATTTTCTCACATGTTTCGTATTTTATTTTGTTCCATAATTTAGTGGCTGTAAATGATATTGGTTGTTTTCCAATGTCCATCCGTGTGTATTTTCATGTAGTTGTCTGCTTCCACTATTATGTTGGTGAATGTTAATATTGTTTACAAAGAAGGGGGTGGAAGTCTTTAACAATAGTTAGCATTTTAGATTTTCATATGTCGGTGAGTTTAAGTAATTTTTCTACTTTGAACATGGTTTGGCCCTCTGCTGGTCCTGGAAAATAGCTTGATGCTCTTTATCTGGAGACTTTGGATTTCTGATATTTTGTTTTCGTAGGTTAGTCCAAACCGCATTGCATTAAGTGAGTTGCAGGAGGATCAAGGTGCTGTGCAGTCTTTTAACAGTGTCATATATGGTTTTAGTCTTTGGATGGCAGCTATTCCTCTTGCTTCTTTTGCAGTAACTGTTTCGATTTGTTTGGCCCAAGTCAAGTTTTTATCTAAATATACTCCTAGGAACTTTGCACATGGGGCCTCTTCAATTTCTTTGTTGTTAATATACGTTTTTGGACCTCTGTATTTATTAATTCTCTAAATTTTGAAAATAACATAGTTTGTTTTATCCACATTTAATGATAGCTTATTTAATGAAAACGAGTTAGTAATTTCTACCATTCCCTTATTTACCCTTTTGTGTAATTTAATTATGTCTTCGTCAGAGCAAAAGGCATTGGTGTCATCAGCAAATAGTATTAGTGACATGTGTTTGCATATGTTAGGTAGGTTGTTCATATACAAGATGAACAGCAGAGGGCAACGGATGGGCTCGCGATGAACACCGCAAGGTAGTCTCCTGTTTTCAGAGCAAGTTGCATTAAATTGCACACATTGCATTGTCACTTAACTAGCTTTGAAACCAGATGAGTTCACTTCCTCGGATTCTGTAATAGGCAAGCTTTTCTAAAAAAATGTTATGATTGATAGTGTTGAAGGCTTTTTAAGGGTAAAAAAAGCATATTATGTGCTTTTTCTTTTCAATTGGGTCAATTATTTTTTCTGTCATTTCAATTAGTGCTAGCACTGTTGAATGTTTTTCATGGAACCCGTATTGTGATTTATAAAGGCGTGACTTTTTGTCTAAGTAGCTAATGAGTCATTTGTACATAAGTCATTCCATTAATATGGAGAAAAGCTAAAGTATTGAGATGGGTCTATAGTTTTGACGTTAAATGAATCCTTTGCTTTGTATATAGGTGTTACTCGGGCTGCTTTTAATTTTGATGGAAATATGCCTTGAATGAAAGATAAGTTACAAATGTGGTTGAGGGGTTTTAGTAGCTCCATGGTGCAGTCTTTGAAAATACTCCACTTGAAACCATCCAAGCCAGCACTTTTAGCAGGTTTTAGTTTGCTAAGAATGTTCCAAATTTCTTCATTGCTGACTAAGTTAACGAAAAAAGAGGACTGATAGTCGCCTGTAAGGTAATCACTATGTTCACTAGATGATGTTGATTTGATCTTATTTGAAAGTGTTAGATCTATATGAGCAAAGCAGTCATTGAATCATGTGGCAATTCTGAAATCATAGGTAATTATATTGTTATTATAAAGAAATCGTGTTTGTTGCACGTTGTGGTTATTTTTATATTAATATTTATTTATATTTTTCATTATGCTTTGTTTGGCATTTGATAAACGTCAATAGTAGTGTCGGAATTAAAATGATAACACCTCCCTCAACTGGCCACTGTTCGGCGAGCCGTGGCCCCCACCGCCCTCTCAATCCCTGGGGCATAGGTTGTTGAGACATGTGGTTGGTGCATACCTCTAGATGGAGGCCCCCAGGAATTGAGAGGGCAGTGGGGGCCACCACGGATCGCCGAACGGCTGCCAGTTGAGGGAGGTAGTATCATTTCAATTCTGACACTAATACTACCAGGGTCTGAACGCCCATTTAGAGACGAGCCTCCACAGTGATATACACCACTGATCACCTTGTGATCAACCACACCAGAAGGGTCGGCCTCTCTCTCTCTCTCTCTCGCTCTCTATTCTGTGTAGGCTCAGACAAACACCTAGTCACTGCCAGAGTCGCATCAGCATGATGGGACCACCCATAGTGTCTTCCATCTACCTTGACAACGCTCACCTGGTATGATGCTAAAGTGATTAGCATTTGCACTATGGCAGACTCTGGCATGTTCACATGTTATGCAGAGAATCTGGTGCTGAGCAGGTGTCTCCAGCAGACGACCACGTCCTACCCTCTCCACCCCATAAAAGTGCCAGACAGACTCGATCTCGTTACATGGGTGAAAGTGGTCGTAAATGTTTCTCCACAAGGGGTCGACCCAATGATTGTGCACACTTGGCATCCAATATCATGGCAGTCTCAGCGCCCTGTACCACTGCTGTAGACGCTAGTATGAGCAGTATGATGAGAATCCTGGCTATATATGAGTTAAACTGAACAGAGTGAACCCCTCGAGAAATATCTGTGCCAGATCGAGCCCTGTTCCATTCGGATCGATAGTGATCTTCATCCCCTCAGGGCCAGGGGCTAGTTGCTTCACTCTGCCACTGGCTAAGAAACGTAGCTCTAGGACTACATGAGTCGTTTGCAGGCTAGTGAGTCCAACTCGGTGAAGCAGTTTAACAGCACCCTTGGCTTTGGAGACATGCGACACACCATTTACCCATAGGATGCCCTCCTGAAGGTTAACAGCTTCTTCTGGTCCATGGAATGGACGACGCAGCAGGAGATTTCCACCTGTAACCCTGTTCCGGTGACCCACCCTCGTCAGGGAGACACCTTCACCTATGTAGGTGAGGAAGGATGATCCCCGATTGTAGAGCTCTCGAACTATCCCATCCTCTTTCACAACAGTGGAGAGGGGAGTAACCTTTATGTCAATGATGGTGGGAGGCCTATATAGGGGCAACTATGTTTGCCAGTCACCCCCAAGTCCAGCGCGGTACCACACCTCATTCTTCTCAAATATGAACTGCAGGTTTTTGCCAGGGTCAATAGCAGACCATCATGGGTCATCGGCGGGGCACCACACGAATAGGGTTTGACCAGATGAAAGCTGAGGTCGTTATTTAGGGTGTTGATGTCTGCCACCCCTGTATCCGAGAGCTCAATCAACGGCTCGAGGATGTACTTCCTCTTCGGGAAATCGTACCGAAACATGATCTGGTGGCCATCTATCTTGCGACCCAGGCGCTCCTTCGACACATCCTTGAGGTCTGTGAGCAGCTCCACCCCATCGCCACCAATGGGGTGGAGGGAGAATGCCTTTGAGTTTGCTTCATACTGTAGGGCAAATGACTTGCCATTGCTCTCTTCTACCTTGGCATCGCTCTCTTCTACCTTGGCAGCATCAACTGCGTACACATCTGCCATGTCAGCAAGACCAGTCGAGTGAGCAAATATGGGTTCCATAGCACTCTATAGGAGGGGTTTAAACAGGAATGCCGATTGTCCGACTGCTGCTCTCCGGTGGTGAGAACGTAATCTCACCATCTCCAGATGGGAGACGGGTGGTACAGTACCGTGTAGAATGGGTCCTCTTTGAGGTGCCCCAGTGGGACACAACAGTGGGGCACAACATACATACACGCCGGTGTGCTACATCAGCCTCCGGGCAGTGCACACAGCAGCTCACTGGTAGAAGTCGGCCGGGACGTGATAGAGTATCTCCCAGGTGCCAACAGCAACCTATGGAAAGCTATCAGTCCTAGCCTGTTCACACCTGTAAATCACCTGTTTGACAGCTCCTCCATTAACATATATGCCAGCACGGATGGGGTATCGGTTGACCATTTAGAGTTTACACTCTTATTACTCATTGACCTGACATGATATCACACCAGGAATATCTGACCTTTGCCGAGATGATGACGAGCCAGCTACAGGGTTGCCCCTTCATGACCCCTGCACAGATAAAGGCGTTAAACGAACAGATGCATTGCAACAAGAAGGAGAGCGACTACAGCGGGAGAGCTGGTATCAACAGAATGTGAGCATTGCAAGGAGGCAAAGGAACAGTGAAGGGTCCCGATACTGGAAGGCCCTCCTGGAGGAGAGTAAGCGGGCGCAGGATTCTTGACAGGCGACGATGAGCCAGATGTCTACGACGATGTCACAGACAAGGATGAGCCAGATGTCATACAGTGGGAAGAGCAGATGGCACAGAAGTGTAAGGCCAAGAAAGCCATCCAGCGGTGGACCTACAATCTTGGTAATATGGTGAAGTTCCAGATGTTATGTCTCAGAAAGCCACTGGCACCCGACATAGTGCCGGATGACCACTGTCTAAGAGACGTCTGTCTCGACACCAGCAAGCTGGCATGGTTCGCCAGGCTCTCCAAAATGAATGCTTCTATGACTCATGAGCAAATTCTGCAGGTGATGCCGTTTAAGTCTCCAGATATACTATGGCAGAATCAGAGTGGCGGAAGCAACCAGAACTATACCCCTCCCTGATGGCTGACGAGGGCGGTACCATCCACGGCTGGCGACTCCAGCAGATAGATACCATCAGGCAGAATCTCGTCCATGAGGCAGAAAAGTACAGCAGAATATAAAACAGTCTACAGCGTCCTCGCGCATACAACCACTGCTGTGGGTGTGATTGGAGCCAGTGCTGGGGTGGCAGCTGTGGCCACTCTCGCTACAGGGGTGGGTGCCATCGTCGCCATCCTGCTGGGTGGCGTGACACTAGCCACAACTGTCATGGCCACAGGCTTGGGGGTGGGGCAGCAGCAGATCACAAGGAGGCTGGAGAAGCATGCTAAGTACGTGACACTGCCACAGAGTATGCTACGGCTATTGATGAGTCTGTCAGCAAAGCTCTCGAGGATGGCCAGGTCACCGATGAAGAGTACCACCATATATTGAAGGTACAAGCCATGTACCGCATGGAGAAACCTAAAGTGCGACAGCAATAACTCAAAGGCTCCAGCGGGTGGGTTGATATGGAGGAGTTAAAAAACGAGATGTTACGGCAAGGTCGCCTCGCTGGTCGCTGGAGTCGAGACGACTACAAATAGTGTGCT
Source organism: Chaetoderma sp. LZ-2023a (assembly GCA_034401795.1). NCBI lineage: Eukaryota > Metazoa > Mollusca > Caudofoveata > Chaetodermatida > Chaetodermatidae > Chaetoderma > Chaetoderma sp. LZ-2023a. Next base: position 134,088,360 of record CM067370.1, on the reverse strand, counting down.
GCCTGTACGGTAGCTATAAGAACACCAGTATAGATGGCCTCCCCACTGAACCTCACGACAGTCATCCGGAGCCAACCGCCCCTCCTGGGTACACCCTTGATGGCCTGAGAGGTCTACTGGATGATATACCAGAGCTAACACCGTTCTCCATCACAGTGGATGGATGGTCCCAAACCAGCTTCTCCGTCAACCCATGACTGCTGACCAACCACCCCATCACCATCAAGGATGCGAAGCAAGCTCATACTTGGATGGCTGCTCCAAGCCTCTCATACTGGAATCAGCAGCTGAACTTTGCCGTGTGGTGTTCCACGGCAGGATGTGGAGTAAGTTCCACCCTGCTTCACTCCTATTCTGGTACTCCTGTGCTGTGCTCATTGCCAGCTGTCTCAGATTCCATGTGTACTTCACGGTGCAACGAATCCTCCATGAGCTGGGTGCAAGCCTCCCTGATACAAACCCCTTTGACCCACAGCTCAGCAGTCATAGCGTCTCAGCGGCCAGCAGACTACAGAGAGAGTTCAGTACTCACCCAGATTATCGGTGGCATGGTGGTGACAACAGTGGCCTAGGAGTTATGTACGGTGAACCGAGACGTGACTACTCAGAATTCCCCTATCGAACACCCCGATGAGTAGGCTGTCGGAAGACAGCGACATTCTCGTTCGATCCAGACTCGGACCCTGGAGCGCTGGTGCAAAATATGCACATCACTGGCTTGCGGCAGGACTATCCAGATGTGTGGAAGTACTTTGTCCCACACACCACCTCAGGCCTCACACCAGCAGGGATCGTTCGGATCAACCAGTCCCTGGAGGCACTGTGCTACTGCCTCCTTACATCACAAACCCAGCTGCGGCATTCCATAGATGGTGTCAGCCGAGCAGAGGTCCAGGCCCGTCGCAAACTTGACTTTGCTATTTCACCACACCTACACTTGATTCCGAGCAACATGATCGTGAACATCGAGGACCTCCAAGTCAGGGGCTATAACAACATGATAGTGGAGGGGAGTTCCCCCGGTGTCCACTTCGGCTTCAACACTGACATCAATGCACATATGCATAGTATGGGCCATACAGTCATTCCGACCGTGACACTTCAGCCAGTCGACACGGCAGCTCCAGGCATTCTGACCCCGACACTGCAGACAGTCGACACGACACCGCGTCCCATGGTAGCTCTACGAGTGTTCTCAGGCCTAGCTATCATGGCATTCTGGATCAGCCTACTCCGCCGCTAGCAAATCAGCTATAAGACTATCCTGACTCTCTACAGTAGCAGTGGGGACCACGGTGAGACACCCATTTTCCAGCTTGTAGTATCGCAGAGCTTTGTTCAGCTCTGAGTCCGGTGAGGCCATGGCGGTCTGCAACTGCTGGAACACATCTGACAGATACTCCCGATCCTCATAGAAACCTTTAGATCACAGGAGCTGCTCGACGATACTCCCGCCCATGATAAGGTATTCGAGGAAGCAGATCTGTCCCTTACCAAATCCTAGATAGAGCTTCACAGCTGTCAGCTCCTCTGTCAGCTCAGCACCGGAGAGCTGAGCGAGCTCATCTGGTGTCTTCTTCTTGTAGTCCTTCAACTCCCTCTGGAAGACATCATAGTACTTATCGCATAGCGTGAGCCCGGACATGTTTAAGATGTCTCAATAGAGAGATGAATATTCCTGAGTACCAATCTGGCCACCTGGCAGATGCAGACTGGGAAGATCTTATTAGCTCTCTCGACAGGGGACGCAGACGTTTAACCGCATTGTATACTCAGTGCTTAAACAATGACGTCAATGGTACAGCTCATGAAGCAACTGCCCGAGAGCCAGGTGAGTCTTCAGAAGGTGGAGAACATGCTGCGAACCAAGACACAGAAGTTACTGACCAAAGCAAAACCTCTGGCAGTCCATGTCTCCAGTAACGTGGCAGCGAATGTGGCCATGGTGAAGATGACAGGGGGGAATGAAGTTCTTCCTGCTGCCACTGCGGCTGTCCTCGCTACAGTGGTGAGTGGGGTGGCCGGGCACTGTCTCAGAATAACTCACCCCATCCCAAAGATCACCCTCAGTGGTACCTCCTACACTGTTGCCACCAAGATCATGGGTGAACGTGTTACACTAATGGAGGCCGCGGTTTTAGGGCTAGCAACGAGTGCAATGGCTGAGATCATCGTCGGCTATGTTTAACTCCTCTGAATAGTGAGAGATGGACCACGAGACCCCTGCAGCATATGAGGCATGGCGTGCCGGAGGGTGGTGTGTAGCCCACAATCGAGCACGCCGACTGAGGATTGCCAATGCTCAGGAATGGTGGACCACCCACAAGGCGTGCCCCTGCAGAGAGGGCCAGTACCCTCAGTACTGCTACCTATTCCCTTGGCCGACTGCGTGGTCCTCCTATGCCCAACTATTTCACTGGGGGTATGACTAGTAGGTTTGAGCCGTCTGTATATAGCACTATGACTCTGTCACTCACAGACCTAGAAAGCAAAGAGCTAGGCAATCTTGCTCACTTGGGCGAGGCACGCCTCGGTTCAGAGGACACTGTTGCCCCTATCTCCTTCCTAGACTTCGATGAGAAGGGAGACCCACGGGAGATCCGAGGTACCATCCCAGCCTGAGATCTCATCAGGAACACTGATACGGTAGAACAATTGGCCATTAATAAGGCCAGGACTGTATACAAGGGGATTGGCATCAAGAAGAGGGTGAAGATGTGAGGTATGCTCGGAGTCGATGAGGCTGGAGCCATCAAGGTTATGGCTGAGTCCTTTGCACAGGACCTGGTTAAGGATCTCCTGAAACCACGGAGCTCATTCCGACAGGATGGAGAGAATCTCAAGATAGGCACCCTCGGCGTGAGCCATATCACTGTCGATGGCAAAAAAGGTGCTACTGCCAGCCCCCAGCTACCAGAGGTGAAGAAGTCAGGGTTCTTTGGTGTGCCGTTTAAGACCACAGGATAGTCATGGCTTCCCGTGCATGTATCATACAGATACTGGATGTACTAGACACTGTGGGTGCTGACACAGGCCCTCTACGCTATCTTCTCAGCTGCTGCTGGGATTTCATTCTTGACGCCTCCATCACATCCTTCGTATCTGCTGGAGGTGCAGGATTCCCTGCTCTGCAGGCGAAAGAGCTGGTGCAGGAAGTACTGCTGTTTAGTCTCCCAGATATAGACGAGGCTACCGCCGACCAAGTGCTAACCATCCTCCGCACGCATGTCTGTACCATTCGACAGTCGGCCGGCCGATGCTGGCCAGGTGGTGCTGATCATTGCCCCATCAGGACACGGGAAAAACATCTTGCTGCGGGCTCTCCTGGCCGAACATCTACACTCTCAATACATCCTTCTGGCGTCTGACTCCGCCGCTGAGGCGGTTGACAGTAATGATCAATGGTACAATGGCCCAATCACCAAGATGCAGAACCTGCAAGCACTGATGGAGAAGCTGCTGGCAGCCCGACTGACAGAACCACTTGTTCTAGTTATCGATGACCCTGCAATGGACCAGGCGCATCTGGCACACAAAGATAACTGTCTTCATCGTCTTTCAGAAGTACACCCTCGAGATCTCACCGGACATCCGCCACAATGCCCGGTTGCTATACTTCGGCTCCAAGTGTGGACGTGCCCTGCTCGAGACCATATACGGCAGCCTAACCCTCAAGGAGACCAAAGGGGACTTTATCATAGGTGTACAGAGGGCAGCTGATATGTACCACTTCATCTTCAGCAACAAGGGGACAGGTGAGCTGTCACACTTCAAGCCATCTCTGGAAAAGGTGCAGACCTTCACCTACAAGCTGAATCCAGCCAGGAAACTAGCCTGCTCTATGTGTCATTGCTGGCAGCTGGTCGCAGCTGCCTCAACTTGTTTTCATTCATCAGAAGGCTGAGGAACTTCATCCGTGGTCTTCGCTACTTCGTCAGATGCTTGAGGACCTTCGTCAGAAGCCTGAGGAACTTCATCAGAAGCTTGAGGAACTTCGTCAGATTTGCCAGAAGCCTGTGCCTTAAGATTAAACTGTCACTGAAACTCTTTCCACTGAGGGTCCTTGGCTGGGACTCGCTTCATCTGATACTACTCGCGGAAGACCTACTTTCCCATGAGCTCCTAGCTCCTAGCTGACTTGTTAGGAGATTTGATGAGGTAGTCCTAGTAGTTATTATCTGGGAATATCAGAAATGCTGCCAGATCACTGGCCAATCTCCTGCGCCCTTCTTCATTGAAGATTTGCTCACCAGCCTCCTTGTAGCCAACAGTGACCCACTCCTGAGTACCTTCTGCATGACTGGTGTCTTGGCTCTTCACTACAGTGGCACTGACCTCCTTCCTGAGGGCGTTATTTGCTCCAGACTGGATTCTATCCAGCATTTCTCGCTCTTCCTGGCTATGGAGGCTAAATACAGCAGCCCACTTCCCGACCATTAGTAGATCTTTGGGTTCGACCCTCGCTCTTTGGAGAGCTAGCATAACAGGACTGTTGGTTGGGGCCACAGGTAGGTTGGGTAGTACCTTGCCCTGGGTGCTTTCAAACTTCTGGTAGTGTATCCGAGTCAGGAGTTCTTTTGTACTATGAGCTGGCGCTCTTTCCTCTATGGCGGCCAGTATCTCCGCATCAGACGGAGGTGTGACCTTGGCTCGCTCGTGGATAATGTTGATGTCACGAAGCCGTCCTCAGACCCTATCACAGTGGGACAGTGCACGCCGTGGCTGTCACTGTCATGCCGACTTGTCCTGCTGCCTATAGACAATCTGCTGGAGAGCTTTACCAAACATGGTAGCCGTTTAAAACCTCTATATATCCAGACCTTAAACATGCTGCAGTATGTGCAACATCCAGATGGGGCCATTGAACCCGCGACATCGCACCGCACTGATCCTAGGAAGGACTTCCTGACGGTCATTCGACCCAGTATACACGATGAGAACCCGTTGTCCGCTGCACTTGTACACTTTGCAATCTCGACACAGATCCACGAGATCAAGAGCATGACACTCGAGTTCAAGCTTCAGAGCACAATAGAACAGATGGTAGAGCTCGCGCAGGTTCTGAACAGGTGGGAGATCGTGCAGAGCAACAGCACCATGGACACCACCTATGTGAACGATGAGTACTGAGTCCTAGGTCCACTGGCTCATGGACCAACCTTCTATGCGAAGGGAAAGGAGTACTATGCTGTGGGTGCAATGAGGGGTTCACTGAATTCGAACTACGTGCAGGTGTCGAGAAGCCCATGGCAGTTCCAGTCTTAACCCTCCTCAAGAACACACACATGAATCCGGCTGCCATGCAGGATAGGCTGTTCCTCCGGGTGTACACTGAGCAGCTCGCAGATGCGCCGATGAATGCTCCAAGACTTCATGTCTGGCATGACGAGAATGACCAGGAGCTAAAGCAAACGGGTTCCAAACAGCGGATCGTGCATGTGGAGGGAGAACACCAGCAGGTCCAAGCCACAGCTGACCAACAGGTAGAGCTGACATTGCATCATGATGCATCGGACTGTGTCGCTGTTGCGGTCCTGGTTCAGAAGGAAGGAGCCATCCAGCAGGTGGATAAGCTAGCCGACTTCAAGCTTGTGGTTGCTGGGACCAATGTTCTTGGTGAGGTACGCGAGCTGACTGATTGCCAACTCGATAGACAGAAAACTAAGTCATATGCCCTTCTGCGACTAACCAGTGGAAGCGTCGACCTCGAGTCGGCATTCAAGGGCCGTCACCACCTCGGGGGCAGGGACATCCCACCTAATCAGGGCAACCAGCTCAGCTTCAACATCGGAAACCTCATAGCTGGGACTCCCTCATTAGGTGTAATGGTACTTTACATTGGCTATGCTAAGGTATGCGTGTCGAACACATCAGGTATTCAGCTTGAGCGTGCGTTGAGCATGACTCCTTTCATCGCAGCTGCAGCTGCCACCACTACTATAAGCTCTGCTGTCTTCTGACCTGTCGATGCTTCATAGTCGAGCGTTGGCTCAGAGATCTTTACAGCCTCGTAGTACTCATCGAGACTCTCATCTGCCTCTTTGATGCCATGGTTGGCCTGAGCTTGGAGTTGTCATCGGCGTGCCTCCCTCTGGCACATATGCTCGAGTGCTTTGCTGTACTCAAACTTTTCCTTAGACAGCTTCTACATCACCTGGTTATGATGCTCATGCTCGACTTCTGCTGCCTTCTTGTTGGCGAAGCTGAGTCCCCAGTTCGCTAAGACAAACATGCCCACATTCAAGGTTGCGGATGCCATGCTATAGACTACAGTTTAAAGCTACTATATAGCTGCCCCAGTGACGGATCTCCAGAGCGATGTATGAACCAAAGGCTGATCCAGTCGAGGACATAAATGATGAGGATGCAGACTACAATGTCGGTGGTGAGTATGATGATGTAGAGCCTGAATCCTGCAAGCTAGTACACAGAGCGAAAGGAATCTATCACACTTACGTAAAAGGTTCTATCGGGCCGCTGGCAGCAGTTGGGGCTCTGATCACTCTGTTCACAACAAAGGCTGACGAGACGGTCCGCAAGATCGCCAACAATGCTCTCCATGGTGTGGAGAAGATTTCTGAAGCCATACCAGTCATCACCTCAGGAGTAGGTACGTTCTTCGGAGTCGCAGGCCCTTGGCTACCATACGTTGCCATAGCACTCGCGGCCATCTGGACCGCCGAACATTTAAGCCGTACTATATAAGGATGGCGTCTCTGTACGAGGTGGTCAAGTCCCTTAACTTCCGAGGGTTGGTCGATAAACTACTGTTCAGTGAGGATCCAGCAGATATTAGATGCCAGTGTACGGAGGTGTTTGAGGAGGTCTTCAGTGATGGTCGAATGAATGGACGGGAGTAGACATTAGTGATGAAATCTGGAAGTTTATCAACCGTCTTTCTTGAGGAACTTTACTATCAGCCTGGTGGATGTTACTGTGAGCCCCCTCACCTACTCAAGGCTGCACGTCGCAAGGGCCACAACTTCACATTGGAGACAGTTAGCCAGTGTCTCAGATGCCAGGAGATGTTCCAGATATACAGACCTCGTCCATGGCACATCAGGCATGCCCATTTCGAGGAAACTGTCCCGGACAGAGTTCACCAGGCAGATGTTCTATTCCTTCCACACGACTCGGTTGGTCGTAAGACCTACAAGTATGCACTCACCATCGTCGATGTCCCCAGCAGGTACAAGGTGGCAGTACCGATCACAGACAAGTAAGCTGTCCAGGTGGCCCAGGCATTCCAGGGTGTCTACGAGGCTTCTGAAAATCCCCTCCAGTGGCCGGAATTGTTGCAGGTGGATGAGGGTAAGGAGTTCAGAGGGGAGACTACAGCCCTCATGCAGAAACACTGTGTGGCAGTTAGGTGAGGCGAGGTAGGGCATCACCATGCCCAGGCTATCGTTGAGCGGTGGAATCAGACACTGGCAGAGAGACTGTTCCCACACCAATACGCCCAGGAAATGGCTGCGCCGAGTGAACATTTTAGGGTATGGGTGAGAGGGTTGCCTGCTGTGGTGGAGAGATCCAATGATGAGGTTACTAGGCTAATTAGGAGGAAGCCGGTAGAGGCTATCAGACACTCTGCTGGCCACAGCTCTAGAGGAGCGAACAAGGGAGAGGAGTTCCTACAAACTGATTGTCTGGTTCGGTACCTGTATGAGCCTGGTGAGCTGGAAGGTGATCGACGGCATGCAACAGATCCTAACTGGTCGATAGATGGTCACAGGCTTGACAGGTATGTGGAGGTGGAGGGGCGGCCTACACAGTACTACCTGGCATGCCAGCACGGAGTGCCTAGGCGACCATTTGACATATAAGAGCTTCAGCTAGTCCCTGCAGACACACAGCTACCACCACCTAGGGTGCTAACATGATACTCGATGGGCTCGGTATGGACACCATCTGGCAGCAAATGGCGCTTATCATAGTAAGCGGAGAGTCTGAGTTTTTCCTGCTCATACGTCACCATACCCTGGTTGCACATGCGTAGGCCTCAGTTTTTAGCTCTGTCCACCCCGCCATGTAGGGCACTGTAGAACCTCTGCCAAGAGACATCATTCTGCCACTTTGACATTCCCTTAGCCGAGCACTTACTTGCAGCTGCGCTCTCCACGTAGTAGCATTTGGAGCAGAGGGCGATACCACCAGAGCCTTCGAACTCGAGCTTGAACAGTCCCGGAGTCCATCCAGACCATTTGTACCAAGCTAGCCAGTCCCGCTTATGAGCCTGGTACTCTGCTCGCATCTCAGGGCGAATGACGTCGACGAGGTTGGAGCCTGCTATAGCGATATACGCGGTGTCAGTGTTCATCTGCAGGTACTCAAAGCTGTCACGAGCTACATAGTGATCGAGGAAGTCATAGTAGAACTCCAGCATTCACAGCTTCGCGAGCTCATAAACGGCTATCCCCATCTGGAAGGGCCTTCGAATAGTGATTCTCGGCTTGCGAGTCTGGTGCTCGTATGACTCTCCGATCTCCTCGAGATCTTTGAACCATGCACTATGCAGGGCCTTGTCCACCACGCGTTCATCCTTCGTGAAGCTGGTGTTGCTATGACGTTCTAGGGCCTCAATGAGCTTCCCGTAGGCACTGTTGCCAAGGAGTTTGAAGACATCTGCCAAGAGTGCTTTGCTCTTATCTACATCTCCCAAGCGGCGGGCCTCCGTAACATTCTCCACAAACCACTTGAATGGGCGCTTGTCCTCATAGTCTATGGTGCGGTATACAGCAGTGATCTCCAGGCCATGGATTATATACCACTTGAGTTTTGGGGTGTACAGCAGCTGCTTCTTGCCAGAGAGGGCACCGACCAGCCTCTGGGTGGTGGGACACTTCCTCCCTGTTCGCCCTAGATATGCCAGCGTCTCAGAAGAGATTGCCTCTACCGGGATCTCGCAGTTATAGAAGAGAGGAGGCATTTCCTCGAACTTTGCCCACAGAGCCTGGGGAACCTCTATATCCACCTCAGCAAACCCAAATCAGCTTTCTGCTAGGAGAGCCTCCTTAAAGCTAGCCTCACCACTAGCACCGGACCAATGGCGCACTGTCTCCTTACCACATGGCATCTCTTTGGCCATCATTAACAGGTACAGCGCATTTGTGTCATAGCCGAGTAGACGGTGGCAGACACGCTCACTCTGGCGGATTCGAGTCACACCGGCCTCATGGTATCTGGTGAACACGATGCTGGGCCCTCCAACAACAGCACCCTTCAGCATCTCGTAGGCTTCCTTGCCCGGTGAATAGAGGCTAACATCCGGCATGTGCTGAGCAGTTCCACGTAGGAGGTACTGCAGTGACACATCTGGGAGAGCGTCTTTGAGGATGTCTATTTCTCGTTCTGTGTAGAACTCCCGCATCCGCTCTAGGGCTTCGATGAATGGACTGACGTCCAGGTTGTTGTAGTATCGCAGCCAATCGGCGAATGTCCGTATTCCATGCTCACTGAATGTCTGGTTACACTGTTCCCACTCTGATCGCGTCAAGAGGTAGCTGAGAAGTCAGGAAGCCCTGAATAGTTGAGATTCTCATGTGCGTCAAACCATTCATACGGGAACCAGCTCTTCTGCTGTGTACACCCGTAAGCTTTGACCAATACCTCATACGAGACTCCTGGGCCGAGGTAGTTCAGCACATCGAGAAACCGTAGCACAGGTGTTATGAGGAACATGGTCTGACTAGCCTTCTTGGCGACTTTCACTGTATCTATACTGTCAGTCAGCTCATCGACAAAGTACTTCTTGATGACGTTCAGGTCATACCACCCAGAGTTGAACCCCAGTACAGGCACTTGGTCACACCACTCATTGATCAGTCGCTGCTGTTACTTTGAGAGCTTGTCCAGGTCTGTCGGTATGTACTGTGCTCTAACCATTGTCCGGATTAGAGCATGAACTCTCTGATCAGTTTTTTGGGGTCAGGATTGCAGAGGTGAGTGGGCTCAGTCGTGGCGCCATCTAAGGAGCACAGAGATAGGCATGTGAGTACTCTTGATCGTGAGTCTCCGTAGGATGAGTCTTGATACCATCTAGGAGTGCTTCGAAGTCGTAAACTATGAAGTGTGGTTATGGGACAGTCCGAACTCGTTTAGGGCCACTTGGACAGTGTTTTATACAGCACTCCCACTGTACCACAAGCGTGCATCCAGATGCTCTCAGCTTCTCCTCTCTCAGGACTGTCTTGCAGTATCTTTGTTCAGCATCCTCACCTCGCTGGTGTTATGGACACCTGTGCCAGTGACAGCCATGGAACTGGTAAACGGTGTTGGTGGTCAGATCATCTACGGGAGCGCCCTTGATCCAACGCTCGCCACCCTGCCCACACTCTACATGGTGTATGTGTACACCCCTGTTTCTCGACTCATGCTCGATCCAATGAGTAGCCACTGAACTGGATGGTTGGGGCGGATAGAAGGCTTTCTCATACGCAGACTGTGGTGCCTCAACCTTCTCGCCAGGACACACAATTGTTGTTTTGTCGCCTGTACAGTGATCAGCATGGCGTTGAAGATTGTGTAGCTCGCGGGGTAATGTCGGGCCATTCCGGTGTCTGATGTTGACTCTCCGTGCTGCAAGTGCACGACGAATGATGACACTGGTTAGCTTCCAGTCTCAGGGTGACGGATCCTGTACGATACTGCCCTACGGGTAACAAAGACCGGCTCCTAAGGCCGGTGGAACTCAATCATTCTGGTGGGGCCGTGCAACCATTGTCGCGAACATTAAACACAATGGTCTCATCCCAAGAGTTTGTGTCACCAGTATGCCTGTCAATAGCAATTTCCTGATCCATGGACTCACAAGATTTGATTTGGTGACCTAATTAAACTAAGTCTATACAATAATTTTACCCAAACAGACTGTCAAGTATGCTAGATAAAAATAATGAGCATATGAAAATACAGGACATAGAGACAGCCTGATGAACTTTTAAACGTGGGGGCTCCTGGCGGTACCTCACAGACTCGTAGGTCCACAGAGGTATCCCCACAAGGGAGGCTCCCGAACATGAGACTTAACTAATTAACTTAATATAAGCTATTATACCTCTAAGCTGAAAGGAAAGAAAATTATCTTTGAAGTGATGGAAAATGATGTGCCTCACGCGGGCACTACTCCTAGTTTGGCTGAGGAGTATTATCCTCGCGTGGACCGTCATCGCTGAATCCTTGCGAGAGGCAAGTGCCTCCTGCAGGCCTCCATCACGGGAGGATGTCGCCACTGCTTAAAGCGGGAGGAGAGTAGTAGTAAAAAGGGGCCCACTCTAATATTTAACCAAAATGCTGGAAAGAAAAGACCATACCTAGTGAGATTATGACTATAAGGATGCGTGCTGTTTTACGTGAAGACGAAACGAACGATTCCCGAAGGATTCCCATGTCACCGTCTTATGTAATTCTTGGTATGCTGATTTAGTGGTTGCCGCTCTTATTTATGCGGGCCTTCTGCTATGCTTAGGCTAGCTTTTAGTTTTTAGAGACAAGAATTATTTTAGGCCGCAAATGGCGGGTGTCTACCTAGCTTTTAGATATGGCTGTCATTGAGAACGGATGCCCTAAGACATCAATACTGAAGACAGCACACATACATGTTACTTAGTAATACCTCCGAACTGCCTAAGAATCCGAACATCCTGCTCCGTAATCACATAAAACGTCACAGGACATTGGTTGCTTTTTCACAAAAGCATTTTTTGGCAACTGATCTATCGTTATGGTGGGGTAAGAGAGACGAATACCCACCAAAAATGTCCTTCCCGTTAGGGCACGGCAGATCTGAATATCATGCCCAGACATTCTTACGGAATTCGGTGGGGATGCGCATCTCGCCCGTCACCAGGTCTAATATAACTAACCGTTTAACCTGTCGTTAGGTTTAAACACAAGTTGCCCAGCTTTGCACTTTTAAAGAAAATAATAATTAAGACATGTTTTCACAGTGCTTTCCTACATTGGCAACGGTGCTAACTACTAAGTATCCGAAGATATCCGGAAATGTGTGTGACACCACACCATGGCCATCACCGCTCGGAAACCCCAATAGTTTCCCGGAGTCGGATCAGCCCATGGTGCGGATAGGGACATCCAAACAATTAAGAAGCCATAGGGCTTAGTGGAACATGAAGAGAGACAATAACGTAGAAATATGAGGCCCTTTAGGCATTTTGGCCAATCTTACACAATCTTGCCGGAGTGCGGGGCTAAATTATCACAACTACCGGGAAAGAGGCATACACTATGGGTTCCTAATCAAGAAATTGTCTCTAATCATATTAAACCTATCCTATCGAGCTGAATAGAAAAGGTTTTTAGTCGGTAGCATGCCGGGCTAAACAGAGTTATAGCACGGGCAGCGATCTCAGTGAAAAATTGTTGGTGGCGGGAGAAAGTGCTGCATATATAAAGTGTGCTGTATAGTGTTTCCTTTTTGCACTGCAGTACTATATTTTCTACAACTAAACAAATCATATGAACTGATGGCCACTGGCCATATATGTAAACTAACCAGAACAATCAATACAGTGTAAAATGATCAGAATTATATATCTTTAGTACAGGTTAAGGAACCTACTACGGTGCGGTTAGCGAAAACACCTTATAGAAAATGAAAATAACTATAAACATATACAGAAATTATAAAAAGCAGTCCTAAGACCGTTACAGTACCTTTTAGTCATCGGGACCGTTTATACGGGTACGATATAATTAGCAAAAATACATTTAACGGAATAATTAAAATGTTAAGTATAGTTACTTGAATAATCGGTAGACATTCTTAAGTCTGGGCTATCGTGTTACTGAAATTGATACGTCACTCTTAGGTATACGTGAGTTGATGCATTCTCAGGAAGCTGGAAAGTTCCTGCAGGCTGGTTTCCGCAAACAGGATTCCGGCAAGCAGCTCATGACGGAAGCGGATCAAACTCAGGACTGTAATCACAATATAGAATGTCTAACGAGTAGTCAGCAAGGGATACAACAACATGAAAGTTCCTGTACATCGATGGTACGGATGGAAGTTGACAACAACGTGATCATAAGCGGGAGTTGTTAGATGCAGATGAAGATGCGAAACTAAGCTTAACGGTGCGGGGTCCATCAGCCAGCTCTGAAGATGTACCGGGAAAAGTTTACTTGCTGCGGTAGAAAAGTTTAGATGAACCTGCACAACACTTTTTGGCATGGCCGGCAGATCCGGCGAGTCATCCACCAAAGAACATCGCTGCCTCTGCATCTGTAGAATCATATTTTCAGGCCGGAAAGGCATCACCACAAGTTCGTGTTCTGAATTAGCTCTTGATATATTCGTGAACAATATCTAGAAAATTCCAAAATGCTCCCGCAAGCAACGGGAGTTACAAAATTGCTTTGGTGCGGTGGGTTGGATTACTGCTAGCTATGGGAGAAAACCCGACAGAGAGCGAAGTGATCTGCGTATGCCTGTCGAGATGATAGTAGCTGGCACAGGTCCAACCTATTCGGCCCCTGGCCGAGGATGCTCTTGAACTCTGGATCTCGTCTCCTTTTATACTACTCGTGACGTCACAGGCGCAGGCTCCAACCAATCATCGGTCGAGCAACAGACAATCAGCGCGTAGCTTAATAATAACGCATTCGAATGTTCTCGGCCGGGAGAATTTTGACTGGAAACCGAGATTCAAAACGCGTGGCTAAAACGGCACGAACCTCGTTTTCTTCCCCGGGAACTAATGTCACTTCTAACACACAGTGATGATGATGGAGCGCATGGGTCACTCTGTAGCGAGTAGCGGTATAGAGATACTGACTCGTCACGCAGAAGGCTGTCTGGAGGAGATGATCCTTGTTAACATGAAGTGTGCAGTCAGACTTTCTCGGAAAAGTTCTGGTACAGGGTTCTCCGTTAGCTAATAACGAGCTGCACGGGAATCTTTTTGAAACTGGTACCGATTCTTCTTCAGACGAATCCGACAACGTTAAATCTTCGAGGAGTGACATCTCGTTCCCACATGGTAGGTGGCTGCGGGAACCTTATTCAAAACCTAAACCCCTATCTCTTCATTTTCTTAACTTTCCAGGCCAAGTATAGTAATAATGAACTAATAATAAAAACAACAGAATTTAGTTTTCGACACTAAAGAAGCCTAATGCTATCTGTTCTTCCCTGGCGTCGAGTTTTGACGGGAAGACGAAGTTTCAGAGCGCGCTTCCTCCTTTTATACTATATGGTGATGTCATAGGCGGCGGATGACACTTGGAAGTTTTAACAGGTGATTCGGTCAGCCCCATATAAAAAGTTTTTCTCTCCCACTCTAGACGTCAAAGGATTAATTCTTCCCGTATAAAAGGAGTACTTTTAATTATAGGAGGAATAGCTCGTTAACTTTGTCCCAATTTAGCAAATTTAACAACCTCTGATCAACATAAAAACGGGGTACTACTTTTTCTTTGAGGAGCCTCACCTTTTAATTAGCGTGAGGCGGTTTTTCAGATTGGATGCTTATAAACTTGCCTGTTTTAATTTTAGGCTGGAGTGCCCGATGGGGTGTGTGGGAGCCTGGTGACGTCAGCGGTAATTACCCCGACTCACCCTCGCCACTCCTCCATCACGCTGTGATAGTCGCGTATTTGGGCGGCTCTTGTGTTTAAAGCGTTTTCTCCAATTTACTGGAAATAGCAGTAATGTCACGTGGCTCTTAAAAGCATGTGGTTGATCGGAAACATATGTGCTGTTTATGGCGATGGCCGAAATACTGTTGCTGAGGTGTAGTCTTGTGCACATGCGAGACATGGAAATATATATATATATATATATATATATATGTTATATCATGAATCTTTATAGTATAATTCCCCTTATTTGCGTGAGTTCTTAAACATGCGTCTTGGTATATGTGTGTAATAGGTAGTTCTCAGCCCGTGTTGCTTATGGACTGGAACGCAGGGAAGAGAATTTTTGAAATTCTCGTTGTAATTATACTGTTAGATTTTTTATGCCGCTTTACCAGCCCGTGCGCTAATGATTTGTAGCACGGTAGAGCAGTTGTGTTCTTAATCAAGAATATAACAGTAAAGTTGTAAGTAATTTGATGTGTGGTTTAAACAGATCTATTCAGGAGGTAGATCAACGTTACTGATCCCGACAAGATAGCTGCGTTTTCCGAGCGGGAGGGCTGCCAAGCATTCCCCTCAATGGGTAGAACTAGCTCCGTCCCGGCCTACACCATACACATTAATACCATTTAATAATGGTTAAATTACAGTACAACTCATAGGTTGGTGACACAGTTATTACAATTTACAATACCGTCGTTTGGAGATTGTGAATACAGTTAACCTGAGTGTCTATGTTTCTGTGGATGATACTTGCGCTGTGGTGAAGGTGACGTTTTTATGGCTGCCAGGTGCGGGAATGGGGGGAGAGGCAGCGTGATGTCAACTTTATCAAACCTTGAGGGTATTTCGTTCTGTAATGGCCGAGCCCGTGGGCGGGACAGAGTTACTTTAGAGCGCAGATGACCTGCCGGATGCTATCAAAACTTTGATCAATCCATTATTGAATTCAACCTTTCGGTGGTAAAATCCTACTTGTGACTGACGACAATGCGGGCATCTTGCTCTCTTAATAATATTGACTGTTATTACGTGTAGATGCTGTATGTAGATTTTGGCTGTTTCCGTACGACGTCGGGGAAAAGGGAAGAGGAGGAACGTTGGACAAACGTTCCTCCCATGACGCGTACTGTAGATGGCTGTAGTGCAATCCTTATATCCATATGATCAGTTCTCCCATAACTGGATAAGAAGGTGTGCGTGGGAGATTTGTTGGCTGTTGTTGGTTGATGATAATGTTGTTGTCGGGATGTCCGGGCTGCTGTATGATGCGAATGTTAAAGCGAAGTGGGCGCATTCCAGTTTTTCCATGCTGGTGAACGCCAAGTCTGTTGTTATTGTGGGAGGTGGGGGTTTGTGGGAGATATTATTTCTCCCGCAGCTTGTGCGGGTGGAACTGTTGCGGGAATTTTTATGTCTCTATCAGAAATTAATGAATACCGGTAGGTGCTGCTAAATGATGTTGTTGCCGGTGTTGAATGGCTCTGTTATGCTGAGTATAACTGAGTATGTATGTGATGTACACACAATGACGAATTGCCGTATCCAGCCTTGAGGGCAGGTGTGTTCTGTATGTGATGATGTTCTGTCTGTGGTGTGATGTCATGACTGCTCACAGGGGAGTATGGTAGGCCGAATGGATGGGTGGTCTTTGGACAGGGGGATGTGGTCATCTCCTGTTACACGACGGTTGGTGTCCTGTCATAGTTTTTAGACACCGGAAAAATTTGAGCTGAGGGTCTGCTGAACAGGCTGCTTCCATGCCCACCGCAGGGGTGGGGGTGGGGGGGGGGTAATGTTGGTCGGTGCGGTGCGGGATGCCACCTCCTCTGTTGCAGCAGTCTCTCTCATATCTGAAGATTGATGGTCAACAGATGACGAGTGGAGTGTGAAATGGACAGGGCCGGTGATGTCCGAACTTGGTGTATAGATAAGGGACGTGAATTGGAGTGATGGTGGAGGTGGGACTCTGGAGAGGGTGTCCCTTGGGAGGGGCGTGGTTTCACGTTTTTGGGAATTTGTCGGGTACACCTTGTTGTACGGTTTTGCGGCTCTAGACACGTCAATGCCTCATCTAGCCTCTTCACTTCCATGCTATTCATCATATGTTCCACCCCACGGGAAGCATGGCTTGGGTCGGCCTCAGCTTCCGCTTGTGGCAACTCTATGATGGGGGGGGGGGGGGGGGGGGGGGGGGGCGGCATAGCATGAAGTGGGTGGGAATGGGAAGAGATCGGAGGAACAACTTTTCCATCCAGTCCCTTGGACAAGACAAACACAAAGTTCTTCAGATACGACTTCCCAGATCGAGTAGACCCGTGCTGAGGAGGGAGAGGGCGAGTACGTATCTCATCATCGTCATCAGTGTTAGCCGCTTGTTCACCCGCATTCTGGCTTGGTAGAAGTGGGGTTGAACTGGCACTGCGGTGCTCTGCGCTAACCATGGGAATACTAGTTTCCGTAGAAATATCTGTCTGGGTGCCGGTATCATGAGAAACGCCCAGTCCAAGCTCTGGTGCTGGGACATCACTGACACACAGCTTAAGTCGATCGAAGTGGATGACTGAGGTCAGGCCATCCAAAGCACGGATACGGTAGGTCACGTCCGACGTCTTGCCTACTACCACCTTGCCTTTCCACTGGTAACTCAGTTTACTTGGCACATTTGCAGACCGTCGTGTATCGTGTAACCAAACCATCCTTCCTGCTTCATAAGGATCGCCATGCACCCTCCGGTCGTGCACGTCTTTTGCTGCTGGTGTGCAGTGGATAATGTTTCTCTCACTAACTCGTGGGCTTGTTCTATCCTCTGCCACAAGAGTTCAACATAGAGAGATGGTGAATTTTTCTCTCCTGGTATCCGAGGCATGGCCAGACCTGGGGGTAAGGCTAATTCACGGCCTAACATTAACCGAGCAGGGGTATAGCCCATGTTGGAATGTAATGAAGTGCGGTAAGCCATGAGTACATATGGGAGCCGTAGGTCCTAATCCCTACAATCAAGGTGTGTTTCCTTTGTAAGTATCTCCGCGAGAGTTCTGTTGAATCTCTCTACCATCCCGTCACTCCGGGGGTGGTATGGAGTCATCCTTGTTTTGATGATATGGAACAATTTGCAGAGCTCTGATATGAGCCATTACTTCCTTGAACAGAGTGCACCTCATAAGGCATACCAAAACGGCAGAACACATTGCTTGCCAGGACCTCCGCTACGGTGGATGCCTCTTGGTCCGGCAAAGCAAATGCTTCTACCCACTTTGTAAAGTAATCTTATAAAACGAGGATGTATTTATTTCCGTCATCCGTCGCATTCAAGGGTCCGAGCACGTCGATATCCACTCGCTCCCACGGTGCACCAACAATCTTAATTTGAGATGGTGCGATATGGTGTTGGCCAACAGCGTGTCTTTGGCATGGAATACATTTGGCAACCCATGCCTTGACACTATCGCGAATCCTGATCCTGTGGAATCTCAATTTGATTTGGGCAACAGTCCTTTCCATGGCCAGATGTTCGGCGTTATCATGCAGTTGTTTTAATATAAGATCACGATAACTTTCCAACTACTAGACGGTCATTAATAAACAGAACGTTATTTATTAATCGACATTCTTCGAACCATTGGTAATAATATTTTGCCGTGGTGGAAAGTGGTGTTGCCGATTCCTTGGGAGGACGTAACCCCTCCTGGATCAACATATATATATTTCGTGTCTGTACGTCTGTTGTTTGGTGGTGTGCAATTTTCTCCGGATTCCACTCTGCACACCTCAATTCGGGGAACTCCGGAGATGGCTGTGTTGACTGTGTCACGGTGGCAGCCTCTTCGTGTTCAGCTTCCGCGCTGATTCTACTAAGGACGTTGGCATTCCCATGCAATTTGCCGGGATGGTGAACAACGTTGAAGTTATAGGCCTGCAGGGATTCCTGCCATCTCGCTACCTGGCCCTCCAGATTTGTCAGGTTCCTGAGCCAGCGTAATGAGGCATGGTCTGTACAGAGTGTAAAAGGGCGCCTGTACAGAAAGTGTTTATAATACTTGATGAAGTGTACCACCGCTAGCAGTTCTCGCTTGGTGGTTGCGTATCTTCTCTCCGTTTTATTCAGAGTACACGAACCATAACCCAATACCTGCTCCATTCCATCTTCTGTGACCTGAGATAGAACCACGCCCATGCCTATAGCGTAAGCTGATGCGTCAGTGTCTAAGATGAAACCGAGGTTTGAATTAGGATGAGCAAGAATCAGGGCGGTCGTCAAGAGTTCCTTCAACGCCCTGAAGGAACCTTCACACTCACTCGTCCACTCGAATGGTCGATCCTTTTCAGTGATCTTGTAGAGGGGCGACGCAATCTCACTGAAATGTCGGATGTAACGGCGATAGTACTGGCATAAGCCAAGAAAACTCCATGTCTCTGTAACTGAAGAGGGTCGAGGCCACTCTGCTACTGCCTTAGTTTTTGACGGCTGAGTAGCCACTCCATCACCGGATATGATGTGTCCCAAGAACTCAACGCTCTGTCTAAAGAGATAACATTTCTTGGGTTTGAATTTCAAATTGGCCGTGTGGAAACGGGAGGGCACGGTGTCCAGATTTATTAAGGTTTGCTCAAACATTGGTCCGAAGACTATTACGCCATCGATATAACAGAGACAGATTTCCCATTGCAGGGTGGTTAATACCTGCTCAATAAGTCGTTCAAAAGTTCCAGTAGCATTGCACAACCCATAGGGCATCTTGCGGAATTGGAAAAGGCCATCCCTACAAACGAATGCAGTCTTTTCCATGTCAGCTTCATCCATGGCTACTTGCCAGTATCCGCTAGCTAAGTCAAGGGTACAAAGCCACTTGGCTCCGGACAAGTAATCCAAGGCCTGATCTATCTGAGGTAACGGATACGCGTGCTTGATGCTAAGATCATTAAAGCGGCGGTAGTCAATGCAAAACCGAAAGGTTCCATCCTATTTTCCTGCTAGTACTATTGGGCTAGCCCATGGAGATGCTGAGGGTTCAATAATACCGGTCCGCAACATGTTGTTCACTTGTTGGTGTGCTTCCCCTTCCTTATGAATGGGAAGACATCGTACCGGTTGACGTACAGGGTCATTATTGCCTGTGGCGATGGAGTGTTGTACGAGATGAGTCTCTCCGAGATCCATGTCTCCGGAAGAAAAACTATCGCAATATTTGTGCAGTAATTTCCGAATTTCATGTTTCTGTGATTGCTGTAATCCAACTGTGGCACGTAGATATAAATCACGTAAATGTTCGGATAAATCATCAGTCATATGCTGTGGTGTGTCAGTAGGTGTAGGTGATTCCAATGAGATTATGTCCACTAAATGGCTGCA
This sequence comes from Chaetoderma sp. LZ-2023a, assembly GCA_034401795.1. NCBI lineage: Eukaryota > Metazoa > Mollusca > Caudofoveata > Chaetodermatida > Chaetodermatidae > Chaetoderma > Chaetoderma sp. LZ-2023a. Next base: position 134,068,409 of record CM067370.1, on the reverse strand, counting down.
GCGTACGCCTGGTTCCAGAGTGATGGGTTCTGCGGTACCATTTAACACTCTAAAAGGTATATTTTCCTTATTAGTAGTGTCTACCATCATGCGGGGACTTGCGCATTGTGAGTCGATCATGTAATCAGGATCGGGTTCCAGCATGGCGATGTGTGTGTTGCTTCCTAACTGTGGTGCGGTGGCCCATAAGATTTGTTCTTGTCCCGGCTCAACTGTGGCTGTACTGGACTATATTACAGCACACGTGTCATATAATGACGATGCCAGTCCAAGAGGTATTCATCGGTCGTGTATGTCGAGTTCCTGTTGTTTGCAATGTATGATGGCTTCGCTGGCACTGAGGAAATCAGAGCCAAGGAGGGCATCGTTGTGAATAGAGACGATGACAACTCGCTGTATGAATTGCATCTCCTCTATTTGGATGACTAAATTGACTACACCGGCTATGGGAACATCAGCTCCTGTAGCCGTCTGTAGGTAAATGTTTGTAGGTTTAAGGGGAGGCTTCTTATGAGGTGGGATGCTCTCATATAAGCGCTTGTTAAATACCGTGATTGAAGTGCCAGTATCAATGGTGGCACTGGTGGAAACGCCGCTAAACAGACAGGCACATTTGTATATTACTTTGCGGTGTACCTGTGGAAGAGTTTCCAATGACACCATCTGCGACAATGGTGTCAGAGCGGAATTACTCTGTATGTAATCTGACTGTTTCTGAATTGCTTCTTTTAATGTGGTGGATGGCTGAGTGAGGAAGGGGCCAGTCCGTCGTCGCTGTTGCTGTGAGGGCTGCAGTGAAGGCGGGACTGGGGGTAGCAATGATGATGGAGATGTTGCTGTTTCAGGGTATGCAGTATTAGTGTAGACAGCAGTGCGTACAGGATGACAGATAAGCTCCACCTGTGCAAGCCATTTCTTGCAATGCTTCATTGGATGTTTTGGTGAAGCACAGAAGAAACAGTGATGCCGCCAGGGATGTGTTTCGCCCCATCTATGTCGGCGCTTGCGGATCCATGAGGCGGAGTGAACCGTTCCTCCTGAGTCGCTGCTGTCTGTGGATGTGGGAGATGATGTTGGGTAGGGCGGTGTTTTTCATACCACCAAGGGACACCGAGAATTCAGTGTCTTGGTGGCGGGACATGGTGCTTGCAAAAACGTTGTTTCAGCGGAGGTGCTACAACCTACCACTGCCGTTTTACACAGGAAGGAAGGCGTGTTATGTGTGGAGAAAGAGGGGGATGGCGATGCTGCGGATGTGGGAGGCATCGTAGGCATTGAGATATGTGAAGCCGTGCATTTTGGTGTAGGTGTAAAAGCTGAATTTGGTGGGTAATTGTTGGCCACCGAATGTTGTCGTACAAAGGCCACAGTTGAGCTGGGAAGCGGATACGGGCACCGAGGTGACTCTTTGTTCGGTGCCCTCAAGAGTTTGATGGCTTCTCCGGTTGTGTGTGTGCTGCGGTCAGGGGCAGGCATTTTAGAGGGAGGTCGCTTAGGACACCGATCCCTCCAATGGCCTGGCTGACTGCATTCGTAACAGGTGTTTGGTGGCGGTGCGGTGTTGGTGGTGTTCGTTGTCCTAAAGTTGGTGGTGGCGAGTTTTGTGCTGAGTGTTGTCACTAAATTAGTTAATGTGGAGATCTGTTTGTTGATCTCATCTATGCGTTCCTTCATGTTGCCATTGTTATTGTTGCACTGGTTCCCACACCAGGGGGCCCCGTTATAGCTTCCTCTATGGGAAGGTCCCTTCCTCCAGGCACTTGATTCTGATTGAAATTGTGTACAGCTGGTTGTGGTGATGTTTGTGCGGTTGGTGTTGATGATCTGGGGGGGGGGGGGGGAACACTAGTGGGCGTGGCGATAGCTGCACCCTCTATCGCGTTGATAGGGTGGAGTTGGCATCGGCTACTCTTTTCCCACTCCAGAAAGTATTCTATATGGACCGCAGTTGCCATTAATTGGGCCAAACTACCATGGTCGCCAAGAAATAACTTTTATTTCAGGGCGGGTTCACCGCTCAATGCATTGATAAAAGTGTCAAGATGCAGATGTATTACGCCTTCTGTGTTGGTGCTCGGATATGCGCGGGTGACTAGCCTTCTGATTCGACTAGCTAACTTGGGGAGAGTTCCCCTAGCACGTCGTCAGAGATTTTTGAGTTGAAGACGACTTGTTTCTCCGAGAGCTGTGTCGCCAAATCGCTCCGTCAATGCTCATTCCAATTGGGTGTAGGTGGGTGTGTAGTCAGTTCCGAGATCTGCAAGAACTTGAAGGGCTTTTCCGGAAAGCTTTGTGGCGAGATATTCACCCATTTGCTGATCATTCCAGCGGTTAGTCCGACTTATTATCTTGAACTGTATTTTGTAGTTGGTCGAGTCATTTTCCTTAATAAATTCGGGGGGGGGGGGAGAATGTCTCGGACAAGACCACGGGAAGAATGAAGTGGTTGAAACCCGGGTGGTGGTGGTGGTATCTGCGAGACTGACGAGTATTCAGAGGCTGGTCGTTGTGCAGGTGGTGGTGTTTCCCATCGATACCGAGGAGCGAGAACACGCATACTCCAATTTAATGAATCCTGCCCTGTTCTAGAACCATAGACCGGCATGGGTCTATGGACGGGAGGCGGAATATTATGAAGATTATGTGGACGTTCTTGCTGGGGTGAGGACTGATATTCCTCATATGGTGGTGGTGCAGTCGGCTGACGGTTGTGGTGTGTAGCATGAGTGATGCACTGGCGAAAAGGTGGTGCCGATTCCTCCTGATGATGCCGCGGTGCTCCCCTTGAGTATAGGGTTGCACTAGAAGGGGCTGGCATGGGAGGTTGTCTGTAATATGGATTGTCACCCGGCCATATGGTCTCCGTAGACGACACGGGTGAATGATAGTAGTCTGAAGGATTATGTATATGCCGGTAATCGGGTCTTTGTCGTGACCATCCACGATTCGACCCTGAGGGAGTTGGCCTGTCACGGAGGTCCGATGTGGTTCTAAACTCTGTTCCGCCTGTGAGGCATCCCTAAAGGTGCCGTCACTGACAGGCGAAAACAGGTTATATTACGGTGTTGTTGATCCCGCAGGTGAATTTCTGGCATAGTCGGTGAGCATGTGAGCTGTGAATCCATCGTATGATGCTACCTCCTGATCGAGGGTGTCGTCGCTAAATGGAGAGGGTATAGAACTAAGCTCACTATACGGTGTGGGCGTGAGTTCGCTACGTGTTAACAATGATGTTCTTCGAGCCCCACATCGGGCACCGTAGCTTGCTGGGTAGTGTCAGGCCATTCCGGTGTCTGATGTTGACGCGCCGTGCCGCAAGTGCATGACGAATGATGACGCTGGTTAGCTTCCGGTCTCGGGTGATGGATCCTGTACGATACTGCGCTACTGGTAACAAAGACCGGCTCCTAAGGCTGGTGGAACTCAATCGTTCTGGTGGGGCCGTGCAACCATTGTCATGAATATTAAACACAATGGTCTCATCCCAAGAGTTTGTGTCACCAGTATGCCTGTCCATAGCAATTTCGTGATCTATGGACTTACAAGATTTGATTTGGTGACCTAATTAAACTAAGTCTATACAATAATTTTACCCAAACAGACTGTCAAGTATGCTAGATAAAAATAATGAGCATATGAAAATACAAGACATGGAGACAGCCTGATGGACTTTTAAACGTGAGGCTCCCAGAGGTACCTCACAGACTCGTAGGTCCGCAGAGGTATCCCCGTAAGGGAGGCTCCCATACACGAGACTTAACTAATTAACTTAATATTAGCTATTATACCTCTAAGCTGAAAGGAAAGAAAATTATCTTTGTAGTGACGGAAAATCATGTGCCTCACGCGGGCACTACTCCTAGTGCTAGTTTGGTTGAGGGGTATTATCCTCGCATGGACCGTCGTCGCTGAATCCTTGCGAGAGGCAAGTGCCTCGCGTGGGCCTCTGTCATGGGAAGATGTTGCCACTGCTTAAAGCGGGAGAAGAGTAGTAGTAAAAAGGGGCCCACTCTAATATTTAGCCAAAATGCTGGAAAGAAAAGACCATACCTAGTGAGATTATGACAATAAAGTTGCGTGCTGTTTTACGTGAAGACGGAACGAACGATTCCCGAAGGATTCCCACGTCAATGTCTTATGTAATTCTTGGTATGCTGATTTAGTGGTTGCTGCTCTTATTTATGCAGGCCTTCTTCTATGCTTAGGCTAGCTTTTAGTTTTTAGAGACAAGAATTATTTTAGGCCGCAAATGGCGGGTGTCTACCTAGCTTTTAGATATGGCTGTCATTGAGAACGGATGCCCTAAGACATCAATACTGAAGACAGCGCACATACATGTTACTTAGTAAGACCTCCGAACTGGATAAGAATCCGGACATCCTGCTCCGTAGCCACATAAAACATCACAGGACAGTGGTTACTTTTTCACAGAAGCATTTTTTGGCAACTGATCTATCGTTATGGTGGTGGTAAGAGAGACCAATACCCACCCTAAATGTCCTTCCCGTGAGGGTGTGGCAGATCTGGATATCATGCCCAGACATTCTTATGGAATTCGGTGGGGATGCGCATCTCGCCCGTCACCAGGCCCTATGGAACTAACCGTTTAACCTGTCGTTAGATTTAAACACAAGTTGTCCAGTTTTGCACTGCGGTGCGAGAGGATTGTTCAGCGGATTAAAGAAAATAATAATTAAGAAATGTTTTCACAGTACTTTCCTACATTGGCAAAGGGGCTAACTACTAAGTATCCGAAGATTCCCGGGAAATGTGTGTGACACCACACCCTGGCCATCACCGCTCGGAAACCCCAATAGTTTCCCAGGGTCTGATGAACCCATGGTGCGGATAGGGACATCCAAACAATTCACAGGCGCAGGCTCCAACCAATCATCGGTCGAGCAACAGCCAATCAGCGCGTAGCTTAATAATAACGCATCCACGTGGTTATGATGTCACGGCAATATTTGAACATAATCAAAAGGGGTTTCCGTGGATAACTCAGCCATTTCTTAACCGATTTTGAAATGGTTTACAGATTTGGAAAGCCCGTCTGGTCTTTATTAATGCCAGATTCGGCGGGAACAGGAAATAAAATATGGATTACATTGTACCGTCTCGGTACACTAAATGCGTCATCCCATGTTGGTCGTAAACTACGCGCTCTGCCAAAAATAGCATCTAAACGTGTACATGCGCACTATCCACTTTAACGAACTTATTCAGGTTTTTATAATGCGATCTCTCCCATAGGCTCATATACGCTTATGGCTCCACCCAGGGGGGGCGTGTTCAGGAAACGATTCTAGGACGGGCGGCACGTACCCAGTTTGGCTGGTACGGCCGGTACCCTCCCGGTCGATCCGAACTACACCTGCATGCCTGTGTAAACCTCTGCTGACAGTGACTGCAGACTAGTGTATGTGCCAGCTTGGAGATGTTCTTGATGTAGGTGTGGTGGTCCCACACTCCGATGGTCATGGTGTCACGGTAGTGAGCCGCTTGCCTGATGAAGTGCCAGGTGCCCTCTTCAGTTGGTTCATACACGTGAATCCCGATCTTGTCGAAGAACTCTACCTTGTCCAGCTGCTCCAGCAAGGTCTTGCAGACATCAGGTACTGTCATTGTCTTGCCGTAGCCCTGGGTGGCAAGCTCTCATGCAGGAGCTATACTTCTATCAGCTCTGACTCCTCGGTGGACTGCTAGACATCTCCAGAGACGCATGTTGTTCCTGTAGGTGTCGAGGGCAGTCATACTCTTCTTCTGTCATAGCCAGTCTGGGAGGGGGCCTGTGCCAAGCAGAGGTTGGCGGTCGATGACAGTCCTGACCTCAACATTGATTGATTGAATAAAAACCCACTTGGTGTTGGGTCGATTGATATTGTCTGTGTCGAGGCGGGCTTGCTCTGTTGCTGCCACCCAGTCCTGAGCTGCTCCTATCGTGTTCAGCCACGGGCTCCCTGGAGCATTCTTGTGGAAGAGTATCACCATACCGTCTTTGATGTGATGGATGCGATAGGTATGGGTGTAGCCGAGGTAGAAGGCATTCTGGACAGTCTGTTGGATCTTTTGCATGATCTGGCCAGTGACGTCTCATTCTAGACCTCTGAAGAATGTCCAGTGTACTGACTGGTGCCCTCTATCCTCTGTCTCCCTTTCACCGAGACGCTGGTCAAGAATGTGTTCGCCTTCTCGCCTCATGCTCCGGGCTAAGGGGTCAGACCTCGGCCCCCTCATCACTCGCTTAGTGATCCTGCATAGGGGAGGTAAGCGCTCCAGTCTTGGCTCGCAAGCTAGCAGTCACCTTCTCGTCCAACTGACGAAGCTCACATATCCGCTGTGCTTTCTTGTGGGGATTCCAAGGATCATCTTTGGTAAGCGCTGGAAACCTTCCCGTCTTCATTGCTCTGGAATCGCTTCTGCAACTCCTCGGCACGGGCCTGTCCGATCATCTGGAGCAGGTCAGCTTTCTTGACCTTAGAGTAGCCTCTAAGGCCGAATTGCTTTGCAATAGTGCAAAGCTGTGCAACAGTAAGCATGGTGTATATCACTGTGGATGCCAGTCTCTAAATGGGCGTTCAGACCCTATTATGTGTGGTGCTCACAAGGCAATCAGTACCTGGAACCTGTGGGGGGGGGGTGTCCGTCGTGTCGATGTGATAGTGGATGCTTGTCTCTAAATGGGCGTTCAGATGTGTGTGGGGTTGATCACAAGGCGCTCAGGCCCATTGTGTGTAATATTGTTTGTAGATGAGCGTTTACACGTAGTTGAGTGTTTTGAGTGTTTACACGTAATGTATGGTTTTGCGTTCACACGTGGTATACCATTATCGATGCTGTGTATAATTGGGTGTTAACGCCTAGCAGGTGGGCTAAATAAACTACTATTCTATAACTACTATTCTTGACTTTGGCCTAGTCGAGGGTTATCAGTCCAGTTGATCTGTTTGCTATTATTGCACAACAATTAGTATCATTATTTGTAATCTAATTATTGGCCCTCCGTTGGCTCAGTTCATAACAGCGCTGAATTCTAATAGAAAATCAAATCTCTCAAAAAGCTAGATGGTACCAAGTTCGAAAAACGGTACGAAAAATAGGAGCAACGGAGAACCACCTAAAACCCCACATAGATAGATAATGCGGGGGTTCTCCCGAAGAGGTGGGGCACGGGAGTTTTATAGTTTATTTAGTTTGTTTTTTAATTTTTTGTTTCATGACAGTATTACTCTTTACCCGTCACCCGAGAAGCATGGCATCACGTCAAGACTTTGTCTCTAAATGGGCATTCAGACCCTATTATGTGTGGTAGTAGTAGTGTCAATGAATTGAATATTTTCTTTAACATACATGCCTACACCACCTCCTTTTCCTGTGGTTTTGTGCTTTTCGACAAATGTGTAGTTCTTTATGTTAATAAGGTTAGTAGGTGAATTTGCGTGTTTAAATGTCTCTGTAATTCCAAATTCATGTGCACTCATATCTAGGAGACGATATAACTTGTCGATGTTCCCCATGAAAGATTGCATGTTGATAAATAGAAGTGAGAAGGCAATGTTTCTGCAATTCCAAATTCATGTGCACTAATATCTAGGAGAGGCTGTAACTTGTTGATGGTCTTCATGAGAGATTGCATGTTGATAAGTAGAAGTGAGTAGGCTATGCGTTCTTTGTTTCCTATTAAGTTGTCTTTGAATGCTTTTGGAAGGCTATATTCACAGGTTGGTGTAGACATATTTAGGTGATCTCTAGTGTCAGTATGGTTAAATTGGGATAAATTTAATTTTAATGGGTTTAGAGTGGTGGTTGGTTGTCGGTAGCCTCGGTGGTAATAGGGTCATAGTATGGATTTAGAACTGTCAGCGTCATTGTAATAATGATTGTATGGGAAAAGTGACTTGTTGCATTTGGCATGCCACCAGAAGGTGTTGTCAGCTTCGAGGTTGCGATAATCAGATGTTGTTAGTTTGGAGCAACTTTGATGAATCCACATACTAGCTAAGTCACATAGTAGCACTCTGGTTATTCTTAACATGCTTCCTACATGATGAGCAAGGGAACTTAGCATGCATGGGGCAGGTCAGCAAATGATGACGTCACAAACACGTACTTATGATGTAATAAAGCAAAATGCACACTTCCAGGTTATGAATCACATGCAGTGGCGTCATACTTAACAAGCCCATATAATCTTTAGGACTGGTCAGACCGCTGGCTCTTGAAATTCCACCGGTATAAATACAAAGTCATGATGATCTCCATAACACCGAAGGAGGTGGTAGACTACTATGTGTAAACTGAAGGAGGAACAACTGTTTTGGAACATACTTTGGAGGAGAAGGACATTGGTGTCACCATTGATCCGAATCTGTTATTCAATCAACACGTTAACCTCAAAGTTAACAAAGCTAATAGCATTATGGGAGTCATATAAAGGACATTTGTCTACCTTGATGCAAATTTTATTTTCTTGTACAAGGCACTTGCGAGGCGACACCTGGAGTATGCCAATGTGGTATGGCAGCCATACTGTACATCAAAGCAACAATAGAGGCTGTACAAGAAACAGTCACTCATCATCATCTGGACCAATATTGGAGGCCTATTGTCAATCTAAATTTACACGATTTGGAATACTCAACTATGCACGCATACACACAAGCACATATGTGCACACACGCACGCACGCGCGCGCACACACACACACGTGCACGTGAGTGCACGCACACATGCACATGCACGCACGTATGCACACACAGGGCTGACCATAAAAAATATTAAAAGGGAGCAATAATTTGTACTGAAAATAGATTTAAGCACTTGAGGCGAGTAGTGCCATTACTCGCTTGTGTCCTATCATCGTAACTAAGCATTAATAATGGCAAGAAATAGGAGACGCCTCTCAAGAGACGCAAGTCGACGAAGCAGGATAATTTTGGAGGTGGGTGACAATGCCTCTTCAATTTATCTCTATAATTTACTGCATTGTATCATTTGTATGTATGGAAAATAATTTACATACATACACATATTTGCGCTCTGATCGCAAAATCTTTAATTTTCAAATTAAATTAAAAGATGATCTAGTGTTCATTCTTTGGCACATTTGGTGGATGATGTTGCTGTCATAGTTAAGATAGTTGTTGGAAAATATACACCAGTTTTTTTGTTATTGACACAGCAAAATATACAATATTGACATCAGAGTGGTAAGGGTTAGTCCTAAATCTAACGGTTTCGAGGAGACATAATTAAGCAACAACAGTCAAATCATTCAAGAACAAACTAGATATCGACTTCAAAGAAAGAACTTTTAAATTAAACTGAGCAAGCCATACTACAACAAAACATTGAGGCAATAACAAGCCAATGGCTTATGGCTCGTAAAATTATGATGATGATGATGATGATGATGATGTGTACATGAGAAAGACAGAGCACATACACGATACGCATTTCTCAATTTTACATCTATAATAGCATATGTAAACCTGTGTGGCAAATCAATACACATACATAACATGAGACACGGTAAAGGAAAAAAATTAATACGTTTGACTATTACTAAAGTATGCAACTAGCTAATTAAGTTAATATTTTGTTTGTTTTTGTGTGTATATTTTTAATTGATCTTTGAAATTATTCAAATACAGTATAAGATCCCTTTATCTGAAATTTGAAGCTTCTACAATGATCTGTCAGATGGACACCTAGAAGTCAATCCCATATTAACTAGAGAATCCCATATTAACTAGAGATAATTTATGCCATTAGGTAATAATGACCCAGTGCAATTGGTTTCTAGATTCTATGGAATCATCCGCTACCAGCACCATATGTGTTCTTAAAAACAACCAAACTAGGTATACTGACGACCCTCTAGTTGTAAAACTGTCAGCAGAGCAGAAAGCGTTACGGCTGCGCATCTATCAAAGTGGCCAAAGTGAAGACACATTAGCGAACGCTTAAAAGATCTTGCTATTCAACAGGCAGACTCCCTAGCAGATGAAATCACTGCCACAGATGACTGTTAGAAAATGTTTTAGGCAGCCCGAGCCCTGAGAGTTACTGACTACACACCAACACTCACTGTACACAACTCTGAAGGACACTTTATCGGGACTGACCAGGTAAAAGCCAAGGCGATCCGAGAATGGTTCAAGGAACAGTTTACTGACAACGATGATGAGCCCTTGCACCCGTTCTCAGGAGACCCCAGCCCATTACTAACACCAATTAAAACAGCAGAAGTTGAGAAGGCACTTAAAGCCCTGAAAAATGGACGTGCATCTGGACCTGATGGCATGAGCAATGAACTATTCAAATATGCAAGTGACATTATCTCAAAACCGATCACGCACCTAATCAATTCAGCTTTTATGCACCACCTTCCCATCAACGCTATAGGCCAAGGCACCCTTATCGCACTACCCAAGCCTAAGAAGCCACCTGGTCCCCCAGCCAATCTGCGGCCCATTGTGCTCCTCAACACCATATGGAAAATCCTATCCAATGTTACATGCTGCATCCGAGACAAGATAGATTACTTCACCGGATCATGTCAAAGTGGCTGCAAACGTGGACGCAGCTGCACAGACATTGTATGGGCTCAACGCATGCTTGTGTCGGTAGTCATGTCCAAACACTGGGACTGCCACAAAATGGGCATTGACATGCAACGCTCCTTTGACACAATTAAACGCTCAAAGATCCTAGATGTACTACGCCAGGCCCAGATGAGCTACGACTAGTGAGACTCCTACTTGCAGACACCAAGCTGAGAGCGAGTCAAATCAGTGAAGTCTGTAGAGTTTGAGACATCAATCGGCTCCCCACAGGGAGATGGTCTATCTCCGGTGCTTTTCACCTGCTACCTTGCTGCCGCATTGAAATCTGTGCGGGAAACTTCCACAAGACCAAACCCCCAGTGTCAATACTGGGCATGCCGCTAGAGATAGAATATGCCGACGATGTGGACTTCATAGACGAGGAAAAGAAACCCCCTTGCCGAACTTCTCCCCATAGCTGCAAGCAAACTAAAAATTGAGAATCTTTATGAATGAATCCAAAACAGAGTTCACCCACAAATACCTATCGACAAATCATGAAACTATAGAAAATGACGACGCACTTCGTGGCGGCGAACCATGGAGGAAAAGTACAATCCTGGGCTCACTGCTTTGCAGTACTGCTGACATTTCTGCACGCTGCGTCATGGGGAACATAGCTTTCCAGTCCTTCTGGACGTTATGGATTAGTAGATCAAAGATGCCCTTGATAAAGAGGCTACGTTTATACAATGCAACCTGCGTATCCTTGATGCTGTATAACTGTAACAGCTGGGCAGATCCAAAGGCAGCTCTAGACAAACTCTATGCCTGCCACCGCAAACACCTACGCACCATCACTGGACGCCGATGGCCAGGCAGCATAATTTCCATCGATGCACTATACAAGATGTGTAATACGTCACCGCTATCTGTAAAAGTCGCCCAGTAAAGATGGTCCATGTTTGACAATGTGCTAAGGATGCCAGAAGAGACACCAGCACAGAGACCCATGGAGTTCGCCCTACTCTGAGCCAGCAAATACAGAGCCAGGAGAGGACGTCATAGCATAAATCTGTTAAGCGTGCTACGAGGTGACCTCAAGAAAGCAGGACTCGGTACACTCAAGTCAAGAATGGGCCTGAGGAAGATAAGGATTTCGGCCGAGGACAAGACAGTGGGCAAAAGCGAAGAAGGACTGATTGCAGCTGTAGGATGTTTCTACTACTACAGCCGCAGAATACAGTAATCATACATATATCTCTATAGGATCTGGTTGCTCGAGATTTATGACCTTACTGCTCAGAGCTTCAAGATTTTGTTGAATAGCCGTTACTTGTTTTGAAAGTGCAGACAATGTATCATTCTCGGTACTACAATTTACCAAACTGGAATGGTTATGGATGTTAGAGTTAGTTTCAGTTGCAACACGCACAGAATTTTTGACAGTTGTGATTTTAATTGGTTCCATCAGCTCGATATGTTCTGTATCACATTTTACCTTACTTCCTTGGCTCGCAACGTTAGAATCAGTTTCAGCAATTGTGTTAGTGCTAAGGCATGATTCTATCTCATTACTAGTGCAGCAACCACTTATATCAAGAGACTGTCCTGGTTCTATGCTGTTTAAGAGAACATTTGTATAATTGACAGAAGGCTGATTTACTGGATATTCACATTTAAAGTGTGACAAATACCAAGTAAGAAACTCTTTGGTGTGCTCTGTTAGTGGGAAACATTTGTGGCATGTGTATTTTCGGGTTGTCTTTGAGAGGATTGCAATCATATAAGGGGGTAGTCCAGTACACATGTAATGCAACCAGCCATGGTACTTGTCACATTTCAACATAAACCTAGAATCTGTCATACCACATTTACAGTGTACTTTCGCTCTAGCACCCCTGCGCAAATCTTCCACATTTACATTGTTAGAGACATCACTAATATTTGCATGTGTGACAGATGGTGTCACGTTAGTGGCTATCACTTGTTGCACAGACTGATATTGACCTGAGAGCAGTTGTAATAGAAGTGATTATAGGAGATCTATTTGTTTCTGTTACTTTGCCATTTGATGGAGGAGATGGAAGAATGGTAATCCATTTTGTACTTGTGGGGCATGCAACTGGAGTTGAAGGCACACTACTACTGGTACATACAGATGATACAACTGGAGTTGAAGGCACACTACTACTGCTACTTACAGTTGTGGTCATCTTATCTAGCTGACGTATAGATCTAGATTGATGGTATTGTGGAAACCGATTATAAAAACAAGCATTACAAAGGAAATAATCAGTGACGAAATTTCACAGATTTATCAATTGAATTGCAGTCTTTACAATACACCATGGTTGATTGACATTTTTATGTGCCCCTGTGATTTATTGTAAATTATAGTATTTGGATGTATTTATTGACACACTGGCAACGTGCGGCTTCAATTTCCATGTGCTAACTTAGCTGACAGTCATGCACCCATTAGTTTAATTTGTTGATCACCATCTCCCGGTCGGGGGATCGAACCGCCATTCTGCAACTCCGCATAGCATCAGCAACCAGGCATCTTTCCACTGGACCACCGCACCAAGACTAAAAAGTCAAGGATTGGCCGACCAGCTTTCACATGTCTGATATACTGACACACTGACGATTCATATGGGACTATCTGTGGATGCACCTGCCACAAATCAATCCTAGGCTTTTACGCCTATTGTACTCCGACTCCAGCACGGCTCTGGCAGTATATGTATTTTTATTTTATTGACACACTGGCAACGTACGGCTTCAATTCCCATGTGCTAACTTAGCCGACAGTCATGCACCCATATTTATTCTACTGTCAATAGACGAGTCAATATTATGTACTTGTTTCTGGACACGCTATAGACTGTACTATCTTTTCCAGAATGGCTGAAACAGTCGTGGCCTCGGGTTTGGCCTTTACCAGTATTTTAGCCACCGACATTGAGGGAGGATTCCCATGAAATTTGAGATGTCTGTATAAATAGGTTCTTTTCTTTGACCTTCTTCAGAGACTCAATCTGAATTGTCTTTTAATAACAGAAAGACTGATAGAGTAAAGCTCCGATAAATAACTCGGGGTTAGACTTAGACCAGTGCTAACCCCAAGATTTAATTGATGGAGAACTTACCGGTCTCTAATAAATCTTATATTGATTTTTCTTTTGAGAGAGTATGTTAACAAGATACACAAATTCATGCTCAAGTACAACAAGTATGTAAATTCAGTAGCTTATACATGCTAGAGGTAATAAAAGGAGCAAACGAGTAGACATAACAGTCTATATACACTCTGGCTGCAAGAACCAAAACTGGTAACGAGCCTACCACAAAATTAGAAATGATCATTGCTAAGTCACCAAGACCTACAACCACTTATCTTGGGAGGCTTCCTGCGCTTGTCCGACATTTCCTGAAGCTCTCTTGACTTTTCTTTCATACCACAGCAAATCCCAAAGTTAAATTATAACTTTGAAGGCTGAGAAAAACTTTGAGCACCTTTCCACTTCTACGAGTAGGAAAGGAATGGAGTCTTGGTTACTATCAACAAGATCATGTGATAGCTTTCAGCCAATGATGTGTCATTGTGCTTAATGACCTACTCAGTGGCTTTGATATTGGATTAACCCTCTTATTGCCATATACTGATATAGCATTCAAGCGAATTACTATGGATCTCATCATTAGAGTATGGAGATACCTGAAGGAGCCTTCAGTCACTCAATAACCACAATACCCGACAAACATTGGCTGTAAAAAATTCATCCTACTACGCGTCCCTTCAGAGAAGGAAAGAGCAATAGTAATGCAAGGAGGTAGGATGTAATGTATTAACAAATGTGGAAGCAGAATTTTGTGGATTGTATACTGCGCATATATACTGAGTGCCAATGAAAACGCAAATATTTTGTAGAAAATAGAATTCTGCTTAACATAACTGTTGTTTATTGGTTTAAAACTGAGCAAGAATTCTATAGACCATTTCAATTTTTTTTACTCTCTATCCACCATTATACCCATACAAATGCACGGGTATTTCGTTTTGGTGCGAATCTCCACACTATCGAGAAAGGCCTCCTTAGATCATACCCCAAACTTCATGCCGCTGGTTGCTGGAAAACCGGGCCATAAATTTTGGAACTCTTGACGGGATTTGTAATCACTTTAGTTATCCTTTACAAAACAAGTCTTTTGAAAATCAATCGTGCAGAGATTCGCGGCAAAACGAAATACCCGTGCATTCATATGGATATAATGGTGAATAGAGTTTTAAAAAAGCAGTGGTCTGTAAACTTGTCGAAAGAAACCTTGCTCAGTTTTAAACCAATAGACAATGGTTACGTTAAGTATTGTAGAATTCTATTTTTCACAAAATATTTGAAAAAATTAGGTGTTGCGTTTTCATTGGCACTCAGTATATAAGATACCCCTGTAATAGACAAGTAATAGGCTATTACCTATTGCTTTTCAATCTATTACTATTACATCATAAAATTGATGATCTATTTCTATTACTATTACATGGAAATTGCTGTAATAACCACTGAAGCACACTTTATAAGGAGTGACCAGGGCAAAGCCAAGGCAATTCGAGAATGGCTCAAGTAAAAGTTCACTGACAATGATGATGAGCCCTTGCACCCGTTCTCAGGAGACCCGCCACCCCCACCCCCAATTACTAACATCAATTAAACAGCAGAATTGAAGCCCTGAAAAAATGGACGTGCATCCGGACATGATGGCATGAGCAATGAACTATTCAAATATGCAAGTGACATTATCTCAAAACCGGTCACGCACCTAATCAATTCAGCTTTTATACACCACCTTTCCATCGATGCTGTAGGCCAAGTCCAAGAAGCCACCTGGTCCACCCCTACCAATCTGCTGCCCATTGTGCTCCTCAACAGTATACCGAAAATCATATCCATGTCACTCTATGCCGCAGACGAGACAAGATCGATGACTTCACCGGATCATGTCAGTGGCTTTAACGTGGATGCAGCTGTGCAGACATTGTATGGGCGCAACGCACACTTGTGTCAGTAGTCATGCCCAAACACTGGGATTTCCACAAAATGGGTATTGACATGTCACAAGCCTTTGATACAATTAAATGCTTAAGATCCTATATGTACTACGCCAGGTCAGATACAATGAGGAGGAGGAGGAGGAGGAGGAGGAGGAGGAGGAGGTACTAGTGAGATTACTACTTGCAGACATCAAGCTGAGAGTATGAGTCAAGTCAGAATTCCACAGGACCAAATCCCAGTGTCCATACTGGGTATGCCGCTAGAGATGGAATATATAGATGACGACTTCATAGACGAGTAAAAGAAAGCCCTTGACGAACTTCACCCAATAGCTGTAGTACACTAAAAATTAAGAATCTCTATGGATACAAAACAGAGTTCACCCACATATACCTATCTACAAAGCATGAAGCTAAAGAAAAAGACGATGCACTTAGTAGCGCCAAACCATGGAGGAAAAAGGAAAATCCTGGGCTCACAGCTTTTTAGTACTGCTCCGCCTTCGGGAACATAGATGCCCAGTCCTTCTGGAAGCTCTAGATTCATAGATCAAAGATGCCCTTAACAAAAAGACTACGTTTAAACAAAGCAACATGCGTATCCTTGATGCTCTATAATTGTAACAGCTGGGCAGCTCCAAAGGCAGCTCTAGACAACTTGATGCCTGCCACCGCAAACACCTATGCCCCATCACTGGACACCGATGGACAGACAGCATAATTTCCAACGATGCACTATACAAGGTGTAATACATCGCCCTTGTCCGCAACACTCACCCAGCAGATGGTCCATGTTGGCCATGTGCTAAGGATGCCAGAAGACACACCATCTCAGAGCCTTGGAATTCGCCCTACTGCGAGCCAGCAAATATAAAGCAAGGGATTGAGGACATCAATGCATAAATCTGTCAAGCACGCTATGAGGTGACCTCAAGAAAGCAGGACTCGGTACACTCAAATCAAGAATGGACAGGAAGCTAAAGATTTTGGATGAGGACAAGACAGTGGTCAAAAGCGAAGGACTGATCGCAGCAGTAGGATGTTTCTACTATTACAGCCTAAGAATACAGTAATCATACATACCCAATCCATGTGCTAGCTTGCTATTATTATGCCGACTACCGCATAAGCTGGGCTCTGTTCAGTCCGCTATTATTGCAGAATGATGGGTTGGTTCAATCCACTATTATTGAAGAATGATGGGTTGGTTCAATCCGCTATTACTGCAGAATGATGGCTTGGTTCAATCCGCTATTATTGCAGAATGATGGTTTGGTTCAGTCCGCTATTATTGCAGAATGATGGTTTGGTTCAGTCTGCTAGTATTGCAGAATGGTGGCTTGGTTCAGTCCGCTATTATTGCAGAATGATGGTTTGGTTCAATCCGCTATCATTGCAGAATGATAGTTTAGCTCAATCCGCTATTATTGCAGAATAATGGTTTGGTTCAATCCACTATTATTGCAGAATGGTGGTTTGGTTCAATCCGCTATTATTGCAGAATGATGGTTTGGTTCAGTCCGCTATTATTGAAGAATGATGGTTTAGTTCAGTCCGCTATTATTGCAGAATGATGGGTTGGTTCAATCCGCTATTATTACAGAATGATGGTTTGGTTAAATCTGCTATTATTGCAGAATGATGGGTTGGTTCAATCCGCTATTATTACAGAATGATGGTTTGGTTAAATCTGCTATTATTGCAGAATGATGGTTTGGTTGTCCACTATTATTGCAGAATGGTGGTTTGGTTCAGTCTGCTAGTATTGCAGAATGGTGGTTTGGTTCAGTCCGTTATTATTGCAGAATGATGGTTTGGTTAAATCGGCTATTATTGCAGAATGATGGTTTGGTTCAGTCCACTATTATTGCAAAATGGTGGTTTGGTTCAGTCTGCTAGTATTGCAGAATGGTGGTTTGGTTCAGTCCATTATTATTGCAGAATGATGGTTTGGTTCAATCCACTATTATTGCAGAATGGTGGTTTGGTTCAGTCTGTTAGTATTGCAGAATGGTGGTTTGGTTCAGTCCGCTAGTATTGCAGAATGGTGGTTTGGTTCAGTCCGCTATTATTGCAGAATGATGGTTTGGTTCAATCCGCTATTATTGCAGAATGGTGGTTTGGTTCAATCTGCTATTATTGGAGAATGATGGTTTGGTTCAGTTCGCTATTATTGGTTTCCTAAGTGGCTGATCGATGGCACTGCAGCTCCTGTATGCCCTTGATAAATGGACAAAGGCAATTGATGATGGGCATGCAGTCGATGCTATCTACTTGGATATTAACCCTTTCACCGATGAATTCCCTAAATCTCATTTTCAGCGCAACCATACAGGAAAACTTTTGAATATTTTGAAATTAATATAACTGAAAGTCGTTGCTGCCTTAGGCAGCAATGACTTTCTGTCAAATTAATTTCAAAATTTTCAATAGAGTAAGTTTTATATCGTAAAATATATACTTTTTCAGGGAGTTGTTGGTGAAAGTGTTAAGAAAGCTTTTGACACTGTCCCTTATAGGAGACTCATGGACAAAATGAAAACCTACGACATAGCCGAGCCGATTCATGGATGGGTTGAATTGTTTTGATATGGAACCCTGCTATAAGTTCATGCTTATCATCTCACAGTTAAAACACGTCTGAAAATTCTGGAAACCAGTCAAACCCAAAGCAAGTCACATTTCCAGAGTACCCATCGATGTCAGCAACAGCACCCAGTCAACTTAGTTTCAAAATATTCAACAGCTTACCTGTAGTTTTCTGGAAATAGATAGTCAGGGAGTTCATTGATTGATCGATCTGAGGTGTGGGTGGAGCTTAGCTAGAGACGGGTGGGGCATAGCTAAGAATGGAAAGGTCCATTACGATCATCATATGAAACCACAGCATCACATATTCTTTTTCCAGATCATTGCCACTTCCGTAAACATACCATACCAGCCAGCAATGTCTCAATGAGAGCAATTGACCCAAAGGAAAAGTCAAGGAGTCTATTGAAATCTACAAACATCAACCAACCATGAACCAAGAAGAGGGCTACCGTCACATGACTCCACAAGATTTTACCAGAGTAACGTAGCCAGTGACCGCCATCTAATGCTGAAGAAGTGACTGAAATGGTCATGAAAGGTATACTTGAGTAATTCACCTTTCCAGAGTACCCACCCATCATATGATGTCATAATGAACTGCGTGATGTGTAGAATGACATCATAATGAATAACGTCGATAAGTACATCACGAACGCATATTTTAAGACGGTCTAAGCGTTGTTGCACAAATTGTTTGCTTTTACTATTTAATAAATATTCTGGAGAATATTTTGAAACTAATTTGACTGGGCAGTGTTGCTGCCATAGGCATCAACAGCATCCAGTCAAATTAGTTACAAAATATTCAACAGCTTCCCTGTATAGTTTTCAGGAAATTGATAGCTAGGGCATTCGGGGCTCGATCAATCCCAACACGGCGAGGTGTGGGTAGAGCGTAGCTAGTGGTGGGCGGGGCATAGCTAAAATGGAAAGGTCCATTTCTACATCAAGTTCTCCATCCCGGAGAGGTAACCAATTTTCCTTATTATTCAACAGCTTATCCGACTTTAACCCTTTCACACTCATATCAGCCAAAAACGGCTTCTGCCGTGGTCTTGAAAAATTTCCATTTGCAGACAAAGAAGACTGAAAATCTAAACCACTGAACATACAATTAAATTTTGGTAAATTTAAAAAAATGGCCTTCTCTTGGTCTGTAAATGGATATTTTCTGAGAAAACTGAAATTTTCTTGAACAAATTTAAGTATTAAAGGGTTAATACACATAATATGCTCAGTACCATTAATAATCCATACATTGCACGAGGACAATCAAAACAAACCACAAATATCACTGAGAAATTCTCTATTTGTAAATACCTAAAGACACATTGCTACTTTGTTACAATACCATTATCCTCATCATGACTGCTCAAGTTGGGGAGTAGCTTTCAGTCCTTCAAATGATGGCCAATTTGTGTATCAAACTATGATAATTCACAATAAAGAGGCCCTAGGGGCATGTGTTGCTCACCTAGAATTATTGGCGACTGGCACAAACCCAAAAAGAGATGACCACTGTAAAAATTTACCAATAAAATTTCTGTGAAGAAAGTTTAGCCAAGTTTTTTATTAAAATTGGCCCAGTGGGTAATAATGTAAGTCTTTTTATGTTTTTCTCAGAAATTTGCAGAAAATACAAGATGTCCGCCAAAAACATTATACTTTGATCGATTCTTGGTGGACATGGGGTTTTTTTTACATATCAACTTGCTATGGACAAATTTTAATGGCGTTTCGGCCCTAATCATATCAGCCAAATTTTGGCCCGATCTGTTCCGCGGTTTTGGTCGTTTTCCCGAAAACTAGGTCATCCAAGATGGCCACCAAACTATTTGGCCAATCAAGTTCTCTTGAACAAACTTGGTTCAACTCCTGCCCTAAATTATATATCATGAGTTTTGAATCAGTCCCTAAGCAGTTTTTGAGATTTTTAAAGACATTGGCCAAAATCCAAGATGGCCACCAGATAAATTGGCCGACGGCTTCGTTTGAACAAACTTGAATCTCTATACTGTAAGGATGCTTCCTGGCAAATATAATTGAAATCGGCCCAGTGGTTGAGAATAAGTAGTTTTAAGTAAAAGTTGACGGATGAATGGAAATACGACCGACGGTTGCCATGGCATCTCACTTGGCCTTTCAGGCCAGATGAGCTAATAATCAGTCTCATTTCATGACTTACAGGCAGCGATCAATGGTTACATTTGAATACGTCAATATTTTTTTGATGACAAAATCATCTAACTTCACACAAAATGAATGAAACCACGCTCAAATATCAAGCCAGTCATACCAGTGGTGAATTTTCAAAAATAGGTTTCACTTGGTCAGCAAATAAAAATCACTGCAGAGGCTGGTTTTGGCCGGCTTCACCATAAAAGTGTTATGCTATTTGAACTCTGAATTCCCAGAATGCCAATTTAAAGGTCGCTATACAGGTAAGCTGTTGAATCTCTTGAAACTAATTTGACAGGAAGCTGTTGCTGCCATAGACAGGAACCTGTTGCTGCATATGGCAGCAACAGCTTCCTGTCAAATTAGTTTCAAAATATTTAACAGAATATT
The DNA here is from genome assembly GCA_034401795.1 of Chaetoderma sp. LZ-2023a. Lineage (NCBI taxonomy): Eukaryota > Metazoa > Mollusca > Caudofoveata > Chaetodermatida > Chaetodermatidae > Chaetoderma > Chaetoderma sp. LZ-2023a. The sequence continues at coordinate 134,047,646 of CM067370.1, read as the reverse complement.
CATTACATCGTAAATGATTTTGTTGTTTTGGCCTTTCGGGCTCAAAGGGTTCCTCATGAGATCATAATTTGTGCTCAGTGAAAGTAGATTTGCAAGCGAAAAATACGATCACCGAGACTTTATCACTCAAGCTAGCCATTCGTGATAAATTTTCAAACATAGTCCTCTCTTGGCGTGCAAATCGACATTCTCAAGACGTGTGCAGAAGCCATTTCTAGCCATATTGCCCATTAAGGCATTATCAGGTTAATTATTGATCAAATAAACTTGCCATGATATAAACTCACTAGGCCTTTTGAACCTGGTAGCATGAAGAGGATTTCTTTTACTAATACATTCACAGAAATATAAGCATCTGCTGGAACATGCATACACGCAATACAACATGCTTTCATTATGGTATTGGCTTGTTAAGTATGACGTCACTGCACGTGATTCTCTACCAGGAAGTGTGTAGTTTGCTTTATTACATCATAAATACGTGTTTATGACATCATAATTTGTTGCTAAACAAAAACATGGTTTTGCATTTAACAATTGAGCTGAACCCGGAAATACGTCATCACTTAACAAGCCTATAGACCAGCAGGTAAAATTATACAATTAATTACAAAAGTTTAATTAATCTTAACAATATAATCTGAGCAAATCTCATGTGACAATATGGCCTGCTACAGAGACTGCATGTTATTTCTTATAAAAAGTATGTAATAATATCAGGATACGTACTATACACAAATTTCGAAATGATATTTCTATACTATATACAAATTGCATTACACAAGAAATTCTATATTCTATTACAACAAGAGACCCAAAGGGCCTGTATCGCTCACCTGGAATTATTGGCCACTGGCACTAATGAGCAAAACGAGATAACCGCTAGAAAAATTGACCAATATAATTTCATTGATGATTTAGTCAAGATTTATTTTAATTGTCCCAGTTGTTAATAAGTAGTCTTTTATATGATCTTTTTAGAAAATCCAAGATGGCTGCCATTTCGATTGATCCACGACGGACATGTTTCTTTTTATGTCTCAACTTTCAATGGACACAATTTTAATGGCACTTAGGCCCTAATAATATATGCTAAATTTCAGCCCGCTGCATTTAGCCGTTCTGGATAAGTAGTTTTCATGAAATTCCCTCGAACAAACAAACAAGCTCTTGCCCTAGATCATATTTCATGAGGCTTGTATCGATCCAGATATAATTGAAATCGGCCTAGTAGTTCGTGAGAACACATTTTAGATTTCCCATTGCTTTAGTATGGGAGCTTTTGGCGGGAAAATTATCCAAGATGGCTGCCAAACCGTTTATCCGACAGTTTCCAAAAGGCAAATGTTAGATCAGAATACCCCAAAACATATATAAAACCAATTTCGGCCTCAAAATCCATTAAATAAAAAAATCCAATATGGCCCCAAACAAGCTACATTTTGACTGGCCTATGGCGATCATATTGAGTGATGAATTTCCCTTGAACAAAGTTTAATGGCCCTTACTCCCTAATCATATCTCCCAAATTTCGGCCTGATCCCTTCAGCGGTTCTGGAGAAGTCATTTTCGGAAAAACTAGGTCATCCACGAGAATGCATGAACACATCACGCCTGTTCTCCACGAACTACACTGGCTGCCAGTTAGAGAACGGATCAGCTATAAGGTCGGACTCTTAGTGTTCAAATGCCTTCATGATCTTGCACCACCGTACCTAAATTCACTGATCGTACGAAGAACATCAGCAAGGTCCCTTCGATCAAATTCACAATTACTATGTGTCGTACCACGTTCGAATTTAACCATCGGTGAACGCGCCTTCTCGAGAGCAGGACCAAAATTTTGGAACAATCTACCATCTGACATTCAAAATTGTAACAAAATTGAGCCATTTAAATCTGTGTTAAAAACTCACCTTTTCACAAGAGCATATTTTTTAATTTTGTAAAGCGCCTTTGAGCAGTTTAGTCCGGAATCGGCGCTATAGAAATTTACATACATACATACATCCAAACTATTTCACCAATCAAGATCCCTTGAACAAACTAATTTCAGCTCTCTCCCTAGATCATATTTCATGAGTTTTGAATGGATGCTCCAAGCGGTTTCAGAGATTTTCAAAGATATTATTTTAAAATCGGCCAAAATCCAAGATGGCTGCTGGCCAAATTGGCCGATCGGCTTCATTTGAAAAAAATTTAATCTCTATGCCCTAAGGATTGTTCCTGCCAAATATAATTTGGTAGTTCTTGGGGGTTTTTTGGCGGGAAAATGATCCAAGATGGCCGCCAATCAAGCATCCTTGAACAAACTTGGTTCAGCTCTTGCCTTAGATGATATGTTATGAATTTTGAATAGATCTCCCTAGTAGTTTCGGAGATTTTTAAAGATGTTTCTAAAAAATCGTCCAAAATCCAAGATGGCCACCAGCCAATTTGGATGATCGGCTTCGTTTTAACAAACTTGAATCTCTATGTCCTAAGGATGCTTCCTGCCGAATATAATTAAAATCGGCTAAGAGATTCTTGAGAAGTTGTTTAAAGAAAAAGTTGACGGACAAACAGACAGTCACCACGGCATAAGCTCACGTGGCCATTCTGGCCAGGTGAGCTAACAAGAGGCCCAAGGGGCCTGTATAGCTCACCTGGAATTATTAGCCACTGGCATAAACGAAGAAAATGAGATGACAACTGGAAAAATTTACCAATTAAATTTCTGTGAAGAAGGTTTAGCCAAGTTTTATTAAAATTGGCTCAGTGGTTAATAAGTGGTCTTTTTATGATTTTCTCAAAAATTTGCACAAAATACAAGATGTCAGCCAAATAACGCTAAATGTTGATTGATTCATGGCAGACACGTTTTTTGACATATCCACTTTCCATGGAAAAATTTAATGGCTTTTCAGTCCTAATCATAACTGCCAAATTTCACCCTGATCTGTCTAGATGGTCTGCTGAAGAAGTTGTTTTCGCGAAAGCTAGGTCATCCAAGATGGCCACAAAACTATTTGGCCAATCAAGTTCCATTGAACAAACTTGGTTCAGCTCTTCCCTATGATCATATTTCATAAGTTTTGATCGATGCCTCAAGCGGTTTCTGAGATTTTTTAAAGATATTTTAAAAATACGACCTGGCGAAATTGGGTGGTCAAATTGGGCGATCGGGTTCCTTTTTCAAACTTGAATCTCTATGCCATAAAGATTGTTCCTGCAAAATATAATTGAAATCGGTCATGTGGTTCTCGAGAAGACATTTTAAATTTCCCATTGCTTAGTATGGGAACTTTTGGCAGGACAAAGATCCAAGAAGGCCGCCAAACCGTTTATCCGAGTTTCGTAAATGGCAAATATGAAATCAGAATACACAAAATATATATAAAACCAATTTCGGCCTCAAAATCCATCAAATAAAAAATCCAATATGGCTGCAAACACGCTACATTTTGATTGGCTCACAGTGGCCATGTTTTTTGACAGATCAACTTCCCTTGAACAAACTTTAATGGCCCTTAGTCTCTAATCATATCGCCCCAGTTTCGGCCTGATCACTTTAATGGTTCTAGAGAAGCCGTTTTTGCAAAAACTAGGGCATCCAAGATGGCCACTGAACCATTTGGTCAATCATGTTCTCTTTAACAAACTTGGCTTAGCTCGGCCCCTAGATGATATTTCAGGAGTTTTGAATCAATCCCCGAAGTGGTTTAGGAGACGAAGATTTTTAAAGACGTTTGTAAAAATCAGCCAATATCCAAGATGGTCGCCGGCCAAATTGGCTGATAGGCTTCATTTGTACAAACTTGAATCTCTATGCCGTAAAGATGCTTCTTGCCAAATATAATTGAAATCGGCCTAGTAGTTCTCAAGAAGACATTTTAAATTTCCCATTACTTTAGTATGGGAGCCTTTGGCGGGAAAATAATCCAAAATGGCCGCCAAATCGTTTATCCGAGTTTCGAAAATGGCAAATTTGAGCTCAAAATGCCCCCAAAAAACGCTCTTCCCGAAAACATATATAAAACCAATTTCGGCCTCAAAATCCATCAAATATGCCAGCCAGACACGCTACATTTTGATTATCCCACGGCGGCCATGTTTTTTGACAGATCAACTTCCCTTGAACAAACTTTAATGGCCCTTAGCCTCTATCACCAAAATATCGTCATGATCCATTCAGCGGTTCTGGAGAAGTTGTTTTCTGGAAAACTAGGTCATCCAAGATGGCTGCCGGACCATTTGGTCAATCATATCCTCTTGAACAAAGTTGGCTTACCTCTTTCCCTAGATGATGTTTCATGACTTTTGAATCAATTCCCCAAGAGGTTTCGGAGATTTTTAAAGACGTTTCCTAAAATCGGCCAAAATCCAAGATGGCCGGCGGCCAAATTGGCCGATCGGCTTCATTTGAACAAACTTGGATCCCTATGACCTACAGATGCTTCCTGCCAAATATAATTGAAATCGGCCCAGTGGTTCTTGAGAAGTCGTTTAAAGGAAAGGTTGACGTACGACGGACGGTCGCCATGGCATAAACTCACTTGGTGTGCTAATAATATTGCTAAGTATTTTGAAAATAATTTGACTGAAAGGTTTTTCTACATTGTATTATAATCAAGAATTTAATTATCCTCTCCAAATATATAAATGAGATGGAGAAAGACAGACAGAAAGGTGCATGAGCAGAAAAGAATACGTGTTCACAAATGTTTTCAAAATCTCCACCAGCTTTCAATGCCCTTCAGCTTTCCTGATAAAGATCGAGATAATCTTCATGTCATGTTAAAAATACAACAATACATGCATTACGTTATAACACATGTTATGCTATGCATTGTTATATTGTGGTACGCAAACAACATTTGCCTTATGAACCACAGACAGTGGGTTCTTAATACTAGTGTTGGGAATTGGTGCTATTTTTGTGATCAATGATTGGTTTTATATACTAACTGATGATCAATTAATTATTATCACAACAGGTTCTCATTTTCTACCCATTTTCAATGCAGTAATTATAGCACGTTCAAGGATAATTACCCCTTTCAAACCAAGTCGCAGGTATGACAGACTCTTAATAATTTAAAAAATAATCTGTTGAATATTTTGAAACTAATTTGACTGGAAGCTGTTGCTTCCCAGCTCCAAGTCAAATAAGTTTCAAAATATTCAACATGTTACTGGTATGGTTGCTTTGAAATTAACATACTATTTCAGTGCTGAAAGAATTAATGTCTTAGACTAAGGAGTAATACTATATATACTGAGCCAAAAAAGTTTAGCAACAGTGAAGTTTGGTTTGTTGTATTAAAACTATGCGTCCATTTATAACCAAATTTGCAGGCATGTTTTGTCAATGTAATGTCTCGCTGGTCATGAAGAAATGCAAATCATTTCTCGCATTTCTCGGTCGCATGCTTAATGCATGTGAAAATGCATTTTTCATGCATTGGCCCACATTGGCGGGTAGCGAAGGCAAAAATTCACCATATTGCAAAAGCAGATAACGAACGTTAACAGAAAACGCTTAAACGTTTACCCTACAGACCATGGGCCGCCGCCCAGGGCTACCCGAAAATTAGCACCATGACGCAATGGGAAGACTCGCTGCTTGGCAGAGCATTCGGGCTGTTGCTTGACATTTTAATGTTCACGCCTCAACCATTTCCCGTCTCCGCCAACGTGAGCAGGAAACTGGACATGTTAATGACCGACCACGATCTGGCAGACCGAGAGTAACAACACCACAAGAAGACCGCTACATAGTGACGTCATAACGACGTCACAGGTTTGAGACTGCGCCGCGGCTGTCCCGTAATTTGCACACCGCTACAGGCACTACAGTGCATCCACAAACTGTGCGAAACAGACTCCATGATGCTGGACTGCATGCCCGTCATCCACATGTTGCTGTTCCGCTTACAGAGCGTCACATCAAGAATCGGTTTGCATGGGCAAGAACTCATCAGCGATGGCGTGCTCAACAATGGAGCCAAGTTTTGTTCAGTGATGAGTTGGTTTTGTGTGGATGTGGCGGATGGTAGGCAACGGGTTTGGCGACGTTTAGGAGAACGGTATGATGCAGCCAACATCATTCAGCATGACAGATTCGGTGGCGGCAGTGTCATGGTGTGGGCTGGAGTCCATGAAAATGGCAAAACAGATCTTATTGTGATTCGCGGAAATTTAACGGCTCAACGTTACTGTGAAGAAGTTGTCGCCCCTGTTGTCATCCCTTTTATGCAGCATCATGCAGACTGCAGTTCAGTGCAGTTCCAGCAAGACAACGCCTGTCCTCATTCAGCTAAGGTCACCAGTGATTTCCTTGAGGCTAACAACGTTCCGGTGTTGGACTGGCCAGCGCGATCACCGGATCTGTCTCCTATCGAACACGTGTGGGACATTCTTGGCCGTATGGTGTGTGAGAACCATCCACATCTTCACAACGTGCGGGAGCTGGAAGCTGCACTGCTCCAGGAATGGGATGCATTTCCTCTTCGTGACATCAGGTGCTTAATTCGAAGCATGTGAAAGCGATGTACAGCGGTGGTTAATGCGTGCGGAGGTCACAACCAGTATTGACAGCTCAGTGTCATTATTTAAATTGGACCCTTCCGTTGAATGATGCTGTGTTAAAGGCGCGATGTAAGCATTACAGTAACAAGAGACTGTTGTTCAAATTGGAAAATGACCTATCTATTAAATAATATATTTGAATCAATTTATTGTTTTTGTTAAATAACATTTATACAGTAATATTCTCAGTGTTGCTAAACTTTTTTGGTTCAGTATAGTTGTAACAATTAAATTTAAATTCTTTTCCAAAAAGTATTCGTTTTCTAGCTTGACAAGTTAAAATGTATTAATAAAGTCCATTTATAAACAACCAAAATCGATTTCTGAAATCATGATCGATAGGTTGGTTGAACATGCAAACCAATCAATCATCGATCAAATTGATTAAACGGAACAACACTACTTAATACAGGTGACTTACAGAGGCAGTTAGGGCTATTAGGAGACTATTAGTCAGCATATATATCCTATGCTTATTTTTAATACATCTTTTAGAAAGAAGACAATCACACCTCATAGAAAAGAACTTGGTAAATATGAATACAATATCTTATGTTGCGCAAACATAGTCGAGCGTTAGAAAATATGATGTAATGACACAATTTAAAAATAAATATTTTGTATAATCTTATTGATTACTACAAGGCTAGCTTAAAATTCATTATTCAGCTTTATAGAGAACCAACTTTAAATGAGCCACCTAATGGAAATTGACTATTAAAAATGTTTGAATGCTCGATAGATTTACTGACTTAAAGCGCATCTTACATTGGCAGATTTTTGGACTCGCTTGAAAGGATTGACGACAGAGCTCTGAGATTTTTGATGGATGTCCATTCAGTGTAGTCTGGGCAGCGCAAGTGTGATGAGTGAATGACAGATGCCAATGACATGTACATACATGTGCTACATGCGTCAACATAACACACCATACGCTCTTATATTGAAATAAGCTTTCAAACTTTTGTACTTGATGAGCTGCTTGGATTAAGAGACCACCTGTATCAAGTGACTACTTTTAGTTGCTTCCATGGGTGGTTGCTTAATACAGGTTTGACTGTTATCTGCACATTTTGGTATTAATCAATCAACAAATGGCAAAAAGTGCCACAATGAATGAATCCAATCTATTAATCAAGTATATTACATCATAATCAATTATGTCACATGTAGGTTGATATCACAATCAATTAAGTAATGATTGACATCGCAAGGTTTGTCATGAACTTTTAAAAGCATGTCAGTTGTACGAATTGTATGTCTTTACTATTTAATAAACATTCTGTTGAATATTTCTGAAAATGTTGGCCCTGATCACAGAATGATTCATAAAAGAAATATTAGTTACCAATGTTGGCCCTGATCACAGAATGATTCATAAAAAAAATATTAGTTACCTCTCCGCGATGCAAAAATTGTTTGAGTGTAGCTTTCATGACCATCTCGGTCACTTCTTCAGCGCTAACTCCAGCTCTTGTGGAGTCATGTAACAACATACGGGTAGACATCGAAATCTATATACACTAACCAACCATGAACCGAGATGAGGGCTACCGTATACCAGCGCAAGTTAGTGCTGAATAGGTAACTGAGTTGGTCACGAAAGCTACACTCAAACAAGTTCTACATACTGGAGAGGTAACTAATATTTCTCTATTATTCTGTTGAACATTTTGAAACTAATGTGACTTGGCGTTGTTGCTGTCATAGACAAAAATATCACCCAATAAAAGTAGTTTCAAAAGACTCAACAGCTTACATGTATAGTTTACTGGCAATTGAGATTCAGGCATTTCAAGGTTCGATCGATCCCAACACGGGCAAAGCATTGGTGGAGCTTATCTAAAGATGGGCGAGGCAGAGCTAAAAGTGGATTCATTCACAGGTAAATCATAATTGTAGAAGCTCACCCAAACGAGTGAAGAATAAATATACATCGTCATTATACAGTATACACAATCTTAACCTTGTTTTTCTGAAAGGAAATATTAAGAAATTTCTAATTCACTACAGGTGTCTTTTTAGCTATAGGTTTAACTTTAATTTAAACTAATGTTTTAAGCTTACACCCATCCACGCGCGCACGCATGCACATTTGCTATTACCCACTATTTGCAATCTATAGACTAAAATACATTCAGTATACATATGGTATATGCATATTAAACATTCCTTAGTGTCCTGAGAAAGGATATGATGAAGGGATTTATTGCGTGAGGTATAGATGTTTGGTGTATTTTTGTCATGTCAGCTGCACTTCAACACGGCACACAGGACACGTTCCATTGCTCTGTAACAGAAAGCATAAGGGTATAAAGTGAATACATCCTGGCATATAGAAAAGGAAGTTTCTAGGCGAAGAGAATATGGGGATCCAGCTCTAGCTATGCCACGCCCATTTCTAGTTAAGCTCTGCCCATGCTTTGCGTGTGTTGGGATCGATTTATATATTTTTAAACCCTGAATTAAACGAAATCACGGATTTCTTTTTTCACAAGAGTTGATACTTACCACGCTGATACTCTCTGATATTTCCTAAATATCGACCTAGCTTCAATAATACTCAGAATTAAAAAGAAAGCGCCCCCACTCGGCAGGTTACTCAACTGACAGTCCAGCGGATGTGCGGCCCAAACTCATGTATGCGCGGGGCTGTCTCATTCTACTCCAAAATATTGGCTGAACCAATTGCAACATAAAACGCCGATAGACCGAGCCTCTGTGGGGTGGAGAGGCCGGGATCGTATCAGGGTGGTAAGTATCACCTCTCGTGAAAAAAGAAATTCCTGATTTTGTTTATTTCAAGTATACTTACCACCCGGATACTCTATGATATAGGCAGAATTTGTAAGAGAATTCGGCGGGAGGTAGGCAAAGGTCAGAAGACCGGCTCATCCCTGGAAGAGCAAGCTCTTTTGCTTTTGGAGCACAAAAAACATCTGAAATTGCGTATGTAAACACAATGAGGAAATGATTTTGACATCGGATAATATGACCGATGTTGAGAGTAATGACCGTTTAACATTCGCTCTCCCCACCCCAACCCCACCTCTTTTAAAGAAGGAGCGATGACCTCAATGTCATATAAGCTCTCTATGTACTTGTGCTAAAGTACTATAAGACATCGGACGAAAGCTTCATTTCGTATACTCTCAGATGGAACCACAAAGAACCATCACCATTTTAGTAATAAAGAACGTGACAAAAAATAACCATCACCAAATATAGGACTAAACTATTTTGACGAGATTCCCTTTAATCACCGCTGACGATGATAGGTACAGTACGGAAAAGCGGCGATCCCCCCCCACTAAATTGCACTGTATGTGAGTCAACGGCCTTATACACAATATTTACAAATATATACAGATTTAACGTTTATGTAAAATCGATAAGGCAAGCGGATTGGACGTGTCACGGAGGTAATGATCTGTAAAACTAGACTCACAGTGCCATTGTGCTACGGACATAATGTTATCCACCGGCACTCCGTTAAACAGAGCCGTGGATGTCACTACGCCACGGACACTGTGAGCCTTAGCCATGTCAACTTGTTTTCCCATGGCGGCTTTGTGGCAATGCTGGATGCATTCCACAATCCACCTAGAAATGGCATCTTTAGAAGCTCTCCTATGGGGTTCAATGTAAGATAGCCATAAAGCATTAGGGTCAGTCCACCATTCCTGTGTATGTTGTTTATAACGTGTTAATGCACGGACAGGACACCAAGCCTTTCAATTAGGATCAAACCTAGTCACAGTGGGTAAAACTATAGGCAGACCAGGGTATTTTAAAGACTTGTTTTTCGCCATAAGGTTAACTCTAGGTAGAAGCCATGGCCTACCCCTGCAACCACAAAATAGTCTGGCTCTGCTGACAAAGCATGTATTTCACTTCTTCGTCTTGCAGAAGCTGCAGCAATCAGAAAAAATGTTTTAAGCTTCAACATTTTCATGGAAATGGAGCTTAGTGGTTCAAAGGGTTTATCTGCTAATACTTGAAGCACTAACAATAAACTCCAAGACGGAATCACTGGAGGATTCCTTGGTCTTATATTACCTATGCCTTTGATTAAAGTATTTAGATTACATACTTCATCACTTCCCCTATTAGCCAAGCAAGGGCTAACTGACATTAAAACTGACTTGTAGCCAGCAATAGAGTTAGGCTCGAGGCTATAGGCATCAAAAAGGTATTTGAGGAAATCGGCTACTACCTGAATAGATGCATCCATTGGATTAATACATCTTTTTGAGCACCATTCAGCAAATCTGTTGATTTTATAATTATATGCTCTGGAGGTTGACCCCTTCTGGCTTTTGCCATAAACATGGCTGCTTGCTCAGAAAAACACTCCTTAACTGCCGATGCCTTGACAACATCCATGCAGTGAATTGGATCATTGATGGGTTGTTGTGCAAGGCCTTGCCCTGGGAGATTATGTTGTCCATCAGAGGCAGAGGAACAGGATTGCAGACAAGAAGGTCCAGCAGATCCGTATACCATGATCGGCGTGGTCAATTTGGGGCGATCAGAAGCACTTGGCATTCCTGATGCCTGATTTACTGGAGAACTTTTGGAATCAGGATTGCTGGCGGGAATGCGTATGCATACATTCCCTCCCAGCAGATAGCTAACGCATCTATTGCGATAGTGCTCAGATCTGGAGTCGGAGAGACATACGTCATCATCTTCGCATTCTTGTTCGTTGCGAATAAATCTATGTTGGGCTTGCCCCAGTGGTTGAACAGACGGTCCGCCACACATTGATTTAGTTGCCACTCCGTGGGAAGAATGCTCATTCTTCAGCTCAATGAGTCTGCTAATAGATTTAGCCTTCCCGGAATATGAACTGCTTTCAGGGAAATCCCATGATCTAGACACCGGCAAAGTAGTTTCCATGTCATCATACAGAGACTGGGCGACTTCGTTCTGCCCTGGCGGTTTATGTAAGTCACTACTGTTGTATTGTCTGATCGAACCAGAACTCTTGCCCTTAACCTTCTCTAGGAAGTGTTCCATGGCGAAGACTACTGCTCGCATTTCCAGCAGATTGATATGTTCTTTTGACTGATCCAGATTCCAAAGCCCTGATACTTTGTTTTCTTCCAGGCAAGCTTCCCATCCCTCCATTGATGCATATGTGTACATCGTTAACTGAGGGTGGGGGGGTGACAACATCACCCCCGCCAGGAGATTCTCTCTTCATCCACCATTGAAGGTGGTGAATAAGAGGTTCCAACACTGACACCTTTGAGTCCAGGAACCCCGTACTCTGGGTCCACTGTGCCATGAGAAATAACTGGATCGGCCGCCGGCGTAAGGCTGCCTGTGGAATGACTGGGTCCAAAGAAACCATCAACGCCAACATTCTCAAGTAGACCCGTGCCAGGACATGACGACTGTTGCACACTGACTGTATGAATGAGATGAGTATTTCTACTCTCTCTTGAGATGGGTAAACGTACCCTACTTCTACATCGAAGAACATGCCCAGGTAAACAAACTTCTGGGATGGAGTCAGCTCTGATTTTTGAAAGTTGACTATCCAGCCTAGATCTGTAAGAGTTTTCAAAACTATCTCCAGATTCGCTGATAGACTTTCTTGATTGTGTGCTTTTAACAGCCAGTCGTCTATGTATGTGTGGATTGCTATGTGTCTCCTGCGGAGGTATGATGTCATAGCTTGGACCACTCAAGTGAAGACCCGAGCCGTCGATATACCAAATGGGAGAAATTTGAATTCCCATTGGCGGCCCTGAAATGCAAATCTCAGAAACCGATGAAAGCTCTTCGCAATGGGAATGTGAAAATAGGCATCTTTTAGATCTATTGATGCTGTCCACATTCCCTTCCTCAATCCTGCTAACGCCATTCAGTACACGGGCTGCCTGGCGGGTTGCGCTGGAGGAGCCTGCGCTCCCCCCTAGCTGGCTTACACTGGCGTTGCCATGGCCGATGCTGCATAGGTGGTTGGCCTCTGACAGGGCCACCACCACCTGTATGTAGCCTGCTGCACTTTAAAATGCTCTCGCAGCGCCCTCTGGTTGTTCACCAGGTTTACGGTTTGTTGGAGGTGCAGGCATCCTTCACCTCCAAACAACCCTGGACCTGCCATCAGCATCCGAAGAAGCCGAGTGTACAGGTCCTGCGAGGGGCACAAATTGTCAAGGGCAAATGTGCGCCTCGCCCGTAAACTCCTGGTTACATATCTTGTCATGCAATCCAGAGCCAGGTTAATGCCATCCTCGATGGTTCTCTGGACTGAAAGAGAAGCATGGCGGCCCACGGATGCTGCTACTACCCCCTGTAGCAGCCAGGAGACATGCGAGAGAGCCGAGATGGCTCCTCTAGTACTTTCCTTTGTGTCCCGCAGCACGGAATTTGCGTTGCGCAGGGCGCTAGCGCACAAGGGTCCCATGTCAGACTGGGACCCAGGCCACGTGTCTTCACCCAAAGCCGCACAGTCATCCGTACAGGGCTTTGGGGCGATGCCATACCTCTGATACAGATCAGAACTGGGGCTTACTAAGAGAACCAGACCCAGAGATGGGAACACTCTGTCCCGGAGCAAATGAGGAAGACAATGACGAACTTGAACCAGGAAGCAAGCTGCAAAGCAACTCCGGGACAAGATCCGTGATTGTCTTCTTCATTTCTCCCATCATCTCCACACGGAAGGCCTCCATGTCTGGCATGGATGCCTACCTTTTCTTACCACATTCTTTTTCCCGATGCCTCTTCTCGCCCGCCGCCCGGTCCTTCACCTGCCGATTGAAAAAATCAGTCATAACCTCTACCAGCCATGACTCATACACATGGCAATTTAGAAGGGGGCCACACTTAGTGTAGTCATGAGGGAAAGAGCGGGCCTTCACGAAACGGTAGCAGGCAGGGCATTTGTTCTCAATTACCCTCTGAAACGACACAAATGGAAACAATTAGTTTTTAGTTATGACGAACCAAAAAACCAATTGCAGAAGGCTAATAAGTTCCTATAAGGAAAACTTTGACCATCAGATGAAAGATAAGCCTGGGCCATAGAAAAAACTATACTAAACCTCAGAGGACAACTCCTGAAGAATGAGTGAAGTCTGATGAACAACAGGAATACCTGATCCTGAATCCAAAACCCTGTGGTAGGGGGAGAATGCGGAAAAATCACTTCTTATGGCAATAATTGCCTCTGCATACTCATAATAAATTATTTGGACCCAGAAACCAAGGATAAATATTGTTCAAATAAAGGATACACTTCAGAAATCAGCTCATGTGTCTGAAAATACAAAGCACAACATGCGCTAGCTAATATATAGGCCTCCCCCAAAAAGAGCTAGCCTAATAAAGACGTATCCATGAGTTAGCGCGCATCCCAGAAACACCAACCGAGTCAACACGCACATTTTTTATCAATAAATTTACTAAAGTACACCTGATGGCTTGGACCGGGAGCATCCTCCGGCGACTTAGCAGCATCAGACATACTAATATTAGTCAAAATAAAGTTGCAAAACAACTCAAAGCTTCAAAAACATCCAAAGCAAAAGCAAGGCTAGAAAGCGTGTTGCAATGACAGGTCAATATTTTAGAGAGTGAGACATCCCCGCGCATACGCGAGTTTGGGCCGCACATCCGCTGGACTGTCAGTTGAGTAACCTGCCCAGTGGGGTGGTTTCTTTTTAATTCTGAGTATTATTAAAGCTAGGCCGATATTTAGGAAATATCAGTGAGTATCAGGGTGGTAAGTATACTCTTGATGTGAAATCACCAAATTCCAAAGTCAAGGTAACTAGAAACAGGTAAGTCGTAAGCTGTTCAATATTTTGAGTCTAATTTGACTGGGTGCTGTTGCTGCCTATAGCAGCAACAGCTCAAGGTCAAATTGGTTTCAAACTATTCAACTGAATGTTTATTAAATAGTAAATCCATCAAAGACATCCACTTGACAGACTATTCCACCTTCAAGACGAAGTATTCTTGGTTAATTATTACTACGTTAGTCTACATGTGATTTAATGGATTATGACATCATAGACTCGAGTGACAGATACAGTGTTTCTCATGATATCTAAATTTTGGCGGTCCCAGGGGACCCACGCCTAGAAATCTAGGGGTCCCAACTTAAAATCTGGGCGTCCCAAACTGAAATTTGTGATTCCCATGCAGTTTTTCTCATCCATGCTAAAAGTAGAGTACCATGGGTGCACAACTATGAATTATGGGGTCCCATGCTAGATTTTGTGGGTATATTTGTGCAAAAACCTATAAAACTTATTCATATTTAATGACCATGCAAGATTTTAATGGGTCCCATGCTTTTGGGGGTCCCCCATTACATTTTGGAGGTCTATACCCTCAAAAGGACCCTTATGAGAAACCCTGGACAGATTGCATCCATACATTCTCCTTGTCACAACATCAAACAATATAACTGCACGAAATATCATTCATCATGTCTGTATCCTATGACATCAGATGCATGCATGCAGTATAACCAAATTAATTTCATGCATTTAATCATGAGTTACACTAGAAAGACGCCCAATGGTTAGATTCTTAAAACTTAAGTCTGTCAAAACTTCGCATATTTTTAGTTAGTTTAGTCCTTTAATCATCAAGATTTGTCAAGAAAATTGAAATTTTTGGTTAATGAAATACCAGATGAAAAATTCTGTTAACCATTCTGAAACTATATTGTCCGGAAACCGCTGCTGCCAGTAGGCAACAACAGGAATCAGCCATATCAGTCCCAAATTACTCAGCGGTCTACCTATATTACCTGTCAAAGCGACACTTTAATTAGCCATCAAATCGATGTACATTTCATCCCAACTCAACGATATTGACCTACAAACAGTATGTCATCTTTAAGCGTGACAATCGCATCAAATACGGCAACATCGGTAGCAAGTGAACATGAAATGCTACAGCGGAAGACTCATGTGATGTCACTCACTATAACATAGTAACTCACCAAGTTAACTTAAATTTCTCAAAGAACATTGCATTTTATGGAGATATTTTGAAAGCTCTGTGCTACACATTGGTCCTTGACATACTATGAAAAGATTGTAATTTAAAAAGCTTTGCACATCAGTTTTAATTGTCTCGCTGCTGAAAGGCACCAGATAATAATTTCAACAAGGAGGCCCAGGGGTCTGTATTACTTACCGGGGAACATAAGTATTTCAACTAGAAAGGCCATTGACTATAAATATATTATGAGTATATATACTCATCAACTTCCTTCTTGACCAGAATTGTAACAAGAACACAGCGGCCATGCATCGAACAAATTTTAATGGCCCTTAGTCCGTAATCATATTTTGCAAATTTCATCCCTATCAGTTTAGCCGTTCTGTAAGTCTTTTTCAAGAAAACTAGGTCATTTAAGATGACTGTTAAAGCATTAGGCCCATCAAGTTCCTTTGAACAAACTTGGTTCAGCTGTTCCCCTAGATGTCCTCTCATGAGTTTTGAGTTGACCCCCTAAGGAGATGCGGAAAAGAAGATTTTCAACGGCGTTAAAACAAAAACTGGGCCGATTTCAATTATATTTGGCATTCTTAGCGCATATGGATCCAAGTTTGTTCAAAGGAAGGGGGTCGATCAAATTGGCCTGCAGAAAAAGTTGAAGGATGATGGAGGACGACCGCCACGCCATAAACTTACTTGGCCATTCTGGCCACAGGTGACCTAATACGTGAAAACTTTTGACTTACTGAATATTTTGACAACAATTTGACTGAATAAGCCAACAACTTTCAGTGAAATTGTTTTCAAAATATTTAGCAGGTCCAGAGATATAACCCCTTAAAAATGTAGTCTGCAAAACCCCCAGCAGTCAGACGATTAAGTGTATGTTCTCACCGCTAGAACTTCTAATTATGACAAAACATCAAACTAAATTTTTTTTTTTTGGAGGGGGGGGGGGGGGGGGGGGAAGGATTGACCCCAATTTCCATGAGATTCAATTAACTAGATTTTTACATTAAAGCAGATGTTAGATTGCATGATACAGAAGAAAATCTTGGATTTCTCTTTTGTACTGTATGGTAAACTGTACATTTTCCGCTGCGAGCATCTTACGCTCGTTTAGATTCTGTTATTGGTGGTTTTAGATTCCTTTTTTGAGGTCTGATTGCAAAAGGCTTGCCAAGTTTGTGTTATGGCATCCTATATGTTCCTGATAGTTGTTGGCACCAAGTAGTGAAAACTCCAGTAGATTCGCCAACCAAAGAGCATGTCCATCCATTGACCGTCACTGTTGTTACCCTTACAAAGTGGAACTGTGTTACACAATTTGTAAAGTGCAGAGTTTGAGATTAAGCTGTGGCCATCGGAGATTTGAGATTTCTTGCAAGTGTTTGTGATGCCAAGCACCAACTTTGTTCAGGGAGCCCCATTGAAGTGATGAAATCAAAACCATCTGCATCAAAAAAGCATCCGCTTTTGTTTCTACGAGAATTGTTAATACTTACAGATGTACTATTATGATAATGTCTATTATCTAGTCTAGCTCAAAATAAACAATTAAAACACCGCACTCACCATGGTCCTGCCCATACTGTGTCCGGGAATTACCATTAGCCTCAAGGTACCAAGTCAATTCCCAACTACAGTCAGATTCGTCTTATATTTGTCTTGACAAACAGCGAAAGCAGCTCAGCCTCACCTCAGCGGGAAGCTGATGCGAGGCCATAGTACATCTGGTAAGTATTAACAATTCTCGTAGAAACTAAACGAAATCTAGGATTTCTTTTTTCACGAGAGAGTTGATACTTACCTCCCTAATACTTTTGATATTGCTAAATATCGGCTTTCACTCAATAAAACACTCAGATTAAAAACAGTTAGGTGCCCCTACTGGGCAGGGAGTCAGAGGTAGTCCGGCGGATGCTCGCCCCACCACCGCGCATGCGCCGACTACTACTTCCTCTGGCTCATTTATTGGCTAACACATGCAACTACCAAGAGCCTGAAGACCGAGCCTCTGTGGGGCGGAGAGGCCGGGTCAGTATCTAGGGAGGTAAGTATCAACTCTCTCGTGAAAAAAGAAATCCTAGATTTCGTTTATTTCACATCAAGAGTATACTTACCTCCCTAATAAGTATTTTGATATTGCCAGAATTCGAAAGTGAATCTGGCGGGAGGGAGGCGAGGTCAAAAGACCAGCTCTTCCCTCTACGCTTTCAAGCGTTTAAGGCACTTATGACGTCTGAAACTGTGTGAAAAACACAGTCAGGATTAGATAAACCATCGGATAACACAACCGATGCCTGAGAGATGACCGATTTGTCATATGCGCTCCCCCCCCACCCTTGGGAGGAAGATTAAATGACCTCAATGTCCTACACGCTCTCTTCGTACTAGTGCTAAGTACTATAGGACAGAGACGAAAAGGCTCCATTTTCGTATACTCTCTCTAAAGAACCACAACCCACATAAACCATCACCATATTAATAACACTGGGTAACGTGACAATACAAAACAATGAACAACACATGAACAAGACTGACCTTGTTGTACTAGGAAGCTGTCATCATGAATCCAGTAGAGAAGGATGATACAGTCCCGACAAGTGGTTGTCACCGTCGCTGAATGGCGAGGTATATAAGCAATGCGGAAGCACTCCTCACAAACATAAAGCGGTTATTGTTTCAAAATCGACAAGGCGAGAGGGTTAGAGGTGTCACGGAAGTAATGGTCTGTAAAACTTGACTCACAGTGCCACTGCGCCACTGACATAATATCATCCACAGGGACCCCACTAAACAGGGCAGTGGATGCCACGACACCGCGGACACTGTGAGCCTTGGCCACGTCAACCTGTCGCCCGGTGGCGGATTTGTGACAAAATTGAATACATTCCACAATCCACCTAGAAATGGTGTCCTTAGACGCCCTACCATGGGGTTCAATATATGACAACCATAACGCTGACTGGTCGGTACGCCACTCCGAAGTACGCTGTTTGTACCGGAGCAGCGCCCGTACGGGGCACCATACTTTAGAATTAGGATCATATCTAGTTAAAGATGGCAAAAAAATAGGCTGACCTGGATATTTCAATGACTGATTTTTAGACAAGAAATTAATCCTAGGTAGAAGCTTAAGGCCTTCCCCTGTAACCACAAACCGGTCAACCTCGGCTGATAAGGCGTGAATTTCACTCCTACGCCTCGCCGAGGCCGCAGCAATTAAAAATACAGTTTTAAGAGTTAACATTTTCATAGAAATGGAACTAAGTGGTTCAAAAGGCTTATCACCTAGTACCTGGAGCACCAGTGATAAACTCCAAGACGGAATCAGTGGAGGATTCCTTGGTCTTAGATTGCCCATGCCTTTAATTAATACATTTAATGTACTTACTTCATCACTCCCCCTATTAGCCAAGCAAGGAATAACAGTCATTAAAGCTGACTTATAACCAGCAATAGAGTTAGGCTTGAGGCTATAGGCATCATATAGGTGACAGAGGAAATCAGCCACTACCTGAATAGATGATTCCATTGGATCAATACATCTTTTTGAGCACCATTCTGCAAATCTGTTGATTTTATAATTATATGCTCTGGAGGTTGACCCCCTCCTGGCTTTGGCCATAAACATGGCCGCTTGCTCAGAAAAGCCCTCCTTAATTCTAGATTCCTTGACAACATCCACGCAGTCAATCGGAACATTGACGGATTGTCGTGAAGGGCCTTGCCCTGGAAGATAAGGTTGTCCATCAGAGGCAGCGGAACCGGATTGCAGACCAGAAGGTCCAGCAGATCCGTATACCACGATCGGCTTGGCCAATCCGGGGCGATCAGAAGCACTTGGCACTCCTGCTGCCTGATTTTCTGAAGCACCTTTGGAATCAGGATTGCTGGGGGGAATGCGTATGCATACATTCCCTCCCAGCTGATAGCTAACGCATCTGTTGCGAAAGCGCTTGGGTCTGGAATCGGAGAGACGTACGTCGTCATCTTCGCATTCTTCTTCATCGCGAACAAATCTATGTTGGGTTTCCCCCAATGGTCGAACAGACGATCCGCCACACATTGATTTAGTTGCCATTCCGTGGGTAAAACACTCATCCTTCGGCTCAATGAGTCTGCTAGCAGATTTAACCTCCCCAGAATATGAACTGCCTTCAAGGTGATCCCATGATCCAGGCACCAACAAAGCAGTTTCCATGTCATCATACAGAGACTGGGCGACTTCGTTCCGCCCTGGCGGTTTATGTAAGTCACTACTGTTGAGTTGTCTGAACGAATTAGAACAATCTTGCCCTGAACATTCTGTAAGAAATGTTCCAGGCCCAGGACTACTGCTCTTAGCTCTAGTAGATTGATATGTTCCTTGGACTGATCCAGATCCCAAAGCCCTGATACTGTGGACTCTTCCAGACAAGCTCCCCACCCCTCCATCGATGCATCTGTATACACAGTCACCTGAGGGTGGGGAGGGGTTAGCAAAACCCCCGGCAAGAGATTCTCTGTATTCAACCACCATTGCAGGTGGTGAATCAGAGGCGCCAAAACTGACACGTTCGAGTCCAGCGAACCTGAACTCTGGGTCCACTGTGTCATGAGAAACAACTGGATCGGGCGCCTGCGCAAGGCGGCCTGCGGAATGACTGGTTCCAAAGAAACCATCAAACCCAGCATTCTCAAGTAAACCCGTGCCAGGACATGACGACTGTCGCACACCGACTGTATTACCGAGATGAGTATTTGAACCCTCTCCTGAGTGGGGTACACATACCCCGTCTCCAGATCGAAGAACATGCCCAGGTAAACAAACTTCTGGGATGGAGTTAGCTCTGATTTCGGGAAATTGATCATCCAGCCCAAGTCCGAGAGAGTTTTCAAAACAATCTCCAGATTGGCTGACAATGATTCCCGGGTGTGTGCTTTCAACAGCCAGTCGTCTATGTACGTGTGGACTGCTATGCTTCTCCTGCGGAGGTATGCAGTGATCGCGAGAACCACACGGGTGAAGACCCGAGGAGCCGTGGAAATCCCGAAGGGTAACACCCTGAATTCCCACCGCCGGCCCTGAAATGCAAATCTCAGGAAGCGACGGAAACTCCTCTCTATGGGAATGTGGAAATAAGCATCCTTCAAATCTATTGACGCTGTCCACATTCCTCGCTCTAACCCCGCCAACACCGAGCGCACAGTCTCCATCTTGAAACTGGGCGTCTCTATGAACTTGTTCAATGGCTTGAGGTTGAGAATCGGCCTCCACCCTCCGGTGTTTTTCGGTACTAAGAACAGGGTTGAATAGAAGCCCGGGCACCTCTGTGCCGGCTGAATGGCTCCTTTTAGTATGAGGGAATTTATTTCCTCCTCTATACACAACCTCTGATCCGGATCCCGTGGAATAGGAGTCCAGATCGGCGCGAGAGACAGTCGCGATGGCGGGCCTGTCACCCAGTCGGGACGATACCCGACTGAAAGCCATCGCAAGACTAAACGGTCCTGAGTCAACCGCTTCCACTCTGGCAAGTGGCCGGCCAAACGGCCGCCCACCGGTCCACCTAGGGATAGAGGTGGACATAAGGAGTGCCAGAGTGGCACTGTTCTCTCGGCGTGAAACACCGGAGTGGTTCCCACCGTGGTAACCAGGCCATCAGGCCCGATTACCGCGACCAGATCCCCGCGCGCCCCGCCCAGCGCCGCGCGCACCACGGTGCGCGGGCGGCTGTCTGGCTGGGTGCGGCTGGGGAGCCTGCGCCCCCCTCACTGCTGGCCGAATCGCCCGCGGCCTAGGCCTACGTTGCGACGGTGGCTGGCCTCTGACCTGGCCAGCACCACCTCGAGCCTGCAGAGGACGATACGCAGGGGGTGTCGCGCGAACACGCTCCCGCCGGAGCACCTCAAATTGTTCACGCAGCGCCCTCTGGTTGTTAACCAGAGTGACCGTCTCCTGGAGGTGCCTGCATCCCTCACCTCCAAAGAGACCAGGACCTGTCATAGGCGTCCGCAGCAGCCTATTATACAGGTCCTGGGACGGGCACAGATTGTCAAGCGCAAAGGTGCGCCTCGCCCGGACACTTCTGGTCACCGCCCGCGTCAAACAGTCCAAAGCCAGGTTGATACCATCCTGAATGGCTCTCTGGACTGTTACCGGGCTTGGCTGGCGTGATGCGGAGGCCGCTACCACCCCCTGTAGCAGCTGGGAGACGTGGGACAGAGCGGCAATCGACGCCCTCCCACTCTCCTCCGCATCACGCAGCGCGGCATTCGCCGAACGCAACGCGTTCGAGCACAAGACTCCCGTGTCAGAACGGGAGCCCGGCCGCGCATCTTCGCCTAAAGCCGCACGATCATCAACGCTTGGCTTCGGCACCACACCGTACCGCTGGTAATCCAGGGGCACGATGCGGCAACGCTTCGCCACCTCGCGAGGGGCCTTCGCGAGACGTCCATTAACCTTAATGGACGCCTCCGCCGCTTCGAACATGTCCACGACATGCTCAGCCAGCGGCAGAGATGGCATAGCGGTAGCCGCCGGCCTACCAGCTAACCACGGCCTATGGTCACGCTGGCTAGCCGGCAGCTCCACGGGTAGATCGGGCCGAACACTTACCAGCCACTGGCAAGCGTCCGACCAATCCTCCTCCGTGGCTAACTGCGAGCGCTCTACTAGACGAGGGCCTTCGTCTTCCTCCAGAGCACTCGCAGTTGACGTCGACGGCGGGTAAGCTGATACCCCTGGCAAGCCTGGAAAAGCATGCGGGCCCGAGAGAGCAGGCATGCTAAACTCCGCGGCTTGACCAGGAGCAGGCGCCGTGGCAGAGCGTGGGGTAAACACCGCCCTACCGCGGGCCTGACCAGCACCAGCGATACCATCGGCAAGCCGAGGTATGCGGTATCCGTGGTCAACAGCACCGCCCGGGGACACCTTCTGGACCGTGAAATCTACTCCTGCGAGAGTAGAACCACGGAACACGTCGCCTGTATTCCCCGCGAGGGGTGCACAGACGTCGTATTCCATGGCCACGTCCTCAGAAGGCGACCCTAGCAGGAGATCCTCTTCCTCCTGGCCAGAAAGATTAGACTCCGGGTCAGCAAAGAGAGCTAACCCGGACTGGCCAGGGAAGGTGCCATAGGAGGCTTTGACACCTTCGGCGCGCGGATACCCGGGGTCTGATGAGCAGACCGCGGGTCCCAGCAACAACCGTTGTCCACGGCCCCTCGGCGCGGCGCCATGCCTGCTGCCAGGGTCTTGGACTGCCCCCAACAAAGGGGCCACCTCTGAATCCACAAACGGACCGGACCTAAAGAGACCGGATTCAGAGGCGGGGATCACCTGCTCGTAAGCAGATGCCGAGGACAACAAAGGAGCTGGCCCAGGGAGCATGCCGCGAAGCAACTCTGGGACCAAATCCTTTATTGTCCTCTGCATCTCTTGCAACATTTCGGACCTGAAGGCCTCCATATCCACCGCGGATGAGGCCTTCCTCTTACCCTTCTTACAACCCTCCTTCTTCTTCTTCCTCTCTTCCTCCATCACCTTCTCCCTTGCCTGCAATGATAAAAAATCAGACATTAGGTCTCCCCCCCACTGCTTACATACGTCGCACTTCAGCAACGGTCCACAGGGACTGCAGCTGAAGCACAAGTGCGGAATGAAACGGTTTTTCAAAAACCTCCTGCAGGACGGGCAACCAGGTCTCTGAAACAGGACAAAGGACAGGGACAATGAGCAAGATAGTTAAGGTTAGCGAACTCAAAACCAACTAAAAAAGAGAGGGACAGGATCCTCAAGATCGCAAATCAAGAAGAACCAGCCTTGGACAAAACGTTAAATGTTAATAAAGGCCAAGGCCGATTATGACGTCATCACTCCCGTGACCAAATTAATCGATCCGCAACAAGCACCAAGTGCAAGAACGAATTGTATAAGTAACCGGAACATTCCCGTTGAATAGGCATATCGAGTACACAACAATCAGATATACAGAGATAACTCCTTCCAATTCTAGCATTGGCAAAAAGGGAAATTATCTCCCCTTTTGTTTATCAATAATTAGATACCTGACACTTGTACACACAAACCATCCAACGTGATGTACCGGAGAACTCCACCATAGTACGCCTCTACATTCTCTCCACCGAAGGGGAAGGAATTGGATCAAGAGGGCAAAGTGAGAAGACCTTTATAACAGGCCTCCAACTCACTGAACATAGCTCTTTTGGTTAGATAACCTAACAGTATTAGTAGGAAATGGAACCGTGGTGGAGAGAAAACATATCCTCTTGTGCCGAGAAGTCCATCAAAGCTTCTACGTGATACCTGTGGACAAAACACAAAGAGAAATGAGACTTATGAAGCACCATGTTGTAAAAAACCAACACAAACAGGCGCTAATCACGGTAAGCGCGAGTCCCGGAAACACATTAAACCGGGACAAAACACGCTAGCATATCAAAGAAATCACCTGATAAAGAGATCCCGCTCCTTCTAAAGGTGAATCCTCCCTTTCCGACATGCTTCCAACGTACAAGAATCGTCAAATTTGAGTAAAAAACAAGGTAACGTGCAGAAAAGTATAGGTAACACAAAACCGCATGTAACCCTTTGCCAATAAATGAGCAAAGAGGAAGTAGTAGTCGGCGCATGCGCGGTGGTGGGGCGAGCATCCGCCGGACTACCTCTGACTCCCTGCCCAGTAGGGGCACCTAACTGTTTTTAATCTGAGTGTTTTATTGAGTGAAAGCCGATATTTAGCAATATCAAAAGTATTAGGGAGGTAAGTATACTCTTGATGTGAAAAAAAGCAGATGCTTTTTTTATTCTAGTTCGAATAATACTTACCAGATGTAATATTATAATAAACTCCGGATTTCGACAGCCAAGAAACTCTGGTGGGAGGAGGTGAGGCTCGAAACAGCTCTCATCTACCATCCGACAGAGGTTGTGAAGAGACTAGAACCCCAGTATACGCTTAGATTCAGCCATCTGATTCATAGTGCTAAACTTCCATGGTCTAGACCATGCTCCCCCCCCCCCACCCCACACACACAACCCCCTCATTTGTCCGCACAAATTCCAGAGGCCTGTCAAAAGGGGAGGCAACACTAAACACTCACCAAACCTGTGTCAGCCCCAATTCTCAGCTAGAGCAGTCCAGGACAGTGCAAAGAAGCTACTACAACTTCTAATTTTGAAAAAAATATCAGTATATCGGTTAGATTTTCAAATTTGAATGATTCTAATGTCTGTTGCAATAAGATACTCTTGAACCAGAATTTTTACTTAATCAGTCTGGGAATATGACTGTAAGTAAATTAATATTAGTCACTTAAACTAAGAAAACACCAGGGTTGCGATTTTTTTTTGATTTTTTTTTAAATCAAATTTTTTTGATTTAAATCAGATTTTTAAAATTTAAATCAGATGTTTTTGATTTTTTTTAAAATTATTAGTAGCAAATTTGATCAACAAATGGTCATATCACTGTGACATTGTGTAGGATGCTTCACTGAAAAGGCCTGCCATCTTCCACTCAAGTCTAATTAACTAAGTACATGTACTAACTATCAATTACATTTTCTTTCAAGGTATTTTAACTAGAATTGTGCAGTCGATAGCATGCCAGCGCAAAGGCCATGCTTTCACCAAATTTGACATTCTTCATCATCACCGCCCACCTCACCCCAGGGGCAGTCTAAGCCTAATGTAAACATTGCCTACATTGTACATGTAACAATCCACAATCATATGAGTAACTCACATTGCAGATTTGCTTAATTCCGCCAACTTAGTTTTTCTGCCCATACACTCACTCCACCCCGTGGGCAGAGCCTAATGTAAACAATGTCTCGTAATCCGTGATCATATGGAGAACTAATCTACCAGTTGGTTTAATTTTGCCAACTTTGACTTTCTGGCCCACGGCACCCACTGGACCCTGGTCCCACCCTTACACTACGGGGCGGAGCTTAATGAAAATCTTGTCTTGCAGTTCGTAATCATATGGGTGGGGTTTATAATGTTACACATGTATGCATCTGTTTGAGAAAATACACCTATTTATATCATGTAGGTACTCTTTAAAATAGAGGCATCTTCATAGAAGTGTCATTGAACATCTTCATATAAGTGCCATTGAACATCTTCATATAAGTGCCATTGAAGAGCTATGATATTGCTACATGAATTTGGTAAGAGGCATCATGATGCATGTAGGAAATATTGAATGCCTTCATGGAAAAAGATATCATATCTGTATATGGTGTGTACTGAAATATTGTCAAGGCATCCTACTCGCTCTTCGACGTGATTTAGCAGAAAATAATCTATTTCCAGTAAATAGAAAGAGCTAAAATATTTCCAGGAAATAAGTCGGATAAATGGACATTTTTTTCTTGGTACATGTACATGCATTTCACAAAATAGACACTGTATAGAGCACATCTTCTTCTTTTCGATCGTTGGTATCACACTTGGAGAGCCGTTCTCAAGATGGAATCTGTGGTTTTCTGCAGTTCTTCCACAGGCCCATACAGCTTTTCAAGAAAAGAGGTTGACAAAGGCCAGATCTCTTCTCTCAGCAGCTGATACGTACTGCAACATTGAAGTATGTGCTCTGTGGTCTATTCTGCTTCTCCACAAGGACAAGCGGGCGATGTCGTAAGGTGGAACCGCCTGTACATGTGTTGGTTTAGTCTGTTGTGTCCAATTCTGAGACGAAAAATGGTCACTTGCTCTGGCCTCAAGAGATGATGGTAGGCATCTTCTGATTGAGGTGTTCTATAGAGTGACTTGATGATAGTCTTCATCTCTGTATGGGTAACCATGTTTTCTGTCTGATTCTCTTCTGCACCCACCTTTGCCATCTTGTCTGCTTCCTCATTTCCTTGGACTGCACAGTGTGAGGGGATCCACTGCAGTGCTATCCGAAAGCATTTGATGGTTTGTTGTGGCAGCTTACCTTTGGTGATAGCCTCAATATATAGAACACATGATGCCTGGAAGAAAAAGTGACCCAATCTGGTATTACTTTGAAAAAGTACCATCTAAGACAGGAACTGGGTGTAGAGCAAAATGTAAATCTTGTCAAGTTGAGATACAGGGCCTAGTGATACGCCTAAAAAAACACAAGGAGAAATGCAGTGGAGTTCAAGGTAGTGACTGTGCCATCGTTGAAGAAGATAAGGATGGTAAGTTAATATTAAACCACCTTGCTTGTAATATGACCAATGGAGAGAAGTCAAATAATTTATAAATTGCATGACAGACAAATAAATGGGGAAAATTGGGTATTTTTGAGAATTTTTCATGGATGTGTAAAGGGCCGGCTTCCCAGCCAGTCATATCAAAGAAGTTTTCAAAAAGCATTTTCCTGTGGGCATAGGAGAAAATTTTCTATGAACGTGTTATCTCCATTGGTTTACATGGCCAGTGTAACATTAACCCTTTCAACAACAAATTTCTGAAAAGTAAATTCTTTACGATTCATAGGATATGTTGTTGAATATTTTGAACATAATATGATTGGAAGCCATTGCTGTTTTGAGTCAGATTATTTTCAAAATATTCAACAGTTTTCCTGCAAGGTTGCCTTGAAAATGAGATATGGGGAATTCATCGGTGAAAGGGTTAATTGCTAACAGAGTTCTTTTCTAAGATATGAATATAATGCTTATTCTTGTGTCAAATAAAATATGTATGTAATTAGATCAGTATTTCATGATTATATAGTATATACATGTATTTAAAGTTCTACAATAACACAACAAGAATGGAATGTGACCAAATTGATCAAGAATCATAGAAATTTGCCCCGTCAAGGTGTTTTCCATAATCTCTAGAACCCATAATGTCTCCTTCCACGCTCTCTGTTTAATTGGTTAACATCTGCAGACTTGCCATGGTACAGTACAATGTCGCATGCTTCTTCACATTGGTGTGTCATTAATTATTTACTGAACATTTAATAATTAAGACATTATTTTGGGCATCAAATTAAAAAGCTAACACATTAAAGGAAATGAGTCAAATGACCAGGGGACGAATACATGTCATTGGTTGATAAATTTGTATAATAATCAACCTATAACCACCAGTAAAAAGAATTTGAAAAAATAATTAAATAACATTTATGCCACTCGGGCGGGAACCAGTTAGTGACACTGTTGGGCCTATGCGCTCTGGTGTATGGCGACGAATGAATAATATCCTCTACAGCCAGTCATATAATCTCACTTATATTCGCATTAAGCTGATTAACCACTACATACTACACATAAAATACTGTCTGATTTTAAAGCAATTTGACTGAAAACCATTGTTTCGAGTAACCGTACATACTTTCAGTCACACAAATTTCAAAATATTCAGCAGGTATCATATTACGACACTGGAAAGAGCAGCATATTTTGAAATCAATTTGACCGAAACTCACTTGATTTCACCAGAAACAGGGACTCTGAAATACATGTGTTTTCAAATTTATCAACAGTGAATTAACATTATCTAAAGCGATAATCACTATATATCGGCACCTCTAAAAATACTATTCGTATAGCTTACAAAACTATATTCAGGACTGCTTTCGGCTTTCGTTCTTAATTCCGGCCACACAATGCAGAATATCTCACAAACTTAGCCAAATCCTCCATTGAGAAAGCAGAGACAGATTTTAAGTGTTCTGTTGGAAGTGTTCTTACTGATAATGCACCCAATGTGGCCAAAATGAGAAAGAACCTGGAAAACGGGAGTAAACTTATAACTTATGGTTGTTCAGTACATATGCTTAATCTGTTGGCTCATGATTTGGAAATTCCCAATGTCAAGGAACATGTGGCCCACGTGATCAAGTACTTCAGGAATAACCATTTTGCTGGGGCCCGATATAGAGGACAATGTCTAGTAATGCCACAAGACACAATGTGTTGCCTTAGGGTGAACATTTCCAACTGGCCAATACTGACGAAGATATGTGAATTTGATAGGGAAAATATTGACACAGTTGTAAAGAATAAAGTGGTTAACCTTGGGCTAAAAAGGTCAGCTGAAGAACTTCTTGCTCGTCTGTCTCCAATAGCAGTTGCTCTGGATAAGATGCAAAGTGACAGTTGCATGATAGCTGAAGCAGTAGACATTTGGAAGGAATTAAAGGGGAAGCTGAAGGACTGTCACAGTTCAGACAAAGAAATAATTAAGAAGTTTCAGGCTAGGTACAACCAGGTTATTACATCAGCTCATCCAGTCGCCAACTTGATACATCCTAACTTACTAGGCAAAACACTCACTGATGAAGAGAAGAACACAGCAATGGAGTATGCTAGTGAGAAATGGCCATCTCTTATCCTTGTCATCATGAAATTTCAGGCGCGGTCGCGTCCCTTTCAAGACTAAGTTTACAGAGATGGTTACACAAGGTGTCACGGCTGGAGAATGGTGGAAGTCTCTTGGAGATATGGTGGGCGAAGCAAACCTCTGCATTGTCAACCAGCTTCTATCTGCTGTGACCTCCTCTTCAGGAGTAGAGCGTGTTTTCAGTAAGTATGGTCTTGTACAACCCAAACTCAGAAACCGTCTTGGAACCGATAATGCAGCTAAACTTGTTTTCTTGGTTAAGGCATTGAATAAGCAAGCCCCTAAATGTTAAAGCAATAACATGTCTTCAGTCGTGATCAAACGTCTCTATTACCTAGTATTATGGACCACCCAGCATCTTGTGACTTGAAATGCCTGAAAAAGTAAATTCTCTCTCTACAATGTATAGCATATTCTGTTTAATATTCTGAACTTAATATGACTGGAAGCCATTACTGCAGTGGCTTCCAGTCATATTGAGTTCAGAATATTCAACAGCTTTCCTGATTGTTTGCGCTGTGATTGAGATACATGAAATTGATCAGTCAATGGGTTTTAACCCATTAAAATATAAGCTACTAGCATAAATCTGCTCATCCCAGAAGATTGACCGTTACAAAGTATAAGAATTGGTGGCCACAAATTTCAAGAAATGTGGCAGCTAATAAATACGTAGTTCAGATTTGCAAATAAATGTTATGTAGCTATCGGTGTGTGAGAAAATCAAAGATAATTTTACAGCTTTTGCTTGTATGATTGCAAACTAGATTTGAATATCTTGCTTTGTCTGGTTTGAACTATTTGGGACACCAGGAGCCAGGTATTTAAAATAATTGCAAAATAAGAAATGGATCGACAAATGAACATTTGCTGTAGCGTGTCGTGTAGCGACAAATTTTGCTGCTTGCTCAGAAGCCACCCTCAATTGCTCGCTGCTTGATAACATCCACACAGTCAATTGGAACATCTCCGGTCTGTCGTGAAGATACCTTTGTTCTGAGAAATCAGATCCCTTCTGTCTGGAAGAGGGATTGCATTGCCGACCAGAAGGTCCAGCAGATCCGTAAACCATGATCGGCCTGGCCAATGAGGGGCGATCAGTAGTACTTGGCATATGCCCTCTCTTATCTTTGCCAGAACTTTTGGGATGAGAAGTGTTGGAGGATACGCATACGCGTACATTCCCTTCCAACTTATTGCAAGTGCGTCTACTGCTAGAGCTAGTGGGTACGGGATCGGTGACACGTATGTGACCATCTTTGCGGTTCCCTTCATCGCAAATAGATCCACATTTGGCTTGCCCCAATGTTTGAAGAGAACCTCCGCTACTGACTGGGTGAGCTGCCATTCCATCGGACGACAAACCGTCTTTCGACTGAGAACATCTGCTAGGATGTTCAATCTTCCTGGAATGTCTGCTGCCTGAAGAATAATATTCCTCTCTTGGCACCACAGCAGAAGGTTCCATATCATCATGCACAACTCTGGTGAGCTCGTCCCGCCTTGGCGGTTCAAATAAGACACCACTGTTGAGTTGTCTGTCCTTACTAGTACAATCTTGTCTCGGATTAAGTTCTCAAATTTTCGAAGTGCTAATGCCACCGCTAATAATTCGAGAACATTTATGTGTTTCTGCACATTGGTCCGATCCCATTCCCCTGACACTGACAGATTGTCCAGGACTGCTCCCCAACCCGTCGTCGATGCATCTATAAAGATGGACATCTGTGGTTGAGGAGGTTGTAGAGCAACACCTCGCAGGAGATTCTGTTCTGATAACCACCAGTGAAGATGGAATATCAACGGTTCTTTTACTGGAATCCTCAGAGACAACGGATCCGTTCTCTGAGACCAGAATGACATTAAGTACATCTGAATCGGTCTGCGTCTGAGTGCCGCATAAGGAACCCCCTTCTCCAGAGATACTAGTAAACCCAGTATTCTGAGAGATTGACGCACCGTCAGATAGGCTCCTAGAGAAACTGACTCCAGAACTGCAATCAAACTCTTGACTCTGCTCTCCGCCGTAAAAGCTACACCGTCCATGAGACTGAAAAATATTCCCAGATACACAAACTCCTGGAATGGAGTCAATTCTGATTTCTCTAGATTCACAATCTATCCTAGGTCCTTTAGTAAGGCCAGGACTACCTGAAAATTGTTGCGCCGAGTGACTGGATTCCCTGCCTTCAGCAGCCAGTCGTCTATGTAAGTATGAACAGCTATGCTTCTCCTGCGAAGATAAGAAGTCATGGCGAGAACCATTTTGGTGAAGACCCTCGGGCTGTGGTAGGACCGAAAGGAAGAGCATTGAATTGTCAAACATTGTCTTGGAACGCAAAGCGAACGTATTTCTGAAAAGGAATTGACATTGGAATATGAAAACATGCATCCTTCAGATCTATCGATACTGCCCACATACCTCTTCTCAGCCCTGTCATCACTGCTGCCACAGTCTCCATCTGAAATTTTGATGAAAGAATGAATTTGTTCAGTGGTTTGAGGTTGAGAATCGGTCTCCAACCTCCGATGTGTTTCGGAGCGAGGAAAATTATCGAACAGAAGCCCAGGGAGGACTGATTGCGGACTAAATGCATTGCATTTTTCTGCTGAAGATCTATGATTTCTGAGCAAATGGCATCTAGATGATCGGATTCCCTTGGAATGGGAGTCCATACTGGAGTCGATGTTAATGGAACTAACGATTGACGGATGAGCCAGTCCGGTTCGTAGCCATTTCTTAGCCACTGACAGACTAAACAATCTTGCACAACCTGTTCCCACTGGTTTGAGAACAGCTGACGTCTGCCTCCGACAGTAGGAATCTGCAGACAACTTGCGATCGATATTGCTCATTAAGACATTACTTCGCTTGGCGAAGATTCTCGACTCCCTGCGTTCCTGGCGCCACCGGAACGGGTCTCACCGGAAACCGTCCCCCACGGCTTCTTGGAATGACTGCCCAGGACCGCCGCCACGGCTATCACGGCCAGGTCCCTAAGAACTGGATGCCCGATGGGCATCACAGCCAGACGGACGGAAGGGCGATCTTTGGCGCTGCCCCTGCTGCTCATGTCGATGCTGCTTGTAGGACTGTTGCGGCCGAGTCCTCTTCGTCGACTTCCACAACTTGCCGACAACCTCCTGCTCTGCCACCATAAACGCAACTTTGGAGAGGGCTTGTCGCGACGAGCCGCCAAACAAGCCCGGACCAATGAAGGGCGCGGAAGATAACGCAGCCCTCATCTCCGGTCCTGGTTCTACACAATCAAGAACCATTCTCCTCCGTCCCGCCAATGATCTAGTGATTACCCTGGCCAGGCAATCTTGAGACAAGTGAATGATGTCCCGGACAACTCCGGGAGCAGCCTCTGGCACTTCCACCCCCCCCCCCCTTCCGCCGTGCAGGTCAGCATACCCTGCAGGACGGTGCGTATTTCGCTTAATTGTAGCCTATGCTCTAATAGAAGCTCACCCCCTAACTCAGCAGATTGTATAGGAAAATTTTTTTTTAAGAGCAAATTTGTAAGACTAGCGTGTATAATAATAACAATCGTGTCACAGGGTGTGTCTAGAAGTCAATACAGGCCTCGGATTTGCAAATCTCGACCACCTATTAGATTAATACTAATAGTAGGCCACGTATGTTCAAGATATAATAAAGTTTATCCCACATTTTTGTCATCAAAATGCGCTTAAAACAGTCTTGGCATGATTAAATACCTTCCTTATAAATATATTTTAAGACCAAATTTATGTACCAAACAAGTACGGGTGAAAATGATCCAAATTGAATTATTACGAACGACAATATAGCCGGCTTCTTAAGTTGGCGAGCCAGCGGCTCTTTTGCGATGGGAGGCGACGTGTTCTCGCGAGATATTATACGCCAACAGGAGTTTATCAAACGGGTACCCGTTATTCAGATCAGTATAATACTCAGTTCCTATCGCGCAATGATAATATATAGAAATTCCCGAGTTCCCGATTCCAGAATATTTATATCCGAATACTCGCTCTAAAATAAACTTCAATTGGAGGCGAATCACGTGATTTGTATTTTTTCGCGACGCCATTTTATATCAAAATGTGGATTAATTTTGATGTAATAAACGACCTTTATTAAAGGATACGCAATATTTAGGAGCTCAAATCAAATAATTTCACTTCCCCAGTGATGTTTTTCGGTATACATTAAACATAGGCGTAGGCGGTGAGAATTTTTACGGGAGAAAATGCGTTGAATTTCCTTTGTATCAGTTTTAGAACTTTTTGGGGAAAACCGTTAGCGCATAACTATTCAGCGGGATAAGCGTGTGTGATTACAACAACAATGACAAATAGCGACCAAGTGAACAATCTTTATTCATCTAAAACTAATCATGAGTCAATACAAACAAATCAGTTATTTATTTAGTTTATTTAATCATTCACACATTCGGCTGATAGCCGGATGTTTGTTTCCATGATTGGTAACGCATAAATGTCTTGACAAAAATTTCTCAACATGGCGATTACACGATTATTTCATTTTATAATCGTCCACGATCATTTTGAATTATATAATCGCGATTAATCGAATAATCCAAAAATCGTGCAACCCTACATCCA
The DNA here is from genome assembly GCA_034401795.1 of Chaetoderma sp. LZ-2023a. Classification (NCBI taxonomy): domain Eukaryota; kingdom Metazoa; phylum Mollusca; class Caudofoveata; order Chaetodermatida; family Chaetodermatidae; genus Chaetoderma; species Chaetoderma sp. LZ-2023a. The sequence continues at coordinate 134,014,141 of CM067370.1, read as the reverse complement.
GCCAAGGACCTGCACCCATTCAGCTTCGGTGCAAAAAGATGATTCGTCCATCAATGGACTACCAATTTCATCTTCCTTCTCACCCTTGGATGAAAAGGCCATCGACGATCCATGCTGAGAGCTACGGATCAAACTTCCCAGTCGAAGCAGGTCCGTGGCTCGACTACTTGTGGCTCCAATATCTAGTGAGTTGCCAGACACGGAATCACCGCAATCCATCGGCTCCAGCACAGGAGCCGGGACTACGGCCACTACTACGGCAGATGAGACGAGATGAGCCCTCATAACCGCATCCGCGACGCCGACGGGAGCCGTATAACTCTGATGGCACTCCGGACTGAGCGAAATCCGGGTGAAAAATACCCGACGGAATGTTGACATCTCCACCTGGTTGACAAACCCATACAAAACCCGTGGGTGACCCACGGGAAGTACCTGTGAAAGCTCCGGCATGCCAGTCTTCCATCAGGAGGATATCGTCTTCCTCCGCCGTCAGCTCTTGAGCCAAAGCAAAAGGAATGACAGGTGCATGTCCCTCCGCAGAACTAGCTGAACCACCGATAGGTAATCCTGCACCAGCCTGCATCAACGCGCCCGTGGACAGAAGACTCAAACAGCGCCTTGAATTGGGCCGCCCAAACACCCAAGGCCGAGACCATCCACTCATTCAGGCGCTCTTCCAGACCTTTGACTGACACCTGATCCACTTTGGCCGCCTTGTCCCTCGCGATTCTCTCCAAACGCGCACGCCGATCACGATCAAATTCCGCCACCATCTCCGATGACCACTTCACGCATACATCGCAAGGGCTTCCAACTTTGCACTTTGCGCAGGCAACACAGTGATGGCCGGTGAACTTCCGCTTCATGAAACGGTTACAGCGCGAGCATAATGTATCAGGCGGGGCCTTGCCTTGCCCCTTCACCTTCTGCGAACACAGAATAAGAATTAAAATGCTGCACATGATAAGATGATGAAGAGCAACATACACAATTTACTTGTTTGTAATTTAAAATTACTTTAAAAAAAATGACAATCAAGTTTTAGGTAGGAAATATTTGAAGATTTTTAGAGTGAAAATTTGATAAACACAACGGTAATTAACTAATGTTAAAATAGCCAAGAAAATAAGACTGATCGCTACAAACACCCTCGGCAGTGAAGCGAGAGCTAATGATCGGCTTAAAACAGAGTGCATAGACACGCTAAGCCAAAACAAAACGTTAATCACGGGCGCCGGCATCTTGGCTACGGGTGCATCCATCTTGGAAGGAAGCGAGTTGCACGAGAAATTAACTGAGTACCCGGATAAGATTAAAAAGTTAACGGGTAACGGAGCGACTCCAACAATGGCTCCCATTTTAAAACAATGTGCCAATTTAAGGAAATTTCAAACAGTCATTACGGCACTAATGTATTAATTCTAGATTGATACAACCTGCCCCTGTGATGATTTTCCTTTCCATTCCATTAAGCCAGTGCTCAAATCGTGCACAGGGTACTCAAACCGCAAAAATTCAAGCTAATTTAGACCATGAAAAAAGACGACTGTATAGTCAAGCAAAATAGACGAATCTGACTATAGTTGGGAATTGACTCGGTACCTGGAGGCGAATGGTAATTCCCGGACACCATATGCGCAGGACCATGGAGAGTGCGGAGTTTTAATTGTTTATTTTGAGCTAGACTAGATAATAGGCATTATCATAATAGTACATCTGGTAAGTATTATTCGAAGCAGAATAGCCATACTCTATCTGTAATGACATATCTACATAAATCTGCAGCTTAGAGAGTGAAGAGTTTCAGCTTGTCGAATGATGATAGCGAGTTCTACAGTGAGGGAATAGTCGGTTATTGAACCAATCAGTCCAGTGGTAGTTTTGCAAAACACCATTCTCCTGCCCCGCAAACGGACATTTCTCCAGATCATGGCAGATTAAGTTTTATATGGTAAAGAATATACATTTTCAGGGATTTGTCAGTGAAAGGGTTAAGGAATAGGTTGTGTTTGAAGTTTACCTTTAGCCACTTATCAATGCAGGTTGCATGGAATTCGTGAAAGCAGGTAAGGATCCGTAACTTGTCACCATTCTCAAAATCACAGATACAGATTAGACATTCAGCACCAGAGACTCCTTCAGGTTTCACATATGTCTTTATCGGTAAACAGTTTATTTGTTGTTTGCTAAGGCCCTTTGGCTTAACATCACCCAATGATTCTGCCAAGTTCATCAAGGACTGAAACATAGATGAATAAATGCACAAAATCATGAGAATTATGAGAATGGAGGGCATCGTTCTGTCACTCAAATATTTGATGGCATAAGCAAATATGTCATTAGTTAGCTGACGTCAATCGCAATCATGTACAGCTCTGTCATGAAAATCAAAAAGTCTGTCACTAGTGTACGAATTGTATGTCTGATAAATATACAATTTAATAAATATTTTGACTATTTTGAAACTAAGTTCACTGCGTGCTGTTGCTGCCATAACGCGACCAGTCAAATTATTTACAAAATATTCAACAGGTTGTGTGTATATAGTTACCTTGAAATTAAAAAATCAGAGGCCATGGGGCATAGTTAGAACTGGAACCTCTCCATTGAATATAAATGAAAACATCACATTGACTCACTTTCCGAGCAGTCATAGTTAGACTGTTGGATATTGGATTTCAGGGATCATCAAGTTAACACTTTAATGGCTAAATTTGGACAAGACAATCAAAGTATTTGATTTTTCAATGTCTATTTGCAGGCCAAGGGAAACCTATTTTTGAAATTTGCCACTAGAATGACTGGTTATCGAGCTAGTCATTCCAGTTGTAAATTTTTTAAAAAGTATTCTCTTGGCCGGCAAATGGGCAATCCTCAAGAGGCCAGTTTCGCCATGAAAGGGTTAAATAAAGACAACTGTATCGGTATTAAGCGTTTGACCCCTGAAGCATCAGAATCTCAATTTCAAGACAATCATATAGGTAGGATTGAATATTTTAAAACTAATTTAACTATAACATGTTGTTGCTAATGGCAGCAACAGCTCCAAGCCAAGCTGTCAAACTAGTATCAATTTATTCAACAAAATGTATATTAAATTGTAAATGATTTTTTGCATTAGATCTTTCGATTTAAATGGCTAAAAGACTAAAATAAGTATATTATTTTTTTAGATTCTATTTTCAGAACCGTGTTCTTTATATAGATCTGTCAGGGCCAAAGCTAACAACCTTCTTTGTGTTCAAATTTCAGCCAAATTGTATTGGTAAATTCCATGATATCCATAGATGTAGCATTTGAATCAATCCAGTTTTTTTTACAACTGAGGCAGAGCACATTGCATTACAGAAATCATTAAATATCATACATCATTTACACATGGCATTATGTATCACCTGAATAGCTATTATAACCGGAGATGAGCATTCCTTTAACTAATAACAAAGATATATATGTATGTGTTCATACCTCATAGTCATTACCATCTCCAAATGGACTCCCAATATCAAAGAATGCAACATGAGGGCCAGCCATTCCCTGTCGACGTCGTGGAGATCTAGTCTGACCACGCCTTTGACGTCGTGCTGCTGCCTAATTGGTTATTGAAAAATAGAATGTTTGTTAAGCCATTCAAATCTGCTGAAGATATGCCACAAATTCTAGACAATGATAGAAACATCATGCTGCATATTATTAACCCTTTAACACTCAGGATGGCCAAAAACGCCTTCTGCAGGTCTTCAGAAATGTTCATTTCCAGGCCAAAACCAAAAGAACACTGTCTTTGGAAATTTACCACAGGACTGACTGGCTCGAAAACCGAGCCAGTCATTCCAGTCGTACATTTTCGAAAATAATCTCTGTCTACAAACTGAGATTTTCGATGACAAAATTGAGTTTCTTGTATAAATTTGAGGGTTAAGTAATTTGACTGGATCAGATTTCTACAGCTCACCTGGACTATCCTGAACTGCAATGGAGGGCTCTGATCTATCACTCAAGTATCTGACATCATAATCAATTACTTTACCTGTTAGCTGACGTCACAATCCTAATGCTGTATAGCTCCACTAGGAAAATCTAGAAAACCGAAGTCTGTCACCAAATTATACGAATTGTCTGTCTTTGATGAATTTACAATTTAATAAACATTTTGTTAACTATTTTGAAACTGATGGTTGCTGTCATAGGCAGTAACAACAGCCCCAGTCAAATGAGCTTCAAAATATTCAACAAGTTAACTGTATAGTCACCATGAAATTGGGATTCTGCAAATTCAGGATTCAAAGTATATACGTTGATCCCAGCAGACGCAAACCATGGGCGGAGCTAAGTTACATATGGGCTGGTTATAGCTAAAAGTGAATTCATCCATTGATTTACAATTTAACACATTTTTTCATTTATTGCTCATCAGAAGTTGACATAACACAGCCGCAAGTGGTCAAATTTCAACATAAATGTTACTTCACAATCCGCAATCATATGATGGATAACTTGCATTATAACAAATTTGGATGAATTCCACCAAGATGGTTTCGGAGGAGATAGCATGACAGCATGACAGAAAGACGGATGAGTGGATGGAGTCGATCACAATATGACTGAAATTTTTTCAAACCATACAGGTATAATTTTGCAATTACTATATATTTTCAATAGAACTGAAACATTTCTGAAACAAAACCTCCTGGTGGAATTTGGTATGTGGATTACCCACATAATTTACCTTTCCAGTTTATTCATCCATCATATGACATCATCATCACTATGTCACAAATGACTCGATTTAGTCCATCTTAAACGCTTAATAGTCTGTCAGGTTGTATGAATTGTATGTCTTTACAGCAAGAACCAGTCAAATTAGTTTCAAAATATTCAACATCTTACCTGTATAGTTTTCTGGAAATTGATAGTCAGGCATTCGGGGATCGATCGATCCCAACATGAATGAAGTGTGGGTGGAGCTTAGCCAGAGATGGGTGGGGTATAGCTAAAACTGGAACGGTCCATTGAGGATTGAGATCACATTTATATTGAGCTCTGACCTGGGTGGGGTTAGTCAATAGTTGGTGAAAGTTTGTGAATTTGTGGCTGCACATTCTGATTATTATTATTATTATTATTATTATTATTATTATTATTATTATTACATACTGTGTAAACAGGGTCTTGAGAATTTAGCAACATCTCCAGGTGATTATGCATTAGTGCTGCAAATAAGACAAAATGATTATCAATCTTCTTAACGCAGATTATAAACTAAAGATTCTATACAACCACTAGCTCTAAATGTGAGATTATGGTAATGATAAGTGAGGGCATTGTAGAGTAAGATATATCATATGGTATGGTATGATAAGCTGGAATAGGGTAAAAACTGCTAAGGCATAGAAAGGTAAAACCATATGCTAAGGAGTAGAGTAGGGAATAATGGGGAAGAGTGGGGTAGGTAGAAAAACTATACAATAGCATATATATGGGAGTGTGACTATGACAAAGATAGGTAGGACAGGATACAGCAGACAAAGGTAGAGTATTTTAGGATAGTGTAAGGCAAGTTAAGACTGAGCAGAGAATGGTTAAGTGTGAGAAGGTGAGAGGGTTAGTTAGGATATAGTGCTAGAAGATATGTTAATATCATAAAATTGGCCCATCCCATGCTAAGCTACAGGATAACGGTAATTTTATTAGGTCTGTAATCCCAGCCAATGAACAACAAGGAACCCATAACAGAAAGCTATTCTATTTATTTGACAATAATTTAACTGGAAACGATTGCTGCGCCGCAATTTTTGTGCACAGTGGCTTGTTATTTAAAAATAGAATCTGGTTGCGTTAACATGACCCAACTTATGGAGACTTAGAACTTTTCTTTCTTTCTCATGTGACAAAAGTGCAACTCAATAGCACAGATGTGGAAGAAGCGGCTTGAGTAAACATAGTGGACAGGGACAAACATATGGGAGGGCCAGTAATACAATAGTATCATACTCACTCCATGGATCAGGAGGACTGAGCACAGCATGTGGTAATGTCGATACATCCTGACAAGACAAAGAGAGGAAATAAGATATTTTCTTTGCCACTTTGGCACCATAAATTCACCTGGGTCAATCGTAGCGTAACCCTTTAACACTCAAATTTATTCAAGAAAATTAAAATCTTCCCGTTGAAAATGTCCATTTGCAGACCAAGAAGACTATTTTTGACAATTAATCACTGGAATGACTGGCTCGGTTATCGAGTCAGTCATCTCAGTGATAAATTGTTAAAAATCGTCTTCTCTTCATCTGCAAATGGACATTTCTTAAGACCACCACAGATGTCATTTTTCGCTGATATGAGGGTTAAAGGGTTAATCTGTCATGACCATAGGAATTAACTCTTTCTAGACAGCTTGATTGAGCTCTGTCCTGTCCATCTAATCCCTTTCGCCTCTACACACCAAATTAAATGAAATCACGGATTTCCTTTTTCGTGAGAGAGTTGATACTTACCACCCTGATACTCTATGATATTTCCCAAATATTGACCTAGCTTCAATAAGACTTAGAATTAAAAAGAAACCACCCCCACTGGGCAGGTTACTCAACTGACAGTCCAGCGGATGTGCGACCCAAACTCGCGCATGCGCAGGGCTGTCTCTTTCTATTCCAAATTATTGGCTAACATAATTGCAACATCAAACGCCGATAGACCGAGCCTCTGTGGGGCGGAGAGGTCGGGATCGTATCAGGGTGGTAAGTATCAACTCTCTCGTGAAAAAAGAAATCTGTGATTTCGTTTATTTCACATCAAGAGTATACTTACCACCCGGATACTCTATGATATAACCAGAATTCGTAAAAGAATTTGGCGGGACGGAGGCGACGGTCAGAAGACCGGCTCATCCCTGGAAGAGCAAGCTCTTTTGCTTCTGGAGCACAAAAAACATCTGAAATTGCGTATGTAAACACAATCAGGAAATGACTTGGACATCGGATAACACGACCGATGTTGAGAGTAATGAGCGTTTAACATTCGCTCCCACCCCCCTCTTTTAAAGAGGGAGCGCTGACCTCAATGTCCTATATGCTCTCTATGTACTCGTGCTAAAGAAGTATAAGACATCGGACGAACGCTTCATTTCATATACTCTCTGATGGAAGGTCAAAGAACACAAACCATCACCATATTAGTAAGAAATAAAAATCGTGACAAAAAATAACCATCACCAAATATAGGACTAACCTATGTTGACGAGATTCCCTTTAAATCACCGCTGGCGATGATAGGTACAGTACGGAAAAGCGGGGATTACCACACTAAATTGCACTGTGCATGAGTCAACGGCCTTATATACAATATTTACAAATATATACAGATTTAATGTTTATGTAAAATCGATAAGGCAAGCGGATTTGACGTGTCACGGAGGTAATGATCTGTAAAACTACACTCACAGTGCCATTGTGTTACCGACATGTCATCCACTGGCACTCCGTTAAGCAGAGCCGTGGATGTCAATACGCCATGGACACAGTGAGCCTTGGCTATGTCAACTTGTTTTCCCGTGGTGGCTTTGTGGCAATGCTGGATGCATTCCACAATCCACCTAGAAATAGTATCTTTAGAAGCTCTCCCATGGGGTTCAATGCAAGATAGCCATAAAGCACTAGGGTCCGTCCGCCATTCTTGTGTACATTGTTTATAACGTGTTAATGCACAGACAGGACACCAAGCCTTTGAATTAGGATCAAACCTAGTCACAATGGGTAAAACTTTAGGCAGACCAGGATATTTTAAAGACTGGTTTTTCGCCATAAAGTTAACTCTAGGTAGAAGCCTAAGGCCATCCCCTGTAACCACAAAACGGTCTGGCTCTGCTGACAAAGAATGTATTTCACTTCTTCATCTGCCAAGCAAGGGATAACTGACATTAAAGCTGACTTGTAGCCAGAAATAGAGTTAAGCTTGAGGCTATAGGTATCAAAAAGGTGACAGAGGAAATCGGCTACTACCTGAATGGATGCATCCATTGGACTAATACATTTTTAGCACCATTCAGCAAATCTGTTGATTTTATAATTTTATGCTCTGGAGGTTGACCCCCTTCTGGCTTTTGCCATGAACATGGCTGCTTGTTCAGAAAGCCCTCCTTAACTGCCGATTCCTTGACAACATCCACGCAGTCAATTGAAAGATTGACGGGTTGTTGTGCAAGGCCTTGCCTGGAAGATTATGTTGTCCATCAGAGGCAGAGGAACAGGATTGTAGACCAGAAGGTCCAGCAGATCCGTATACCATGATGGGCTTGGCCTATTGGGATGATCAGAAGCACTTCGCATTCCTGCTGCCTGATTTTCTGGAGAACTTTTGGAATCAGGAATGCGTATGCATACATTTGTTCCTAACACATCTATTGCGATAGTGCTCGGATCTGGAATCGGAGAGACGTACATCGTCATCTTCGCATTCTTGTTCGTTGCGAATAAATCTATGTTGGGCTTGCCCCAGTGGTTGAACAGATGGTCTGCCACACATTGATTTAGGTGCCATTCCATGGGAAGAATGCTCATTCCTCGGCTCAATGAGTCTGCTAATAGATTTAGCCTTCCCGGAATATGAACTGCTTTCAAGGAAATCCCATGATCTAGGCACCAGCAAAGCAGTTTCCATGTCATCATACAGACTGGGCGACTTCGTTCCGCCCTGGCGGTTTATGTAAGTCACTACTGTTGCATTGTCTGATCGAACCAGAACAATCTTGCCCGTGACCTTCTCTAGGAAGTGTTCCATGGCTAAGACTACTAATAGTCCAGGAGCTAAAGCTAGGTCAGAATCGTGACGTAGCACACCCAGTATTCGGAGGGTCTGACACTTGCTGTGGCTTGGGGGACATGTCCCACACATTTTAAGCCCTGTTGTACAAACAAATTGTGGTAGCACTAATTAGTTATCCTGATTTCTTTGCATAGGGGGTCTAGGCTTTGGCTGTATCCACAGTGCACAACGATATAAGCATGATCGTGTCATAACTCAAAGTAATATCGTATTAGATTCACCATATATGATATTTAGACGGATATCGACCTAACATATATCCAACATACATTTTGCATGCATATACCAAAGGCGAGGGTGAAATGTGAAGGTTATATTTTATGTATGTATACTAACTCCATCATAGAATCTGTATATCCAGCTGTACCACTGTTGACAAAGCACCCAGGTAATGGTGGTTGGAATGAGACAGATGGATGTGGTGGTAATCGGTGCGGAAAAACAAATTAAAATGAACTTAGACGCACTGCAAGAAAATTTCAAAGAGGTGTGTATGTACGTGAATAAATTGCAACAGCTGTTCAAATCCTTTAAGGTTGAGTCAAGCTCAAAATCACACCTGTTCGCATTTTGGAACTCATATATTCATATGGTAGAGCTGCTGCTTGGATTCATAAGAGCTGAGAGAACTGGAGATTGGCAGGCACACCTATCTGCTACTTCTGCTATGGCGCCATATTTCTACAGCATGGACAGAACCAATTATGCAAGATGGCTGCCAATATATCTTGCGGACATGAAGATGCTTCCAAGTACACATCCCCATGTACATGAACAATTCTTGAATGGAAATCATTCCGTAAGTCCAAAAGCGAGGTGGTATTATTGGAATAACACAAAAGCCAGGAGCTCTGGAGAGGTGGTTTTTAACTAGCCACGAGAGGGCAGCCATAACAACGGTCACAAAGCAAATGTGTGGGTTACAAGATAGTCACATGTTTGGAGTACATAAGGAAATGGGGACTAATCGAATGAACAGGGATGAAACCGATGTGCAGAAGATACTTTCGATGTTCTCATCAGATATAATGACCAATCCCTTTAATATTGCGGAAAACGATGACAGCGAGTGTCTTCCGCTTGTAAACCTTGCAACTGGCGTGGTATTGCCTAGTGAAATCGCCAAGAGACTTGTTTCCGCCTGTGACATTGGTAAGGAGATTATGGAAAATTTTGTTCAGGAGCGGCTGGACACTAACACGAGAAGCTTTTGGGACACGTTGCCACACTTAAAACTTAAAACATTTGCCAGCCTAGCACAGAAGAAAAAACTCAAAACAAATGATGAAAAAATTCACAATGTGAGATCTGACCGCGAACTATTTGGTCGATTAATTATTGCCGCAAGGTCCAGAGATGTTGATTTAAAACTAGTGATGACGTATGAACTGTCTGCTGTTCCACTATCATTGTCACATACGGATGGGACTCTAAGAAAGAATGTGAAAAGTGTTTTGTTAAGTGAACTAGAAAAGGAAGTAAATGTTGATGGACGGCTTCCACCTGTTGACAAGACAGGTGCAACGGCTTATGTAGTAGATGGCATGGCAATTGTGCAAATGGTTAAAACTGGAGGTACGTCTACATTTGGAGAATTGGCTGATAAATACTGGCACATCTTTACAGTTCCACTGAATCAAGAAGACTGCAACAGAGTAGATATAGTTTTTGACAGATATGATAGACTGGAATCTCTCAAAGCGGAAGAGCGGCTAAAACGTGGGTCATCAACACCATTGGAAGTAAAGATTGCTGGAGAAAATACTCCCGTTCCAAAGCAATGGGCCAAGTACATCAGCAATCCAAGCAACAAAAGTAACCTGGTTGCATTTCTCAGCAAGCGGTAGCGTGATACTGGTCCAAATATGCTATCTGCCGACAATTGCGTCATTCTTGCTGGTGGCTTTAACGATGGAATGGATGTTGTTGTCATTTCAGCGAACAATTCGTCGTATTTGGAAGAACTTCGATCAGATCACGAGGAAGCAGATACGTGTATGATGTTGCACGCGCTACACGCTTCAAAAGACCACATGCGTGTTGTTATACAGTCTCCTGATACAGACGTGGCAGTACTTAGTATATATACGTATCGTTCGTTTCACTGTTCTGAACTATGGTTCCGTACGGGCACAAAGGACAAATTGCGATACATACCAATACATACAGTTTCTCAAGTACTGGGCCCAGCTATCTGTCTGTCTTTGCCTGGGTTTCATTCTCTTACAGGTTGTGATAACACTAGTGCATTATTTGGAGTCGCTAAGAGAAAAGCATTCAATCTCTTAAAGTCATCTGAATGTCATCAGCTTAGCTTAGCCCAACTCGGCGAACATGTTGACTTATCACCGAATATTGCAATTCTATGTGAGAAATTTGTCTGTGAGTTGTATACCACCAGGGATGTGGGAGACAGCTGATGAAACCCGTTATTGGCTCTTTTGTCAAGAGACAAAGAAATGAAAATCTTCCACCTACATCGAATAGTCTAAAGCATCACACCGAAAGGGCCAATTTTCAAGCTCTTGTTTGGAGACGTTCATTGCAAGCTGTTCAGAATCTTCCATCTCCAAATGGACATGGCTGGAGTATAGTGGATGGTCTACTCAAGCCTGTTCTAATGTCAAAGGATCCTGCTCCATTTGGATTAATTGAACTCACATCATGTAGATGGCAAAAGTCTGCCTGCAAAAGAACAGATCTCTGTCAATGCAAGGCTAACAATCTACTCTGCACTGAAGCATGCCTTTGTATGGGAGGTGAAATGTGTGACAATGTTCAGCATACAATTGTCGAAGATGACTCTGACACGGATGAGTAACATTCTCTCATTTGCTCACGTGATAAATATGTCCTGCCAGCTTGTGTAGACATGCACTGCATGTCAGTTAAAAGTTTAATTATGAAAAATGTAGAAAACATGGGCATTGTTGTAGCTAAGGTATGGCTAGTCACAAGAAGACCTAAGTGCCCCAATATGTACAAAGCAACATACGGGTGTCTTAAACGATGTTGATTATGTATAAATCTGCGATATACGATCACTCCTTTCCATTTTGGTTAAGATTGTATTGATATAACATGCGCTTAAGTTTGTGAAAAATTTACCATTGTGAAAATTGTTTGAGAGCTACATTCAACACCTATTGTAAATGGGCTTCTCACGGGTTAGGGATACCACAATTTTCTTGTACAACACGGCTCAGAATATACCCAAGACATCGGTCTAGCATAATATAGAGACAAACCTTCACAATACTGGGTGTGTGATACGAAACCATTCTTCTAGACCCCTTTTGAAAATTGGCTCCTGGACTATAATCACATTTCTTGCAAATTGATATGTTCTTTTAACTGATCCAGATTCCAAAGCCCTGATACTTTGTCTTCTTCCAGGCAAGCCCCCACCCCTCCATTGATGCATCTGTGTACCTCGTTAACTGGGGGTGGGGAGGTGATACCGTCACCCACGCCAAGAGATTCTCTCTTTTCATCCACCATTGAAGGTGGTGAATAAGAGGTTCCAACACTGACACCTTTGAGTCCAGGAATCCCATACTCTGGGTCCACTGTGTCATGAGAAACAACTGGTTAGGCCGCCGGCGTAAGGCTGCCTGTGGAATGCCTGGTTCCAAAGAAACCATCAACCCCAGCATTCTCAAGTAGACCCGTGCCAGGACATGACGACTGTTGCACACTAACTGTATGACTGAGATGAGTACTTCTACTTGCTCCTGAGATGGGTAAACATACCCTATCTCCAGATCGAAGAACATGCCCAGGTAAACAAACTTCTGTGATGGTGTCATCTCTGATTTTTGAAAGTTTATTATCCAGCCTAGATCTGTAAGAGTTTTAAAAACTGTCTCCAGATTTTCTGATAAACTTCTGATTGTGTGCTTTTAACAGCCAGTCATCTATGTACGTGTGGGTGGATTGCTATGTGTCTCCTGCGGAGGTATGACATCATAGCTTGGACCACTCAAGTGAAGACCCAAGCCGTCGAGATGCAAATCTCAGGAACCGTCGACCACGCCTCGCAATGGGAATGTGAAAATAAGCATCTTTTAGATCTATTGATGCTGTCCACATTCCCTTCCTCAATCCTGCAACACCATTCTTATAGTTTCCATTTTGAAGCTTGGTGTGAGGATAAACCTATTGAGAGGTTTGAGGTTGAGAATTGGTTTTTGTCACTAGGAGCACGGTTGAATAACCCGGACATTTCTGTGCGGGTTGAATTGCATGCTTTTGTATGAGGGATTGAATTTCTTCTATACACAACCGCTGATCTGGATCTCGTGGATTTTGGGTCCAGATCAGAACCAGAGACAGACAGGCTGGCTTGATATCCAGTCGGGATGGTAACCGACTGAAAGCCATCGCAAGACTGAGCGGTCCTGAGTAATCCGCTCCCACTCTTGTATGTGGCAGGCCAGACGGCCTCCCACGGTTGCACCTAAGGATAGAGGTGGACCCGAATAGTGCAAGAGTTGCCGTGTCTGTGGTGGCTATCCTAGCAGCACTGGTGTGATCCTTGTGGGTGCCGGCCCATCACGCTCGGTTCCCACGAACAGAACCCCGCACTCCTCTGTGAGCGCCACGCGCACCTCGGTACGCGGGTTGCGCTGGAGGAGCATGCGCTCCCCCTAGCATGGCCATGGCCGACGCTGCGTAGGTGGTTGGCCTCTGACAGGGCCACCACCATCTCTAGCCTGCTGAGGGCAGAAGGCAATTGGGCACTGCTCGAACGCGCTCCCTGCGAAACACTTCAAACTGCTCACGCAGCGCCCTCTGGTTATTCACCAGATTTACGGTTTGTTGACATCCTTCACCTCCAAACAATCCTGGACCTGCCATCGGCATCCCAAGAAGCCGAGTGTACAGGTCCTGCGAGGGGCACAAATTGTCAAGGGCAAATGTGCGCCTTTCCCGTAAACTCCTGGTTACGGATTTTGTCATACAGTCCAGAGCCAAGTTAATGCCATCATGGATGGCTCTCTGGACTGTAAGAGAAGCTTGGCGGGCCACGGATGCTGCTACTACCCCCTGTAGCAGCTGGGAAACGTGCGAGAGGGCCGTGATGGCCCCCTCTCGTACTTTCCTCCGTGTCCCGAAGCTAGCGCACAAGGGTCCCGTTTCAGACCGGGACCCAGGCCGCGCGTCTTCGTCCAAAGCCGCACGGATGATCCGTGCAAGGCTTTGGGACAACGCCGTACTTCTGATACAGATCAGAACTGATACGGCAGCGCCGTGCCACCTCGCAACAGGCCTTCGCAAGGCGTCCATTCGGCTGAATGGACGTCTCTGCCGCAGCGAACATATCCACAATATGCTCCGCATACGGCAAAGATGGCATGTTTCCTTAGCAACCATGGGCGCTGGTCCCACTGGATCCACCTGGAGTTCTGGCTTGATGTTCACCAGTCTTTGGCAAGCATCCAGCCAGTCGTCCTCGGTGCCCACCTGTGAATGTTCGACGAGCCTAGGGCCTTCGTCGTCCTCAACAACATTCACTGGTGGGGTAACAGCTGGAGCTGGAGATACTCCTGGAAAGCCAGGGAAGCTTGCGCTGTGGGTACTCCAGGAGTCGGATCTATGGCGTCATGGGGGAGGGGGGGGGGGCTAAATGCATGACGTCATAGTCCAGGCCTTCCTCACGGTAACTCTCAGCAAGCCGAGGCGGTATGGATGACCATCGGCTCCTAGCCAGCCTAGCCGTTGAGCTGTGAAACCTACTCCAGAAGTAGCTCCATGGAAAAGGTCACCCATGGGCCCCCTGGGGGGGGGGGGGGTGGGGGTGGCGGACGGATGGATTTCCATGGCCATCGGCAGGCCATAACAGTGTGCTCTTCTTCCTGCCCAGAAAGATTAGACGGCAACCTTGAAAAGGGATCAAACTGGGCCTTGGCAGGAGGGTTTTATATGTTTTTGGGTTTTTGCTCGGTTATCGAGCCAGTCATTCCAGTGGAAAACTTTCAACAAGAGGCCCAAGGGGCCTGCATGGGCCTGTATCGCTCACCTGGACCATAGGGATTTCAACTAGAATGGTCATTAACAGTAAGTAAAACTCTAATGAGTTGAGAAGACTTGAAACAAGAAAAAGAGGCCATGTTTCTTTATGTATCAACTTCTCTTGAACAAACTTTGATGGCCCTTAGTCATCAATATCATATCCCCCAAATTTCATCCCAATCCATTCAGTGGCTCTGGAGACGAAGTTGCTTTCATGAAAACCAAGATGGCCGCCCAACCATTTGAACAACCTTGGTTCAGCTCATGCTCTAAATGATATTTTATGAGTTTTGAATCAATCACTCAAACAGTTTCAGCGAAGATTTTCAAAATACATGATGGCCGCTGGCGAAATTGGCCGATTGGCTCCGTTTTAACAAACTTAAATCTCCATGGCCTAAGGATGTTTCCTGCCAAATATAATCGAGAAAGGCCCAGTTGTTATCGAGAAGACATTTAAAATTTCCCATTGCTTTAGTACGGGAGCTTTCAGCAGGAGAATTATCCAACATGGCCGGCAACCCATTTATCCGACACTTTCAAAAATTGCAAATTTGAGATCAGAATACCCAAAAACATATAAAACCAATTTCTGCCTCAAAATCCATCAAGTAAAAAAAATCTAATATGGCCACCAAACACGCTATATTTTGATTGACCTACAGCGGCTATGGGGGGGTTTTTTTGTTTGTTTTTTTACAGATCAACTTCCCTTGAACAACCTTTAATGGCCCTTATTCCATAATGATATTATCCCCCAAACTTCGACCCGATCCCAGCACTGACTCGGGAAGACTAGGTCATCCAAGATGGCCACTGAACTATTCGGTCGATCAAGTCCTTTTGAACGAACTTGGCTTACGACTTTCCCTAGATGAGGCTTCATGAGTTTTGAATCGATTCCCCACGCGGTTTCTGAGATTTTTCCTAAATTTGGACGAAATCCAAGATGGCCACTGGCCAAATTGGCTTCATTTGAACAAACTTGGATCCCTATGCCCTAAGGATGCTTCCTGCGAAATATAATTTAAATCGCCTCAGTAGTTCTCAAGACATTTTAAATTTCCCATTGCTTTAGTATGGGCGCCTTTGGCGAGAAAATATTCCAAGATGGCCACCAAACAGTTTATCCGACAGTTTCTAAAATGGCAAATTTGAGCTCAGATTACCCAATAACATAAACAGAACCAATTTTGGCCTCAAAATCCATAAAATAAAAAAAATCCAATACCGCCGCCAAACACGCTACATTTTGATTGGCCCACGGCGGCCATGTTTTGTGATGGATCAACTTCCCTTGAACAAACTTTAATGGCCCTTAGACCCTAATTATATCTCCCAAATTTTGTCCTGATCCCTTTGGCGGCTCTGGAGAAGTCGTTTTTGGGAAAATAAACGAAATCACAGATTTCTTTTTTCACAAGTTGATACTTACCTCCCTAACACTCTTTGATATTCCCAAATATCGACTTTCACTCAATAAACTCAATTAGGTGCCCCTAATGGGCAGGCAGTCAGATGACAGTCCGGCGGATGCCAGCCCCAAATGCCGCGCATGCGCAGACTAGTACTTCCTCTGACTAATTTATTGGCTGACACTGCAACTTTAAGAAAGCCTGACGACCGAGCCTCTGTGGGGTGGAGAGGCCGGGTCCGTGTTAGGGAGGTAAGTATCAACTCTCTCGTGAAAAAAGAAATCCGTGATTTCGTTTATTTCACTTCAAGAGTATAATTACCTCCCTAACACTCTTTGATAATGCCAGAATTCATCAGAGAATTCGGCGCGAGGGAGGCGAGGTCAAAAGATCAGCTCTTCCCTATGCGCTTTTCTGCGTCTAAGGCACGTAAACTTCTGAAATTGTGTGAAAACACAATCAGGGATAGATTTGAACATCGGATAACACAACCGATGGCTGAGAGAAGACCATATGTCATATGTGCTCACCCCCCCCCCCACCTTTCTTAGGACGAAGACAGAATGACCTCAATGTCCCATCCGCTCTCTACGTACAAGTGCAATGTACTATAGGACATTAAACGAAAAGGCTTCATTTTCGTATACTCTCAAGAATGAACCACATAAAACACGTACCATCACCATATTAATAACGAAGGGTCACGTGACAACACAATCAACAATGAACAACACACAAACAAGACTGAACTTGTTGAAGCTGGCTGCTGTCATCATCTTCCCATTGGTGAAGGCTGATGCGTCCAAAGAAGTGGTTGTTGCCATTGATAAATTGTGAAATATGTAAAAAATGAGAGAATCTCATCAAAATATGTAATTATCTTTTCAAAATCGATAAGGAGAGAGGAGTTGAGGTGTCCCGGAAGTAATGGTCGGTAAAACTTGACTCACAGTGCCACTGGGCTACTGACATACTGTCATCCACAGGAACCCCATTAAACAGGGCAGTGGAAGCCACTACGCCGCGAACACTGGGAGCCTTAGTTAAGTCAACTTGTTTACCTGTGGCGGATTTATGACAAAATTGAATACACTCTACAATCCACCTAGAAATGGTGTCCTTAGACACCCTGCCATGGGGTTCAATATATGACAACCATAACGCTGTTGGGTCCGTTGTTTGTACTGGTTTAATGCTCGGACTGGCCACCATGCTTTTGAATTAGGATCATATCTAGTCAAAGCAGGTTTATCTGATGCCCGCTCAGTCCTTGAGGCTATCACCAAAGGTAAGCTGCCACAACTTGAAGAAGCACTACAAACCATCAAATGTAGAAGCTTAAGGCCTTACCTTGTACCCACAAAACGGTCTGCCTCGGCTGATAAGGCTTCTCTGCCTTGCCGAGGCCACAGCAATTAAAAATAGTTTCAAGTGTCAACATTTTCATAGAAATGGAACTTAGGGTTAAAATGGCTTATCAGCTAGTACTTGGAGCACTAGAGATAAACTCGAAGACGGAATCACTGGGGGATTCCTTGGTCTTAGATTGCCCATGCCTTTAATTAAAGTATTTAATGTACTTACTTCATTACTTCCCCTATTAGCCAAGCAAGGGATACCTGTCATTAAAGCCAACTTATAGCCAGCAATAGAGTTAGGCTTGAGGCTATAGGCATTATCGGCGTGGCCAATTTGTGGTGATCAGAAGCACTTGGCACTCCTCCTGTCTGATTTTCTGAAGAATTTTTTGGAATCAGGATTGCTGGAGGGAATGTGTATGCATACATTCCCACCCAGCTGATAGCTAATGCATCTGTTGTGATAGTGCTCGGATCTGGAATCGGAGAGGCATACGTCGTCATCTTCACATTCTTCTTCGTTGCTAATAAATTTGTTGGGTTTCCCCCAGTGGTTGAACAGACGATCCGCCACACATTGATTTAGTTGCCATTCCGTAGGTAAAACACTCATCCTTCGGCTCAATGAGCCTGCTAGCAGATTTAACCTTCCTGGAATATGAACTGCTTTCAAGGTAATCCTGTGATCCAGGTACCAGCAAAGCAGTTTCCATGTCATCATACAGAGACTGGGCAACTTCGTTCTACCATGGCGGTTTATGTAATCCACTACTATTGAGTTGTCTGATCGAACTAGAACAATCTTGCCCTGAAATGTTCCAGGCCCAGAACTACTGCTCGCAATTCCACTAGATTGATATGTTCTTGTGACTGATCCAGATTCCAAAGCCCTGATACTGTGGCTTCTTCCAGGCAAGCGCCCCACCCCTCCATCGATGCATCTGTATACATCGTCAACTTAGGGTGGGGAGGGTTTAGCATCACCCCCGCCAGGAGATTCTCTGTCTTCATCCACCAGTGAAGGTGGTGAATAAGAGGCTCAAACACTGATAAGTTCGAGTCCAGTCATCCTGTACTCTGGGTCCATTGAGTCATGAGAAATAACTGGATAGGCTGCCTGAGGGATGACTGGTTCCAGAGAAACCATCAACCCCAGCATTCTCAAGTAAACCCGCGCCAGGACATGACGACTGTTGCACACTGACTGTACTAATGAGATGAGTACATGTACCCTCTCCTGAGCAGGATAACCATATCCTATCTCTAGATCGAAGAACATTCCCAGGTAAACAAACTTTTGGGATGGAGTCAGCTCTGATTTTTGAAAGAGGATTATCCAGCCTAAGTCTGTGAGAGTTTTCAAAAGTATCTCCAAATTTGCTGATAAACTTTCCTGATTGTGTGCTTTTAACAGCCAGTCATCTATGTATGTGTGGACTGCTATGCTTCTCCTGCGGAGGTATGCTGTTATAGCAAGAACAACCCTGGTGAAGACACGAGGAGCCGTCGAAATTCCAAAGGGGAAAACCCTGAATTTCCACTGTCTGCCCTGGAATGCGAACCTCAGGAACCGACGAAAAATCCTCGCTATTGGAATGTGGAAATAAGCATCCTTCAGGTCTATTGATGGTGTCCACATTCCCTTCCCCAACCCTGCCAACACCGTTTTCACTGTCTCCATTTTGAAACTGGGTTTGTCTATGACCTTGTTCAATGGCTTGAGATTAAGAATTGGTCTCCACCCTCCAGTGCTCTTTGTCACTAGGAACACGGTTGAATAGAAGTCCAGGCACTTTTGTGCCGGTTGAATTGCTCCTTTTAGTATGAGGGAATTTATTTCCTCCTCTATACACAACCGTAGATCTGGATCTCTCAGATTTTGAGTCCAAATAGGCACCAGAGACAGCCGCGATGGCGGGTCTGCTATCCAATCGGGATGATACCTGACTGAAAGTCATTGCAAGACTAAACAGTCCTGAGTTAACCGTTCCCACTCTTGCTTGTAGTGGACCAACAGGCCTCCGACTGGACCACCTAGGGAGAGAGATGGACATAAGTAGTGCAAGTGTGGCACTGTCTCCTCGTCCAGAAGCACTGGAGTGGTTCTTACCGTGGTAACCGACCCTTCAGGTATGATTACCACTACCAGATCCTCACATGCCACAGCCCGCGCAGGCAGCTGCCTGGCTGGCTGCGCTGGAGAAGCCTGTGCCCACCAACCCCCCTGCCCCAAGCACGTGTGGCCGTGGCCAGCGCTGCGCTGCTGGCTGACCTCTGATCTGGTCACCGCCACCTCAAGCCTGCAGGAGATGATACGCAGGGACAGCTGTGTGAACGCGCTCTCTGCAGGTTATTGACCAGGGTGACCGTCTCCTGGAGGTGCTTACATCCCTCAACTCCAAAAAAGACCAGGACCTGTCATAGGCGTACGCAGCAGCCTATTATACAGGTCCTGGGATGGGCACAAGTTGTCTATGGCAAACGTGCGCCGAGCTCGGACACTCCTGGTCACAGACCGGGTTAAACAATCCAGAGCCAGGTTAATTCCATCCTGGATGGCTCCCTGGACTGTTACCAGACTAGGCTGGCGCGATGCGGAAGCTGTTACTAACCCCTGTGACAGCCGGGAGACGTGTGAAAGCGCTGCAATAGACGCTCTCGACCTCGCCTCCGCATCGCGCATTTGCCGAACGCAAAACGTTCAAGCACAGCGCTACCGTGTCAGACCGAGAGCCTGGCCACGTATCCTCAACTAGCGCAGTGCGGTCATCCGCGCTTGGCTTAGGCACCACACCGTACCTCTGATACTCCTCAGGTACGATGCGACATCAGTTCGCCCTCGCGAGGGGCCTTCGCGATACGTCCATGCGCCTTGGTGGACGTCTCTACCGCTATAAACATATCTACAATATGTTCCGCCAGTGGCAGAGATGGCATAACGGCAGTAGTCGGCTTACCTGCCAGCCACGGGCGCTGGTCCCGTTGGCTGACCAACTGTTCCACAGCAAGACCTGGCCTGACGTTTATTAGCCAATGACAAGTGTCAGACCAGTCTTCCTCTGTGGCTACCTGCGAATGCTCGACAAGGCGAGGGCCTTCATCGTCCCCCTGAGCAATCGCAGGCGTGTACATGGCTGGAGGAACTGATACTCTTGGCAAGCCAGAGAAAGCATGTGGGCCTGAAAGAAAAGGCATGCTAATCTGGCTGGCTTGACCAGGAGCAGGTGGCGTGATATTGTGTGGAAAAAATTTCGCCACACCACGGCCCTGTCCAAAACCTGCTACACCATCGGCAAGCCGAGGTATGCGGTAATGCTGGCCATCAGATCCAGCCCGGGCTACCTTCTGCGCCGTGAACGCTACTCCTGCGTGAGTAGTTCCATGGAAAATGTCGCCTGTGTTCCTCGCAAGGGGTGCACGTACGTCAACGTCCATGGCCACGGTGCCAGGAGAACCCAGCAGATAATCTTCTTCCTGGCCAGAAAGATTAGACTCCAGGTCAGCGAAGAATGCTAACCCGGACTGGCCAGGAAATGTACCATAGGAGGAAGTGGTACCTATACGGTGCGGATAATCATGGCCTGATAAGCAGGCATCAGGTTCCAGCGACACCTGTCCATGAACAACCGGCGCAGCAAGCCTGCTGCCAGTGTCCTCATAGTGGACTGACCCTCTAATGGGGTCACCTCTGAATCTTGGATGAAAACTGCTAAGCACCTACAGGGCAACGATTCAGGTGGGGATTATCTGCTCCGGAGCAGAAGACGACAATAAAGGATTTGGTCCAGGAAGCATGCCACGAAGCAACTCTGGAACCAAATCCTTAATTGTCCTCTTCATCTCTCCCATCATTTCAACACGGAAGGCCTCCAGATCCATGGTGGATGGGCCTTCCTCTTACCCTTCTTAAGCCTAACTCTATTGCTGGTTGTAAGTCAGCTTTAATGACTGTTATTCCTTGCTTGGCTAACAGGGGGAGTGATGAAGTAAGTACATTAAATGTATTAATTAAAGGCATGGGCAATCTAAGACCAAGGAATCCACCACTGATTCCAGTTTGGAGTTTATCTCTGGTGCTTCAGGTACTAGGAGATAAGCCTTTTGAACCACTTATTTCCATTTCTATGAAATTGTTGACTCTTAAAACTGTGTTTTTAATTGCTGCGGCCTCGGCAAGGCGTAGGAGTGAGATTCACGCCTTATCAGCCGAGGATGACCGTTTTGTGGTTACAGGGGAAGGCCTTAAGCTTCTACCTAGGATTAATTTCTTGGCTAAGAATCAGTCTTTGAAATATCCAGGTCAACCTATTTTTTTGCCATCTTTAACTAGATATGATCCTAATTCTAAAGTATGGTGCCCCGTACGGGCGCTGCTCCGGTACAAACAGCGTACTTCGGAGTGGCGTACCGACCAGTCAGCGTTATGGTTGTCATATATTGAACCCCATGGCAGGGCGTCTAAGGACACCATTTCCAGGTGGATTGTAGAATGTATTCAGTTTTGTCACAAATCCGCCACCGGGAGACAGGTTGATGTGGCCAAGGCTCACAGTGTCCGCGGTGTCGTGGCATCCACTGCCCTGTTTAGTGGGGTCCCTGTGGATGACATTATGTCCGTGGCTCAGTGACACTGTGAGTCAAGTTTTACAGACCATTACCTCCGTGACACCTCAAATCCTCTCGCCTTGTCGATTTTGAAACAATAATCGCCTGTATGTTTTATGAGGAGCGTTTCCTCGTTGCTTATATACATCACATTTAAGTAATGGTAACAACCACTTGTCGGGACTGCATCAGGCTTCTCTACTGGGAACGTGATGACAGCTTCCAGGTTCAACAAGGTCAGTCTTGTTTATGTGTTGTTCATTGTTAAATGTATTGTCACGTTACCCGTTATTATTAATATGGTGATGGTTTGTGTGGATTGTGGTTCATTAAACGAAATCTAGGATTTCTTTTTTCACGAGAGAGTTGATACTTACCTCCCTAATACTTTTGATATTGCTAAATATTGGCTTTCACTCAATAAACACTCAGATTTAAAACAGTTAGGTGCCCCTACTGGGCAGGGAGTCAGAGCGTAGTCTGGCGGATGCCAGCCCCACCACCGCGCATGCGCAGACTAGCACTTCCTCTGACTAGATTATTGGCTGACACACATGCAACTATTAAGAGCCTGAAGACCGAGCCTCTGTGGGGTGGAGAGGCCGGGTCCGTATCTAGGGAGGTAAGTATCAACTCTCTCGTGAAAAAAGAAATCCTAGATTTCGTTTATTTCACTTCAAGAGTATACTTACCTCCCTAATACTTTTGATATTGCCAGAATTCGAAAGTGAATCTGGCGGGAGGGAGGCGAGGTCAAAAGACCAGCTCATCCCTATACGCTTTTCTGCGTTTAAGGCACTTAAACTTCTGAAACTGTAAGAAAAAACAGTCAGGATTTGACTAACCATCGGATAACACCACCGATGTATGAGAGATGACCGAATGTCATATGCGCTCCCCCCCCCCCTCCTTCCTGGGAGGAAGAGTCGACTGACCTCAATGTCCTATACGCTCTCTACGTACAAGTGCCATGTACTACAGGACAGAGACGAAAAAGCTCCATTTTCGTAACTCTCAACAATGAACCACACAAATACACAAACCATCACCATATTAATAACGGGTAATCGTGACAATACAATCAACAACGGACAACACATGAACAAGACTGACCTTGTTGAAAATGGCTGCTGACATCATCTTCCCATCGGTAAAGACTGATGCAGGCCCAAAAAAGTGGGTGTTTCCATAAATTAATTGTGATATATATAAGTAATGAGGAAATCACCTCAAAAAATATAAACCGATTTATTTTTTCAAAACCGACAAGGCGAGAGGATTAGAGGTGTCACGGAGATAATGGTCTGTAAAACTTGACTCACAGTGCCACTGAGCCACCGACATAATATCATCCACAGGGACCCCATTAAATAGGGCCGTGGATGTCACTACGCCGCGGACACTGTGAGCCTTGGCCACGTCAACCTGCTTCCCGGTGGCGGATTTATGGCAAAACTGAATGCATTCCACAATCCACCTGGAAATGGTGTCCTTAGAAGCCCTCCCATGGGGTTCAATATATGACAACCATAACGCTGACTGGTCGGTGCGCCATGCCGCCGTACGTTGTTTGTACCGGCGCAGCGCCCGGACGGGACACCATGCTTTAGAATTAGGATCATATCTAGTTAAAGCAGGCAAAATAATAGGTTGACCTGGATATTTCAACGACTGATTTTTAGCCAAGAAATTAATCCTAGGTAGCAGCTTAAGGCCTTCCCCTGAAACCACAAAACGGTCATCCTCGGCTGATAAGGCATGAATCTCACTCCTACGCCTAGCCGAGGCCGCAGCAATTAAAAACACAGTCTTCAGTGTTAATAGTTTCATAGAAATGGAACTAAGTGGTTCAAAAGGCTTATCACCTAGTACTTGAAGCACTAGCGATAAACTCCAAGACGGAATCACAGGAGGATTCCTTGGTCTTAGATTGCCCATGCCTTTAATTAATACATTCAATGTATTTACTTCATCACTTCCCCTCTTAGCCAAGCAAGGAATAACAGACATTAATGCTGACTTATAACCAGCAATAGAGTTAGGCTTGAGGCTATAGGCATCATAGAGGTGACAGAGGAAATCAGCTACTACTTGAATAGATGAATCCATTGGATCAATACATCTTTTTGAGCACCATTCTGCAAATCTGTTGATTTTATAATTATATGCTCTGGAGGTTGACCCCCTCCTGGCTTTGGCCATAAACATGGCTGCTTGCTCAGAAAAGCCCTCCTTAATTCTAGATTCCTTGACAACATCCACGCAGTCAATCTGAACATTGACGGATTGTTGTGAAGGGCCTTGCCCTGGAAGATAATATCGTCCATCAGAGGCAGAGGAACCGGATTGCAGACCAGAAGGTCCAGCAGATCCGTATACCATGATCGGCTTGGCCAATCCGGGGCGATCAGAAGCACTTGGCATTCCTCTTGTCTGATTTTCTGAAGAATTTTTGGAATCAGGATTGCTGGAGGGAATGCGTATGCATACATTCTCCCCCAGCTGATAGCTAACGCATCTGTTGCGAAAGCGCTTGGATCCGGAATCGGAGAGACGTACGTCGTCATCTTCGCATTCTTCTTCGTTGCGAACAAATCGATGTTGGGTTTCCCCCAATGGTCGAACAGACGATCCGCCACACATTGATTTAGTTGCCATTCCGTGGGTAAAACACTCATCCTTCGGCTCAATGAGTCTGCTAGCAGGTTTAACCTTCCCGGAATATGAACTGCTTTCAAGGTAATCTGGTGATCCAGACACCAACAAAGCAGTTTCCATGTCATCATACAGAGACTGGGCGACTTCGTTCCGCCCTGGCGGTTTATGTAAGTCACAACTGTTGAGTTGTCTGAACGAATAAGAACAATCTTGCCCTGAACTTTCTGTAAGAAATGTTCCAGGCCCAGGACTACTGCTCTTAGCTCCAGTAGATTTATATGTTCCTGTGACTGTTCCAGATTCCAAAGCCCTGAAATCGTGGATTCTTCCAGGCAAGCTCCCCAGCCCTCCATCGATGCATCTGTATACACAGTCACCTGAGGGTGGGGAGGGGTTAGCAAAACCCCCGGCAAGAGATTCTCTGTATTCAACCACCATTGCAGGTGGTGAATCAGAGGCGCCAACACTGACACATTCGAGTCCAGCGAACCTGTACTCTGGGTCCATTGTGTCATGAGAAACAACTGGATCGGCCGCCTGCGTAAGGCGGCCTGAGGAATGACTGGTTCCAACGAAACCATCAACCCCAGCATTCTCAAGTAAACCCGTGCCAGGACATGACGACTGTCGCACACTGACTGAATCAACGAGATGAGTATTTGAACTCTCTCCTGAGTAGGATAAACATATCCTGTCTCCAGATCGAAGAACATCCCCAGGTAAACAAACTTCTGGGATGGAGTCAGCTCTGATTTTGGGAAATTGATCATCCAGCCCAAGTCTGTGAGAATTTTCAAAACAATCTCCAGATTGGCGGACAAACTTTCCCGGGTGTGCGCTTTCAACAGCCAGTCGTCTATGTACGTGTGGACTGCTATGCTTCTCCTGCGGAGGTATGCTGTGATCGCAAGAACCACACGGGTGAAAACCCGAGGAGCCGTGGAAATTCCGAAGGGCAACACCCTGAATTCCCACTGTCTGCCCTGGAATGCAAATCTCAGGAAGCGACAGAAACTCCTGTGGATGGGGGATGTGGAAATACGCGTCCTTCAAATCTATCGACGCCGTCCACATCCCCCTCTCCAACCCCGCCAACACCGAACGCACCGTTTCCATCTTGAAACTGGGCGTCTCGATGAACTTGTTCAATGGCTTGAGGTTGAGAATCGGTCTCCACCCACCGGTGCGTTTTGTTACCAAGAACAGGGTTGAATAGAAGCCCGGACACCTTTGTGCCGGCTGAATAGCTCCTTTTTGTACGAGGGAATTTATCTCCTCCTCGATACACAACCTTTGATCTGGATCTCTCGGAATGGGAGTCCAGACTGGCACCAGAGACAGTCGCGACGGCGGGCCTGTCATCCACTCTGGATGATACCCCACGGAAAGCCATCGCAAGACTAAACGGTCCTGAGTTAACCCGTTCCCACTCTTGCATGTGGTCGGCTAGCCGGCCTCCCCACCGGTCCACCTAGGGACCGCGGTGGACACAAGGCATGCAAGAGCGGCACTGTCTCCGTCGCCATAACACACCGGCGTGGTCCTTACCGGCGGGTAAGCGCCCTGTCAGGAACGATAACCACGCCCCAGATCCTCGCGCAGACCCCGCACCCGCGCGCACCTCGGTGCACGGGCGGCTGCCTGGCTGACGGCGGCTGAGGAGCCTGCGCCCCCCCTCACTGGCTGGCCGAATCGCACGCGGCCGAGGCCGGCGCTGCGACGGCGGCTGGCCTCTGACTTGGCCAGCACCACCTCGAGCCTGCAGGGGACGATACGCAGGGGCCGCGGCGCGAACGTTAGCACGACGCAGCACCTCAAACTGTTCGCGGCAGCGCCCCTCTGGTTATTCATCACCAGGGTGACCGTCTCCTGGAGGTGGCGACATCCCTCACCTCCAAAAAGGACCAGGACCCGTCATAGGCGTACGGAGTAGCCTATTATACAGGTCCTGAGACGGGCACAGATTGTCCAGGGGCAAATGTGCGTCCTTGCCCGGACACTCCTGGTCACCCGCCCGCGGTCATACAGTCCAGCGCCAGGTTAATACCATCCTGGATGGTTCGCTGGACCGCGAGCGGGCCTGGCTGGCGCGATGCGGATGCCGTTTACTACCCCCCTGTAACAGCTGGGAGACGTGGGACAGAGCGGCAATCGAAGCCCTCCCACTCTCCTCCGCATCACGCAAACGCGGTATTCCGCCGAACGCAACGCGTTCGAGCACAAGACCCCCCGTGTCAGAAACGGGAGCCTGGCCGCGCATCCTCACCCCAAAAGCCGCGCGGTCATCCACGCTGGGCTTGGGTACCACACCGTACCGCTGGTAGTCCAGGGGCACGATGCGACATTACAGCCTGGCCACCTCGCGAGGGGCCTTCGCGAGACGTCCACTTCGTGTTAATGGACGACTCCGCCGCCTTGAACATGTCAACGACATGCTCCGCCAGCGGCAGAGAAGGCATAGCGTTAGCAGTTGGTTTCCCAGCTAACCACGGCGTGTGAACACGGTGGCTAGCCGACTGCTCCACGGGCAGATCAGGCCTAACGCTCACCAACCACTGGCAAAGCGTCATACCAATCCTCCTCCGTGGCTAACTGCGAGCGCTCTACAAGACGGGGTCCTTCGTCTTCCTCCTGAGCGCAAGCAGTAGAGCTTGACGGCGGGTACGCTGATACACCTGGCAAGCCAGGGAAAACATGCGGGCCTGACAGCACCGGCATGAGAATATCACTGGTTTTGACCAGGAGCAGGCACCGCGGTAGAGCGCGGGGGTATATATAGCCCCACCACGGGCCCCGGCCAGCACCAGCTACACTCTCGGCAAGCCGAGGTATGCGGTACCCGCTGGCCATCAGCAGCGCCCTGGGCCACCACCTGAAACCGCGGACCTTACTCCAGGGGTGAGTAATACCGTGGAAAAAAGCGCCTGTATTCCCCGCGAGGGGTGCACAAACGTCTTCATCCATGTCCACGTCGTCAGACGGCGACCCTAGCAGGTAATCCTCATCACCCTGGTCAGAAAGATTAGACCCCCGGGTCAGCAAAGAGAGCTAACCCGGGCTGACCAGGAACGGTGCCATAGGAGGTACTGGCCACCGAGCGGCGTGCGGATACCCCCTGGACTGATAAGCAGCCCGCGGGTTCCAGCGACAACCGTCCACGGTCCC